>CM053792.1:39926903-41126903 GCA_028749045.1 Cupressus sempervirens | reverse complement strand
AGTAAAGTGTGTTAAATTGTTGAGTTCAATGGGAAAAGCTAGCAGAGTTCAAATAGAGAAGACAAATAAGTTAGAAGAAGAACTAGTGATGGTGAAGAAAGAAAATGCAAAATTATCGTGTGAAAAAGATATTTTGCAAAAGGAATTGGAAAAAGTAAGAAATGAAATGGGAGAAGAAAAGTCTAAATTGTTAAATGAAATTAGTGTCCATATAGAGGCAATTGAAGAGCTAGAGGATAGGCTAAAACGTGTGGAAGAAGTACATAATTGGCAGGTGAAGGAAACATGTAAGCTGAGAGAGAAAAATAAAGAATTAGAAGAAAAGTTAAATTTGTTTGATGATGCTGAGAAACAGAACAAAGTTTTAGAAGAAAATGTGAAGAAATTGGAAGAGGAAAATAGTATGCTAGAGAAGGATCTTTCTACTTTGAAACAAGAGAAAGAATGCTTGAATGTGAAACCATTTGTATGTGATATATCTTGTGACACAAATGATTTGAGTGATTATGGGATTGAGAAATGTGATTTTTCCGAAGCTGAAAGTGTTTTTGATGAAAAGTGTAAGAATGTAAATGACAAGAATTTTGTAGATTTTCTTTGTTATGATAATAATAGTATTGGTTTGAATATTATGAAAAGAATGGGTTTCAAAGGTAAAGGTCTAGGAATGCATGAGCAAGGAATAAGGAATCTGATTGAGCCTACAATTAGGCCAAAATATGAAGGTCTTGGATATGATGCAGGCAATGGAAAGATGAATAAAGGTTCAAGAGAATCAATTGAAAGCATAAAGATTATGCAATGTTTACACTGTAATAAGAAAGGGCATACAAAGAATAGATGTTGGGATTTAAATCTATGTAATATTTGTGGCTTAAAAAATCATTGTGACAAGACATGTTGGAATAGAGATTACAAAAATGATTCTATGACAGGTTGTATAAAAATGGATTTTGGATGAAGCTATGATCAAATTGGCATAAATTTGCAGGACTAATTAGAGGTTTATTCAAGTACAAATGTTCAAGCATAAGGAAGACTTTAGTACTAGTGGGAAACAAATCTAAGCAAGGCATCAAAGAGGCAAAAGGTTATCAATGTTTGTGATAGATGAGGCAAGATTATTAGTGAATCCTATGAAAAGAGGAAATCATTGGAAGTCAATTGTTGACAAAATGTTTGTAGAAATTAAAGGCCGCACCCTTGGAAGACACTATTCATGAAGGCATTAATTAATATGAAGATGATTGGAAAATAGCTTTTTGGGATTTGGATTTGTATGCAATGTAATTTGATAGGAGAAATTAGGGGGGAGTGTTAGAAATATTAATTTCTACTAATCGTCTAATGCTTCTAGATTATTAGGTTTAGGTTTAGGGTGTGCCAGCTAAAGTATTTTCTAGAAGTTGGGTCAGTCGTAGTATTTTCTAGAAACATTTAGATATTTATCCTTTGTCAACTAATGTAGATGTTTCCAGAAATAAACTAAGACCTCTATAAATAGAGGCATCATGTAATGCAATTGGCAATGGGAAAACACTGAATGAAATATAATATATTTTATTGTGCAGCAGCACATTGTATTTTGTGTTTGGTGTTTTGTGTTGTTCTGTGTTTTTGTTATTTTTCCTACTACCCACCCAACATGCGCACTTCCTTTCTACCATAATATCGAAGCGATCCACATCCTATGATCATGAATCCAATGCAGGGGAGAGATACACCCAAACATACTTGTGTTATCACTAATGGCATCCCAACTACCTTCCCCTCCAATAAAGACTACCTCTACACCCAAAATCACAATGAACTCCACCTCTATAGGAGTGAATCTTACTGTAAAAGACCTAGAGGGAGGAACCAACAAACTCCAAGTCTACCACATAGAAGGAAAATCCCAAATCCACAAAAGGAGAATAACAAAGATTGTCTTCCCCACATATCTTCCTCCCTCCTTAATAAAAGGGAGTCCGACCTCCATGGAGATAATGGGGAGGAAAAGAATCCCCCAAAAAATCATATGTTGAATCCACCCTACCTTCCAAGCATTGACCTTCTAAGAAGGAATGTCCAACCCACTATCAGCAATAACCACATACTGTATCACCACCTCAATAGATTATATCTCCACCTCAATAAGAGTTGTAAGCTTAATAGATAGAAAGAAAAGCCAATCCTCAAACAATGAACTAAGCCAAAGGTGAGACTTCATATCTATAGAAATCTCTAGGGGCAAATGCAAGAGAAAGCATAGAGACCATCAGATACTCTAAAAAAGAAAGCACTAGACTCTATTGAGGGGAAGTACCTCTAGAAAGAGATCTACATTCAACCAAACATAAGGAGCCAAAGGGGCCCCTTAAGAACTTAGGCACCAATTTCCATTACGAGAAGAAAATCCTCCACTAAAACATAAGCAAGGCTGAGCCACAAAAGGCCCTAGAAAATTTTCATCGTCCTCCTAGTAGCAACCCATAAGAACCCACTTATGAATCTAGGAAAAGGACACCCTCATATTCCAAACTTTCGCAAAATCACAAAGAGCCCCATAGCTCAAAGGGAAAGAAGAAAGGGAAAAAACATAATTTTCATCATAGAGCCTCCAATACCTGATGGCCCTAACTTGAAACACCCACCAAGGTCACAAATTATGCTTCATCCTAGGAGGACCCAAACAAATGAGCTCATCCAAAAAAGCCAAAAGACATAGTCCCAACAAAGCCCTCCAATCAAACAACATGAGAGGGCCAAGGGAAGGGTGAGCCAAAAAAATTCACAGGGCTTAGAACAATAGAAGGCCCATCTGCAAAAAGTACCCAAGAGATGTAGATTGGGATACATCCCAAACTAGCTACTCCAACCAATAGAGTGGGAACCAACAAAAGAAACCCCTAGCAAGCCAGGAGAACCTCTAAATCCATCCAAGACTGATCTCTCACTAATGACAAGGCACCACCGAGAAGAGAGAGAACACAAGTTACTCAACCACAACCCCCAAATCCACATTTCCCCAATAGCCTTAGCCCCCAAATCCTCAACACCCAACAGCCTAGGCTTGAACTCAACAACCCAAGCAACTACCAAATCACCATGTATTCCTCCAAGATCATCCTCATTTGACTCCCTACATCCATGTCCATCGCCTGATCCCTCTACCCCTGAAACCCTAGCAATGCCATTTTGGCCACCACTCCCTTTCTTACTCTCAATCTTTTACTACTAAGATTAAATCACATATTTTATTTAGTTAATATTCATTATAAACTTAGTTTTTCGTGATAAATTAAAATTTATCATAGGAGTGAATGTTATATTTTGTTGGAAACATTTTACTTAACGTATACAATTTTTTATGAATAGTCTCTTCCTTATATTAAAAAAAAATACAATAAAGTTACATATTCACAAAAAAAGTCTACTAATTTATTTTATTTTATTTTTTAATTCACTCAATATTAATATTGAATTGTGCACATTATCCTTACAATTACACATAGTGTGTATAGAGATGTTCTTTTATCTTCTATGCTTTACCTGCATTTAACTTTGAATTATTGTGTTTGATTGGGCTTGCATGGAAAAGTAATGACACTGAATATATATATACACACTTAAAAAAGAAGAATTCACATGGGGTGTAGACTAGAGGAACTAACATTTCCTTATAATGCAATCTTTTAATGATCTTTTCCATGATACATTATTTCAAATTTATTATTCCGAAAAGTTAGTTTGAATAAAATTTACACTAATAAATAGAGTGACAAAGATAATCTTTGAATGTAAAGAAAAACAAACACGATTATCCTCCCTACAAAATGTAGTGTTGACCAATTTTTAAAAATTCGAACACATCATGGATTTTTCCAAAAATTTCAACATTTGATCTTCATGATGTGTGCAGTTTGTAGTTTAAAAAAACAAAACATTGTTTTTTAAAATCACTTAAAATTTTGACTTTTGTCTAGAGATTAACATGTCCCAAGAAAAACTATGTGTACTCTTTGAAAGTGAAGTAACATTACATCGCCGAAAACGATCTTAATAGTCATGTCTCATTATTTTTTGAATCACAATGTATTTTTCTTGGATATTGTGAAGGAAATCAACTTTGACCAAACAAAGTCATTAGTCTCCACCCTATAAATATGAATAAAATAGTACATGCCCTCGCTGGCGAATCATCCACTAAAATTATAAAAATCCACTCTACTACACAATTTCTATGCTCTGAATTACCCGTGCAAAAAGTATAAAATGCAGTCAAACACAATACTTCAGTCTCTTGAATTAATTATTTTTGGCACGCGGCACGACTAAATTATTTGCAAAACTAATGAATCTTGGATGCTCAAGCAGCTCCGACAAATATAAACTTACAAAACTAAGAATAATATATACTTCGCAGAACACGAATCTGGCCGGAGAGACTGTGAGGGCGAAACTATTTTTCATTTGATAAAGTCGGAGATGATTTGGAGGGCTTCAACCGAGCTTGGATCCTCCATTTTGAGGGAAAGGAATCCGTGGTCCTCTTCGTCCCACACATGCACACCAATTTGTTTCCCACAATTCCTGAGCAACTCACAGTACTTCAACTGCCGATCTCTCAGTATATCGCGCCCCGCAATCAGAAAGAGCATGGGCGGAAGGTCAGGAGCAGATGCAGCCGTTCCTTCTATCAGTGGATTAGCGAATGGATGATCTCTGCTACTGCTTCCCGCAGGCAGAGAGAACCTCCACATGGCATCCGACATCTCTAAGCTGAACACGGGAGACTTATCCTTCTCCGACGACGTGCGCTCTTCCCCTCCAAAGTACGGATACACCAAAATCAGTCCCTTGATTTCCATCTCGGGCTTCGTGCCAGCAGCCCACACGCCCACATGATGCGCTATGTTCCCCCCCGCACTGTCGCCCGCCAGAAAAACCCTAGCAGAGTCCGCGTGGCAGTGCAACCACGGCTCCGCTCCTTCCTCCGCCACGGCCCGCTGCTGCACCCACTGCAGCGCCGCGATGCAATCCTCGTACGCGCAAGGAAGGCGGTGCTCGGGAGCGAGCCTGTAATTCACTGCAATGATTACGGCACCCAACGTGGACGCCCACATCTGGAACTGACGGTGAAAGAAGGGCGTCGCCGGGCTGAACATGATAAATCCACCGCCATGGTAGTAAACTATTACTGGCGCCTTAGCGGCCGTTTCGGGTGGCAGGTAGATGCGCACCCACAATCCAACTTCCTTGTCCAACACCACGTCTTTGTATTCCACGTGCTCGTACTCATTGGGCTCTGGAAGGAGAGGGAAGAAAACTGAATCGTCTCCTCTGGCAACCGATCCATCGCTGTAAAGCTTCACTACGCCGCCGAAATCCTCGAGCAGCTCAGCCATTTCTGTTTTCCTCAATTAGCAAGATGCAAATGGGAACGAATGGCTTGGGGCCAGGGATGTGTTAATAAAAGAGGAATCAACGTAACAATCAGCCGGCTTGTCTTCCAAGACGCTGACGTATTAAACAGTATATTGTAGTCGGAGCGCACATGGCTCTCCTTTGTAATTCCAAAACTAATAAACTCTCGCCGGTGACGACTATGAATATGGAATCATATAGCAATAAAGTATTGTTTTGGTGATTAGGATTAATCTCTAATTTGGTGCATTCGACCGTCCACGATGGAGACGTTTTGATTCGGAGTTGATGAGGTCAGCGTATATAAGGAGTGTAAGGCTTCCCCGATTGGCCCAGGGTGTTAAACGAATCAAACAGAAGTCCTTTCCGAACCTGGAATATGATATGATATGCTTTTGGGAAGTTTGAGAGAAACGAATCCGGAGAAGACGCTTATACAGCAAACATGAAAATTATTGATTCTCAAACAGATTCCATTTCCTCTTTACAGAGGATTTCATTCGATCCAATTCAACAGTCATTTAAGGAAGATAATATCTACAGGAAGATTAGTAGATAACAAACTATTAAATATAGACTGCCACTCTGATGTGGAATATACTGGTCAGAGATTCCAGGACAATTGTACTACATTTGAAAAATATAATTAAAACAATTGTAGTATTTAGTGGACTCCACTTCAATTAAAACAACTACTACAGTGGACTCCACTTTAATTAAATCTCATTATTTACATACAAAATATCAATAAAGAGACCTACCTAGCACTATTTTTTTCAACATATGAGGGAAACAAATGTAGGTTAAGCATAAAAAACTACCTATTAACATCATTTCCCAAATATAATCAGCGGTCGCACTTTAATGGACTCCACTTCAATTAAAAGAACTATTACAATGGACTCCACTTTAATTAAAACTGCCTTAGGCCAATGTCTATGCTGGCATCAAATTGGCATTTTATTGTTTTTAAAAATTAAATTAAAAAAATAACTTGGTTCCACCAATGTTAGGGTTTCTTGATATGTAATAGTTGTAGATACTTCAATTGTGTTGGTTTTGAATTAAATTTACATATCTATGTTTTATGACTAGTTTGGTTTTAAATACTCATTTTTAATAAGAATTAATAGAACATTTAGTGGTCATTGTATCTAAATAATGCTTATAAGGGTGAAACACCAAGTCTTTTCAAGAAATCTACAATTCCAATACTGTCCCAACTCAAATACACTTAACCATAGAGTACACTAGCTTAAGGATGAAATTTATTAGTTTACAATATCAGTACATGATATTGTGATTAGTTAGTAACCTTAGAAGAGGTGAGAAAAAGGCAATATGTGATTGTGTGCTACAGCTACACTAGTTCTTAGATCTATTGGCTTAACAATTTATAGGGGAGCCAAGAGAGAAATAAGGGGAAATTGTATTCAAATATTGTAAGACATTTGATCATGTTTGATTGACATATATTCTTTGAAAGTTAACATCAATAGGCAATGTTCTAATTTTGAGTATGAAAGAATTTAGATGTTATGATGGTCCTACAAATAATAGTGTAAGAAAATGTAAGGATAATATAGGTTTATGTCACAAAATGAGCTATTGATGTGAGTAAATATAGGTAAATATATATTAAGTGTATATACTTGTGCAAGCATTTATGGTCGTATAATTTTTTTCAATTAATAATTCCACATCTATTTAGAAAATATGTTAAAATATATAACATATTTGAGAAAATTAAATACACAATAATATAGAAAAATTACTATCAACTATTAAATAAACAAGTATTTTAAACTTTCCTAAAATATTTATTTTAATACTATCAACCAAAACCAATTCCTTCATGATCACTAATTCCATACCACAGATATCAAACATGCCATCCTTTCACATTTCCTCAAAATATTGTATGATTAAAGAATTTTCCACATGAAGATTATAAAAAATGGCAATCCACATTGTCCTTATATTTTATCATCTCCCAAAATAGATAGCTTTCATACTGTCACTATCTCTACCTATTCTATGAAAAGAGTTTTTCTGTAGAACCAAACCAAAAAGGGACACCAAAACAAAATTGACATACAAAACATCAATAAAGAGACATGCCTAGCACTATTCTTTTCAACATATGAGGGAAACAAATGTAGGTTAAGCATAAAAAACTACCCACTAACATCATTTTTCAAAAGATAGATCATATATGTGGGGATGTGGTCCACATCATCCAAGTCAAATAATAATAGGATGCAACTCCTTTATTAGTAAACAAATGTACCATTCAGTTTCCCTTAAGATACATGTGAGAAATTAAAAAATATTGTAACTCATTCTAATTTTCCATGCAATGTTTTATAATATCCCTAATACTCTTGCTAGGAGGGGAAATAACATTTAAGAAATTAATGATGTTTAAGGAGTCACTCTCAATTCACAATTCAGACAATATTTGTCTTTGTCGATTTTCAATCCAAAATAGAGTATTCTAACCTTGGTAATATTTTTTCTCAAAGCCACTAAGGGAATATCCATTTTGTAAATAAATATACCTATTTGATCCTAAATCACTCCCCTACATCCTGCGAATCTCAAGTTACCCTTCACCTCCCCATCGATATTAACTTTCAACTATCCCAAGGGAAATTTTTTGATCTAATATCTAGTCTGGCATTCTTATATTTGAAAAGAGGCTTAGAAATATTCTAATCAAATTTCAAGCCTTAGGTTTTATCATGATATGAATCACATAGTTTACATTCTTGATTCTATTAATAATAGTCCTACTTCACATGTTGTAGTATATAATTCATCATAAATTCTCATTTTATGCATGGTAATTTTGATGTATGGTGGTAGTATTGGTGATGTTCTCTGTGTTTCTAATATTTCCCATAATCTTCTTTCCATGTCTAAAATTTTAAATCATTGTGACATAATTATTTTTGGTTTCCCCTACTAATGTGATGATTTAAAATATTTACAACCTTGTAACGTTTTGGGGAACCTTAAAGAAAAAATGCAGTTTAATTGATAGAGGAAGAATCAATTCCATCGTTATATCACTATAAAATTTCTTCCATTGCAAGATATGCACATAGAAATTTATTGACAAGAATCTAGAAATATTTAAAATGAGATGACAAGTATATTTCAATACTAGTATCAAGTTAGTTCCTATGCATGTGATGTAATGTTCCACCAAATACAAATTGTTCCTTTTAAAAAGAAGATCTTGAGACTTATGGTTTTTGTTAGCTATTATATTTGGGTCATGGTATATCCCCATAAATGAAATGTAAGAATAATGTATATGTATAGGGAAAAGGATATATAGGGATAATCATGTGGTTCAATGATTTAGGTATCAATCCTCAACTAAGCATATGGATGTAGGGTCTCAACCTCAGCAACAAATTGATTTATTGCTTCTACTCCAATAATAATTATGTTAGAAGTGACCATCCAAAGTGACTCATGGGCCATACATACATACATACATAAAAAAAAGTAGAACTAGTGAAAAATTAAACCGGCAATGCAAAATGAAATAAAGAAATTGGTTGATATTTTATTTAGAACACAATAATATTAGAATATATAATATTTCCTTTTATAAATTCATCCATTGTTCCATAACTACCTTATGGGAAGAAATTTTTAATTAACTAAATTCTAGCAACGTGATACAAGGCTAGTAAGGATAAAGAATCCACTCCCAAGCTACCCTTACTATAGTTACACATGAAAGCCAACACAATATACCTAAAAAAACTACAAGAAACTATAGACATGTCCATGTAGATATGAAAGAGAAAATCTTCATTCAACATGTCAAGCATAAGGCCTACCTAGTTACAACCATAGACAATCAAATAAAAATTTGTCATCTTAAGAGGTTGGGCTTAAAGAGCCAAATCTTGAATATTTCATTCTATTTAACTGTATTATACCTTTCCTAATCCTAGATATATAATTATATAGCCAACAAGATCACAAGTTGGCATGTCATGCAAATTATTACAAAATATAGGTTCCACCCATAAGAAGTTAGAGACCTAATAATTTAGCAAATCAACTTCTGTAGGGACAAAAATAGGTCCACATCTAATCCCAACAGAAAATCTCAAGGTTGCAAAATTCTTCATGCCAAAAGAAACCTTGTTGAAGCCAAACCAGCACATAACTCGAGCTATGAGAAAAGAAGTACACCTCAAACAAAAAGAATGGTAATGTCTAAAAATGGTGGAGTTTGTTTCTACAAGCTCAAGTACGAGATCCATGTTAGGTCTACATTAAGGAGCCAACTACACAAATTAAGAAAATACGATCAAAAAAGGCCATGGTTAAAATTTTTCTAAGGGTAGTTTATAGGTTCTCATTTATTTCAACATATCACTCATTTTAAAATAGAAAAAAATTGGTTAAGTTTGAGGAAGGTATACTTAGAAAATTGAATAAGTAAAAGCAAGATTATAGGCTACATACAAATTATTTTGTTTAGAGAGCTTCATTGCAAGAACATGAAGTTATGAAACCTTAGATGATGGAAGTAAAGCCACTATAGCACACATGTTTGAGTCTGTGGAAAGAAATATTAGATTTTGGATGAGTCGTGCATGATTTACCATTAATAGGTTTGAAAAGAAAGAAGATAAACAATAAAGTATTGGTATTTTGGTTAAAGGGATTATTTTGTCTTGGAAACAAATTACTTAACAAGGGTGGGATGACATCCTAGATTAAAGAGACCAAATTTCCACAATATGTTGTATTACATTGATTCATTTCTAGATTCAATTTTGTGAAGATTTTTACCATCAACATTTTGAATCAAACTATGTGGTCCATCATTAGGATGAAAGAGAGCAAGAGATGTAAAACAAAGTGAGTTACAGATATTGACTAACCAAAAGATAAAAGGACTGAGGGATGAGATATTTCATAGACACTTAGGTTAAAAATAAAACAACAGAGGAGATGGCTAGACAAGGAACCACAAGGAACAAATCCCCAATAACATAATAGAAAAAGAACATGGAAAGTAAAATGGAAACAAAAGAAACAAATGAGATGTTAAAAAATGAGCATAAGTATATATTAATAACAAAAAAAAAAAAAAAAATAGATAGAAGAAAGGAAGTCACAACTAACGAAACCTAAAAATGAAAAACAAATAAAATCTATGTATGCTCAAACCAATATGTCATAGATTATTATTAAAAGTATTGTATGCAAACATATAATATATAATGTGTATTATATGTTTACACATGTGTGTATATTGCATGTGTATTATATTATCACAATATATAGTATGTATATAAGTAAATATAATAACCACACACAATAAACATGTACATTTATGTTTCTCAAAAAATGTGTGTGTGTGTGTGTGGTAAAACATACATGCATATATTGTGTGTTTATTAAAATATAAAATATAAAAAAATAAAAAGTAAAACTAAAAATTAAAAATTATTAAAAGAAATTCATACATGTAAATATCTATATGTGTACACACACACACACACACACACACACACACACACACACACATAGATATGCGCACATATTAATATGGGTATCAATATATGTAAATACATATTTACTTGTATGTGTGTGTATATATACACACATAGCCACATGTACGTGTGTGTGTGTGTGTGTGTGTGTGTGTGTGTGTGTGTGTGTGTGTGTGTGTGTGTGTGTGTGTACTTTTGTGTCTATGTGTAAAATATTTATCTTGTGTATATGTGTGCATGAGTTTTATCCATCACATTATATATGTTTATGTGTGTGTGTGTGTGTGTGTGTGTGTGTGTACTTATATATATACTTATATATTCATATGTATAAATGTCTGAATAAATATGTGTATATATATATATGCATATTTATATATATATGTATATATATATATATATACATATATATACATATATATATATACACATATATATAAATGTATATGTATATGTATATGTATATATATGTATATGTGTGTATATATATATATATGTATATATATATATATATATATATATATATATATATATATATATATATATATATATGTATATGTATATATATGTATATGTATATATATATATGTATATGTATATATATATATATATATATGTATATGTATATATATGTATATGTATATATATATATATATATATGTATATGTATATATATATATATATATGTATATGTATATATATATATATATATATGTATATGTATATATATATATATATATATGTATATATATATATGTATATATATATATATATATGTGTGTGTGTGTGTGTGTGTATATATGTATATATATGTATATATATGTATATATATATATATATGTATATATCTATACATAAATATGTGTGTGTGTTTATGTATATATATGTATATATCTATACATAAATAAGTGTGTGTTTATGTATATATATGTGTGTACATGTGTGTATATGTGTGTGTGTGTATCTTTATCTATTTATATATACATATACATGTACATGTATATAAATATATATATATATATATACAAAAGTATATACCTAAATTAATATATACACACACTCATGCACATGTTAATGCAAATATACATATAGGAGAGAACAAGACACTAAAACCAAGATAATAGCAAAGAAACAAAGTGTGAGTGAAATTGATGTTACAAAAATCAAACTCAACCCAAGAAAAAAGCACAAACACATGCAAACCAAACAAGCATGAGCTTGCCAAAAGGTGGCAAGTGAGAGGCTCACAACCTAAGAGTTAAAGGAATGTCTAAACACCAAAATGGACCTAGATATTGAGAACAACAACACCAAATCACTCAAGAGGTACCAAAACATAACAAGTGTGAACAAAGGAAAAGAAGAACTGCAAGGTGAAGCCACCACCAAGGTGGAAGGGAAGTGTGAGCCACCCAAGGAAAAGAAGAAGAGGAATGAAGATAGAGAAGGAAAGACCACCAAAGGAGATAGAGTGACCAAGTAATATGGAAAAGAGGGAAGAGAAATAGTATCCCTCATGACATTGGTCTATGTACCTCAACACCAATATTGGCTACCATGAGGGGTTAAGGATCCAACCATCATCACAATTAAGGTTGATGGGGTGGTTATTAATTGTGGAAACTTCTTTAAGCTTCCTTTTGAAATAGTTGTCCTTGTTGGATAGGATATGCATTTTTTCTAAACAAAATTAATGTTTGGTGTAGAAACAATGCTTAGCTAAGGTTGATTTACAAACCTTATCATGACTAATGTCTTCAACATGCTCTTTGATCAAAGTGTGTAAAGAATGGCCTATTTTGTCAATATAATATGTCCCACAAGATCAAACCACTTTGTAGTCCCCTGAGTTATAATAAGCTTATCTAAAGTCTTTGATAGATGGTACATGGTTTATAAGCTTGGAGAGGGATTTGAAAGCTACTCGCAAACCTTTTTTGGTCAAGATCTTGGAGATTTTTTGGTAAATGCCTTCCACAAATGGGAGAGAGACATTAAAACCAAGGATAGGAAAGGGTTTGGGATTAGAGAAGGAATGGTGGAAGGACTTGGCTTGGTTGAGTGCTCTCGATATTTGTCTAGGAGAATATCCATTAAGCCTAAAGCCTTAGTTGAGTTTGTTAAGTCCAAAGCTTAAGTGATCATCATCACAAATTCTATAGGCTCTCAATGCAAGGGACTTAAGAATGCCAAATATTTGGCTAGGACAGTGGTGGGAGGATGAGTGGATGTGAAAGTCTATATGTGTAGCCTTTCCAAACACACAATGACCAAGGGAACTGTCTAGTTTCTTGATGAGAAGAACATCAAGCAAAGGAAACATATTCTTAGGCTCTAGTTCCTTGGTAAAAGAAGTGCATGGTGTGTTGTTGTTTATGTGTCAATGGATCTCTTCTAATTTATCCAGCCCATGAGGCCAACAAATATTAGTATTATCAACATATTGCTTGCACCACTTAGGCTTAAGAGGGAATGATCAAAGGGTCAACTCTTCAAAATATTCCATTTAAAGGTTGGCAATGACAGGAGAGGAGGGGAACCCATGGCTACACCATCAAATTTTTGTAGATGACCCCTTAGAAGGAGAAAAAACTAGATCTGAGGCACAACTCAACCAAACTTGCAATCTGTGTACCCTTCTTATATTTCATGATTTCAATTGAATTAGGGATCAAGACCTTTCTGAAGACCTTTCTGAAGAGAGAGACAACGTCGAAACTCACCAAGATGTCATTACAATCTAGGTGAGCAACCTTGATAAATTGAATAAACTGTGTCGATTCCTTGACATAGGAATCAAATTTTTGTAGCAGAGGTGAGATTAGTTTTGCAAGATGGGTAGCTAAAGGGTACATGGGGAAGCCTATGGTGTCAAAATTTGGTTTTAGGGGAATACCCTTCTTGTGAATTTTTGTGACACCATATATGCGTAGAGTGACTTCCCTAGAAGGGACTAAGCTTTTCTTGATGTTATCATCAAAGTACAAGGCCAAGATAATAGATTTGGCTTTTTTAAGATTTTGGCACAAGGATTACAAGACAAGGTTTTGTAGCTACAAGAATCAGCAAGAAGGTCAAGCATCTTGGTAACATAGTCTTGCTTATTCATAATGACAGTAGCATTGCCTTTATTAGAATTAGTGATTATTAAGTCATTGTGACTCACCAAATTTTTTAATGAAATAAAATCAACTCTGGGGATGTTATGCCTAGGAGGTTTCACCCACCTCAAAGAGACTATGTAATCCTACCTAATTTCTTCAACATCATTAGGGAGAGTATGGATAGCATTCTCAATCTCAATAAGAAATTCAATATATAGAATGGTATGGGATACCACTACAAAATTAAGACCCCATTTCAAAAAATTAAAAGAATTGGGGTCAAGGGTGATATCAAGGAAATGGATGACCAATTTGCTATCCTAATTGTGCACAAAATTAGAAGAGTGCGAAGATGTGTTGGGAGGGGGGCACATGAAAAAACTTGAGGTGGGAGAGGGTGGTATTTGAGTAGATTTCAAATCCCCTATATAATCTCAATCACTGAGTACAAACACAAGAGGCTCGAGGTGGATGAAGGAATGAGATTGAAAAGGATTGGGTGGCCCTCATTAAGGTGGTTTGTAGTTTCCCCTTATGCACACAAGATCTAGGGTGGTCGGTTGACAAGACCTGAGGCTCAAAACATCATCCAAAGATAGGTGATGCAACTCAATTGGAGGGGCTCAAGGTGCACCATCCACTAAAAATACTTCATTATAGCCATTAATGCAAGATGTAGAAGGTACTCCATCAAAAGAAGACATACTTGATATTGCAAGAGAAGAGTCATTGAAACTAGAAACTAAGACTGCAAGAGAAGAGTCATTGAAGCCAGAATCTGAGTGTTGTGCCACTTTAGCCTACAATGAGCCATGATGGCAAATCTACCATGTAGTGTTAGGTAGTTGTGATGGCTTAGGCTTGGAGGAAGGAGAACTTGGCTATAGAACCCCAAGAAAAAGAGGAGATGAATAAGTATGCAAAAATTTGGATGTGTTAGGCACACAATCCATTCCAGCAATAGCAGATGAATTTCGAGGCATGTTGTGCAATGTGGAGGCCTCATGGAGAGGATAACTTGAAGATTTCTTCAATAGGGACTTATTATGCATAGTGGGATGGGCCCAAGGGTGATAATATGTTGGATGGAACTACTAAGAATTAAAGAAAGTAGAGGGAGACCCAAAGTGATGTAGTGCAAGGCAGGAGAATCCCCAAAGGAGATGTCCTAGCCTCTAGCAAACAACCACACAATAGAAACACGATAAAAATGCAAGATCTGATACCAAATTATAATAATTTATTCATAAAATAACTATTACATGCAAGGTGTCAGGCTGTAAGGCCTTCCCTATTACAGCCAAATACAAAGCAAGTAAGAGTTCTAAAAGATCCCTCAAGATCCAATCCAAACCCTAGCTAGTCTAGAATCCACACTCTGGTAGAAACTTCCAAGGAAGATCTCAACTTATGGTCACAAGCCCACCAAGCAATCTCCTTGTTTTCCAAGCCACAACTACTAGCTTTTCTTAAAATTTGCTCCAAGATCCAAGTGTAAACTACCTCATATTTGGCGCTCTATTCACACACTCTATTCAACTCAATCCATCCAATATCTATGAAATTATGAGGAAAGATTCCCTAATAAGTCTCCAACACATTCCTAACCATGAAAAATATAACTCCACCAAAATCCAAGCTTGATGCTCTTGCATCAGACTCTCCAAGTAAATAGAAAAGTATGTCTCATACTTTGATGCCCAAAGAAAGATCTACAACCAACTTCATCTTTACCAAAGGCTTTTGTTATCATTTTTTCGCCCCGCCAAGATTCAATTTTTAAATGTCCAGCCTATCCAACAGCTAATTCCCAAAGTTAATATTATTTTAATGCCTAAGCCTTATAACATGGTTTGGTTCTCCAACGTCAAATCTAAGGCAGATCAACGGTTGGTGCTATGTCACTTTTCAAAAGTTGCACGGCGGATAGCATAGCGACATCGCGCCCTAGTGACATGTTACCATGGTGGGTCTGTGAGGCAGGTCATCCAAGGTTCTTTGGCGGGTCAGAAAAGTTCCACGACACCATGGGTGCTATGTCACTATCATGTGTTGGCCAAAAAATCTTCATAGCAACATAGCACCCGGCGGAAATATCTTACGGCGGGCAGGTTGTGTCATACCGAAAAATTTTTATGATGGGCCAGGAAAATATGTCGTTCACAGGCCCAGTGATTTTCAGAGGGAAGGATTTGTAGAGTACGAGGTGGTTCTAATCGTCAGATTGAGATTGATCTACGATGGGCGCCATCGCGCTATGAGGAACTGCTCGAGAGATATCAACAGTGACATAGCGCCTAGGCGCCACGTGTCTTGGTGGGACCATATTTTCATGTAGCTAGCGCAGTAAAGGGTTTGGGTTGCTCATGATTGCCAGATCAGTCCAGATCGATAGATGGCGCCATCTCGCTATGGTGAAGTTGCGCGATCTTTACCATAGCGACATAGCGCCCTTTTGCCACGTGGATTAGCGGGGCTAGGTCTCACCAAGGTACATCTGTCAAGTATTGCCAAGTGTCATTCGAGTGTGGTGCGATTGCTAAGCTGGTGCCAGGTATGATGGGCCCAGGGTAAGAACAGTATAGTGGTACGATGAGTCTCCACGATCGTCAAATTTAAGGCAGATTGACAGTTGGCGCTATCTCGCCATCGAAAGCTATACGGTGGATACCATGGCGACATAGTGCCTTGTTGACATGTGTCTCACTGGCTCGACCAAGGTTGGCAGTTAACAGTTGGCAGTTAGTGTGATCGTTATAGTTAATGATAACATTTTGAAGGGTGGCACAGTTAGTTCAATAAAAGGAGGTCAACCATAGAGGACTTCCCAGGTGGCAGAACGAAAAGAAGTGATTGGCCCACATGGCCCAATTGGTTTGTGAAATTAGGTTGACTTTCTGACCCCGCTGATTCATGACCCTAAAAAGCAAAGGTGATCCATTTTGTTGTGCAATTTGATCTTCATGATCGATCCAAACCACCAAAAATGAATGCGAAATATAGAGAGACACTCCACCGTCTCAGTCGATCCATCTACCTGGTCAGAGCGCAGTTATGGCACCATTTCTGTCTTCTCAGGGTATTATTTGGTAGCAAGATCAAATTTTCTTCAGATTCCCATGATTGTTCTTCGCAAGACTTAATGGCAGGTAGCTGCAGGGTCACTTCAGCTGGAAAAGATCTCAGTTATGCCTAAACTATAAAGGCAGATTTTGTAGTTTTTGTAAAGGAGGACTTTCTCTCTGATTTTCCTCTACTATTGCTATGGAATTCTAGTGAAAATTCCCCTGTGCCTCTGAACTGTCTAATTCTCCACTTATCTCCTTCAGCCAGTGGTATTAAAAGTGCAAGAATTCTTTGCCTATGCCATTGCTTTGTGGAAATCTGTAATTTGCATGACTGTATCTCTGCTAGCCTATGAATGATATATAAGTGAAACTTCTTCCTTATGTCATTCATCTTGGTTTTCTGATTTGTATGTGGTTATTTGATTAAAGCAAGTCTGGATGTGTATATCCTTAGTTTCATTCTGGTTCAGTAGCGCATGTATGGGCAGAGAATTGGTCTGAACACTCTATTTTGGTGCATCACCTCCTTAGATTAGACTAGGTAGATTTGCCTTTGTGCTCTTCTTCTCCCTTTTCCTCTCCAAGAAGTAGATAGGTGCGCCCTGATAGTAAGAGGAATCCGGCCTTCTCCGGAGACTCAACCTCACAGTTCAAGTCCCACAGCTTGGAGGTTGTTTCCATGTTTTACTAGGTTGTCCTCGTGCATAGGCCTTGGACAAGGGTGCAAACCTAAGTGAAAACAATTTTTGGCACGCCCGGTGGGACACTTTTTCAAACAAAATTTAAAGTCTACTGGTGTCAAGAAGAAAGAGTTTTAGAGATTAATGCTGAAGAGGTAGTGATGGCTTCAGTATTCAAGCCTTCAAGAGGCTGATTCTTCAAAGCACTTGGCGACTCTGAACATCAAAAAATCTGGTTCCAAGCCAAAGTTACAGTGATTCATGCCCAAAGCTGAAACAAGGGCATCTTCTAGAGGTAAATTTCAATATCAAGAGCTTTCTCTTTCAAATCCTAGAAGAAGGAGGACTAGAACTTCATTATCACTAGTTAGGGGTGTAATAATAGTTAATATACCTGTAAGATCTATCTCTACTCCTCCTACTATTCGAACTCAACCTAGATTGCCATCAACACTCATCAATAGAACACTTGTTTACATGGCACAGCCAAGAGTTCATGCTTTTGCCACCTTTAATGGTGGAAGTCCTCAATTGTTAGCCCAAAGACATGATATACCAGTATTTGCACTAAAAAGTATACCTGATTTTACTGGTGAAACTTCCATCTCCCCTTTAGAGCATATCCAAGAAGTAGCAAATGTCTGTAACATTCATGGTATTACAGAGGATGATGTTGCTGTCAGACTTCTAGCCTCATCTTTAAAAGGAAAAGCATTACAGTGGTATAGAGGCTTAGCTCATGGTTCTATAACTGATTGGGATGGACTAGGAGTAGGATTATGCAAACATTTTGACAACAGAAGTGACCATCTATCACTTTTAGAGCAGCTAACTACTATAAAAAGAGCCTCCCATGAATGTATGACTGATTTTAATTATAGATTTTAGAAGACATGGGATAGAATACCTACTTCAGTAAAACCCACCCCTAGTAATGCCTTCTTGCATTACCTTAGAGCTTTTAACAATGATATTGCCACTACAATCAAAACTATGGGAGGAGATACCTTGCCTAATTCCTATGAGATAGCCATAAAAGCTGAGAACATCCTAATACAAGGAGGAAAGTTGGCTCCAAGGCCCCCTATGCCTTTCTTTCCTGATGTTCCCAACCACCAACCAGCAATGGCCCCTCTTCCTACAACTTCTACATCACAAGCCCTTCCTCCAGTCCCTCAAGCTTCCACATCCTCAAATGGGATAGATGAACTCAAAGAGATGCTCCAGGGTCTAGTGCTGAATACAAATAAGAGAGAGAAGACCCTGGATAAAAAATTGCAAGAGCGGGGGAGGGAGTTGAAGGACCAAGGAAAAAGATTAGAGGATAGTTTTTCTATAATACAAAAAATGAGTATCAAGGTGGTGACCTTAGAAAGGCAGAAAGCTCAAAGTGGAAAGCCTCCCCAATTGCAATACCAGGCTCCAAATGGTGGTAGGCCTCCTAATCAGTGGAATAGCTCTTTTGATTAGGGTAGGCAAAATAGTCATGCTTCTGCTTCAAGCTCAAATCAGAATAGAGCTATAGTCCCTCAAAATAACTTGGCCCAAGATCAAGATTTTTGTCCTTCTTGCAACTATTCTTATGCCTATTACATGTGCCAGAAGGCAGAATCTTATTTGGCCCTAACAGTCCAAGAACCTGAAGCAAAGCAATCATACAAGGAGGATCATCCCAAGGAGGCCTCACATATTCAAGGATATGATGATTTCTCTTTCATGAATCATCAGATTGGGGAGCATTGTAATGTAAACCAGGATTTCGTTGCTCATAACACAAGAAGTAAGAAGAGAGATATGGAACGTGTTGCTTCTCCTTCTCCTAAGTCGGCCTCAACTTCAAGTGTTGCACCTCGTGCACATGCACCAAATGAACAAACAAGTACTTCACAACAGAAAAAGCAAGATTCTAGAAAGAAAGATGCAAGTGATCCTTATGTTGCCCCATCTCTACCTCTTATAATTGCAGCTCCCAAAGTTTCTACCAAAGTTCCTAATACACCATTCAGTGTGGTAGAGCAAATGAAGAAGACAAATGTGAACATTTCTATGTGGGATGTTGTTGCTACCATACCAATGCAGAAGAGGTTGCTGCAGCAAGAATTAGAGAAGATTGAACCCAAGGATCAGCCATCTACCATGGAGAGTGCCACAAGTCTAGTAAAACTAGCAGGGGATGTGGAGACAAATGAAAAGGTTAGACCTCCTCCATTCTATGTTTCTCTAATTATAGGGGGCAAATTAGTCCACAATTGCATGATAAATTCAGGGGCTAGTAGCTCAGTAATGCCTAGGTGTGTTGTTGATGCTTTAGGAATGAAATATGAGCCCATTGTTAGGGATGTGTTACAATTAGATGGTAGTACTGTCAAAACTGTAGGTATCCTTAGGAATGTGAAGATGGCCCTACATGCAGGCCCTGGTTGCACTGTGATTCAAGACATATTTGTTGCTAAAGTCAAGCCCCATTTTGCTATCTGTCTTTCAAGAGACTTCACTGCTCAAATTGGTGGATTCATATCTGCTGATTGGTCATATATTTCATTTATGACTAGATATGGAGCCAATGCCTCAATTAGAGCAGAACCTCAATCCCTTCATCACACTGAATCTTACACCCCCAATCCCATCAACATGAATTGTTCCATTTTAGAGATGGATGAAAATGACATAGTAAATGAGCCTGCCACTTCCATAGCAGAGATTCTTGATTTCTTCTTGGATGAATGGGCTAGTACATATCAGTTTGAACCTATGTCAGAAACTCTTGAGACAGGCCTTAGTACATATTGCATAATAGAGAAAGAGGCTCAAGTTCCTGATCTTGTTGGGACTAATGATGATATAAATGGAACATGGAGTATGTACTTTGATGGCTTAAGGAATAGAAATGGATCAGGGGCTGGTGTTATGTTGATCTCTCCTGCACAAATAAGATACTACTTCTCCTTTAGGCTCTAATTCAGTTGCACCAATAATGTGGCCGAGTATGAATCTTTGATTCAAGGTCTCTTACTTGCCCAAAAGAGAGGAATTCAATCCTTGAGAGTATATGGGGATAGTGAGTTAGTAGTTAACCAAGTGAGAAACTAGAATATCACCAAAAATGGCCTGCTCAAGTCTTACAAATGCAGAGTCTGGGATTTGCTTGAGGGATTCAATGCATTTAATATTCAGAGCATTCCTAGGAAAGAAAATAAGCATTCTGATAGACTTGCAGCAATAGGTGCATCTTATGATGTACCAGGGAATCTTGAAGAGAAGAAGAAGCAACAAATAAAGGTGGTAGTGCGGCCTGCCATCCTTGACAATAACAGTCATTGGCAGGTGTTTGATTCTGATGAGCAAATTGTGAGTTTCTTGCAGAATGAGGCAGAATTCTCAGATAGAAACCACTCAAGACTGCAAGATCAGTATGGTGATCAGATCATTCATCTCAGTTCTAACAAGTTTCCCAAGGGTCTCATTACCTTGGAGAGTGTCTTTAATCCTGATGATCAAACAAGAGGCAAAGGAATGAATCTAGCTGCAGAAAAGGATGATTATGCCCCAGTTACAATTGCTGATGGAAAATCTCTGAATATGGGGAAGGTAAGTTCCAAAATTGAGCAAGAAAACTTCATTCATCCATGTCAAGAATTTAATGATGTATTTTCTTGGACATATGATGACTTAAAAGGATTTGATCCTAGTTTGTTTCAGCATACCATAGATTTAATTGATAAGGCCAAACCAGTAAGGCAAAAATAGAGGCCAATAAATCCTAAGATTGAACCTCTAATGAGAAAAGAACTATCCAAGTTGATAGAGGCTAACATAATTTTTCCCATCAAACACTCATCATGGGTAGCTAACCTTGTCCTTGTAAGGAAGAAAAATGGAGAAATCAGATTGTGTGTGGACTTTAGGGATCTTAATCAGGCTTCCCTTAAAGATCACCATCCTCTCCCTTCCATGGAGAAAATCCTGTCCAGAGTCAGTGGGTCAAGGAGATTCTCTTTTCTTGATGGATTCTCTGGTTATAACCAAGTGTTGGTTAAAGAATCTGACAGACATAAAACAGCATTTACTACTAAATGGGGCACCTACGCTTATTGCAAGATGCCATTTGGACTAACAAATGCAGGTGCCACATTTTAGAAGGCAATGGAGATGGCCTTCAAAAAATTAATTGACAAGTTTGTCTTAGTATACCTGGATGATATAACTGTACATTCAAAAAATATAGAAGATCATTTTGATCATCTAAGACAGGTATTTCTAAGATGTAGAGAGTTTGGGGTTTCCGTTAACCGGGCAGCCAAGTGTGTCTTTGCTACAAGCCAAGGAAAATTATTGGGACACATTGTATCTAAGGATGGGTTGACCATTGATCCAGAAAGAACAAAGGCAATGCTTGCCCTTCCTCTTCCTAAACACAAGAAGGGGCTGCAAAGTTTCCTTGGTAGAATAAATTTTGTAAGAAGGTTTATTCCTAATCTTGCTACCATGGTGAAACCTCTTACAGCTATGCTTAAGAAAGGTATGGTCTTCTCATGGACCAAGGAAGGGAAGGAGAGTTTTGAAGAAGTCAAGACAGCCATAGCCTCAGCCCCTACTCTTATGAACCCAAATTTTGAGAAAGATTTCATCCTCTACACTCTAGGTGGTGAGTCAAGTATCTCTGCTATGTTGACTCAAACAAATGACAAGGATGAGGAGCAGCCCATAGCCTTCTTTAGTGAAGGGCTCAAGGAATATGAAGATAAGCACAGCTTTGTTGAGAAGCAGGCCCTTGCGGTCATCAGAGCCTTGAAGAAATTCAAGCACCTCTTGTCCCACAATAAGATCCATTTGTTGGTGCCCCATGCCAGTGTAAAAGACTTCTTCTTAAGCAAAGATATCAATGAAAAGAGAGTTGGATGGATCACTAAGGTAATGGAGTATGATATTGATATTCAGATTACCAAGTTGGTGAGAGGGAGAGGGTTGTGCAAAGAAATGTTATCAGGTCAGGATTCTGATGAAGAGGCTGCTATGGTAATAATAGAGCAGCAGGAGGAAGGAAATGTTAATGGTCCAAGGAGCTGGATAAATGATATGAAGATCTTCTTATCAGGGAATGGATACCCTCAGGGATTGGACAGAGCTAAAAGAAGACATTATAGACTGCAGTCCATTCCCTATGTTGTAATTGATGGTATCCTATTCAGGAGGGATTTTAATGGGACCCTGTTGAGATGCATTGAAGAGGATCAGGCTCAAAGGATGATTAAGGAACTTCATGATGGCCTTGATGGTGGCCATTTCTCTGCAAGAACAACTGCCATGAAGATCATGAGGGCTGGTTATTATTGGCCATCCTTGTTTCATGATTGTTATGGATATGTGAGAAAATGTGAGAAGTGTGCTTTCTTCTCAGGAAAATAGAGGCTTGCAGCTCTCCCCCTTCATCCTATTCAGGTGGATCAGCCCTTTACTCAATGGGGGTTGGATTTTATAGGCCCCATTAATCCTCCATCTAGTGCAGGTCATAAATGGATTTTGGCTGCTGCTGATTATTTCACTAGATGGACAGAGGTAGTTGCCTTGAAGGATGCCACAGAACCATCAGTTGTTGAATTCCTTGATGGAATTGTATCTAGGTTTGGTGCTCCTTCTACTATCATCTCGGACAATGCTAAGTCTTTTGTTGGAACCCAAATTTGTACATGGGCAATGAATCGCAATATCTACCTAAGCACATCATCAAATTACTATCCCCAGGGTAATGGTTTGGTTGAGTCTTCCAACAAGAATCTGATTAGAATCATGAAGAGGACAATAGAAGACAATCAAAGGGTCTGGCATAAGAAATTAAGAACTGCTCTATGGGCTGATAGGATAACACCCAAGAGATTTGTTGGGAATTTACCTTTTGTGTTGGTATATGGTAGAGAGGCCAGACTCCCAATTTCATTCGAATTCCCATCCTTGGAGTTGGCTCATCAGCTTGAATTGATTGAAGATAGTGCCATGTCAGTAAGAATGGAAGAGCTAATTGAGTTAGAAGAGAAAAGAAATAAAGCTATGCAGACCCTAGAGATGCATCAGCAGTAGATGAAAAGGAGTTTTGATAAGAAAACTAGGGTCGGAACCTTCAGAGAAGGAGATTTAGTTCTAAAGTGGGATGTAGATAGGGAAAAACCAAGAAGACATTCCAAATTTGATGCACTATGGAGTGGGCCCTATCTGATTGCCAGTCGCAAACAGGCTAATGCATTCCAGCTAAGCTAGCCCAATGGAGAGATTTTTCCCATTCCAGTCAATGGGATCTATTTGAAGCCCTGTTTCTGAAAATTTGGGAATCCATGTACATAAGTAAGTTCAGTTTCTTTTCTGTTGTTTCCTGCTTTTCAAGAAGTGTGTGGGCACAGCTGTCTCCCTGTGAGGTAGCAGATTTTGAGGTGTCTCAGGTTACAGAGGAAGTTTTGTTTTTTGTTTCTAGTTGCAGTTGTAGTTTTCTCAGGATTTCATGCTTTGATCTCCTCACAGAAGGGTTAGGGTTTCACAATATGCACAGACCCATTTTTTGACTCCATAGCCCAATGGATACATGAGGCCACTAGTTATACACATAGCAGGCTTGTGTCCCTTGTGAGTCACAAGAAATGTTATCATTTGTTCACTCTGCCAAGATTCAATTTTTAAATGTCCAGCCCATCCAACGGCTAATTCCCAAAGTTAATATTATTTTAATGCCTAAGCCTTATAACATGGTTTCTACGGCCTGTAGGTTCTCCATCTTCAGATCTAAGGAAGATCGACGGTTGGCGCTATGTCACTTTTCAAAAATTGCACGGCAGATAGCATAGCAACATCGCGCCCTGGTGACACGTTACCATGGTGGGTCTGCGAGGTAGGTCATCCAAGGTTCTTTGGTGGTTCGAATAAGTTCCACGGCACTATGGGCACTATGTTGCTATCATGTGTTGGCTGAAAAATCTTCATAGCGACATAGCGCCCGATGGAAATGTCTTACAACGGGCAGGTTGTGTCATACCAAAAAATGTTTACGGCGAGCCAGGCGAATATATGGTTCATTGGCCCAGCAATTTTCAGAGGGAAGGATGTGTAGAGTACGAGGTGGTTCTAATCGTTAGATTGAAATTGATCTACGATGGGCACCATCGCGCTATGAGGAACTGCTCGAGAGATATCAACAGCGACATAGTGCCTAGGTGCCACATGTCCTAGTGGGACCATATTTTCATGTAGCTAGCGCAGTAAAGGGTTTGGGTCGCTCGTGATCGCCAGATTAGTCCAGATCGACGGATGGCGCCATCTCTCTATGGTGAAGTTGCGCGATCTTTACCATAGTGACATAGCACCCTTTCGCCACGTGGATCAATGGGGCTAGGTCTCACCAAGGTATGTCTGTCAGGTATTGCCAGGTGGCATTCGAGTGTGGTGTGGTTGCTGAGGTGGCGTCAGGTATGATGGGACCAGGGTAAGAATAGTATAGTGGTATGACGAGTCTCCATTATCATCATATTTAAGGCAGATCGATGGTTGGCGCTATCTCACCATCGAAAGCTGCATGGTGCATACCATGGCGACATAGCGCCTTGTTGACACGTGTCTCGCTGGCTCAACCAAGGTTGGTAGTTAACAGCTGGCAATTAGTGTGATCATTACAGTTAATGATAATAGTTTGAAGGGTGGTGCGGTTAGTTCAATAAAAGGAGGTCAACCATAGAGGACTTCCCAGGTGGTAGAACGAAAAGAAGCGATTGGCCCGCGTGGCCCAATTGGTTTGTGAAATTAGGTTGACTTTCTAACCCCGCTGATTCATGAACCTAAAAAGAAAAGGTGATCCATTTTGTTGTGCGATCTGATCTTCATGATCGATCCAAACCACCAGAAATGAATGCGAAATATAGAGAGACACTCCACCATCTCAGTCAATCCATCTACCTGGTCAGAGCGCAGTTATGGTGCCATTTCTATCTTCTCAGGGCATTATTTGGCAACAAGATCAGATTTTCTTCAGATTCCCATGATTGTCCTTCGTAGGACTTAATGGCAGGTAGTTGCAGGGTCACTTCAGCTGGAAAAGATCTCAGTTATGCCTAAACTATAAAGGAAGATTTTGTAGTTTTTGTAAAGGAAGACCTTCTCTCTGATTTTCCTCTACTATTGCTATGCGATTCTAGTGAAAATTCCCCTATGCCTTTGAACTGTCTGATTCTCCACTTATCTCCTTCAGCCAATGGTATTAAAAATGCAAGAATTCTTTGCCTGTGCCATTGCTTTGTGGAAATCTGTAATCTGCATGACTGTATCTCTACTAGCCTATGAATGATATATAAGTGAAACTTCTTCCTTATGTCATTCATCTTGGTTTTCTAATCTGTATGTGGTTATTTGATTAAAGCAAGTCTAGATGTGTATATCCTTAGTTTCATTCTGGTTTAGTAGCGCATGTATGGGCAGAGAATTGGTCCAAACACTCTATTTTGGTGCATCACCTCCTTAGATTAGACTAGGTAGATTTGCCTTCATGCTCTTCTTCTCCCTTTTCCTCTCCAAGAAGTAGATAGGTGCACCCTGATAGTAAGAGGAAGTCAGCCTTCTCCGGAGACTCAACCTCATAGTTCAAGTCTCATAGCTTGGAGGTTGTTTCCATGTTTCACTAGGTTGTCCTCATGCATAGGCCTTGGACAAGGGTGCAAACCTAAGTGACAACTTTCACTTCATCAAAGTCAATAGAACAAATCTGAAAATAAACCATCTATGCTTCATCCACTGAAACATCATAATCAAATACATATCAGCAACCTAATCAGCATGCTCACACCCAAGAACACACTAAACATAATGCTCTATTAGCAATCCCTCATCCACAACAACAACTAGTGAATCCACACTAGTAGCAACAAACTCCACATCCATAGCAATATGTAGATCTCCATCAATACATTCTATACTCACAACACCATCAATCTCATTGCTCACAAAAAGATTCTCTACAACACATAACTCACTGTCAATAGTAATCAAATCATCCATGATCAAGTGCTTTGCAATCTCCATGTTAGACTCAATCAACTAATCATGAAAACCAATCTCCATCCCAACACCAAAAAGATTAAGAATATCCTCAACAATAGTCTCAAGTTTCTCTATAGGTTCTATATCAGACTTCATGAACTGATCAATAAAACCAACCTCTTCCACCTCGACCTTGCGATGCCATCTTCTCTCTCCAACAAGTCTTCTAACTGGCTAGAAAACTCTCTTCCAAATTGGTAGACTTTGGCTCCACAAACATCTATGTAATGCCTTCCTCATCCTATCCTTATCTCAATTAGCCGAACTAGCTTCAAACTGAGTAGACATCTCAGAAAACCTCCTCTCTACCACATCACAGAGATTCACAATCATCTTAGGGTCCAATCCTCTTGGAACCATCTCCTAAGATCTTCATAAAACCTCTACAACAAATCCTTCCCATGCTCCTTGTGATAAAACCAAATTATTTGCAAGTCAGATCTCAACCTGCCACCTTGCATGAACAATTAGGAACTACATCACAAGTCTAGGACCATGGATCTACAATCCATGAACTCTCTATGATCATGCCTCAACAAGATTAGTCTTCCATCTTCACATCCATTAATCCATATACAAGCCCTCTAAAATTGCAAGCCAAAACCATGATTTTCCACCTCACAACCAAGAGATCTAGGACTCCAAAAAGAAAAATACACCACCAGATCAAGATCTTCTCAAATCTACTTTTCCAACTCAAGTCTTAGTGCAAACTGCCTCAGCTTTCATGTTCTTTCTACATGCTCAAGAACAATTGTGCTTTGATACCATGTGACATAGTGCAAGGTAGGAGAACCCCCAAAGGAGATGTCCTAGCCTCCAACAAATAACCACACAGTGAAAACATAATAACAATGAAAGATTTGATACCAAATTATAATAATATATTCATAAAATAACTATTACATGCAATGTGTCAAGTTGTAAGGCCTTCCCAATTATGGAAAAATACAAATCAAGTAATAGTTCTACAAGATCCATCAAGATCTAATCCAAATTCTAGCTAGTCTAGTATCCATACTATGGTAGAAATCTCTAAGGAAGATCTCAACATGTGCTTGCAAGCCCATCAAGCAATTTCCTTATTTTCCAAGCTGCAACTACTAGCTCTTCTCAAAATTTTCTCCAAGATCCAAGTGTAAAACTACATCACATTCGATGCTCTGTTCACACACTTTGAAAATCTTTTCTCACTCAATTACTCCATCTTCCATGCTCTTCTCTGAGTTGGATGATTAATCACAATCCTACTATAAACTGCCTCACATTTGGCACTCTGTTCACAGACTTAGGAAAAACTTGCTCCTCAGCTACTCTCCACACTCACTCCTCTAAAAAAATGAATTATCCCTCCATGAATGTGTAAAAGACTCCACAAGACCCCTTACTTTTACCCAACTAAGCCACAAGTTAGCCACAACATAAATTAAATACCCATACATAAATTAAATGCCAAAAGTCGGTCTCCAATAAAAATTAAATGCCTAAAAATTGATGCCCGAGAAAAATCACGATATCTCATAGCTTTGATTGAATTAGAACTTGTGCTTCGAACTAAAGGTAGTAATTTAGTTCCTCTACAATGCCTTAAGCTCACTAAGGCTTATTCATTAAGGATATTTTTGGATTTATCTCGAAAGTCACACACAAAAACCCATCATGCAAACTACCAAAAATTGATATTCTAGGAGAATCACCATATCTCCCAACTTATAATGAATTAGGACTAGAGACCTTAACTAGAGATAGTACTCTAGGTCCTCTTAAATCCCTGATTTTTGCATCCTCTAACTCATTGCAAAAAATTAATTACATGGCCTGCAATAGGCACCCAGAAGCCAAAAAACACAACTCTAGCAACAAGGTAAAAATGGCTCTAACTTCAACTCAATCCATCCAATCTCTATGCAATCATGAGGAAAGGTTTCCAATGTGTCTCCAACACATTCCTAACCATGAAAAGCATAACTCCACCAAAATCCAAGCTCAATGCTCCTGCATCACAAAGAAATTGTTGGATATCACTCGACAATGATGATTCTTGCGAGAAAGTGCTTCAAAATTTCTTCTTTTCTCTATTGATGCTTTCCTTTTTATGCCCAAGTGCTCTAGCATGTGATGATGTGTCTAGATGTGTCCAAAGGTCTAGTCACAAGGAGGATGCACGATCTAGGTGTAGTAGGAGCAATCGTGGGTTAAGAGGATTGATAGATCTCCTTATGGAAAAAATTTAATAGATCTTTTAGTTAGTCAACATCTACAACTTACTTAGTTTTACATCTCTTTCTTTCTTTCTTTTTGAGATGGTTCATGTATTGTGATTCAAAACATTGATGGTAAAAATCTTTACACAATCGAATCTAAAAACAAATCAATGTGACATCCTAGGTGTTAATCCACATGTGGAATAACCTAACTTGAAGATTTGGTAACATGAAAAGCAGTACAAGGTTGACTTGATTAAAGTTTTTGGTTATAGGAATAATCTTTTTGTTTAGCGAAGTGTGGCTTTGTATTAGAATAATATAATGTTTATATGTACACTTTTCATGATTGGTATAGATATAAATTTGATGTATAGTTGCATGATTGTTTTATGAAGAGGAACTACAATGACTAGTCAGACATTGAAGATATCAACAGGAGCCAAAGACTTTTTGTATCAAATATTGAATACTTATTGTATTTTATTAAATGAAAAAAAATTGTGTTAAGACACTTCCTACAAAGATATTGACTTTTGAAACAATCATTTCCACATTATTATGATTATTGCTTATGTGGCATCGTTACTGAAATGGAGTCATTACAAATATACATTTGAGTAGATCTAAAGTCAAAATTACAACTCACCAATGACCTATTATGTTTGGTATTGAAATGGGACATGATGTGAAGGAATTCATATGATGTTGATGAGAAGTGAAAGTGTACCAAACATAAAACAATATGCCATTTAAAAGCCAGTCATCGAGCACAATTTCTTCTCTTAGTTCATTGCATGGGCAAGGGTAAACTCCTCTAATTTAACTCTCCAAAAAATTCAAAAGTCAGCAATTGGTAAGGCAAAAATAAAAAAATCATTTTTTTAGTGAAGGAATGTTTGTTCCATAGTAACATGGAGATGGGTCCCCCTTTTTGGCCTCGTGTTAGAGAAAGGGACGCACAAAGGACTCCATCTATGCTGAGGATGGGAGGATGTCCCCGATGTTGTCTATTTGCTGATTTGACTCTATTTATGTTCAATGTTAAATATTCCAATTCAATACAATATTCAATTATTTATTCTTTTAATTCTTTTATGTCTTATATTGCAATACATTTTATTTATATAAATAGACCTTTTCCATTAATTATAATTTAAAGATACATTTTTCAATAAGTACCAAACGTAAGAATATACAAGCCTACGTCCCTGCAAAGGATGGCGTAACTATGGCCTGTACAATCTTTTATTACTAACATGGATTGCAATATTTTCAGTCGATGAAATCGGAGATACAACGGAGGGCTTCAAGCGAACATGGTTCCTCCATTTTGAGAAAAAGAATCCATGGTCTTCTTCGTCACACATATGCACACTAATTTTGTTCCCACGCTTCTTGAGATATTCACAATAGTTCAGCTGTCGATCTCTCAATAAATCGTGCCCTGCTATCACAAAAAGCATGGGCGGAAGATCATGAAGAGTAGATGCAGCGACTCCCTCTACGGCCAGCGGATTGGAGAATTGATGATCTCTGTTGCTCCCCACAGGTAGGGCGAGCCTCCACAGCATGTCAGACTGCTCCAAACTGACCACGGGCGAGTTTTTCTTCTCCTCCTCTGATAACGTCCGTTCTTCACCTCCAAAGAACGGATACATCAAAATTAGTCCCTTTATTTCCATCTTGATCTTTGTGCCCGCCGCCCACAGGCCCACATGATGCGCAATGTTGCCTCCTGCGCTGTCGCCCGCCAGAAAAACCCTAGAAAAGTCTGCCTGGTGGTTCAGCCACGGATCCGCCCCTTCCCTTTTCCCTTCCTGCTGTTTGACCCACTGCAGCGCTGCGATGGAATCGTCGTATGCACAAGGCAGGCGGTGCTCGGGAGCGAGCCTGTAATTCACCGAAACGATTGCGGCGCCCAGCGTTGCGGCCCACATCTGGCACGCGCGATGCACCACGGGGGTTGCTGGGCTCACCAGGCAGAACCCGCCGCCGTGGTAGTAAATTATTAAGGGCACTTTACTCTCTGCGGATTTGGGGGGCAAGTAGAGGCGCGCCCACAATCCAGTTGTCTCATCCATCACCACGTCTTTGTATTCCACATGCTTGTAACTGAAATCACCAGGCTCCGGAAAGACTTCGGAGGCAATTAAATCGTCTGCTCGAACAATTGATCCATCGCTGTAGACCTTGATTACTCCGCTCATGAAATCCGCCACTACCTCGGACACACACTCTTCTGACATCTTTGCTTTCCTCGGCTCGCAACTAATCGTTTCCTATATTTAAAGACATTCGTCCCTTCTGCCCGGATATTAAACTAATAGTCAAATCGCACAATGGTCTTGCCAATAATACCCATCAAGAATTCTGCACCGACGACAAATATCTAATTCGAATTGTCATTAACCGAACAGCTGGAAGGGATGAACCGAGGCGGCTTAAAATGAACAGCACGTGTTTTGAAAACCTTGGAGGGTTTATTCAAAGTCAAGAATGGTGGATAGTTTTATCTTTTGTCTATTATCTCTGACTGGACCTTCACTACTCATCAATTTCCCATGAATCCATTGCCAGTGAGTCCCATTTCAACACGGAATACAATAGGTCGTGGGTGACTTGTAGTTTCAACGTCAGATCTACAAAAAAGTATATTAAAAACCCCTAAGTAGTATAAATTAATGTTTTGGATAATTTTGAATAAATATTTAACAGATATTAATATAAACATACATGTAGAAGCATCCAGATACATATATAAGAATAAAAGTCGCACTGAAACTATACATTGAATATATTAACATTATCTATTAAGTTGCACATAGTAAATCAAGTATATATATATATGGCAATTAATACAATATAATTGATTTACTGATGTTTCTCTAAACTAATTGGATTTTTCCTTAAATTCTAAACTTACCTGTTAACATGCTTATAATGATAGGGATCCTTGTAAGAACCATCGAATGTCTTAATATATCTTTCAGCATTCATTCTTGGTTTGTCTTGAGGTTGTTTTGTTAATTGTATGTTATGTCCATGTACCTATTAAGTTGCACATAGTAAATCAAGTGTATATATATATGGCAATTAATACAATATAATTGATTTACTGATGTTTCTCTAAACTAATTGGATTTTTCCTTAAATTCTAAACTTACCTGTTAACATGCTTATAATGATAGGGATCCTTGTAAGAACCATCGAATGTCTTAATATATCTTTCAGCATTCATTCTTGGTTTGTCTTGAGGTTGTTTTGTTAATTGTATGTTATGTCCATGTACGGACATGACCCTACATGGCCATAGCCACATAGACATGACCCCCAATGTTAATATATAAGCAAGTCATTCTTGTAGGGAAATATACCAATCTCACGACAATATTAAGTATCTTCACCAATGAACTATCATCTTCAGTCTATAGTCCTTGATCAATATTAAGAAAATACATTTATAGTGTAGCAGAAATTTATATATCAGTTTTGATTATTTAAATTATTCAAAATAGTCACACTTAATATTGTAGTAGAATCTATTCCTATTCAACATCGGAACTTCAGCCAAATATCATTAGAATATTGCTTTGTTACTCTATCAATGATCCTATATACTTTTACATGGTATCAAAGCCTAACTAATAGAGCATAAATAATTCTTTATCATTCAAGGTTCAGATCTATTTAATCTCTAAATTTCAACCATGGTGAATCACATAAGGCTAGAGGACAGACTTGAAGGTGCTTCCAACTTTGTGTCATGGAAGATTCAAATAATGATTATCCTTCGAGAACTTGAATTAGAAGGATACGTAGAAGAAAATAAAATAATGCCCAAAAGTGAACAAGATAAAATAATCTAGAAAAGACATAATAATAAAGCTACGAAGATCATTATAGATTTTGTTCAAGATCATATACTTCCCTCTATATCAAATCTAAAAGCTTCTTATCAGATGTTTGTGAAAATTCGAAACACATTTGAAATCAATAATACCAGTAAACTGCTCACCTTGAAATTAACTACTATACATCAATATGAACAAAGGAGACTCCATTACATCTTATTTCCTAAGAGCACAAAATTAAAAGACAAACTTACAACCATTGGTAATAAGGTAGATGACAAAGAATTATCTCCAATAGACCTTAAAGAGTTACCTATGTCTTGGGAATCCTTTATTTGAGAAATTAGCTCTATACACGAAATGCCAAATTTTGAGCAACTCAAGAATGATTGCACACAAGAGGAGTCAAGACCAATCACAAGAGGAATTAGTCCAAATCAAGAAGGAAAAATTCAAGCCTTCAAGCTAACACAAATTATAAAGGAAAGAAAGCTCAATTCAAATAGAAAAGAGGAAAAGGTTATAAAAAATAAAAGAAAAGAGACATGTCTAAAGTAAAATGGTACAAATATGACAAATTTGGTCACACTCACAAATATTGCTTGGAAAGGAAGAAGATTCAAGCTGCCCTAGCTAAAGTGAAGGAAGAAAACCCACTATTATTTTTGGCACTATCAAGTGAGCTAAACACTAACAAGAATATGTGGATAATAGATAGTGGGGCATCTCGACATATAACTAGATTAAAAGACAAATTTGAAACTTTTGAAGGTCACTCTACTGAAGAAGTAACAATAGGGGATAACTCCATTTATCTAGTGAAAGGAATCAGAATCTATTCAATTCAACAAAAAATCAAAGTTATTCTACAACCACAAGATGTATTATTTGTACCTAGCATGAAAAGGAATTTGATTTCAATTTCAGGCCTAGTAGATCAATGGTATTGTCTCAGATTTCATGAAGATAAATTTCTATCCTAGCCTATGAACTCAAATATTAAGAATGCAAACTCTAATGAAATTTGGCATAAAAGGCTCAAACGCCTTCATTTTTGTTCTCTTTCATTTGTAGAAAAGATTGTTACAAGTCTACCTAGTCTAAAATCTAATCATATTAGAACATGCAAGGGATATTCCTTAGGAAAATATACCAAAGGATCTTTTCCAAATAGTGAACATAAATCTAAAATCATGCTTGAACTTATTCACACTAACTTTTGTGGTCCTATGCCAGGACCTTCACTAGGAGGTTGCTTATATTATGTAATCTTTATAGATGACTTATCCTCTTGAAAACTTGGATTTATTTCCTAGAAGTTAAGGAATCAAAGTAAGTATTATCAAAGTTCAAAGGGTTTAAAGAATTAGTCAAAAATCAAACTAGGAAGAAAATCAAGACACTAAGATCTAGCAATGGAGGTGAATATATTTATAAGAACTTTAAAGAATTCTACACTTTTGATGGAATTAAGAGGGATTTTTTAGTGCCTTATAATCCTCAACAAAAAGGAGTAGTAGAAATGAAAAATGGATCCATCATTGAATCTGCTAAAACCATGATGCATGATCAAAACCTCCCCATCTTATTCTAGGATGAAGCCTCTAATAATAAAGTATACATTAAAAATAGATGTCCCCATCCAATCCTAGATAATATAACTCTTGAAGAAGCATTTATAGGAAACAAACTAGACTTAAGTCACCTAATAATATTTGGATGTCCTTTATATATTCATGTTCCAAAAGAAAAGAGAATCAAACTACAACCCTTTGGGAAGAAAGGTATTTTTCTAGGGTATAGTGAATCCTCCAAAAGTTACAAGGTTTATATTCCAGGAGAAAGAACTATTGAAACCAGCACACTTGTCAAATTTGAAGAGGATACTACTTATAGCCTCTCTATAATAATTGAAGAATTAAATGAGGAATCAATTACAGAATTAGATGAGAACTTCTTAGTTTAGAGTCAGAGAGAGAATGGTTCAGAAGATCATGAACTCTTGATATCAAATATGGAAAATGTGGAGAACCATAATAGTAAGAAAAGGCCACTATGGGAATGAAAGATGATTGAAGAAATAATGTAAAACCTAATGAAATATTTAGAAAAAGAAAGGAAACTAGAAGTCATTCATGCTATGTTACTCTAGTATCCAAACTCATCAAATCTGAACCATCAAGTGTTGAAGATGCATTATCATGTAAACCTTGGAAAGATGCAATAATTGAAGCATATTAATCCATATTTAAAAAATGATGTTTGAGATGTCATACCTAGACCTAAGGACAAATTAGTTATCTCCTCTAAATGGTTATTCAAAATGAAACATGCACCACATAGTAGTATTAAAAAATACAAAGCTAGATTCATTTTGCAAGGTTTTTCTTAGAAAGATGGAATTTATTATGAAGATACATTTGCTCCACTTTCTCAATAAATATCTATCAGAACCATTATTGCTATTTTAACATCCAATGAATGGAAAATACATCAAATGGATGTCAAGGTTTCCTTTTTTAATGGTGCTATTAATGAATAAGTATATATAGAACAATTAGAAGGATTTGTCACTCACGAGAAAAATGCCTGTGTGAATTAAAGAAGGCCCTATATGACCTTAAACAAGCCCCCAGAGCTTGGTATGAAAGGATAGACAATTATTTCACCAAACTAGGGTACTCCAAAAATGGAGTTGATCCTAACATATATTTCAAAACTTCAGATGGTGATATGATAATTCTAGCTCTATATATTTATGACTTACTAATTACAAGGGAAGATCATCTTATTGTAAAGTACAAATAGTATCTTGCGTCTGAGTTTGATATGAAAGATGTTGGACTGCTACACTATTTTCTCAGTCTGGAAGTATGGAAAAAGGAGAACAACATTTTTCTAAACCAAGAAAAATACATTGTTGATATATTGGCCAAATCAAGAATGATGGAGTATAAGCCATTATCCACACTAATGAACATTAATCTTCATAAGCTTAGAAATGATAAAATTGAATTTGAACCTACAAATCCAACATACTACAGACAAATAATAGGATCTCTAATGTATTTGGTGAATACCCATCCCAATATTTGTTATGTGACTAATGTACTAAGTCAATTTATGTGTGAATTTAAGAAGATTAATCTCATGGAAGCTAAAAACATCTTGAGATACTTGTGCGGTACCATTGAATTTGGTCTGAAATATGATCATGTTGAGATTCAATTAAAAGGGCATACAAATTTTGATTGGGTCAGATTCCCTATCAACTATAAATGTACTACTAGATATTGTTTTAGCATTAGATCTTCCATGATATATTGGTTTAGCAGAAAGTAGTGAGAAGTTGCTCAGATTTCCACTGAAGTAGAATATATAGAAGCCTCCATGGGATCCAAAGAAGAAGTATGGTTAAGGAAATTGGTAGCTGTATTATTTGGAAAGTCTCTTAACCCTATAGTTACGCATTCTAAAAGTATAGTTGTATAAAAATATTAGTAAATATAGTCTTCCACTACTAATCATAACACATCAAGATTCCCTATGACTATGTTAGAGATATGGTAGAAAGAAATATCATCAAGTTGGAATACTTGAGCATTGTTGAGCAAACTACCAATATTTTCACTAAACTTCTCTCTAAACCAAAATTTGAGCATTTTAGAAGTAAATTTGGGATAATTAAAATGTGATTGTAACTCCTAAGTATAAATATTTATTATTATTATTATTATTATATAAACAAGTTAATATATTATGGCCCCTCCTACCCCTACCAATGAGTTTTGAAGCCTTAGCCAATTTAATTCTCCAAGGGTTTGAGTTTTTGACATGTTAGGCATTAAAATAGTGGGGATCTACTCTGATTCCCTTCCTTCATAGGTGGTTGGTATATGTGACTTTCGAAAGGGTTGGATGGGATAAGATTAAACAACTAACTTTGTGATAATGAGTAGATACATCAATTCTACGGATGAGATCCTTCCTTTAGATTCACCAATTTTAGGAGTCAATCCACCCATTTCTTTTGGAGATATGGACGAGATTAGTTGTTCTTAACTAATGAAGTGGTGAATGGGAATTGTGCATACAAATTGGTTGTTAGAAAATTCTTATGAATTCATTTTGATTGCTTAGATTTAAAAAATTGTGTGTGTGTAAGAGTTACTATTTTTTATATATGGATTATGTCATTAAAGGTGACAATCTTTCATTGATGTACTTGTAAGGTATCTATTGTAAGGTGATGATCTTATCAATAGCTTGATGCTATATCATGATGGACTCATTAATTTTTAGTTTTGGATTGCCAAAATTCATCATGACGAATGTATCATGATAGACTCATTAAATTGTTATCCCAAAGTGTTGGAGATCATGGTACTTGTCATGATAGAGATCATGACATTTTGATTACTTATTATCTAATAGACTGCATTAAGTTGTTGTTCCAGTGTGTCAAAAATAAGATAACCTATTCTCCTTATAGGCATAAACAAGGTTGATGTCATTGCACATATCAAGTAATACAAATACAATGAGTGAGTATTGATGATTCATTCTCCTTCACTAAGAGGGAGTGTTAAAGTTCTAGCTTCAGTTGAATTAAAGCATACTAAATCTTTTGGAATTAATTAATGGAAGACTAAATTTTGAGAGGGGGGTGAATCAACACTTCAAAATTTTAACCAAAATATGATCACCCCAAATCCATCTCAAAATCTAATATGTAAACTGAAATAACTATCCATGCATTTCATACATTACATAAAGTAAATTGCATTTGACACAAGATATTGATTACCCAAAAATCCTCCAAAGAGAAGTTAAAATTAGGTTGGGGATGACATCCATAAATATTTACTATTGTAGTTGTAAAGTGTACCTAATTAAGGTTAAAATTGTTTGATCGTAAGCTATGATCAGTCATATTAGGGATCTACCCTATCAAAGGCTACAAAGACTGTTAGATCTCATCTTGTTAAAGGATTTTAACTCACAATGAAGTAAGCACTTGGTTAAGAGATTTCACAAAAGTATGTTAAAACATGAAACCTATTAAGGATACTCTGTTAGGAGATTTTCTTTGCATCACCTATTAAAATGATTCAATGCCATGATCCATTGGTTAGCACCTTACTGCTAGATGTAAGATCTTCTCTTTCACAATGTGTACTTGATCCTCTTGATCATATATATCTCTTTTACTCTACTCTTTTCTATTCTCTCTAACTTATTTTGCAATTCATTCCTCAATCTCAACCTCCTTAGTCACCATGAATGCCTTCTCTGCAATTAGCATTCATCTTTCTTGCATCTCTCTCTCTCTCTCTCTCTCTCTCTCTCTCTCTCTCTCTCTCTCTCTCTCTCTCTCTCTCTCTCTACACATACAAACTATTTAGGATTTTTCTCCATAAGTAAACACAAGTGGACCAGGGTTAGGTTAGAATCAACAGCTTTGGTTGATCCATATTGTTGCTTAAAACATCCCTTTATCTAATCAGTTGCATGTCATATAGAGGGGTTTACAATATACATGCATCCTTATCTTCTAAAATCATAAAAAAAATTAGGTCAGCCCAAAAATGGTTTACATAGAAGTTTGTGCCATTAAAAACAACTATGCATAAAACTATTTATTCAGCACCTAAATACATAGATGCTTAGCATCCACTATATCTTCAATGTTGTAACTTGACTTCTGAATGGCTTGGCATCTACTATTTACTCGACATCTAAATCAATTAGCATGTATATAATTTCTTAGCACTTGATTGAATTGGCACTAACTAAGAATATTTCTTAGCATGCACTATCTGACCACTTATGCTTAGCTTACTCTTTGCACTCAACTCACACTACAATTCTACTAGAGTATGACTTAAGTGTTTTGTCACTTCTTTGTCAAAACCAAAATGAGATCAACAATCTCCCCCTTTGACATGAGTGGAAAAAACACTTGGTCATGTACATACAATCTCAATATCAGCATAACTCAGATAATCTGTAATCTTTACTCGGCTTGCACACAAAATTTCAAAACTTCAAAATTTTGCAAAATGGATGACTAATAGTCATACCTCTCAAAAATCATTACTCACCCTTGTATCACCTAATTTAGTTGTTTAATAAAGGAATACTAATACTAAAAAAATTATTCACAATAACCAAATAAGTAAACACTTATGATAGAACAAGGTTATCACCAAAAGGAAGGCAAACCAAGAATGGTAAGCTCCTTGGACATAACCTATGATGATGAAGCTATGTCCCTGATGGATAGTGGGTGTATGCTCATGTTGTGCTCAAGATTCCAAATGGTGGGGGCTTTTACCAAGTGTGTACATGGATGTGGGTTTCAAAAATGGAGGTATAGATGGATTTCAGTATTATGTTGGTGTAAATGGCTATGATGGAGTAGTTAGTGGAGCATTATAAGGTTGCATAAAAGTAGATGATGGATTGTGAGAGGGAAGGGCTTTATTTATAGGCCAAAGGGTAGATAAATGGAGCATCAAGATGCAAGGATGGAAGAATGGTGAGGGAGGGCTAAGATACTTTGAAAGGGAAGCACGTGGATTGTGATTGTTTAGAGCCAATAGGGGAGTGACACTTGTCACAAGGGGGATGAGTGTGAGGGGATGAGATAAGGGTTGGTCAAAGGGAGTAATGAGGAAGGATGAGTGTGTAAGATGGATGTAAGAGACATTAATAGCATGTAAGAGACATTAATGGCATGGATAGGGATGGAAGGGGATAAGGGAGACTTTTTTACTTTGGCTTGGGTTAGCAAGTCTTAACCCTTGGTTAAAGTTGTGCACATGATTAGGAGGGGGATTAAACTTGGCTTAGGAAGGGAGTTAGGGGGGAAGTGGTTTGGCTTTGATGGGATGGGTTAGTTAGGTGGCTAAGTGAGGTTAGTATGGGTGAATGGGTTGGATTAAGGGTTAGGATAGGGTTTAAGGATGTTTTAGGGTTTGGCTAATTTATTTAATAAACAAGGAATATGGGATTAAATTAAATAGATTTGGGAATTTATTTAATTTAATAGAGGAATAGGGATTTAATTGATAAAATAATTTTGGGAACTATCATTTTATTTTATCAATTAGAGTATAGTTAATTAATTTAATTAATTAACTAGGGGATGACGATTAATTAATTAAATAATAAATATTTAATCAGTAATGTCCTAGAAGATGACTAAATAAGATTACCTAATGGTGTAATTAAATTTAGGTGTCTACACCCCTGAGTAAATGTTTCCTCTCTATGTCTAAATCTTGAACCTGTATTGAGTAAATGTGTGCACGTTTTGATGCCCCCTATTTCTATAGTAGTACTCCCCCTTACTCAAAACTATTACTATCACAAAAATTTTACTATCCCTCTTCACTTCACTATCCTTCTTTTCTAAGACTTATATCATGGGTGGTAAACTAATAGTTTGTTTCTCCAAAAATGTTTTATGGACCTCCATTATTATTTTCAATTCTGTATCCCAATTATTGCATGATACCTCTAGAAATTAGTATTGAATATCTATCTTAGCAACAAGGTCAACTAAGCCATCATGAGTAGAAATTTGGTTATCTTTCTTCATCAATGTTTCAGCAAAGGCTAGTTCCTTATGCAATACCTCTATGTGAGGGCTCAACATAGATTGGATACTTGTCAATGTGGATCTAATATTTGTATCATGTGCTTGCAGCTCTACAAGTCTTCCTTGGATGGATAGTAATTCTAAAAATGGGATTGGTTTTGGCTAGGAGATAGTTTCAAAGTTGTAGCTCTCCCTGCAATTGGCCAATAGCCTTATGTACTTCTTGTGTGAATTGATCTACATCACATAGCTTGGTGTATAGAGAGAATATGTTCTCCAACACCTTCTTCACACTCTCTACCATGGTTTCTAAATCAACGTGTCTTAGTGCAATGACACTAGATATATTTTCAAGTACTTTAGAGTGGAATTTTCTCTCGAGCCATTCTAAATGTTTGACATTAGAATCTAGGTCTTTATCTCTTATCTTGTCAACAATGTTTACCAGTTGCTTAATGATTGGTTTGTCTTCATTTGGCTCTAGGAGGCTGAAAGAATCAAGAAATAAATCTTTGATTTCATGAAGCACTTGCTTCTACTTATGCTCCCTTCTAAGCAACTCTTGTTGTTTCTTTCTCTATAGAGCTTCCCATGGAATGCTCATCTTTGCTATGGTGATTGTTGTAAGATCAAACTTTGGTAGTTAAATCACCTCATCTAGGCTTACATCTTCATAAGATGTATCATCTTGACTCTAGGATGTCTCTATACTGGGCCTTGATACTTGCAATGGTGTAGTACCAGTACTCAGCCTCTTAAGAGCCTGACTACTAGTAGGAGTAATAGAAACTGGTAGGGTAACTAGAGTTCATATGACTATTTGTTCCTCTAATGTAGTAGTCTATTGGTATAAGATTGTTTTGAAGACAAGAACCTGTAATTGAACAATCATTATTTTGTCAATGATGTCAAACTTGCTACTTGGTGAGGCAATTTCTATTTGGTCTTAAATTTATCATTTAGTTGATTGATTAAGAGGATTTGAAAAGAGGAGATAACAATAGCACCTAGAGAAAGGTTGAGTTATTTGGTATTTAAAAGATGCACTAAGACCAAGTAAGACATTGATACTATAGTGTATTGTTTATCTACTTAAAGTCTAAAATGAAAGATTAGTCAAGTTAAGACTAGATTAAAATCAAGTAAGAAAGTGTCTACTAAGCCTTGCCAAGTAGTTAGTGCAAGTCGAGCAAAAATAAGTAGAAGCCCAACGAAGATCAAGAGGTGTCAACCAAAAATGAAGAATAGTGCAAGATGAATGATTATTAGTATATGCCAAGTAAAGTTTAGTTGGTGCCAAGCATTAGGAATATTTAGTGTTTATAGAGTGATAGAAGAGTAAAGCTATCAAGTCATAGCATATTGGTGTCAAGTGCCATTAAATGTGTCAAATCAAAGATGTGATGAATCTAAGCCAACTATTTTGTTTTCTTGAATTGTGTGAAGTGTGTGGAAGATAACTCTGATGAGCTGGTAGCACAGAAATCAAGGTAAACTATTTTGAGGTGAATTCAATCAAGATTGTAGAAGAATTTTCTAGAGGAACTAAATAGAAAAATGAGTAGATTCATTGTATCCCACCTAATCCTACCTAACCCTAAAATGGATGATTATGGTTAAGTAGAAAAAATAAAAATTGTCTATTTATAGAGATAGCTAGTTAGAAGAAAATGTTATCATGTGCAAGAACCTAAGGAAGACAAGGAGTCTAGGGTATTGCTTCATTTAGTGACCAAACAGAAGTGACTCTAATTGGCATGCAAAGAAAGAAGGCTTAAGAGTATGAATTCTCGAAGGGTGAAAAAGTTGTTGACATTGCAGTCAAATTTTTTATTAGTGACACACACTTATTTAGACAAATAGTATCTACTGAGCTTATTGTATAGTTAACAGTATTAACCAAGCATTTTAGGCTTTACCAAGTTTTGCAATTGCTACTGAGTTCAAGGAATAGTATTCAATTTGTGTTGAGCATTTTCTACCAAGTTGGCAATTGTCAGTGTAAACCAAGCTTCTTAGTGTTTACGGAGTTTCTCAGTGCAAACTGAGTTTACAGTGCTTACCAAGTTTATAGTTATAGTGATGTGAATCCAGTGTTGACCAAGCCACTCAATGTTAACCAAGTGATTCAGTTTATACCAAGCTCATAGTGATAGTATTGACCGAGCTATAGAGTGTGAATCAAGTGATTCAGTTTATATGCTGAGTTTTGCAGTATTCACCTAGTCACCAGTTCAGACCAAGTTCAGACTACTTGGAATTGATCAGTATGGACCGAGCTTCTACATCTACCAAATGCATGATGATGTTGAGCATTGACAATGGATATTGAGTATCAGAACCTCACCAAGCTAGTCTTCAGAACTTGAGTTCTTGCAGTTGGGCTGACTTTGTGTATTTTGTATAAACTTTTATTGTAGCCGACTTTATTGAAATGTATTTTGGATTGGTATATATGTAATGTATTGTATCACATCCAAAGGTATGAATGAAATGAAATAAGAATGAAAAAGTAATGTAACAAGTAGAACTGCAAAGAACAAAGGCTATAGTAGTATAATGAGAAACAAAGATTTATCTATCACAGGAAGGTGATTATTACACTCAAAGGATTCTCACTCAACGAACCAGGTTGCAAATCAAAGATCAGCCACTATTTCATCCTAATAGGTGGATTAGTTAAATCCTTTCACAAGGTAGAATTTATAGTCTTTTGAAAATATCTTTACCAAGTGCTTACTTCATTGTATGTTTGAAAATCTTTTTGCAAGGGGGACCTGGCAGTCCATATTGCTCCTAACAGGGAAAATCATCAGAAGTGATCATTGTAATCCTTAATAGGCCAACTTTATACTACAGTACTAAAGCTTGTGGGTATCATCCCCACCCCAGATTTAATTTCTATTTGGAAAGTTTCTGGGTCACCATATTGTGTGTCAAAGTGTTATGAATGTTTTAATGCTTTTATTTTTTCATGCAAGCAATTAGATCAAATTACACATGAAGGATTAATTGGTAATAAAAGATTAAGTTTTATTTGTTACTTATTCACCCCTCCCCTCTTAGTAACTTAGCCTATCATATATATTTCCAAAAATTGGTATCATAGCTTTTCGGTTCTTAGGAAAGAAGTTTGAAAAGATCAGAGGCTATGGAGGTATTCAAACTTGACAAGGCTATTGACAATGAAAAGCTAGATTTAGAACTGGCTATTGGGAAACTCAAGAAAGTAAACAAGCAACTCTCTCAATTCTTGAAAAGAAGAAAAGATCTTGTAGTAAAAATGAATGACCAACTCTATATTGAAGAAAAAATTGAAGACATCCATTTAGAAAGAAATTCAAATGAAGAAAACGAGGCAATCAAGGAACTATTAGGAAAGAATGGTACACTTCAAGAAGAAGTAAGAAAGTTGAGAAGAGAGCAATAAATATAGTCAATAAGATTGTGTGAAGTCATGGAAGAGAAAAATAAGATAAAAGAAGAGGTAGAAGGAAAGAATAATGAAATTCAGCACCTATCCCTTCAATAGGAAAACTTCATTAATCAACTCACCAATGAAAATGAAGAAATCATGAATCTAAGATTAAAGAATGAAAGATTGCAAAATGATCTAAACACTGGAAGGCAAACCAATGAGAGGATGATGAAATCTCAAGCACACATAGATCAACTAAATGAGAAAATCAAATATAGACAAAAAGAAAAATTAGAAATTGGGTATACAGAAGAAGGTGAATCATCTAAGAAAGGAGCTCAAAAGAATCAAAGACCTACTTACAATCACCATGGTAAGTCAAGTAATACATCAAACAAATGTTGGAGTGATGACAAAGCTAAATTCAATGGAAAATGCTATAATTACAATCAGCATGGTCTTAGAGTTAATGAATGCAAAGAGAAACCTAAGTTTGAAAACAAATGTCACAAATGCAAGAAGCATGGGCACAAATCCTCAGAATGCAAAAACTAAGATATTAAACCGAGCAGAACAAATTGTAAAAGCTATAACACTTGGTGTAGATGTCATTACTATGGACAATATAGACATATTGGAATGAATTGTGTAAAACATCACATGAGGATAAGAGACACTACCAAGACATGTTTTATTTGTACAAAACTTGGTCATCTTGCCAAGAACTATATTAATATTGGAAGAATTAAAGATGAAAAGAAGGAAAAAGCTAATAACATCAAAGAGTAGATGAGATAGAAATGGATATCAAAATATTTTGAGAATTCTAGTATGAGCAATGAAACAAATGTGACTCAAGAATTGGGTGACTTAAGCATTTCCACTTGATCTCCCACAAGGAGAACTAGAACTAGGATTTTGAAGCACACATCTTACATCAGTTGTAGTCAACAAATGGAAAGATCCATATTAGTAGTGAAGATGCAAAGGGATCACCAAGCAATGCTAGTCATTACCAAGAAAGGTCAAGTGTTACTAAAAATTGTTGTGTAGACATCAAGTCATGGATGACTCTGTCGAGCATTCAATGCAAGTGAAGTGGAAGACAATCTATCATCAACCAAGAAATCATACTAGGTATTTATGGTGATTGAAACACAAATTTTGATAAAAAAGGGTGAAATCAAATTAATTTGTTACCGTGAATTTTAAAAATTTATTTGTGCAGAGCAATTTTAGTACATTTGAGGGATCCGTGTGAATTAGTGTTGAAGATTTCCATAAAACCCTACTGAGCAAATGGCATCCTCTAGCAGCAAGGCTAAGAAAGGGCCAGAGATGTTAGTTTGAGGCATGGAATGGAAAGCACCAAATTTCAAGCTTAGTCTGATAGTTGCAAAAACCCTAGATCCAACTAGAGCACAATCTCAAATTCCATCCAAGGTACTATTGATTAACGATATTTGTTTGCATTTTCGATGTGCTATCCAAGACATAGGAACCCTAGAAATGGATGAAACCTTGGAGAAGCTATGTGTGAATGGCTTATTAAAACTAGAACATCAACACCTTGAAGTGAAGGTTTTGACTCACATTCCTCACATGCCATGAGACTTTCAAATTAAATGGATAGGATTTATTCTCAGTCGTGTGCATAATGGATAGTTGTGGTTGGAGCAACATATTGTGATTATAAAACATATCTTCCATAGAATCATAGGTCTTCCAATGCTAACCAAGGAAAAAATGACTAAAACCCTAAGTCAGGTGGAACTAGAGAAGAAAACCTTTGTTGAGTGGGATGGAAGGGGAATGAAAATTAGATGTGTCATGGATATGGAGTTAAAATTTGGTATACATGTGATTGCACATAAGATATAAATCTTGAGTCATTTAAACAATGTATCATGTGAAGCTATGGATCTTGCATACAAATTGGTCAAGAACAATATGTCATTTGACCTAGCCAAGTTAATGTAGAATTATTTCAACAAAAACACATGGAGAGCATCAAAACTCTAAAGAACAATCCTTATAAGTTCAGTTCACTATTAACTTGTCTATTTTTCTTTGTGAAAAAATTCTTCCCATCAAAAGATACATTTGTGTGAAGAAAGGAAGTGCCTATTCTTTACCAAATTAATGATTATATATCAAAAATTGGAGAAAACTATGTTAGTATTATGGATAACTATTTTGATGCATTTAAGGACAAGATGAATAGTAAATTCAGAATCGTAAAGAAACTTGTAGATGACTAAAAAGATGATATTTGTTTCATGGTTGATTGTGACAAAGTGTATATACAAGTAGTAAGATCAAGAATTGTATGGGTCAAGCCTCTAGGTTATGAGGTTAATATAGATGAAACCAAAGATATCATTGAAACACTATTAAATGAGCATGTTGACCCAAAAGCTACATATTTTGGCACTTATGAAGAAGCCAATGAAAGAATAGAAATAGAGATAAAATTTCCTCAAGCAATCGAAAAAGGAAAGAAAAGAATAGAAAAATTGAAACAATCTAGCACCACTCTTTTGTTGATTGAAGGAAAAGGAGATGACATTGAGGAAGATGATGTAGAAGATGAAGAAAATTCAAAAGAAGAAGAAGAACTTGCAAAGACGAAAGGTAACGCTATTATAACCAAACCTACCAAACTATCTACTGCAGTGTTGACAAGGAGGGCATCAAGGAAGAAACAAGGAGGAGATGTAATCTTCAAATGGCCACCACCCTCATTCCAAGAAAAGTTGAAGGAAATTGATTTTGGAGCTAGTATGGAAAATTTCAAATCACTTAAGTATGACATAAGAACTATAGAGGAGCAAAAGAAAATTGAAGACATGGTTATGTCTAAGATGGGTAAATGGAAATATTCTCCATACCAAATTTCTTAATAGATTCTAAGTGATTTAATGGAGAAAATCAAGCCAAGATGCAAACATGCTATGAAAACTATTAAAGACATATATGAGCAAACCTTGAGGCAACTCATGTTGAGCTTGAGTGATAAAGAGGCGAAAGAATCTATCAAGAAAAATGAAGATAAACATACCTTGAAGTTTAACACTTTCTTGATATTGATTAATGGCATTGAACATGTGGCAAGGAATGCAAATAACACATGGAAAAACATTTTCAATCTTCATAATAAAAGTGATTTTGTGGTTCATGTTAGTGATAAGGATGATGATGGTGAAGATTATAAGGAAGAAGAAGGAAATTACGGAGAAGAAACACATTATGACAATATAGATGATGAGGAATAGGAATAGGAAGCTAATGAGGAGAATCTACCTGAGATTTAGAACATTGAGGAGATTGACCCCAAGAAGATTGCAGTAGTGGTCATAGCCTCACTTCCTCATTCTTCGAGAAAAGCATTAAAGAAATCAAGCTCAAAGATAGCTACTATAGAATTGATTATGTCAAACATTGCAAGCATAAGCACTCGATCAATATTTGCACCTGTTCAGCTCAGTACTTCATTGCCAAAAGTGATTTGAGCACTTCATCTATCGAGCAATAAACACTTCTTCTCCATCAATTTTGGTCACACAAGGTATTTCTTTAATAACTGTAGTATCTACATTTTCTACTAGTCCTAGTATTGTTTCCATTCCTAGCATGCAAATAATAAGTGCAAGGATAGTTGAGACCAAGCCTCAACCGAGCACAAAAGTTTTGAGTAAAGGAGAATAAAAGGAAGAAGAAATTGATCTTGATGAGGAGATAGTCATCCCGAATTGGGATATCTCCAATCTTAATCCTGATCAAATGCACATAACAGGAGAACTTCTTCAGAAGAAAGCTAAGAAATAGAGGCTTAGAGAAGAAAGGAATATAGAATTTCAAGTTCTTGAAGATGCTAAGAATATTCTTGCAGAGGCACTTAGCATAAAGGTTGACACTTCTCAACCAATTTTGGTTTAGTTAGTAAAAGTAGTCTAGAAATTCAATGAAGATTTGAATGGACAAGAGAAATTATTGTAGAGAGCAAAAAAGAAATTTGAGAATAAGGTATTGGAGCTAATTGCACAAAAGATTACAATTCATCAAGTAGATTTCTCTACTATTGTGGCTCATTGGAAACCTCTTGCAACAATGTGACTTCTTTATTCGGTAAACACTATGACACTTCCAATTTCACCAAGTAAATTAAAAATAAACTTTCAAAGATTGATGAAGATCTAAAGGCAAGTGCATAGTAGTTGCAACATGACCTAAGTTACAACTCTGCCCTCTATAGAAAGATCAGATTTTTAATTGATATGTTGGAAGAATTGCTAAGAAAAGAAGCTGAGATAATAGCTACATTGGTAGACATATAGGGCATGATTCTCTCAAATATGGATGCATTGCAGAAACATATCGCACTTGCTAAAACCCTCATCCATTATAACAACTTATCTATTGCAAACCACATGATAGAACTATCAGTAGAAATTTAGGTTGCATTGCACACAAGCAAGGTGTTGCAGGAAAATTGGGACAAGACAATGACACTGATTCTAAAGGTACATTCTGATTTCTTGTCACATTTTGGTTCTACTATATAAATTACACCTTTGTCATTTATGTCAAAAAGGGGGAGAAGATGAAGAAATTATATTATAAAGGGAGAGAAGATATAATATAAGATGTAGTATACAAAAAAGGGGAGAAAATGTATAACATGTAAAGCATATGTAAAGGGGGAAGAGATATGATGTATAAAATGAAAAGATGAGAAGATGTATATAATATAAAATATCTATGTATGCTGGAGAAACATTATATTATATACATGTACAGACATTCAGAGAAACATCTCTTACAAAAGAAATTTTGCAAAATCTCAAAAATAGAGTATGCTACTGAGTTGAAGACACAAGATGAAGAACAAAAGGTGTTTTGAACTTTCTGAGAATTCAGTTTTGATTGATAAGTTTTTTTTTCACTAATGCCAAAGAAGGAGATTGTTGACATTATAGTCAACTTTGCTATTAGTGACATAGACTTATTCAGACAAATAGCATCTATTGAGCTTATTATACAGTTAACAATATTAACCAAGCATTTCAGGCTTTACCAAGCTCTACAATTGCTACTGAGTTAAAGGAACAGTATTCAATTTGCACTGAGTAGTTTCTACCGAGTTGGCAATTGTTAGTGTAAACTAAGCTTCTTAGTTTTTACCAAGTTTCTCACTACAAATTGAGTTGTACAGTGCTTACCAAGTTTGCAGTTACAGTGATGTGAATCCAGTGTTGACCGAGCCACTCAAGTGATTTAGTTTATACCAAACTCATAATCATAGTATTGACTTAGCTATGAAGTGTGAATCAAGTGAGTCAATTTATATGTCAAGTTTCATAGTATTCATTAAGTCACCAGTGTAGACTAAGTTCATATTACTTGGAAGTGATTAGTATGGACCAAGATTCTACATCTACCGAATGCATGATGATGTCGAGCATTGACAGTGGGTGTCAAGTATCAAAACCTCACTAAGCTAGTCTTCAGAACTCGAGTTCCTACATTTGGACCAACTTTTTCTATTTTGTGTAAAATTGTATTATAGTTGACTTTGTTGAAATGTAATTTGGATTGGTATATATGTAATGTATTGTATCACATCAAAAGGTATGAATGAAATGAAATAAGAATGAAAAAGTAATGTAACAAGTAGAAGTGTGAAGAACAAAGGCTATAGTAGTATAAGGAGCAACAAAGATTTATCTATCATAGGAAGGTGATAATTACACTTAAAGGAATCTCACTTAGCAAACCAAGTTGCAAATCAAAGATCAACCACTATTTCGTCGTAATAGGTGGATCTGTTAAATCCTTTCACAAGGTAGACTTAATAGTCTTTTACAAATCTCTTTACCGAGTGCAAACCTCATTGTATGTTTGTAAATCCTTTTGCAAGGTGGACCTAGCAGTCCTTATTGCTCCTAATAGGAAAAATCATCAGAAGTGATCATTGTAAGCCTTAACAAGCCAACTTTATATTGCAGTACTAAATCTTGTGGGTATCATCCCCACCCCAGTTTTACTTTCTATTTGGAAGGTTTATGGGTCACCATATTTTGTGTCAAAGTTATGAATGTTTTAATGCTTTTAATTTTTCATGCATGCAATTAGATCATAATACATATGAAGGATTAATTGGTAATAAAGGATTAAGTTTTATTGGTTATTGATTCACCCCTCCCCTCTCAGTAACTTAGCCTATCATATATATTTCCAACACAAACTACCAAAGTTGAAGTGTGGGAATGCCAAGAAGAATGGAGGATTGAAATAGAGATCTATAATCTATAAGTTAGTTGTAATTTTTTATTAGATCAAGCCTTAATTTTACTTTCTAATCATTGTATCAGTCTATGGTAAATTCTTTGGATTAACGTTGGCCTAACAATCATTTATAAATCCTTAAACTGGGTGACATTCTAATGGAATGGTCTAAAGTCCTCTAACAAGGCTTACTCCTAATATGGTGATTAAAATCCTTTGATTGGGTCACATTTAATAGTGTGTATTGTAACCTTTAACAAGGTTGGCCTTTCACAGGGCATCACTTCAAAAGAGTAAGAATTTGTAGCATGTTTGATGGGGAGCTTCTTCAACTAAGAGCTTTCTTTCTCTTCCTAGGCTATTCCTAGCCCACTAATGGTTTTCTCTCCTAACCCTAACCTAGAGAATCTCTCTATAATCCTCTTTTTCAAAGAAACTCTTCCAACAATTCAAGTTTCAATGTCATTCCCCCAATTCACCAAATATGCATTCTTTGGCCTAGATTGTTAAAAATTCACTAAATGAACCAAGTGACCTAAAATAAAGTTTGAACCTTCCTAAAAAGGTTCTTGACCCATTTCTCATCACTTTGCACCATTCTTTTAAGTTTCCCACACACAAATCACCAATTCACCTAGTTAGCCCTTGTAGCCCTAAGAGCCCCTATTAGCCCTCCTAGAAACAAGGAAATTGCTATAACTCACAAAAATCCTTAATAAGGCCCCTTGCTGTATTCTAGACTTTTTTTCCTTGTGACCGAACCTTGAAGATTTTGCAGGTCTTGGGCTCTAATATTGTCTGTATAGTATTGCTTCAAAAAGCCCTCTTTTTAAGGGTTTTAAAGGCAATGTTTGTATTTCCTTCACAATAGGTGTCAAAATCCATCTCTAGCCTCCTCCTTTGATTTTTTATCCCTTCATAGACTAATCCTACAATTCTCACTCAATATTGACCCATGTCAATCTTCTATCCACCACAAAACTTCATTACAAGCATTTTCTTGCACCTTGCCAAGCTTGATAGCTTGCCTAGAGCTCGCTTGTAAAAAAACATTTGGCCTCTCAAAAAATTCAAAAAAAAATATCTACAATATATATAGGAGATATTAATTGGTCTCAAAGAGCCCTGGTGTTTTGGCCACAGACACTCAAGCCATAGCCATTTTTATGCTTGCACCAAAAAAATGGACAACAAGATCACTAAAACCAAATAATTTTCTAAACCCTATCAAAATCTTACTTTAAACCAAAGAAATCATACACAGTTTCAAAAATTGTGCACAAGATGTTATTCCATCAAAAATAGTTCATTGTTCAATCCAAAAACTCTGTTCAAACTTCAAAAATTGTGCTTCAATGCACAAAACTGTCTTGCTATAGGTGTGTTTCGTACACTCAATTTTCCAACTCTTGGGAAAGTCTTAAATAGACTTCCTCCTCCATTATGTCCTAGATTTCAAACCATAACTACCCAATTTGTTGGCTTTTTCAAAACTGCCTAAAATTTGTCAACTTTTGCAATTTTGCTCCTAGACTCTTCAAACTTGGTCAATATGTTACCAAACCTTCTAATACAACCTTAGAGACCCTTACACACTTTTTTCCCCCTTTTATGGCACATTACCATATTTTTCCAATTAGAGAAACTTTTTCAATTGTTCTCCTACTAGGACCTAATTGACAAAATTTGATTCCTAATCCAAAACCTATCAAATCAAACCATCTAAACTCACCTTGGGACTTTATAACTAGTCCTTAGTACCAAAATCGTTTGTCAAACTATCTACAAACCAAAATCAAGAATAGGGCTTTACCTTACCCTAGGTTCTCCTACACCATTCTCCACTTGCATGAAGAAGCCTAAGGTACTATTAGAGATAAGAACTCCTTGTTGATGCCTAGCTTCTTGAAATCACTCTTAGAAATCCAAGTTGCCTCGGCCTTAGGTAAATCCATCTTTTTCACCAAATTTTCCCTATAGACTTTACTTATCATGCTCTTCTTCTTGATAAGTACTCTACTCTATTTCATCCATCTTAGGACCTTTATATGGTACTAGGTCCTTCACATTGAAAATTGGAGAGAGATTCGTGTCCTTTAGTAGATCTATCTTGTAGGAATTGGGTTCATACTTCTTAAGTATTTTGCATAGCCCAATCCTCCTCATCTATAATTTGCTAGGGATTCCCTTTTGTAACCTGGCCTTATTGAGATTTACCATCAACAATTCTCTCACTTGGAACTACAACTCTCTTCTCCCCTCATCCTTCTTCTCCTTCAATTTTTGATTTGTTTCCATCAAAGTTTTCTTCACTTGATCATGCAGCTCCTTCATTGATTGAACAAAGTCATCAACTTTCCCATTAATCTTGTCATGTGAAGATAGGTCCCTTAACTCCATGATACCTCTTGGGTGATTGTCATACACCACTTAGAAAGGACTTAACCCTATTTTCCTATTCTTTCTATCATTGTATGCAATTTCATCATGGGGAATGTCTTGCTGCCAAATTTTTCCATACTCTTTGGTGAGGCACCTAATAGGGTGCCCAATACCCTATTTATCACCTCTGTCTAAACATTAGTGTGAGGATGGTAGATAGAACTATGTACTAGGTTTATTCCAAGCCTCTTCCATAGGGTCTTCCAAAAGTTCCCCATAAACTTGACATCCATGTCAGCCACTATGCTCCCTAGTAAACCATGTATCCTAACCACCTCCTTGAATAATATATTGGCAACATTACCTACATCATGTGTTGTCTTACATGGTATGAAGTGGCTCATTTTTTTGAACCTGTCTACTACCACAAATACACTATCCATCCCTTCCTAGTCCTTGGTAAGCCCGCTATAAATTCCATGTTGATGTACTCCAAAGGCCTTTTAGGGATGGGGAGAGGTTGGTAGAGCCCTACATTTGATGAAATTTCCTTTGCCTTCTAACATTTACTACATTGCTCCACTTACCTCCTGACATCCCTTTATATTTTGGGCCAATAATAGAACCCTCCTACAAGGTCTAAAGTCTTGTTAAACCAAAGTTTCCACTCATGCTCCCATTGTGCTTCTCCTATAGAATATTTTCCCTCATGGATCCCCTTAGGATGCATAACTATTGACCTTTGAAAAATAGTCCATTATGCAAGGTGTATTCAACAAAATCACCATGGAAAGGATTGGTGAAATTAATACATACCTTGTAAGATGTTGAGAAATCAATGGCCTCCTCATACAGATCTTTGAAACCATCCAAGTTAAAGCTTTGTAACTTGACTTCTTGTACTATCAGCAACCTCCTACTCAAAGCATATGCCACCTTATTATTTTTCCCCTTCTTATGCTTGATAGTAAAACTATAGGATTGCAAGAACTCCATCCATTTTATGTGTCTTAGACTTAGCTTCTCCTGTGAGTTAATGAAACTCAAAGCTTGGTTGTCTATGAAGACAAAAAACTCCTTAGGCAACAAGTAGTGCCTCAACTTCTTGAGGGATTGGACAAGTGCATAGGGCTCTAAGTCATATTTTGAGTATCTTGTCTTGGCTTCATTAAGCCTCTCACTGAAAAATGCTACTGGTCTGCCCTCTTGACTCAAAACTACCCCAACTGCTATGTTGCTAGCATTGCACTCCACCATAAATGGTTTCTCAAAACTGGGTAGAACCAAGATAGGTTGGATTTCTACCTCTTTCTTCAATCTCTCAAAACTCTGATCTACAAACTTGGTCCACATGAATTTGCTTTTCATGCCCACTTTGATTGTATCCATCATAAGTTCACAAATTTTTCTAAATCTCCTTACGAACTTCCTATAAAATTGTGCATATCCATGAAAACTCTTGACCTCAATAGAACATTTAGGTGTAGGCCAACTCAAAATATCCTCTACCTTGTCTTTTTCTATCTTAAGACTTCATTGGGATACTACAAAATCCAAATACACTAGTTATTCTTTCATGAACTCACTCCTTTCCAAGTTTACTATCAACTTCTCCTCCTGGAGCTTCCTCAACACCAACTCTAGGTTTTTCATATGTTCCTCCTTGGTCTTGCTGAAGGTGAGGATGTCATGTAGGTATACCACAAAAAATACCCATGTGTAGGCTTTCAAGACCTCATTCATGACTCTCATGAAAGTACTTAGTGCATTGGCAAAGCCAAATGGCATTACCAACCACTCATAGAGACCCTCAATAGTCTTAAATGTAGACTTCTGTTCATCCCCTTCTTTCATCCTAATTTGATAATATCCACTTTTGAGATCAATTTTGGAGAAATACCTAGCTCCATCTAGATAATTCATCAAGTCTTGTATCCTAGGAGTAGGAAATTTGCACCTGATTTTGATTCTATTAATTACCCTAGAATCAATACACATTCTCCACTTACCTCCATTTTTGGGTTCTAAGACCACTGGTATGACACATGGACTGATATGCTTCCTAATCAGCCCTTGATCAAGAAGCTCTTTAACTTGCCTTGCAATCTCCCTGTTCATCTATGGAGTCATATTGTATGTAGCTTTGTTTGGTAGTGATGCTCTTGGTATGAATTCAATTTGATGACTTATTTCCCTTTTAGGTGGTAGGGTTGGTGGTGATCCATCACAAATGATATCTTTAAATGAATCCAATAACTCTTGCACTTTTGTAGGTATAGATGTAGATGAAGATTTATTCTCCTCCTTAGGTTTTAACATAATGGCATATCCTACTCCTTCGCCCTCCTTCAAATATTTAAGGAACTCTTTCCCACTCATGAGTAATTATTTAGCAATAGACTTCTCCTCCTTGTCCTCTTCCACTATAGACTAGATCTTATAAGTGACTACATCCTTTTTGAAGAAATACTCTTCTCCTTCCCATGATGCATTGCCTCCCTATCATACTACCAAGGTCTTCCCAACAATAGGTGGCAAGCATCCATGGGAAACATATCACACAAGATCTTATCCTAATACTTTTGAATGTTGATGTCTACCCACACTTGTTCATTCACCAAGATATTTTTCCCCTTATTCAACCAAGTCACCTTATAAGGACACACATGTGGAATCTTAATCAAACAAATCTTTTGTATTACCGCCTCTGACAAGGCATTATTAGTAGACCTTGAATCTATAATCACCTTGCATACCTTGCCTAGTATTTTGCATGTTGTCCTAAATAATTCTCTTCTCTTCTTTGGCTCATCTTTAACTGGATCCTTAACCAATACTCTCCTCAACATGAGGTTCTCACCCTTCTCAACATCAAGGTCCACTTCTCCTACCTTTTCATTGTCTTCTTCTTGGGCATATGTAATTTTCTTTTCCCCATAAGAAGATGATGACTTCTATGAAAATTTGTAAGCAGAGTGTCCCAACTTTCCATAGTTATAGCACTTCATGTTACTAAAGTGTGGACCTCTACTTTTGTTTCGATATCTACCTCTCCCACCATTGTTGGACCCTCTGCCTCTGATAGAGCCTCCCCTCTAACTATTCTTATTGGCCTACTCATTCCACTTAGAGTCTCTATAGCCTCTCTTCTCATTATTCCTACTACTAGAACCTCCCCTTCAGCCACCTCTAAAGTCTTTACCTCTTCCCCTATTCTTGGAACTTGAGTTCCCTTTCTTCATTAGTTTTTCTTCCACCTTTCTAGCCATTTGAAAAAAAAATTTTGAGTGGTGAGGCTAAAAAAGCTCAACTCATCTTGGATGGACCATTTAAGGCCATTTAGGTATCTAGCCACCTTGATGCTCTCTACTTCTTGCACCCTTGATCTTAGCACCAATTTTTGAAACTCCTTAGTAAAGGTAGCCACATCATGATATTTTTTGCTTGAGATTTAACCTCTACTTGTGGATCTGAATCTCATAATCCTTTGGTAGGTATGTTTCCTTGATCTTTGACACCATATATTTCCAATTAGCTATAGGTTTCTTCCCCTCACTCTCTCTTTCCTCTTGCACAAACTTTCACCATGTCAAAGCTTGACCTTTCAACCTAGACTTTTCAAGACTCACCTTTTGGTCCTCTATTATCCCTTCACACTCAAAGTAGTTCTCAATGCTCTTAAGCCATTCTAAGACTACATTTGCATCCATCTTTTAATGGAATAGGGAATATTCTCTAGGTTATTTCCTCTAAATGCCTTGAGGGCTTTGAGGAATGGTTCTTGCTCACCAAGTAGAGGATTCGGTTCAGGGATCTAATCCTCCAAACTCACCTTTTCTTTACCCTTGCTAAAGTATTCATCTTCCCTAGCTTGGGTTGCATCCTCTATCTCTTTCAACTTATCTTTCATCTCTTCTAGGGCCTTCTCTAGAGCCCTGGTCTTCTCTTCTAAAATCTTCTTTTTCTCATCTACCTCCTTTTCCAACTTTGCATTGGTAACCATCTTGGAAGATCCACTTGACACAGTGGAATACAGCATGTCATGATAAGCCTAATCTTATGGCTCTAATACCACTTTGATGGGGAGCTTCTTCTAATAAGAACTTTCTTTCTTTTCCCAAGATACTCCTAGCTCACTAAGTTTTTTCTATCCTAACCCTAACCTAGAGGATCCCTCTACAATCCCCTTTCTCCAAGAAACTCTCCCAACAATTCAAGTTCCAATATCATTCCCCCAATTCACCAAATATGCATTCTTTGGCCTAGATTGCCAAAACTTCACTAAATACACCAAGTGACCCAAAATCAAGGTTGAACCTTCCTTCTAAGGTTGTTGACCCATTTCCCATCATTATGCACCATTCATTTAAGTTTCCAACACACAAATCACCAATTTTCGTAGTTAGCCCTTGTAGCCCTAAAAGCCCCTATTAGCCCTCCTAGAAACAAGGAAAGTGCTATAACTAACAAAACCCCTTAATAAGGCCCCTTGGTGTATTCTATAATTTTTTTTACTTATGACCTTACCTTGAATATTTTGCAATTCTTGGGCTCCAGTATTGTCCGTATAGTACAACTTCAAAAAACCCTCATTTTAAGGGTTTTAAAGGCAATGTTTGTGTTTCCTCTACCACAGGCATCAAACTCCATCTCCAACCTCCTAATTTGAGTTTTTATCCCTTCATACACTAATCCTACATTTCCCACTCAAGATTTACCCATGCCAGTCTTTTGTTCACCACAAAACTTCATTACAAGCATTTCCTTACACCTTGCCAAGCTTGCAAGCTTGCCTTGGGATCGCTTGTAAAAATAGCATTTGGCCTCCCATAAACTCCAAAAAAATTATCTATACTATATATGGGGTTTATTTCTTGGTCTCCAATATCCATGGTGTTTTTCCAAAGGACACTCAAACCATAGCCATTTTCATGCTTGCACCACAAAACTAGATAGTAGGATCAGTGAAACCAAATAATTTCCTAAACCCTATCAAAAGCTTACTTGAAATAAAAGAAATCACACAAAAATTTAAAACATGTACACAAGATTCTATTCCATCAAAAAAAATTCATTTTTCAATCCAAAAACTCTGTTCAAACTTCAAACACTATGCTTCAATCCACAAAATTGTCCTACTGCAGGTGTGTTTCATACACTCAATTGTCCAACCCTTGGAAATGAGTTGGAAAAGTCTTAAATAGAATTTCTCCTCCTTCTATCCTATAGTTTGAACTATAACTACCTAATTCAATGCCTTTTCCAAAACTGTCTAAAAGTTGTCAACCAACTTTGCAAAAATTGTAAAGTTGTCAATGCAAGTTTTTGACAACTTTTGCAATTTTGCTCCTAGGCTCTTCAAACTTGGTCGGTATTTTACCAAATCTTCTACAATGACCTTATAAAATATAATGAACACCCTTACACACTATTTTCCCCCTTTTATGGCATTTTATCATATTTTCCACTTAGAGCAACTTTTACAATTTTACTCCTCTCAAGACCTAATTGACAAACTTTGACTCCCGATCCAAAACCTATCAAATTAAACCACCTAAACTCACCTTGGGACTTTAAAACTATTCCTTATTACCCCAATGGTTAGTTAGAGAATCTACAAACCAAAATCAAGATTAGGGCTTTACCTTACCCTAGGTGCTCTTGCACCAATGTTACTGGTGGTTTTTGCCAAATTATGTTTCCATGTAAAATCCTTATGTCAAATTGTGTGAATGTTCTTATGTTGTTTCATGTTTACATTTCTACAAAGTTTTTTTGACCTAGGATAGTAACTTACAAAGTTAATGTATTGTATGATCTAATGGATGCATGCATGATAAGGTTTTATGATTATGGGTCTACTAAGCATTGAAAAGTTTTATTTCTACATTTGGATCTTGGATAACTAATTGACCCCCCCCCCCCACTTCCCCACCTATCTCATTTATCCTAAAGAATTCCAAAATTTGGTATCAAAGACATAGTGCTTGAGAGGAATAGTTTGAAGGTTCTAGAAGCAAAAGATCAAGATGTCTAAAAGAGAGGTACCCAAGATTAATGAGGAAAACTTCCCTACATTGAAAATTCTGATGAAGTTAAACTTAGGAGGTCTTGGAGACCATGCACAATCTACCATCACCACTGAGCATGTTGACCCTGCTAAAGCCCTAACTATCAAGGATTTGAAGAAGAAGAAAGAACACAATTAGGCCATGTTATAAATAGCATCTCTCCTAAGACACATTGAGTTTGATGATATCATTTGTAATGTGATACTACCAAGAAGATGTGGGATGCTATAGAAAAGATCTATGGAGGAGACAAACATGTGCTAAGAGCCAAATCTAAAAGTCTAAGAGGTAAGTTTGATAATATGTAAATGCAAGAAGGTGAGAATATAGTTCAATTTTGTGTGAGAGTAAAAGAAGTAGTTAATAATATTAGAGGAGCAACTAGTAAGATTGTAGATGAGACTATGATCAAAAAAGTACTAAGAACCCTGCTACCCATCTATGCTATTAGAGTTTCTTCCCTACTAGAATTGAGGTGTACAATTGGTAATGATCTAACCCTTGAAGGATTGATAGGTAGACTCGATGCTTTTGAACTCTCTAATTTTGATAATTTCAAATCTGAGAATGTTAAATCTACTTTCAAAGCTAAAATGACATTAAAAGAACCTAAAGAGAAGAAGAAAAAGCTTAAATATATTTCTAGTGATAGTGATATAGAGGAGGAGGGTGTAGAATAGCTTAAAGTACTACTAGCAAGGAGATTTCACAAAGGCAAAGGAAAATTCAAAGGTAAGTTACCTTCATTTAGTTTAATTGAAATGAGGTTGGCCATATTGTTGCTAGATATCTAGAAAAGAAGAACAATAGAAGTGGTGACAAATACAGAAGTAAAAGAGATGAGGACAACAAAGGTCACAAAGATAAAGGCAAGAAGTCTTGCTACTTTGCTGAAGAGGAAACCAAAGATGGATCTGATGACCATAATGATGAAGTGGTGTAATGTTACAATGTAGGATGATTCTAATGAGGATGAGGAAACTGCACTAGTGTCTTATATGAACAAGAGTGATAGATGGATCATTGATAATGGATGTTCACATCACATTACTAGAGATTATTAAGTTCATTAACCTTGATTATTATGATGGAAATATTCTAAGATTTGGTAATGATGCACCCTTTCTAATAAAAGGATCAATCAAACTCACATAAAAGATCTTGTGTGACAATGCTTATTATGTTGAATGACTTAACTATACCTTTTTTAGTGTGTCACAACTGAATAGTTTAGGTTGTGAAGTTGAGTTTGAGAATAAGATAGCAAATATCTATGACACTAAAGGGAAAATAATTAGGAAAGGTGATCAGACTAGAGCTAATATATTTTATCTTGATATAAATGATACTACTTGTCTTGTAGAATTTGATGATTTCTGGTTACATGACACAAGAAGTTATGTCATGTTAACTTTGATAACTTAGTGAGTATCAGCAACATGAAAAGAGTCAAAGGTTTGCATTACTAAAAAAAGCTGACAATATGATTTGCAAACAATGTTAGTTAGGCTAGATGAAAAAATCTAGTTTTAAAAGTAAGACTCACACCTCTAAAGAAATTATGGATATTATTCAACTGACTTGTGTGGACCAATTGATGTGAAAAGCTACAAAGGTGACAAATACATTATCCTATTTGTTGATGATCATTATAGGATGATGATAGTTATAGTTTTGAAATAGAAATCTGATGCTTTCCAAATGTGTAAGCAATTCTTAGCTAGAGTTGAAAGGGAGATAGGAAAAAGCTTGAAATGTCTGAGCTCTGACAGAGGTGGAGAATTTACATCAAATTAGGTTAAGATGTTCTATAATGATAATGGAATTAAAAGATAGACTTCTGCACCTACAACTCCTCTAGAAAATGGAATTATTGAAAGGAGGCACAAATCTATAATAGAGTGTGCTAGTACATTCATGATGAAGAAGAATGTTTCTTTGAAATATTGGAGAGAGGATGTAAGTATAGTTGCCTATACCTTGAGCTATGTGCAAGTCAAGAAAGGTACTCTTTCAACACCTTTTGAATTATGGTATGGATACTCACCCAATGTAAAATATTTTAAGGTATTTGGAATCAAGTGCTAAATTCTTAAGGATTTTAGGAATGGTAAATTTAATGCTAAAAGTGAAGAAGTTATATTCCTTGGCTATTCCATGAGAAGTAAAGTTTATAAGTGTTTAAATACTAACACTAACAAAGTTGTGGAAAGTGCAAATGTGAATTTCGATGAATATACAAAGGTACATGAAGTTGAACTTATGAAGGAACCTAAAGAGTGAAAATAATTTGTATATTTTTATGAAGGTATGCCTATTGATGAAGATGTTGTAAACCAAGTTGTAAATCTCTAGCAAGTTTTCATTGACGACCGAGTCACATACAATGAATGTCGAGTTGCATTTAGGAGCTGAATTATAGTCAAGGGCTGAGTTGTAGATAGAAGCTGAGGTACATCTTGATTTTGAGATAAGTATACATGAAAGAGATGTTGAATTACCAATAGAGAAGTACATAGTGGTTCTAAAGTTGACAGACCTATTGAGGAAAGAAGAGCAGAACAAATATTGTTAAAGTATGTCAAAAGACATCATCCTATTACACAAATTATAAGAAATAAAGATGCTAGACCAATGAAAAGGAATAGGCTAGGAAATGATAGATGTTTTTTTAACATGTGTGAGCCTAAGATAGTGAAATATGCCTTAGAAAATGGTGACTTGATTAAATCCATGAAAGAAGAGATTGAGAAGAACAAGACATGGACTCTAGTTCCCAAACCAAAGGACAAGAATGTGATTGGAACCAAGTGGGTATGCATAAACAAGTTAGATGAAAATGGTGAAGTCACAAGGAATAAGGCAAGATTAGTTTTCAAGGGGTATGCACAAGAAGAAGGAATAGACTATGGAGAAATATTTTCCCTTGTTGCAAGATTGGAAGGAGTAAGAACCCTACTTGCTTACTTTGCATACAAAGGTTTCAAAGTTTATCAAATGGATGTGAAGTCAACATTTCTAAATGGTATATTAAAAGAAGAGGTTCACATAGAACATCTTGAAGGATTTTTTGATGCTAACAATAAGAACATGGTATGAAGACTACACAAATATTTATATGGTTTAAAGCAACCCCCAAGAGCATGTTATGAAAGGCTTCACAGTTATCTTGTGAAGATTGTTTTTGAGAAGTATGATGATAATAAAAATTTGTACTTGAAGATAGGAGGTAAAGGTATTTTACTAGCCAAAATTGTTATTAATGATATCATATTTGGAGGTCAAGATGGATTATGTAAGGCATTTGTAAATGAAATGAAGAAAGAATTTGAGATGTCTATGTTTGGAGAGATCAAGTTCTTTGATAGTTTGCACATATATTAAATGAAATATGCTATATACATCACTCAGTGTAAGTATGTGAAAGAAATATTGAAAACTTTTGGATTGAAAGATTCCAAACCAGTTAGCACACCTATGGTGACATGACACAAACTATCAAGGAATGATGATTATACTGATGTGAATCAAACATTGTATAGGTCTATCATTGGCAAATCGCAATATGTAGTACATAGAAGACCTGACATTACATCATCTATTGGGATTGTTGCATGATTCTCTGCATATCCTAAGGAGAATCATTTGATGGTTGTTAAGAGAATTATGAGTTATCTAAAAGGAATAGAAGACTATGGTCTATACTACAAGAAAAATGAAAAATTTGCGTTAAGAGCCAATACAGATGTTGATTGGGATGGAAACACTGATAATAATAAAAAGAGTACATGTGGTGGAGCATTTTTCTTAGGAAAGAGGTTGGTCACCTTGACCAGCAAGAAACAAAATTGCATATCTCAATCTACTATTGAAGTTGAATATGAGGTTGTTGTAGTAATTTATACAAATGTGATATGGATCAAACAACTACTCAAAGGTGTGAAGGATTAAATCATTAAACCTGTGATACTTTATTATGATAATACAAGTGTTATAAATATATTAGAGAACCTTGTGACGAACACAAAGACTAAGCACATTGCAATCAAGTATCATTACTTGAGAGAGTTATTTCAAGACAAATAAGTGAGGATGGAATATGTGAATACAAAAGAATAGATAGTTGATATATTCACAAAATATTTACCTAAGGATGCACATGAATATCTTAGAGGTAAACTAGGGGTGATAACCCTATCTAAAGCTACTTAAGAAGCATGATTAGTGCCCTACATCAACCAAGCTGAATGTTGTATCTTAAAAACTTGATGCAATGGATATTACTTTAGGAGCTACCTATAGTAATGAAGGAGTTGAATTAGAAGAACTATAGTCACATGCAAGGTGACAGAGGGAGAAACTAGAATTGATTATATCTCCATTTAGAGATGACAAGTCTTTGGCATTGTTGTCAAAGAGGGAGATATAAGACTAAGGGAGAAATAAGTATAGGGATATATAAGTATAGAGAGATAGACACCTAAATATTAGAAAAAGGGAGAGATAATCTAAAGAGGGAGATATAAGAAAGAGGGAGCATTAAAGGAACTTGACAAAGCTCACATTTCCCTACACATAGGAAGGACATATACTACACTAATAGAGGGAGAAACTTCAAAGTTTTATTTTCTTTTTATTATTGTTATTGGTATTGGTTTTCCATCAATGCCAAAGAAGGAGATTGTTGATATAAGATTGTTTTGAAGAAAAGAACCTGTAATGGAATAATCATTATTTTTCAACGATGTCAAACCTACTACCTATTGGTGAGACAATTTATTTTTGGTTTGAAAGCTATAATTTAGTTGATTGATAAAGAGGATTTGAAAAGAGGAGATAACAATAGAACCTAGAGAAAAGTTGAGTTATTTGGTATGTAAAAGAAGCACTAAGACCAAGTAAGACATTGATACTATAGTGTATTGTTTATCTACTTAAAGTCTGAAATGAAAAATTACTCAAGTTAAGACTAATGAAGATCAAGTAAGAAAAGTGTCTACCAAGCCTTGTCGAGCAGTCAGTGCAAGCCAAACAAAAATTAGTAGAAGCCTAGTGAAAATCAAGAGGTGCCAAGAAAAGATGAAGAATAGTGCAAGCCAAGTGATTGTTAATATATGTCGACTAAATTTTAGTTGATCATATGCTAAGCATTAGTAAACTTTAGCATTTTTTGAGTGAACTAGTGTTGGTCGAGTGACAGAATAGTAAAGATGCTGAGTGCTAGTAAATGTGTTGAATTGAAGATTTGACAAATTTGGGTCGACTATTTTGTTTTCTTGAATTGTGTGAAGTGTGTTGAAGATAACTATGATGATTTGGTGGCACAAAATTCAAGGTAAACCATTTTGAAGAAAATTCAAGGAAGATTGTAGAAGTTTCTAGAGGAACCAAATAGAAAAGTGGGTAGATTCATTACATCCTACATAATCCCATCTAACCCTAAAATGGACAATTATGGTTAAGCAGAAAAAGATCTGAATTCTTTATTTATAGAGATAACTAGTTAGAAGAAAAGTTTGTCATGTGTGAGAACCTAATGAAAACAAGGAGTCTAGTGTATTGCTTCATTCACTAACCAAATATAAGTGACTATAGTTGGCATGTAAATCAAGAAGGCTTAAGAGTATGAATGCTTGAAGTGTGAACAAGCTATTATAGATGAAGTGTGTGAATCCCAAGCAGAATGGAGGACTAAAATAGAGATTTGTAATTTGTAAGTGATTTGTAATTTGTTGTTAGATCAAGCCTTACTATTACTTTCTAATTATTGTATCATTATAGGGTAAATCCTTTGGATTAAGGTTGATCTAATAGTCATTTGTAAATCCTTTAACTGGGTGACATTCTAATGGAATGGTCTAAAGTCCTAGGGCTCACTCCTAACAAGGTAATTGAAATCCTTTAACTAGGTCACATTTGATAGTGTGTATTTTAACCTTAAGTAGGGTTGTCCTTTCACAAGGCATCACTTTAGAAGAGTAAGAATTAATAGCATGTTACTGGTGGTTTTTCCCAAATGTAGTTTCCACATAAAATCCTTGTGTCAAATTGTGTGAATGTTCTTATGTTGTTTCATGTTTACATTTCTGCAAAGTTATTTTGACCTAGGTTAGTAACCTACAAAATTTAAGTATTGTATGATCTAATGAATGAATGCATGATAAGATTTTATGGATATGGGTCTACTAAGCATTGAAAGTTTTTATTTTTACATCTGGACCTTGGATAATTGATTCACCTCCCGTTCAGTTATTCTAAAGAATTCCAACATAGTTATCTTCAACTCTTAGTTTTCTCTTCTTTACTCACCTCGTCTTGTTGTGTTTTACCTTGCACTTGTGAAGTAGGTATAGGATAGCTTCCTTACCTATGTGGACTTTAGTCACATCCTTCTCAATAGTTAACACTTCTTTCTTTGTTGAAATATGTGGCACAAATTTTCTGACATCTGGTGTCATTGCATCCTTCACTTCATATACCACTATGCGCATAGCAACTTATAAGTCAGTAGTAACACTTTCTTGTTTAGTGCTTGCACTGTGATCTTCTTTGTTTTTTTCCTCTATAGATTGAGGGGACACATTGGATGTGTGTTTTGGTTGTTCCCCTACATATGCTAGTTCTTACTTCTTAATCTCATCTACTCTCACTAACACAAGATTGTTGCATAATTTTGCTATTGTGGTGGAGTCACTCAAAATCTTCTCCAAATCTTCTTTAGTCAAAGGATTGATGTTTCAAGATAAATTATCAAGAACATCCTTAATTTTTATTGTTTCCAACTATGGAGGACTAACACTTGACACTTGTGCATCAAGTTTATTTTGATCATTTTGCTACTCATCTTCAACTGTGGCCTCTTCTTCTATTATCTTCCTAATGCCTTGCACATTACTGTCCTTTATTGATACCTCTTTTGTAGTCTCTTTTGCCTCTTATTCATTCTTCTCTATGATATCCTTTGTGGATAACCCATAGATTATTTTCCAAATTTGTGTACTCTTGGTTACCACATCTTCTATATTCTTCCTCAAAATATAAAATGCTCTGTATTTTAGAGTAAATTTTCCTTTATGCAATTTCATAGCCTTCTTAATCTTTTTCTTTTTCAATTCAAGCATTACTTGGGCTAAAGTAGTTTCCCTAATTTTTCTTTTAGTGTGTAAACAATATTTCCATTTGTATTCATCTCGTTCATATAGACTTTTGGGTAGTGAGATGCAAATCTCAAGAGGAGTTGATTTAAATGCATCTTTCATCTCATAAATGGCTTGCTCTACTTCATTTTGATCAACTTTTCCTAATTTATCAAAATCTATGTGTGTAAAACAAGATAAATTTTTATTTGATTTTACATTGTCACACAAATTGTCTAAGTCAGAGGGGGTATTATGACTTACCACTTTAAATTGACTTAAGTCATCTAACACATTCTTCTCCTCATTTAACTCGATTGGTGTAGTATACTTTCTCCTTAACCTCTTATAGGTATATTCTTCTGGCTAACTCTTCTCCACTATGGCAATAGATCTTTTTCTATTTGTCTTTTCAACTTCTTTCACTTGCTTTGAGGCTTTCCTTGTGTTAGACCTAGTAGTAGGTACTATTGGCTTCTGTTGTGTCAGTATGACAATCTTCTTTTGTTTCTTCACCTCTGGTTAATTTGTCTTCCTCTTCTTCTTGGTTGGTTCAAGTTCTTCCTCGAAACCTTCTACATTTTCTTCTTGATCTTCTCCTTGTCCTTGAGTAAGTGGAAATGGGGCTTGGCCTTGTTTGTCTTCTTCATCATCTTCATCTTCCTCTTCTTCTCCCCCTTTTCAAAATATCTCCTTTGACTTCTTAACCAATTTGTTCATTTTCCTTATCATATAAGTTGTTTGCAAGTTAATTGCGATCCTTGATTTGGCTTCCTCATAGTTTCCAAATAAGGTGACACTTTTATCAAAATCTTCTACCAGTAGTGTTGTGATAGTTGCAGATGCCTCAGACATTAATCTCATATGGAAAGGGCTTAAGCCATCTAATCCTAGGAATAGCTACAAAAAAACATATGTATAATCTACATCAACTAAGAAACAAACATCATTGTAATGTTTCTCCACTAATGACACAAGAATCCTTAGTCTTTCCTTCATGGATTTCTTGAAATCCTCAAAATAACTAGTCATAATTGACTCAACATTATCTCCAAGTTTCTCTATCAACTCTACAACCTAAAGTGTAACTGGCTTATTTGATTTCCAAACCACTTTATCAAATGTGGTAAAAGTGTTTTATACATAGAATAATATGCAAAAAATTAAAGAACCAAACTTGGAAGATGCACTCTTTATTTTCCTTATGGCCTCCAAGTTTTTAGATACTTGCTAAAATTATAACTCGGCAAGGTCATAGGTGTGATCTTTCTTCAATATCTTATATCCCAAGTCCACTACCATATAGGATACACTATTCAGTCTACTAGAATTAAAGAAATTATATTCCATCACTCTCATTGTAAAGGTAATTAGGGGATTTGAGATAGAATCTATAGACATCCCTATTTTATTCCACACTCCACTTGTATTTTTCTCAATTATCTCCTTTGAATCACTACACATGCTCTTAGGTTTGTCTAGGGTAGGATACCCTATTACTCAATTGATGATCCTTTTAGTGATCTTAATGGGTCCATTTTCTAACCATATGAAGTCATCATGTATTGTACTAAGCACAATCTTTATCCTTCAGTCTTTGAATACATTAGGGAAATATAGGGTACAAATCAACCCTTTCTTTCCTATAAATTTTTTATCTTCCCTCAAGACTCCATTTTCACATTTTTTCTATAAAATTCCCTTATATCCATGTCTCCTATACTTCCAAATTTACAAGTATAACAATACCTAGTATCCTGAATCATTAGAACTTTTGGTGTTATCATCGATAATACACTAGACAAGTCTCCTTTATAGGTTATCTCAAGTATTTCTTAGAATGGTGGTTGTCTCACATCATTACTAATTAACTAAATATTAAACACTTCCTTTGCTTCATTCCTAACATTCACAGAAGAGTTGTTACCATATTTGCTACTCTAGGGTTTTCAAAAATTCAAAGAACAAAACTCAACACTAGTAAAATATCTTTTAATCTAATGAATTTTTTCAAGTTGCAATTGAATTCAGTTCACAAATGTAAGAATCTCCTATTGCAATTCACCTTCATGCTCTTCATGATTTCTTTGATCGTTGGTGAACACAAATGAGTCAAGAAATGACTATATAACCCTTAGAATTCTGCAATAAATGCTTAATGCTTACACAGTTGTAAGCTTAGCTACCATAGGGTTTTTAACTCACTCATCTTATAGATGATTTCCACTATGCTCAGCTTATATAGGAGACTTGACTAATACTGACATTACTCATTCACTCAAAAATAGTTCTATGAAATTTCCCATGGTTAGCAACAACATATAAAATAGAAAACCTAAATATTTTCTCTAGGTTTTAATTACTCTATTGTGTCTCAATTCATGCATATATTATCTTTTCAAATCATAGATTCTTGGAATGGATGTATAATATAACTTTGAGATATTAGTCCCACACATGCCTTTTGATTACCTAGTTGGGGGTGATGTGATCACCTGATCCATTAGATGAAGTGACCTCATCTTGACTTGGTGTGTTACAATCTTCTCTCTTCTTCCATTTCTTGTTCATTTTAACTTTTACCTTTTCATTGTCAATCTTCTCTTTACCCTTATTTGATTTTCTATTTGGTGTTGGTGACCTTGTTGGACAATTTCTGTTAATATGGCCAGTCTTCAAACAACTAAAAATGTAGTATTATTCAACCATCTACTCTAATCGCTTCTGAAATGTGTTCTTATGCAATTCTTAGGAACATGCCCATACTCTTGAAAATAGTGACAATTGTGTCTTGTATTATAATCCCAATTGTAAGAGTTTCCATTATAGTTTACCTTAGCTTTTTTTTTATGACCATTTATGCTTAGATCTGCACTCATATGCTTTGTGTCCATACTTTTGACAATTATAGTAGTATTCTTCAAGTATTTGAGTGTTCATGATCTTGGTCTTACATTCATATGCCCGATGTCCTTGCTTGTTCTAGTTGTAGTAGTTTCCTCTATATTTATGGTTAGGGCTTTGGATAATAGTTTTTCTCCTACAAGCATTAGTTGTATGACCTAGCTTTCAACAAGTATGACAGGTGGGTTTTTTGTTCTTACCTTTATCTCTCATTTTTTCACTATTTCTAGATGATTCTCCTTCTTCATTAGTAATTTAATCCAATCTAGTAGTATCATTGTTAGGTCTTGGAGATTCCATCAATTTCTCAAAATACTTTATGGCTTCACTAGGCTTGTTAAGTTTTCCTCTTTTAGTTCTCAATTCATTTTGTAGTAGGTCATTCTATGACTTCAAGGTTGTGATCTCAATATATTTTCCATTCAATTCATGATTCACAAGCATAAATTGATTCATTTTATCCAATTGCATGTTGGCAATCCTTTGCATATCTAATGTCTTCTTTTGTCTTCTTCAATCATGACTTTGTAAACCTTAGATTTCTTTTTCTTTTCAGTTGTCTCACATAGCAATACTGATAGCACTTCTTGCTCTCTTTTGAGATTCTTCATAATTCATTTAGGACTTCATTCTTATCCATTAGATCTATAATTTTTCCATCAAACTCTCTAGAGTTTCCTTTTGCAAATAATCTAGTAATGTCAATCTCTTTTTATTGTATGTCATTCAATTGCATGGCCAATTCTTTTATTTTCTTCAATGACTACTACAAAACACTCCTTGCTTCATTCAACTAATGCAGGATAAGTTGTATTTAAATCTTCTAGTTGTCAATTTTCTATTCCAATAAGTAGACTTCCATCTTCATAGTCTTTCCCCTCAAGTTGTCAAGCTTTCCTTTAAGAGAAACTAGGCTTTGATACCAATTTTTAGAATTACTTAATGGAAGAGTGAATTTTGAGGGGGGGTGGGGTGAATCAACACTTCAAAATTTTAACCAAAATATTGTTGGAAATATGATTGAAAAATATCATTGATGAAGATCAAAGAAGGAAGATTGTTGTGTTCAATCATTGATATCAAACCTACTATTTGTAGGAATGACATTTTCTTATAAGATCCAAGTATTATCACTTAGTTGATTGATGAAGAGGATTTGATCAACAAGATGTAACAAGACTACCTAAAGGAAAGGTTGAGTTATGATATTGTAATGAAGTACAAGGATCAGTTAAGACAATGGTTAAATGATGTATTGATAACATACCCAAAGATATAGAGGTTGGTCACACTTAGACACATTGAAGGAACAAGTTGTAACAAGGTTGACTACAAATCTTAAACTAAGATCATTAATTCTCAATTGGAGCTGAGTAATAGGAAATTCTAGTGTGTATTGAGTGATCTTCAGGTGCCAAGTGAAGTTCAAGTGCCAAGAATCAGAAAATCTCAGTCGATGTCGAGTGATCTTCAAACATCGAGCATCAGGAAAAACACAGTTGGTGTTGAGTAACACAGCATGTGCCAAGCACCAGTATTTTAATAATGTCGAGCTACTGCATTATTTTAAATAACAAAGATTCATCAAATCTGAGCTGACAAAGTGGTTACCTTGAATTTTGTGAACTAGTTGGAGGATAAGGATGATAAGCTAGTGGTATAGAATTCTATGTAAACTATTTTTAGGCGAATTCAAGAGGATTATTCAAGAAGTTTCTGGAGGGAAAAAAATATGGGTTAGATACAATGAATCCTACCTAGTCCATATGAATTGAAATCAAAAGAAATGATGAATTGAGCGAGAAAAAAACTCCAAGACTTTTATTTAAGGAGTCACAAACCAAGAAGCAAATGATGTTGTTGCTGCTACTACCAAAGAGCCAAATTGTGAAGTGGTTAGAAGGGTGTCTAGGAGAAGACATCTAGGAGAAGGAAGAACATAGAGGCTCTACTTCTACAAGTGGTCAAGAAGAGATGATTACACTAGTAGATTGTGCATGGAGACTCAAGGTGACTAAGCTTGAAAAGAGGCCAAGCTGATAGAGTTGCATAGATTGAAGGCCAGAAAATGGTATGAGCTAAGAAGTGATCAAAGATCTACAAGTTAAGTTGTATGTTGTAGTCAGGTCAAAGATTTTCTAATACTCTCTAGAAATTGTATTAGATATAAAAATCCTATGGATTTAGGTTGGTTTAATAGCCATTTGTAAATCCTTTAACAGGGTAGCATTCCAAGCGAATGTTCTAAAGTCCTCTAACTAGGCCCACTTCTAACAAGGTGGTTAAATCCTCTAATAAGATCACATTTAACAGTGTGTTGTAAGCCTTTAACAAGGCAAGCCTTTCATAAGGCATCACTTTAGAAGAGTGAGAACTAAGTAGCATGTTACTGGTGGTTTTTCCCAAATTGAGTTTCCACGTAAATCATTTTTTTATGTGTTGATTTCTTATGTGTTATGCTTGCATGTTGATTAACAATAACTTGCTAGTTAGAAAAATTAAAGCTTGGATGAATGAATGGTTAAATGGGCTCACTATACTTAGTGAAAAGTTTGAATAGGACATTTGTACCTTGAATAACTAATTCAGCAACCCCCCCCCCCCCCCCAGTTATTCTAAAACATTTCTAACAATTGGTATTAGATCCATTTGTTGATTTAGTTTCAAGGTACTAGAAGCAGGAAGATCAAGATGTCTAAGAGAGAAGTTCCCAAGCTCAACAAAGATAAATTTGTTGCATGGCAAAGTCTGATGAAATTGTACCTTGGATAAATAGGTGACTATTCACAAACCTCAATTGGAATAGAACATGTAAATCCATCTGGACCTCTTACTGCAAATGATTTGAGCAAAAGGAAGGAGCATAATCAAGTAATGCTAGAGATTGCATCTGCACTTAGTTATGCAGAATATGATGACATCAAATGTTGTGACACTATATTCAAGATGTGTTAAGCCTTATCAGATATCTATGGAGGAGATCAGAATGTCCAAAGATCAAAGAGAGAAATCCTAAGAGGAAAGTTTGATGACATGAAAATGGAGGAAGGTGAAAATGTTGCTCAATATGCTACAAGAATAAAAGAAGTGGTAAGTGAAATAAAAAGTCTAGGTGGTCAATTGGAAGAAGAAATTGTCATCAGAAAATACTTAAGAACTCTGCTCCCTATCTATGATATTAGAGTTTCAGCCATTCAAGAGCTAAGTTGTATACAAGGAAACACACTAACCTTTGAAGGAATAGTGGGAAGACTTACTACATTTGAATTGTCCAATTTTGATAACTACAGACCTGAGAACCTTGAATCTACTTTCAAGGCCAAGATGACAATAAAAGACACTGAGGAGGAGACATCAAGTAAGAAAAGAAGAAAGGGAAAACATGCATCCAGTGATAGCAGCACAGATGAGGAAGATGTGGAATAGTTAGAAGCACTACTGGCTATGAGATTCCATAGACGCAAAGGTAAATTCAAGCGTAATCTCCCTATCATATGTTTCAATTGCAATGAAGTAGGTCATATTGTTACAAGATGTACACAGAAAAAGAACTACAAAGAAGGAAACAAGTATAGGAACAAGAGAGAAGATGATAGCAAAGACTAAAAGGAAAAAGGCAAGAGATGCTACATTGTTGAAGAAGATTCAGATGAGAATGATGATGAAGTAGTCTATGTGGCCATGAAGGATGAATTAGATGAAGAGGAAGCAAAAACATTGGTTACCTATGTGAATAAGAATGATAAGTGGATCATAGAAAGTGGATGCTCACATCACATGATAGGAGATAAAAGTAAGTTCATTACCTTTACACAATATGATAGAAATAGTGTTATATTTGGTAATGATCTCCATGTCAAATCAAAGGAAAAGGCTCTATTAAATTCACACAAAAAAATTCATGTGATAATGCATGCTATGTTGAAGGATTGAACTACAACTTGTTGAGTGTGTCATAATTAGGTAATGTAGGTTGCAAAGTAGAGTTTGGAAATAAAATTGCCAAGATCTATGACATTGATGGAAATCTAATAGGAAAAGGTGAACAAACTAAGAGTAATCTATTTTACCTAGATATGGAAGATGCAACATGTCTTGTTGTTAGACCTAATGATGTGTGGTTGTGGCATAAAAGGTTGTGTCATGTTAACATTGATAATTTGATTAGCATCAACAAGAAGAAGAAGGTTAGAGGTTTCCCCAAATTAAAGAAACCTGAAAACACAATGTGCAAACAATGTCAACTAGGGAAGATGATTAAGTCTAGCTTCAAAAGAAAAACTTACACTTCCAAAGAAGTACTAGAGTTAGTCCATACAAACTTATGTGCTCGAATAAAAGTGCAAAGCTACCTAGGAGATAGATACATAATGCTATTTGTAGATGACTATTTAAGGATGATGATACTATGTTTTTAAAGAAAAAATATGATGCATTTCAAATGTTTAAGTGGTATTTGTCTAGAGTTGAGAAGGAAATAGGAAAGAATCTAAAATGCTTAAGGTCAGACAGAGGAAGTGAGTTCACATCAAAAGAATTTGAGATATTCTGTAATGACAAAGGTATCAAAAGGAAAACATCAGCACCAAGAAATCCACCAAAGGATGGTATTGCTAAAAGAAGGAATAGGTCAATGATTGACTATGCTAGAGCCTTGATGATGGAGAAAAATGGTTCACTAAAGTATTGGAGAGAAGTTGTAAGTACTACAATCTACACATTGAATAGAGTTCAAGTTAAGAAGGTACAAATGCAACACCTTTTGAATTATGGTATGGTCACTCACCTAATGTTAGAAATTTCAAAGTATTTGGTTGTAAATTATATATTCTTAAAGATACTAGAAATGGAAAGTTTGATGCAAAAAGTGATGAAGGCATATTCCTTGGATACTCCGCTAGAAGCAAAACATATAAGTGTTTGAAAACTAACACTAACATGATTGTGGAGAGTGCAAATGTAAATTTTGATGAGCATGCAAAAGTTCAAGTTGATGAATCCAAGAAATTAGAGGATTATAGATCCTTTGTATACTTCTATGAAGGAATGACTATTGAAGGCAATGCTACAAATCAAGTTGGGAATCAGCAATAAATTTTAGTATCTGCCAAGTCATAGCCAGTGAATGTCGAGCTGCATCCAGAAGCTGAGCTATAGAATGTAAAAAATGCACATTCTAGTTCTTAAAATAGTATACATGAGAAGAATGATGAAGTGCCACATGAAGAAGAACAAAATGACTCTGAAGTTGAAGGATCAAACATGGAAAGAAGGAGAGAACCAAGGTTAGCCAAATATGTAAAAAGACATCACCCTGCAGAACAAATCGTTAGTGATAAGGATACCAAACCAATGATAAGGAATAGACTGAGGAATGAATCATGTTTGCTGAGAAAGGTTGAACCTAAAATAGTGAAAGATGCACTACAAGATGATGACTAGTATAAAGCCATGGAAAAGGAGACAGACTAGATAGAGAAGAACAAAACATGGACCCTAGTTCCCAACCTAGCTGATAAGAATGTGATTAGTACCAAATGGGTGTTTAGAAACAAACTTGATGAGAATGGTGAGATAACAAGAAACAAAGCCAGACTAGTTTGCAAAGGCTATGCACAAGAAGAAGGATTGAATTATGGGAAAACATTTGCCTCTGTTGCAAGAATGGAAGGAGTAAGAACATTACTTGCATATACTGCATACAAAGGTTTCAAAGTGTACCAAATGGATGTTAAGTCTTCTTTTTTGAATGGTATATTGGAAGAAGAAGCCTACATAGAACAACTAGAGGGATTTGTTGATGACAAGAACAAGAACATGGTATGCAAACTACACAAGGCACTTTATGGATTGAAGTAAACACCTAGAGCATGGTATGAGAGACTGCACAAATATCTTGTGAAAATAAGATTTGAGAGAACAGATAACAATAGCAACTTGGACATCAAAGCTGAAAAAGGTAAAGATATTTTGATATCAGAAATCTTTGTCGATGATATAATATTTGGAGGAAAAGATGTTCTATGCAAAGACTTTGTTGATCAAATGAAGCATGAATTTGAGATGTCAATGTTTGGAGAAATCAAATTCTTTGTTGGATTACAAGTACATCAATTGAAACATGGCATATTTGTGACCCAATCCAAATACATCAAGGAGATACTCAGAACATTTTGGTTAGAAGATTCAAAACTAGTTAGCACACTAATGGCAATAGGACATAAGCTATCCAAGAATGATGAGTCTGTTGCAGTAAATCAAACATTGTATAGATTAATGATTGGAAAGCTGCAATATGTTGTACATAGTAGACTAGACATTGCATTAGCTATTGGAATAGTGGCAAGATTTTTTACAAATCCAAGAGAAAATCACTTAATGGTAGTAAAGAAAATATTGAGGTACCCAAAAGGAACTGATGACTTTGGTCTATGCTACAAGAGGAGTGAAAATTTTGAACTAAAAGCCTACACTAATGCAAATTGGGGAGGTAAAATTGATGATAGAAAAAGCACCATTGGAGGAGCACTTTTCTTAGGAAAAAGGTTGATTACATGGACCAGCAAAAAGAAAAGTTGTACCTCACAGTCCACTACTAAAGTTGAATATGTTGCAGCTACTATAAATAGCACCGATATTGTATGGATCAGACATCTGTTACAAGGTATGAAAGAAAAAGTAACTAAGCCTATGATACTTTATTGTGATAATACAAGTGCAATCAACATATCAAAGAACCCTGTAATGCATGCTGAAACCAAGCGCATTGCAATCAAGTATCACTATGTAAGAGAGTTGGTGGAAGACAAACAAGTGAAGATGGTATATGTTAGTTCAAAGGAATAAATTGCTAACATCTTCACAAAAGCACTACCTAAAGATGCTTTTGAATATCTTAGAGGTAAGTTAGGGGAAATACCCCTAACCAAGGCTACTTGAAGCAAAAGCAAGAATGCCCTACATCAAATGAGCTAATTGTTAAAACATTTTACACATTGATGTAGAGGATGTTTACTTTAGAATTCATGCCTAAAGTAGTAGAAGTGTTGAAGTTTCAAATCAGCCACAAGAAAGATGACAAAGGGAGAAATTGAATGAACCTGTAAAAGCTAATAAAATACTAATATGTCTTTGGCATTGTTGTCAAAGAGGGAGAAAATGTGAGAAACTAATCAAATTTTGATGATCTGGTGATCAAAAGTATGAGGTAGAAGTGACAAGAAAATGCAAAATATGATCAAATGAAGATAGAGAGAGAAGTTGACAGAAATAATCAAAATTTGATCAAAATAGTAGAAGATGAGCAATACAGAGGGAGAAGCAGAAATGAAGCAATCAAGATAGTAGAGGAAGGTGAGAAACTTAATGGTAATACAACTACTTTTTGGCATCTGACTTACTATTCTAACCTAGTTAGCATTTGGTTAAATAGTTTAGTCTGATGGTTGATCAGTTTGGTTTTCCATCAATGCCAAAGAGAGAGATTATTGGAAATCTAATTGAAAAATCTCATTGATGAAGATCAAAGAAGGAAGATTTTTGTTTTCAATCATTGTTTTTTCATTGATGTCAAACTTTCTATTTGTAGGAATGACATTTTCTTATAAGATCCAAGTACTCTCACTTAGTTGATTGATGAAGAGGATTTGATCAACAATATGTAACAAGACTACCTAAGGGAAAGGTTGAGTTATGAAGTTGTAATGAAGTACAAGGATCAGTTAAGATAATGGTTAAATGATGTATTGATAACATACCCAAAGATACAGAGGTTGGTCACGCTTAGAAACATTGAAGGAACAAGTTGTAACAAGGTTGACTACAAAGCTTAAACTAAGATCATTAGTGGGTGTCGAGCAAGTTAGTTGAAGCCGAGAAAATTCTTAGTTGGATTCAAGTAATAGGAAATTCTAGTGTGTGTTTAGTTATCTTCAAGTGATGAGTCAACTTTAGGTGCCAAGCATCAGAAAATCTTAGTTGATGCCAAGTGATCTTTAGATGTCGAGCATCAAGAACAATATAGTTGATGCCAAGTAACACAGTATGTGTCGAGCACCAGTATTTTAATAGTGTCGAGCTATTGCATTATTTTAAATAAGAAAGATTCACCAAATCTAAGTTGACAAAGTGGTTACCTTGAATTTTTTGAACTAGTTGAAGGATAAGGATGATGAACTAGTGGCACAGAATTCTATGTAAACTAGTTTTAGGCAAATTCAAAAGGATTATTCAAGAAGTTTCCAGAGGAAAAAAAATATGTGTTAGATACAATGAATCCTACCTAATCCATACAAATTAAAATCAAAATAAAGGAAGAATCGAGCAGGAAAAGAACTCAAAGACTTCTATTTAAGAAGTCACAGACCAAGAAGCAAGAAGGGTGTCTACGAGAAGACATCTAGGAGAAGGAAGAGCATAGAGGCTTTGCTTCTACAAGTGGTCAAGAAGAGATGATTTCACTGGTAAATTGAGCATGGAGACTCAAGGTGACTAAGCTTGAAAGGAAGCCAAGCTGACATAGTTGCAGAGATTGAAGGCCAAGAAATGGTATGAGCTAAGAAGTGATCGAAGATCTATAAGTTGTATGTTGTAGTCGGGTCAAAGATTTTCTAATACTCTCTAGCAATTGTATTAGATATGAAAATCCTATGGACTTAGATTGGTTTAATAGCCATTTTTAAATCCTTTAATAGGGTGGCATTCCAAGTGAATGTTCTAAAGTCCTCTAACCAGGCCCACTTCTAACAGGGTGGTTAAATTCTCTAACAATGTCACATTTAATAGTGTGTTGTAAGCCTTTAACAAGGCATGCCTTTCAAAAGGCATCACTTTAGAAGAGTGAGAATTGAGTAGCATGTTACTAGTGGTTTTTCCCAAATTGGGTTTCCATGTAAATCACTGTGTTATGTGTTGATTTCTTATGTGTTATGCTTGCATGTTGATTAATAGTAACTTGCTAGTTAGAAAAGTTAAAGCTTGGATGAATGAATGGTTGAATGGGTTCACTATACTTAGTGAAAAGTTTGAATAGGACATTCGGACCTTGAATAACTGATTCAACCCCCCCCACCCCCCCCCCCCCCAAGTTATTTTAAAGCATTTCTAACAAATATGATCACCACACATCAATCTCAAAATCTAATATGTAAATTAAAATAACTATCCATGCATTTCATACATAACATAAAGTAAATAACATTTGACACAATATATTGATTACCTAGAAACCCTCGAAGAAGAAGGTAAAACTGGGGTGGGGATGACACCCATAAATCTTTACTAGTGCAGTAGTAAAGTGTACCCAGTTAAAGTTACAATTGTTTGATCATAAACTATGATCTATCCTATTAGGGACCTTCCTTTTTAAAAGCTACAAAGATTGTTAGTTCTCACCTTGTTAAAACATTCTAACTCACAATGAAATAAGCACTTGGTTAAGAGATTTTTAAAAAGTATGTTAAAACTTGAAACCTATTAGGGCTACTCTGTTAGGAGATTTTCTCTGCATCACCTATTAAAATGACTTAGCACCATGATCCTTATCTTCTCTTTCTTGATGTGTACTTGATCCTCTTGATCACATATGTCTCCTCTAGTCTCCCTCTACTTTGTTATGTTCTCTCTAGCTAATTATGCAATTCATTCCTCTATCTTAGCCTCCTTAGTCATGATGAATGCCTTCTCTACACTTAGAATTCATCTCTCTTGTTTCTCCTTCTCTCTCTCCATGCATAGAAACTATTTAAAGTTTGTCTCCTTGAGTAAACACAAGTGGGCTAGGGTTAGGCTAGAATCGATAATTGTGGTTGATCCATATTGCCACTTAAAATATCCTTTTATCTAAATGGTTGTATGTCATACATATGGATTAACCATATACATCCATCTTTATCTTCTAAAATTGTAAAACAACCATCAGGTCAGCCCAAAAATGGTTTACATAGAATTTTTTGTTGTTACAAACAATTGTGCCAAATATGGTTTACTCGACACCTAAATACTCTAATGCTCAGCATCCACTATATCTTCAATATTATAACTCATCTTTTGAATGGCTCCACATTGACTATTTACTTGGCATCTGAATCACTCAGCATGTATATACTTTCTTAGCATATGATTGACTTAGCACATAGTAGTTCTCGGCACTAACTAAGTATATTGCTCACCATGCACTGTATGACCACTTAAGCTCAGCTTACTCTTTGCACTCAGCTTGCACTACAATTCTTCAAGAGTATGAATTAAGAGTTTTGTCACTACTTTTTCAAAACCAAAATGAGATCAACAAAATCAAGTTTATATTTGAAATATAGTTTTATATGTGTGTGCGTTAGAAATAGAAAATATTGAGAGGGGGGAATCAGTATTTCACAAAATTTGCCCAAAATTGGATATCCTTAACCAACTTATAACTTGAATATGAAAGTAAACTAATTATTTTGAATAGTAAACATAACCATAAAATAAATTAACTCATAACACTATATTTTGTTAGCTAAGGAAACCCTAGCTAAGGAAAAACCCTAGTGCAGATAGTACCCACAAAATGTTCCACTAATCAAAAGTATATTGTGAAAGATAATGACCATGTTAGGATCCTGTTACATCTAGATAGTGTCTTAGTCCTCATTAGAGGACTTAGGCCTTGTTAAAATCCTCAACCCTATTAGGAGTTGTTATTACAATTTACAAATGTATGCAACATGGGCCCACTTCCTAAACATGCAATATATAATGTAATTTCATATACAAAGAGTAGATGCAAAAACCTCTTTACAAACTAATGATATCTTCACTATTTATATCTCCCTTTTCTTCTCTTCACAAAACTTGATCAAAATTCACACTACTTTACTCATACAACAAAATTTACATCACATACAATAGTTTTCATAGCATGGATACTTCACCTCAAAACTTTGTATTTTCAAAATTGTCCTTTATACCTTATTTATTTAGCAATCGGCCTTAATTTATTCACACACTTGGAAAAATACAAAATTAATTCTTGCTAACTTAGGGTTAACATCTAGGACATCATCCCTAATTAGTTAATTAATTAATTTGGTTTTAAAAAAATTCCTTAACCCAAAATACTTTACTCTTTGTCTTTACTTTGTTCTATCGTCTCAATATTATCACTATAAAATTAAAATATCTATATATATATACTATCATGCACTCTTGCATACATCATCTTGACATATTGTTTTTCCTTTAGGTAAGTGCGCACATGTTAGAATTACCTCTGTGAAATGCGCTAACCAAAAAGTTGCATGTGTTGAGATATGTATTTGTGACACTTAGACAATTTTCTAAGTTTATATCTCAAAACTTTATCTTCAAGGTCTACTGACTTAAAAACCTGATTATATGTTTCCATAAATGAAAATAACATATCATGTAAACTATCCAAATTTCCAACAATCTCCCCCTTTTTCATTGATGGAAACATATGGAAAATTTTGCTAAGTCCAAAAAAAAACTTCAAAATTTACAAAAACTTGTGGCCTTTTAAAAATTTGCAAAACTATGGAGCATCATATATATAATCTTTTCCTTATATTTCCTAGTTACAATATAACTCCCACTTTGACTATAATTCTTCACATTATTACAATTTCTATACTACTCCCCTTTCATATACATAAGCAATTTTTCTTGTACTTCCCTCTTTGACTTTAATGATAAAGATATCAAAATTTATATACATATAAAAATTGTGTTACCTTGTTATTCATATTTAGTTGGCTATTCTAGAGATACAATCTATAAGGTTTCTTTTCAAGTTCTCAAACTCTTTTTCCCACATGTCTTTGACTTCTTTAGATATGCTTATCAAGGCACACAGTACATAAGAAGCTACTTCAACTACATTCAAATTTTAATAGACAAACTTTCCATATGATGTCTTAGCTTTAAGACATTCATCAAGCTGCTTGTGCACATAACTAATTTTCAAAGTTAAAGAATCGCTTAATAGTGATAATCTTTTGATGGATTTCTCTCTTCTCAACTCAATAAAACTTATATCATCATGTATCTTTGCAACTTTTGATTCCAAGCCTTTAGTATTTGTGGCTGGTTGTTGAATCTCATCTACAAATTTTTATAGTTCATTCGGCTCTTCATTCATATTTTTAACAAAAGACATGGTACATTGTCCATACAATGTTCTACCTTCCATCAAGAATCTTATTAATTATTTTATGCAAGTGTCGAGTGTTTTTAGGTCATTTCTGATATTTGTGCACACTATACAAATAGTTGTGCATCATGCTTAGCCTATGCTTAGGTGTCTACCACTTTTGATAATTGGGTGAATTCATTAACAAAAGCTTCAACCAATTTTATTTTTCTCAATAGAAGGTCTTCTTCTATTACCTTTGTTGTTATAGCACTCTGTAGCTTTTCTAGAACCTTCTCTAATGTTTTCTCAAGGCTCTTCACTTTCTTGTTCCTTTCAAATATTTTTCTCAAGGATGATATTAATCTATCTTATCATCATTATCACTAGACAAATTGGTCAAATTTTATTCCAATGGTGATTTGGATTTGACTAGTGTTTCCAAGAGAATGTCAAGCTCATGCTGAAATATAACCTTATCAACATTTGTCTCTATATGCTTCAATTGTTCCAAAAATGTCGATTCCTACATAATTATCCTCCAATTATTTATGATCTTTTCTTCTTGCTGAAATTTTCCTATTTTTTATCCTCTTCTTCTTCATTCTTATTTTCTTCCTCTTGTGTATTCTCTTTCTTTTCTTTTTCTTCTTTCTCCTTGTCCTCTTCTTCTTTCTTCTTCTCCTCTTCTTCTTTCTTCTTCTCCTCTTTTTCTTTCTTATTTTCCTCTTCTTTCTTCTTCTTTACCTCTTCTTCTTTATTATTTTCTTCTACTCTTGTCTTTCTCTCTTCTATTCTTTGTTTCCTCTTTTCCTTTTCCTTTTTATTTTCTTCTTCTCTCTTCCTCTTCTACTCTTCCTCATCCTCAAAAATGGTGTAGCCTACCAATTTTTTAATGATGGATGGTCCAAGATTACTTAATAAGCTTTCCAAGTTCTCTCACTAGTCACTATGCAAAGTTTCCTTATAATATTCTATCTTATTTTCTTGTCCTCTACTACTCTTTTCTTTCTGTTAATAAGTTTTTCATTAACTTCTTTAGGAATAAGACTTTATATGTCTGCAAACTTCTTATAATTCTGTATTAAATGCCTTATCACAACATTATCTAGCTCAAACCTCTCAAAGTTACCATATAAATTGTAGAACTTATTTAACTGAATAAAGTTCTTCAATAATGATTGCATTGTTCAATGTTTCTATCTTTCATTTCCATTTTCTTCTAGTAAATACTTTAGGTTCTATTTTCTTTGATTTTGTTTCTCTTATCCATACTTTTTCCTCTTCTAGTTCTTTTGATTCAGATTCAACAATCTGTATCTTTCTTCTCTTAGTGTCTTTCTAGGTAAGAAGTGTTTTCCTATTCTTCTTATGGATTCTAGCCATCTATTTTACTCTTTTATGTCTAGGAGATTCAATTTTCTCATTTTTAAATTGTTTAACCTTGTGGACCTTCGTGTACTAGAAGAAGTGACTAACTGAACTTTGACTATCTTGACTTCCTCCTCAACTTTCCTTTGAATAGGTGGAGCGAATGATGGTTGTACCTATGCTACTACCACATAGGGTGTAGTATGTATCTGTGTTGATAGTCCAACTACTATTACACCTTGTGTCACTCCACTATCTATAGCCAATGGCTTGGCAACAAGCACATTTTTCTATCCACTTTCCTTCATTTCTATTGTAATTCCCATGGCTTCCTTGAATCCTTATTTTTTCATCCTAGATTATTTCAGTATGCTATCAATATTTTTGTCAACTCTTTTCTTTATATATTTACTATGTAGCTTAGTTTGAACTTCCTTTACTTTTTCCTCATATGTACCCCATCTAGGACACTCCTTGTCTCTCTTTGACTCTAGGATTATCTTCACATAACCTTCTGGCAGTTCTTCTATCATCTCATATCCCATGGGGTGTATGAATTTGATCCTAGATCAACTTCTTCCATACATGTTACATCAATTTAAACCATGAAATAGATGTTATCCTTGTACTTCTCTACTAAAGATGGAGAGATTATGTATATTTTTTTTCAATTCTACTTTTAAAAAATTCATCATTCTAGCTATGTCCTCTATTATCCTATCCTTTGACTACTTTCTATAATAATGAGTAATCATATTCATTGTACATCTATTCATGTTTCATTCATAATTTGGCATTTTGGGAAATCTTCTCATCACTTGGAAAAACAAATGTCTTATGAGAGATTCAAACCTAAATATTGCATTCTTTGTCGTCTTGATTTTGTCAACATTGTCTTGTGATTATTGTCTCAAGATCTCACACATATTTAATTTTTTATTCTTAATAGTTATTAGATAAGTTTCATGAATAAATCAATAGGTGTTGAGTTCAACCTTAAACTATAGTTCATCTTATAGCCAATTATCTTTCTTATCAATCTAACATGAGTTTCATTTATCATATCTAGTTTCATATTCCTTCCATCATACTTATATTTTAGATTAGTTTCTACTAACTTCTTTATGTTCTTCGCATTCATAGGGTTTCTACCTTCATTACTTAGTTTAGAGATTCTTTAAATCATAACATTTTCTATCATGACCAGTGTATCTCCCACCTAGGGCATATCCTTGTGAATTTAACTCAGGATAATTCTTGTCCACTCATGGTTGTCAAACTTTGTATAGAACATGTGCCTAATGATGTTTAGTTCATTCAAGTGCTCAAACCCTTGTTTAAGTGATAGATCATTGTTGGAGACTAAATCCAAGTCACTATGAATGTTGTTATCACCTATACTCTCAAACTTGTAGTGGATGTATGCCCTAATGTCCTCTATGTTTAAAACATTGTGGGAAACTTGTGAGAATGCTCCTAGTGGGTCATCTTCCACTGAAACATAGGGTCACTTCTTGAATTTATACGTAGGTCTCTCACTAACATCACATATTGTTGTAGTTTCCATTATTTCAAATTAAAACTCAAAAATTACAACTACACAAGTGATAAATACCTCGATTCCATGAAACTAGGCTTTTTGGATTTTCTTCTTAGAACACTTCAATTTTGCCTTAAATTCACTCCAAATCTCTTCTTTAAAATTTTCATGAGAAAATGGTACTCAACAACTCAATTTCAACCTTTAAATCACATCTAATTCATTTCTACATTAATTGCACAAGTACACAATCAACAAAAAGTTGTTTTAGTTTACCAGTGAACTTTTTTTGCTTTGCACACTCACATGTGAACTTCAAATAAAATGCACACTTAACCATAGATTTTTCATGTCATTCTCTACTTTATACTAAGTTTTTAATTCTTAATTCTTATCCTAAGTTTCTAACGAATTCTCTCATTCTAAATTCCTAATGTTTCTTTTTAATAGGTTGCTCAAACAAATAATGATTGGTTACCAACTATCACTGACTTCAATCTATTATAAAATAATTCATTTGGCTAACTTTCCAACACAATGTATGAACTCGATAGTTCTTTAGCTTTAACAAATGATTCATCAAGGTTTCCTACTAGATCTTTCACATTTTCTCTTTGACTCTTATTGTTATCCTCATTGATTCTGTTGTTATTTATATTCCTTCTAAGGTTAGGTTTTCTCATATTGTTCCTCATGTTCATCCTAAAAAATATTTCTCTATGCCCCATGTTATTGTATATGTGACAGACTATAATATTGTTTCCATATCTAGGTCATGATTAACCAATCTATGCTCTGCAATCTCTAGCAATATGTCCAAATTTGTTGCACTTATAACACATAATACCATTCCTTATAACATTGGTTCCTCCAATAGGTCTATTTTTGCAAGGTTAGTGCCTTTAAACATTCTACCATTATTATTATTATTATCAAATTTAGGTTTTTTACAATTTACTACTCTACGACCAAAACCATGACAATTATAAAAATAACCAAAAATAGGTTTAAATGACTTACCCATACAACCCCTTTTCATATCACCAAATTCATTTCATGCATAACATTTACCTTTGAATTCATTCCTCGCTTCTTTAGGTGATTCAGCTTACTAAGGTTTCTTATGTACATCAACTTGCTCAGGTTGATTAACCTGCTCAACTTACTTAGGTACTTCTTTAGATTGACTTGACTCAATATTGTTCTGACTATCTTCCTCATACTCGGGCTAATGGATTACAAGATCTAGTTCTTTTCTAGATTTAAACTTCTTAGTTGACTTTTCACCAATTTACCCAAGACCTGTCTTATCATAAGAGGGTCTCTGTATAATAATTTTATCATCAATCTTTTATCTACTATAGTATAACTTCTCAAGATGTTTCTTAGACTAAGCTAACTCTCCTTTCATAATAGTAGTGTACTTCTCAAGTTTTGCATTCTGTAACTTTATATAATCAAGCTCATATGTCACTTTGGTAAGGTTGGATCTTAGATCTTTTTATTATCTTTCAAATCTAACTCAAGTTTATTGTTATCATCCTTCAAGATCAACTACAGATTAGTGATCTTTAGTTCATGCTTCAAGATCATATTTTATTTCTTTAGTCTTGAAACTTCATCACTATCCTTGATCTGATCTTTAGGCTCTTTCTTAGATGTAATCTTTGGCATCTTCATACCTATCATTGAAAGTATTCCTTTCTGTAGTAAGAATATGAATCTTATCACGAGCTTCTTCTAGGTTCTTTTTTAACTATCACATATCCATTGGGATATTAGTCAAGCTGTTAGGCCTTTTATGAGTAACTATGCTCTCATACCAATTGTCAAAAATAAGAAATAGTGAGAGGAGGGAATTAGTATTTCACAAACTTTTTCCCAAAATTGGATATCTTAAACCATATTATAACTTAAATATGAAAGTAAAATAATTATATTGAATAGTAAACATAACCATAAAATAAAGTAACTCATGATACCATATTTTATTAACTAGGGAAAACCTAGCCAAGGGAAAACCTCGGTGGGGGTGGTACCTTCAAAATGATCCTCTAAGAAAAATTATCTTGTGAAAGATATTGACTTTTTTAGGAGTCTATTACATCCATATAGTGTCTTGGTCCTTGTTAGAGGACTCAAGCCTTGTTATAAGCCTCAACCCTATTAGGATTTTTTATTACAATTTACAAATGTATGCAAGATGAACTCACTACCCAAACATGCCATATACAAAGAGTAGATGCAAATACCTCTTTACAAACTATTGATATCTTTAATATCTAATATTTTCCTTTGCTTCTCTTCACAAAAATTGATCACAATTCACACTGCTATAATCATACATCATAATTCAAATCACATACAATAGCTTTCATATCATGAATACTTCACCTCAAAAATTTGCATTTTCAAAACTATCCTTTCTATTAGGATTAAACCACGAATAGAAATAACAATTACATGAAAATTTAAACAATATCAAAAAATAATAGATCACACAAAAAAGAACACAAGACACCAATATTTAACATGGTTCACCAACTCCCTATGTTGTGTCCACCAAACAGCAAGTCTAATGTTATTACGATCCAGTGATTACAACCTGATTATAATTTGTAATGCTTTACAACTTAATACCATTACAAGAACCAACGTTTGCATCACACCAATGAAACAATCTCTAACCCTAAGCCCTTTTATACAAGTATTTTTACCATTTTAGGGTTATAATTAATAATTACATGTTGGCCCAAAATCCTGATGTACATTACTTTCTTGATTAGTCACTACAAACTAACAGTTTCTACCTTATTTCTTTAGTTCTCAACCTTCATCTCTTCACACACTTGGAAAAATATAAGTCAAGGGGGAGACTCTAGCATAGGAAGAGGATCTAATAATGGGGGAAGAGGAAAATATGGGAGTAGCAATAGAGGCTCACACTTAATTTATATGAAGTGTTACAACTGTGGCAAGTTGGGGCATCCTTCCTACAGATGTCCATAGAAGGCACCATCATCCTATGGAAAGAAGAAGATCACCTATATCCAAGAGGAATATAATCACAAAGTAGGAGAAGTGGACCTTGACATAGAGAAGGGTGAAAACCTAATGCAGGAGCATCCTGGGTTGCCTTGATATCCTACTCATTTTTGTTCATTCTACAAGTTGGCGTTGAGTTACTATAGCACTTAGTTGGTGCCAAGTTATTGTAGCATTTAGTTGGTGCCGATTTACTATAGCAATTAGTTGGTGTTGAGTTACTGTAGCACTTAGTTGGTGATGAGTTATTGTAGCACTTAGTTGGTGTCGAGTTACTATAGCACTTAGTTAGATCCAAGTTACTATAGCACTCAGTTGGTGTCGAGTTACTATAGCACTTAGTTGGAGCCAAGTTATTGTAGCACTTAGTTGGTGTCAAGTTTTTGTAGCACTTAGTTGGTGTTGAGTTACTATAGCACTTATTTGGTGCCAAGTTACCCAGTGTATGTGAAGTGACTCTTCATGTACTAAGTTACCTAGTGTATGCCAAGTGACCCCTCATGTGTTGAGTTTTCCTACTTATGCTGAGTGTCAGCATTTGGACATGATTTCTATTAGCTAACTTGCAGGATTTATTTTGATCGTGACATTTATGTTAATATCTTTTCTTGGGATGTGTCCAGATAATTTTTTTGTTTGCCTTCCTCTTATGTAATGTTCTAAAATGATCTATAAGCCATTTTGGAAAGTATATATAGAGTGTTTAGGCTTAGAGTTTGGAAGTTTGGAAGAGGATTGTAGAGCAAAACTGGAAAGTGTGAATTTGTTCTTGGATCTTTGAATGTGAATTTATTTGTATTTGGGTGTAACCCAAAAGGCCTTATAGCTGGGCATGTATGAAGATATTTTGATGAATCAATAAAATTATTTCACTCTTCTTCCTCCTTTGGTTGATGTTCTTTGTATTTGCTTCCATTGTGTTAACTCTTGCAGGGTAGTTTGGATAGCTAGGTGAGCCTTTGGCCCTAGTTTTTCATCTCTTCCTTGCATCAAGTGGTATCATAGCTTGAGATTCATCCTTATGGAGATTGGATCATGTAGAACTCTAATTTGAATTTGGTTGTAGAGTGGTAGATCTACTAATTTGACCTATAACATGCAGAGGGTCACAATCTTGTAGGAACGTAATTTGTAAAGATGGTTCATGGTAGAGGAAATGTTGATAATGCTATATTGGATCAGTTGAGACAAATTGCAGCTAGATTAGATGCTATGGAGATAGCCTAGAGGAGAGGAGCACATCTTGATGATGTAAGTGATGATGAAACAATAGCACCAAACCATAATCTAAAACCTGAAAAAGATCAAGATGAGGAAATATTGTTGCGAGTGTTGTCTAGGGAAAATTCAAAACCTACAATAGAATTTGTTTCTTATGATGAAAAATTGGATACCAATGTTGTCTTGGACTGGATCTCTAATATGGAGAAGTTCTTTGAGTATGAAAACACTCTTGATAATAGAAAGGTGAAGATTACAGTCACTAGGTTGAAAGGTCATGCATCACTATACTTGCAAACTGATAGAAAAAGGAGAGGAAAGGAGAAAATTAGAACTTGGCCAAAGATGGTGAACATGGTAAAGAAAAAATTCCTTCCTACTAATTACCAAGTTAGCTTATTGAGAAAGATGCAAAATTTGAAACAAAAAGACATGACTGTGAAAGAGTATACTGAGGAATTCTATAGATTGGACATTAGATCTGGACATGTGGATGATGATGTTGAAGAAATTGTAAGGTACACAAATGGATTGAGATTTGGAATTCAAGATGAAATAATTTTGTGAAGTTGGAAACTGTGGAAGAAGCATATCAATATGCCTTGAAAGCTAAGGAGATCTTGACAAAGAAGCATGAACAAAGAGAAAGAGGTAGAGGTGGTAGATTCCAGAGAAGCAGAGGTAGATCTTATGGTGAAGGTGGTAGATCTGACAATTTTGTGTAAGATAAAGGAAAATCTAATGGAAGAATGATGACAAAGACAAGACTAACTGGAGAAGAGGTAGCTCATACCAAGGAGGTATTGGATCTTACTGAGGAAGAGGTAATTCTAGAGGTTCTTTCCATGGTAATTGTTTTAGATGTGGTAAAGAGGGACATAGATCTTTTGAATGTAGATCCTCTAAAAGTGGGCAAGGTAATAGAAATGTTGTGATTCAAGGAGATGATTCACCAAGTGGACTTGAGGCTGGACAAAATTTGATGGTGAGGAAAACCTTATGTAATAAGGGAAGTGATGAGGAACCTGTTTTAAGAAGAAGTATTTTCAAGAAAAGATGTAAGATGGATGGAAAATGTTGCAAAGTGATTATTGGCAGTAGAAGTTCTACAAATTTGGCATCAGAAGAGCTGGTTACAAAGTTGCAATTGCAAATGCTGAAGCATCCTAAACTCTATCATGTTTCATGGATCAAGATGAGCATAAGATATTGGTAAGTGAACAATTCCTTGTGAAGTTCAAAATTGGACATTACTTTGATGAATTTTTGTGTGATATTATGCCTATGGATTATTGTCATATTTTTTTGGGTGGACCTTGGCAATATGATAGATATGCTATGCATGATGGAAGATTGAATCAATATATTCTTTACATAAATGGGAAGAAGAAAATATTGTTGCCTTTGATTGAAAGTCCAGATGAGGCTAGTTGTACTACAATAAAAGTTTGCATGATTAATGGAAACCAATTTGAAAAGGAAGTGAAGAAGAATCAAGTCTATTTTGCCATAGTTCCTAGAGGACCGAGTGTTGGTAGTAATGACCGAGCAACAGAAACTAGTAATGACTGAGTGACATTAGATAGTAATAGCAGAGTACCAGTGGAAATTACAAAATTGTTGAATGAGTGTAAGGATATTGTTGCTAAGGATATTCTTGATGGTTTATCAACAATGAGAAGTATAAGTCATTGTATGGATCTGATTCCTTGAGCTAGTTTTTTGAACAAAGCACCATATAGATTGACACCTATAGAGAATGAATAACTTAATAGACAAGTGCATGAGTTGTTGAAAAAAGGTTTCATTAGAGAAATCTTGAGTCCATGTGTTGTACCTATTGTATTAGCACCTAAAAAGAATGAAGAATGGAGAATGTGCACTGATTCCAAAGCTATTAACAAGATAATAGTAAAATATAGGTTTCCTATGCCGAGGATGGATGACATAATAGATTTTTCAAGTGGAGCAAAGTATTTTACCAAGATTGATTTAAAGAGTGACTATCATCAAATTAGAATCAGAGAAGGTGATGAATGGAAGACGACTTTCAAGACAAAAGATAGTTTGTATGAATGGTTGGTTATGCCTTTTGGTTTGACTAATGCACCTAGTACTTTCATGAGGTTGATGAATGAAGTTCTGAAAAGATTTTTGAGTAAGTTTGTGATTTTTTATTTGGATGATATTCTGATATTCAATAAGACTAAGGAAGAACATCTTGAGCATATTAAACTAGTATTGCAAAGGTTGCAAGAGGAAAAGTTGTTGATTAATTTGAAAAAGTGTTCTTTTATGCAAGAGGAGATTGTGTATTTGGGATTTGTTATTTTTGCTAAGGGATTGAAGATGGATCCTGAAAAGGTTAAAGCAATTTTGGAGAGAATGTGGGTGAGGTAAGATCATTTCATAGTTTGGCTAGTTTTTACAAGAAGTTTATAAGGAATTTCAATTATATTTATAATGCTATGACATAAACAATAAGGGGAGATAAAAAGGAATACAAGTGGACACATGGAGCTGATAAGAGTTTTGAGGCTTTAAAACAAAAGGTTGTTGAATTACCTATATTGGCTTTGCCTAATTTTAACAAAGTATTTCAAGTTGAATGTGATGCAAGTGGTAATGCAATCAGAGCTGTATTAAGTGAAGAAGGTAAACCCATTGCTTTCTTTAGTGAGAATTTAAATGATGCTAAAAGGAAGTATTCTATGTATGATCAAGAGTTTTATACTATTATTCAAGCATTGAAGAAGTGGAGGCATCATTTTATTCCTAAGGAGTTTGTGTTGTATACTGATCATAAAGATTTACAATACTTGGGAAGTCAACATAAATTGAATCATAGACATATGAAGTGGGTTGAGTACTTGTAGAGTTTCACATTTGTTATTAAGCATAATAGTGGAGTTACTAATAGAGTTGTTGATGCATTGAGTAGAAGATGTTCTTTGTTGACTGAAATGAAGGTTGAAGTTCTTGGTTTTGATTAAATGAAAGAGTTGTATGATGTTGATCCTAATTTTTCTAAGGCGTGGAGAGAGTGTAGAGCACCAAATCTAATAGATCACATAAGTAAGTATGATGATTATTTCATTCAAGAAGGTATGTTGTTCAAAGGTATTCAATTGTGTATTCCTAGAAGTTTTAAGAGGTTGAATCTGATTAAGGAAAAGCATAATGATGGATTGGCTAAACATTTTGGAATTGATGAGACATGGAGTTTGCTGAAAGAGAAGTATTATTGGCCAAAAATGTATAAGGATGTTTAGAAATTTGTAAAGAGTTATGGAGATTGTCAAATTGTAAAAGGAGTAATTCAAAATATTAGTTTGTATACACCTATTATAGAAGCCTTGGAGTGACATTAGTATGGATTTTTTTCTTGGATTACCTAAGATAGTGAAGGGGTATGATTCCATATTTTTTGTAGTGGACAAATTTTCTAAGATGGCTCATTTCATACCATGTAAGAAGAAATCAGATGTTGAGCATGTTGCTAAACTTTTCTTTAAAGAGATTGTGAGATTGCATGGATTACCAAGAAGTATTATTTCTGACAAAGACAATAAGTTTTTTGGTTATTTTTGGAAGACTTTGTGGAAGAAGATGGGTATGGAGCTGAAATTAGTTCTGGATTTCATCCACAAATAGATGGACATACAGAGGTGGTGAATACAAGTTTGGATAATTTGTTGAGATGTTTAGTTGTGAATAAGCCAAGTAATTGGGAGATGGTATTGGCACAAGCTGAATTTTCATATAATTATTTTATGAATGGGAGTATAGGGAAGACAAATTTTGAGATTGTTACTGGAATGAAGCCTAGAGGAGTATTAGATTTGAGAGATGTTGCAAGTGAAGAAAAGAGAAGCATTGTAGGAGAAGAATTTGCTGATTTTATGGAGTCTTTGCCTAAGGAAATGAAGTTGAGGTTGGAACAAAGTAATCAAAAGTACAAGGAGAATGCTAATAAGTCTAGAATACATCATGATTATGAAGTTGGTGATGAGGTGATGGTTCATTTAAAGAAAGGAAGATTTATTGTTGGAACATACAGTAAGTTAAAGATGAAGAAATTTGGACCTTGTAAGGTCTTGAATAAGTTTGATAGTGGTAATGCTTATGAAGTTGAGTTACCTAATGATATGGATATATCTCCTATATTCAATATTTCTAATTTGTATAAGTATCATGAGTCGGATGATGAAGTTGTTGTATCAAAAGATTATCCTAAGAAGTGGATTGAAGAAGTGGAATAGATATTGGATTAGAGAGTTTGCAAGAGCACAAGAGGAAAAGATTACTATGAATATTTGGTGAAGTGGAAGAATAGGCTTATTGAAGATGCTTCATAGATTTTTGAATCTAAGTTGGATTCAACTCAGATTGTGACATCTTAATGATTCAAGAGAATCATTTCTTTCAACCCTAATTGTCTGATGTAGGAGCATCCTGGGTTGCCTTGATATCCTACTCATTTTTGTTCATTCTACAAGTTTGTGTCAAATTACTGTAGCACTTGGTGTCGAGTTACTATAGTACTTAGTTGGTGCCGAGTCACTGTAGCACTTAGTTGGTGTCAAGTTACTCTAGCACTTAGTTGGTGTCGTGTTACTATAACTCTCAGTTAGTATTGAGTTACTATAGCACTTAGTTGGAGCCAAGTTACTATAGCACTTAGTTGGTGCCAAGTTATTGTAGCACTTAGTTGGAGCTGAGTTATTGTAGCACTTAGTTGGTGCCAAGTTGTTGTAGCACTTAGTTGGTGCCGAGTTACTGAAGCACTTGGTGCTGAGTTACCCAATGTATGCCAAGTGACTCTTCATGTGTTGAGTTACCTAGTGTATGTTGAGTGACCCTTCATGTGCCAAGTTTTCCTACTTATGTTGAGTGTCAGCATTTGGACATAATTTTTGTGAGCTGACTTGTAGGATTTATTTTGATCATGAAATGTATATTAAGATCTTTTCTTGGGATGTGTCCAGACTATTCTTGGGTCAGCCTTCCTCTTATGTAATATTCTAGAATGATCTGTAAGTCATTTTGGCAAGTATATATAGAGTGTTTAGGCTTAGAATTTGGAAGTTTGGAAGAGGATCGCAGAGTAGAACTAGAAAGTGTGAATTTATTGTTGGATATTTGAATGTGAATGTATTTGTATTTGGTTGTAACCTAGAAGGCCTTATAGTTGGGAATGTATGAAGATATTTTGATGAATCAATAAAAGTATTCCACTCTTCTTCCTCCTTTGGTTGTTCTTCTTTATGTTTTCTTTCGTTGTGTTAACTCTTGTAGGGTGGTTTAGATAGTTAGGTGAGCCTTTGGACCTAGTTTTTAATCCCTTGCCTATGTCAAAACCTCATGTTGAGGAGAGTCTTGGTAAAGGATCTAGTAAAGGAGCAACCCAAGTAGAGAAGAGGACTATTCAGAACTAGTTGCAAGGTACTAGATAAGGTATGAAAAGTGATCATAGACTCAAGGTCTACTGACAATTTCTTGTCAGAGGAACTAGTACAAAAGGTTGGTTTGACAAAGATCCCCCATGTGTGTCCTTGTAATGTGACTTTGTTGAACAAGGGGCATAATATTCTAGTGAATGAACTAGTATGGGTAGACATCACTATTGGTAAGTATCAAGATAAGATCCTATGTGATGTGCTTTCCATGGATTCTTTTCATCTATTTTTAGGAAGGCCTTGGCAATATGACAGGAAGGTGGTGCATCATTAGAAGGAAAACAAGTATTCCTTCAAGAAGGATGGGGCCATCTATAGGATATAGTCCATAGTGGAGGAAGATAAGGTAGAGAAGGCTACTACTAAGACATTATTGGTGAGTGGGAAAGAGTTCCTCAGAGACTTGAAGGAAGGTGCAGGAGTAGGTTATGCCATCATGGTGAAACCCAATGAGGAGAATTCATCCTCATAAGCACCAATACCTATAGAGGTACAATATCTATTGGATCAATTCAAGGATATAATTTGTGATGGAGCACCACCTACCCTACCCCTAAAGAGAGCCATAAGTCATCAAATTGACTTCATACCAGGAGCATCACTACCAAATAAATCTATATACAAGATGACTCTAGATAAGAACAAGGAAATTGCAAGGTAAGTCCAAGAATTTCTTAATTAGAGGTTGATTAGGAAGAGCATCAGTCCATGTGTAGTACCAGTTGTCCTAGCATGTAAAAAGGGAGGTAAGTGGAGAATGTGCAATGATTCTAGGGAAATCAATAGAATTACAATTAGGTATAGATTTCATATTCCTAGGATAGAGGATCTAATGGACTATCAAGGTGGAGCAAGGTACATTTCCAAAATTAATCTCAAGAGCAACTATTATTAGATTAGGATGAAAGAGGGTGATGAATGGAATTCTGCATTTAAGACTATTGAGGGTCTTTATGAGTGGTTAGTAATGCCATTTGGCCCTACCAATGCACCAAGTACATTTATGAGAGTAATAAATGAGGTCTCAAAAGACTATATAGGAGTGTTTATTGTTGTGTATTTAGATGACATTCTAATCTTCAACAAGACAAAGAAGGACAATATGAAGCACCTAGAAATGGTGTTGAAGAAACTTCAAGAGGAAAAGTTGATAGTGAACCTTGAGAAGAGTGAGTTCATGAAGGAGAAGCTGTTGTGTTTGGGTTTTTTAGTTTACCAAGGGAACCTAAAAATGGACAAGGACGAGGTGGAAGAAATCTTAAGTTGGCCTACTCCTAGATCTACTACTGAGGTTAGAAGTTTCCATGTCCTAGCATAGTTTTATAGGTAGTTTGTGAGAAGGTTTAGTGAGATTTGTACACCCATGAATGACAACATCAAAGGAGGCATTAAGATCAATTTTCAAATGGACCAAGGTAGTAGATGCAAGTTTTGAGAGGTTGCAAAAAGAAGTGGAAAATCAACCAATATTGGTTTTCCTTGTTTTGAGAAGCCATTTGTGGTGGAATCTGATGCTAGTAACATAGTAATTGGGGCAGTTTTAAGCCAAGAAGGTAGGTCAGTAGCATTTTTTAGTGAGAGACTTAATGAAGCTAAGACAAGGTATTCAACATATGACTTGGAGCTCTATGCACTTGCCCACGCCCTCAGGAAGTGGAGGCATTACCTATTGCCTAAGGAGATTGTTATTTTCACAATCAACCAAGCCTTAAGATTTATCAACTCACAATAGAAACTAAGTTTGAGGTACATCAAATGGACAGAGTTCTTACAGCCCTACACTTTCACCATCAAGCAAAAAAAGGCACAAACAACAAGGTGGTAGATTCTTTGAGCAAGAGTTTACTAATAATTAAGAGGTTAGGTTATAGAGTATAGGATTAGATGGATTCAAAGACTTATATGAGGAGGACAATGATTTTTAGAGGCCTACAAGGTATGTACTAATTTTGAAAATCATTTCCATAGTGACTTTTCTAAATATACCTTGCAAAATGGGTTTTTGTTCAAGGGTCAATAGTTGTGCATCCCAAGGGGGTCTATGAGGGAAAATCTCATAGAAGAGAAGCACAATGGGAGTATGAGTGGGCACTTTGGCCTTAACTAGACATTAGACCTTATGGAAAGGTTCTACTACTAGCCCAAGATAAAAAGGGATGTAAGGAGGTACATGGAGAAGTGTGGAATATGTCAGAAGGTAAAGGGAATTTCATCAAATGCAAGACTCTACCAACCTTTGCCCATTCCTAATAGGCCTTGGGAAAGCATTAGCATGGATTTCATAGTGTGATTTCCAAGGACTAGGATAGGGTTAGATAGTGTATTTTTGGTGGTAGATAGGTTTAGAAAGATGACCCATTTCATCCCATACAAGACAACACATGATGCAAGAAATATAGACAACATATTCTTCAAAGAGGTGGTTAGAATACATGGGTTACCAAGGAGCATAGTGGATGATAGAGATGTCAAATTTATGGGGAATTTTTGGAAGACCCTATGGAAGAGGCTAAGAACAAACTTATCTCATAGTTCTTCCTACCATCCCCAAAAAATGGGCAAATAGAGGTCATCAATAGGGTCCTAGGTAACCTTTTAAGGTGTCTTACAAAATAGTATGGGAAAAGTTGGAAGCAAGTCATCCCTCAAGAAGAATTTTCATACAATGATAGTAAGAATAGAACAATAGGGTTAAGCCCTTTTTAAGTAGTGTATGAAACTCATCCAAGGGGAATAATGGAATTAAGGGACCTATAGTACATGAAAACATCAATGGGCATGTTGATGACTTTTTTCAGTCCATGAGAGAAGTGTATGATCAGGTTAAGTAGACCTTGACGGAGGAAAATCCAAAATTGAAGGAGAAGAAGGATGAGGGGAGAAGGGGCTTGTAGTTTGAAGTGGGAGACTTGGTGATGTTTTATTTGAACAAATCCAGGTTACAAAAGGGCATCCCTAGTAAAGTTGTAGATGAAGAGGATTGGGCCATGCAAGGTACTTGAGAAGTATGGACCAAATGCCTACAAAGTAGACTTGCCCAAATACATGGCTATCTCTCCAATTTTCAATGTCAAAGCCATAATACCTTATGAGGGTCCTAAGTGGATGAAGTAGAACATTAAGAAGAGCTAAGATATCTCATATTTGCAAGTACCTAAAAGGAAGCAACCATTGGTGGATAGAATATTGGATTCTAGGGTGAAGAAAAGTACAAGGAACAAGGTCTATAAAGAACACCTAGTGAAATGGTTGGACACACCTGAAGCTAAGGTCAGTTGGATTTATAAGAGTGATTTCAAGAATTATTGCATCATCGAGGTTTTCCTTTCTCCAACAATACCTTAGGCTTCTTCTTCCAGGGTGAGAATGGTGCAGGAGCACCTAGGGGTAAAGGTGAAACCCTAACTCATTTTTGGTTTGTAAATTGTCTAATGAACCATTGTTGAAGCAAGGAATAGAAATAAAGTCCCAATATAAGTTTGGGAAGTTTGGATAGTTAGCATTTGGAGTGTGAGTCAAATTTTGTCAATTAGGTCCTAATAGGCAAAAATTTGCTTTAAAATTGCTCAATAAGGAAAAATATAGAAAAAGGCCTAAAAATGGGCAAGATTTGTTCAAAAGTGGTCCTCAAGTTTTTTAAGTTCATTTTATAAGGTTTGAAAAAAAATGGTCAAGTTTAAAGGCTCAACTTGCAAAATTGCAAAAGTTGTCAAAAGTTGCTCATTGACAACTTTACATTTTTTGCAAAATTGCATAGCAACTTTTGCATAGTTTTGAGGAACAAACTACATGGGTGGTTATGGATTGAACCAAAGGCCAATATGGAAGATGGATCCTATTTCAACATTTTCCAACTCATTTCCAAGGGTTGGACATATTGTTGTACAAACATCACATCTGTGAGGAAGAGTTTGATTGATAGAAAATAGAATATTGAGGATTGAGTGAAGGAATTTAATTGAAATACTTACTATTTTGAATGTATTAGTTTCTTAGTTCTTTTTTCTTTTTTTTCATACATTTTTTTTCTCAATCATTCATTTTATAGGGTTTTATAAATTACTTGACTTTTGTGTTCCTGTTGTCTAGTTTTGGATAACCAACGTTAAAATGGATCTAGCTTGAACTTCCATGGTAAAAAAGAAATGGCCTTTGGAAATAAAGTAATATCCCCTATATAATATTTAAATAATTATTTTTGGGTTTGTTTAAGTCAATTAACTATTTTTACAAGTGATCCCTAGGCAAGCAAGAAAGGCTTGGCAAGGTGCAATGAAAGCTTGTAATGGAGTTTCGGTGAGAACGGAGGATTGACACATTCCAATATTGTTTAGTTAATGAATGAGTAGGATACTGAGGGGCCATAACTTAAAGGAGGAGGTTGGATGTGGATTTTGGAGCCATTTGTGGAAGTTTTCAATGTCATTGCCTTTGAAATCCTTAAAACAAGAGTTTGTTGGAGTTGTATTGTACAGTCACCATGGAGACCTAAGACCTAGAAAATATTTGACTCTAGGTCATTAGGAATCAATTTCCTAAAGACACCAAGTGGCATTTTTAAGATTTTTTTGGGAGTTATAGCTAGTTCCTTATTTTTAGGAGGGCTAATAGGGGCTCTTAGGGCTACAAAGGCAAAGAGGGAAATTTAGAGTTGTGGGTTTGGTATACTTATCAAAATTATCTAGAATGCCATGAAATGTGGTAAGAATAATAGAAAGATGGTATAAACTTTTTTTTGTCCCTTTAGGTGCGTTTGGTGGGTTTTTGACACACTAGGTAAAAAGATGAGTTGTTGGGGAACTGAAGGTAGAGGATGGAAAACTTGAATGTTTGGGAGAAATTCTTGGTGAAAGGGGATGGGAAGGAGTCCTCTAGGTTGGGATTTGTAATAGAAACCCTAAGAAGGCTAGGATTAGCCTTGGTAGAGAAAGAAATCTCTAAAGTGAAGAAGCTCCTCAATAAAAATCTTGTATAGATGGCTTAGGGTTAGGGATTTCATGACGCATGATGATATCGTACCTTTGTGTGGTGATATTGAATTGTAAAGGATTGTAGATTATAATCACTAGATAATAATAATATTGGGCTTGGTTTTGGTGGACATAGCCCAGGGATTGGATGAACCATGTTAAATCCTTATGTCTTGTGTTCTCATTTGTGCACTTTATTATTTTATGATATTGGTTATATCTACATGTAACTATCATTTTTTAGCAATCCTCTACAAGAAGGTCTCACAATTGAGTGGGAGTCTCATAGTTGAGTGAAAGCAATGGAATATGAGGATAAGCTAAAGGTTGAGAAGCTTCATGGGTAGAACTTTCAATTATGGAAAATAAAAATAGAGGACTATATTTATTAGAAGGATTTATGGATGCCATTAAAAGGAAAAGCCAAGAAATAGGGAACTATGATAGATGAGGACTGGGAGATTTTAGATAGAAAGGTACTTGGAAGTATTCAATTATACTTGGCACCATCAGTGACATTTAACATTACAAAAGCCAAGATGATGGAGGAGTTGATGCAAACCCTAGCAAAACTATATGAAAGGCCCTCCACTTCAAACAAGGTATTTCTCATGAAGCATTTATTTAATACAAAGATAGTAGAAAGTAGATCTCTTGCAGATCATTAAAATGAGTTTAATAATGTTACTAGTCAATTATCTTTAATGAATGTCAATTTTGATGATGAAATTAGGGCTCTCTTGATTTTTTGTTATGTGCTTGAAAGTTGGAATGCCTTGGTAATGGTTGTGAGTAATTCTATTTTTAGATCTTATACCCTACAATTTGATGATCTAATTAGTATTATTCTAAGTAAGGAAACTTATAGGAAAACCTCAAGTGGATCTATATCAAGAAGTTATTGGAACGTACAAAGTTGAGGCAGAATGACTGAAAGAGGAAACAATTTTAGAAATCATGAAAAATCAAGAGGAAAATCAAAGGGGAAGAAGTCTCAATCAAGAGGACCAAGAGATTGTTGGTTATATGGAAAACCATGGCATAAGAAGGAATATTATTGGACTTGAAATAAAAATGAAGGAGGTAAACCAAAAGGGAACAAGGAGGAAAATTTTGTATGTAACAAATCCGAAGAGGATGCTTGACTTCTTTCTTTACAAAGTGTTGATGATTCTTGGGTTTTAGATTCTAGGGCTTCATTTCATGCTACACCCCATAGAAGATATTTTATTTATTATATCCAAGGAAATTTTTTTCCTTTTAATTTTGGGGATAATAAACTTTGTTAGATTGTTGGAAATGGAAAATTTAAGATTAAGTTGCAAACTATGAATCATTGACTACTACATGACATAAGACATCTTCCAAGGCTAAGTAGGAATTTAATTTCAGTGAAGAAACTAGGTGATGAGGGTTGGATAGTTAATTTTAATGATAAAAATTTGAAGTTTACAAAAGGTTCCCTTGTAGTAGAAAAAGGTGTGAAAGTGGGCACTTTATATCTTTGTACAAGTCATACTATTCTTTCTACTTTAATTATATTAGAGAAAAATGAATGTTCAGGGACAATTACTATAGTTGAGTGGGGAAAACAAATAGTTGATGTAGATTCTTATAAACCAATATGGTAGTACAAACTTGGGAACTTGAGTAAGAAAGATATGAAATTACTTTGTTCAAAGAAATTTTTACTAAGTTTGAAATGTGTGAATATGAATTTCTATGAAAGTTGTGTGTATGGAAAATAAAAGAGAGTTAGTTTTGTGAAGAATGGGAAGGAAAATCAAAATGACAAATTAGATATTGTTCATACAAATGTATGGGACCATCTTAGATATCTTCTCTTGGTGTCCCTTTTTATTAGGCTACATTCATTGATGATGCAACTAGAAAAGTATGGATTTATTTCCTTAATGGAAATCTAATGTATTTCAAACATTTAAGAAATAGAAATGCTTGGTTGAGAATGAGACTAGTAAAAAGATAAAATGTCTTAGATCTTATAATGGTGGTTTGTATTACAAAAAATAATTTTAAGATTCTTGTTCCTCTAATGGTATTTGTAGACACAAATATGTTCCAAGGACTCTATAGAAAAAAGAGTGGTTGAATGCATGAATAATTCAATAATGGAGTTTGTGAGGTGTAAGAAAACTTGCAATGAAGAATATAACCATTTCCACATAACCCATAACAGATCCAAAATAAATATGCAACTAAAATCCACATGCAAGAGAATAGACAACATTCTCACAAAAATGTGACACAAGATATACCATAGGAAAGCCAAATTGAAGGAAAAACCAAGCCTTCAAAAGCATCCATCACCATTTTTTATTTAGCAAAAAACACCATTGCAATACAACCATGGAAGCCTTCAATGTCATAGCCACAACCAAGCAATCCATGTGAACAAGTACGAATCCACACATCCCATGCCATGCTTCCAACCTTCACAATTGCTCCCTTGGCTAACTTGTCAAGCCTTGTCCCACTCAACTCTTTCCTTGTTTCCCTTCTTCTTATTTTCTACAACTACCCTATGGCTGCTTATATAGTAGCAAGTCCTACAAAACCACAAAGTGGTATTATATTGTTGGTTAACATTTTGTTCTCCTATTAGATTTTATAATCTTGACTATTTGATACCAAATTCTTGGAGAGACAAAAGGATTTTTACCAATAAATGGGTTAATGTGTGTACTCTATCATTGCCCTCTAAATTAACTAGGTGCAGCTCCCTATGATTTGCAATGGTATGCAATGAATATATTTTTATGAGATTAGAAGTTTGACATTATTAGATCTTAACCTGAGAATAGTAAAGGATAACCAAATTGTTTTTAGGCATAAAAAATGAAAGAAAGATGAAATTGAATAACCTATCACATTCAATGGAATGACTATAGTAGATTATCTTGGAACTTTCTGGCTCTTACTTTTATTCTAAATGTAGTATTAACCATCTATATGCAAAGAGGAATGGAAAAAGAGATGCACATGAGGGAAAATAGAATTGCTTTGAATACAAAACTTGATTGAAATGGAATTTAGCAAGTTACTAATATATTCATACACATCTATCCTTCAAATTCTTAATGAAACTATCTAACATGATATGAAAATAGCAAGAAAGGAAGAAGAATCATATATGAAGAAAGTAAATGGAATCACTTCTACTATAAATATAAAAATGAAATAGAATCCACCTAATTATCACAAGATTACATATAATTGTCCTGCAACTCTTAATGTAGAACTAATCTAAGAATGGACTACAAATCATGACAAGAAAATAGGGTAAATGGAATTACAAACCGATTCACCATCAAGTTTGCTAAACCTTTCAATATCAAATAAGGTTACATTTATAATTTTTTGTTATCCTTTTTTAATTCTCGTAGAGCAATAGTCATATAAAAATAAGAATAAAATATAAAATTATCTAATGATATGAGCATGTGATATCTTTCCATCAATGATTTTGAATCTATGATATTCCTTAAAAAACACAATGACTTCTCATCCTCTTGTGATTCCACAAATCTTGCACAAAATCACTATTTTCTTCATGTTCTATCATTTTTCACCAAACCCATGCATTTCATATTCCAACAATCATTACTTTTTCAAATTTTGGTCGTCGATCATCTTAATCTCATGATCCTAATTAAAGCCTTTAATTATCCATGTTATGATAGTGTTGTAAAAGACTTCCAATGACTAAGGGCCCATTGAATACACATGTCTAATTGTCACTTTCTTGCATTATGTAAACTTTGTCTAACTTCAAAATGAAAGGAAGGGATGTGCATTAATCCTTCTCCAATAAGACAATCAGATTTTAGCCTTCACAATGTGGGTCCACTTTCCAAATAGGCATGTCGTGGCATACATGTGGTAGTACATTATTGACTAAAGAATCTGATGTTGACTTGTCTATACCTTGTGGAACTTCATGACTAGACTATACCATGTGGAATAGAATGGGTCCTTCTGTGTACACGTGACTTCACGCTACTTTGCCGCATGAATTAACAAATAGGCATCTTTTTATAATGATTTAATGGCCTCCATAGAGCTTCTTTGATATAATAGTCATCAAAATGCATCATTAGATATTTTATAATTCTATCTTAAAATATTATCCATTGATCTAGTCCTCATCCAATGGTTGTAACTTATTTCCAAGGTGATGTTGAAATCTGATTGAAAAAGAGGGAGATTGTTGAAGAAGACTATGTGTTTCAATCATTTGTTTTCCACTGATGTCAAACCTGCTATTTGTTTGTAAGACAATTACTTTTAAGCTTAAAGTACTATCACTTAGTTGATTGATGAGGAGGATTTGATCAACAAGATGTAACAAAAGCACTTAGAGGAAAGGTTGAGTTATGATTATGTAATGAAGTATAAGGATTAGTTAAGATAGTGATGACATGATGAATTAATGATCTACTTAAGGTTAAAAAATGGTTGGCTACACTTAGAAATTTTAGAAGAATAAGTTAAACAAAATTTGTCTGTCAAGCTTGACCAAGTGGAAAGTAGGTGCCAAGCAAAGTTAATGCAAGCCGATCAGAAGGTTAGTTAGAGTTGAATGGAAGCAAATTCTAGTGGATGTTGAGAAAAACAATTGATGCTGAGCACCATTAAACTTTGGTTGATGCTGAGTGATTTTATAGTTGATGTCAAGCAACACAATATGTGTCAAGCATCAGAAGGTTGATAATGTCAAGTTGTTGCATTATGATAAAGATCGAAGATTCGTCAAATCTAACCTGACAAGTTTGTTTTATTTAAACTTTTCAACTAGGAGGAAGATAATATTGATGAGTTGGTGGCAAACAATTTTATGTAAACCATTTTTAGGTGAATTCAAATGGACTTTAGCAGAAGTTTCTAAAAAAGATAAGATATGGGGTAGATACATTACATCCTACCTAATCCATTCAAAACCCTAATTTGGATGATGGATGATGAGTAGGAAAAATATTCTAATTTTCTATTTATAGGAATGACTGGTCATGAAGCAAAGAGGTTAGAGATGTTGGTGTCATGTGTGAGAACCTAAAGAGGAGAAGGAGTTAAGGGTTTTGCTTCATCAAGTGACCCAAGAGAAGAGTCTGCAATGGCACTTTAAGCAAGAAGGCTTAAGGAGATGAATGATTGAAGGATGAACAAGCTGTTAGAAATACAAAGTATGAAAAAAAGGCAAAATTGAGGACTAAACAAAGATTTATAATCTACAATTGAAGTTCTAAGTTGTATCAAATCAAAGCTATATTGTTAGTCTCTAAAAATTGTATTAGTCTATGGTAAATCCTTTGGATTAAGGTTGACCTGACAGTCATTGGAAAATCCTTTAATAGGGTGGCATTCCAAGTGAATGGCCTAAAGTCCTCTAACAAGGCTCACTTATAATAGGGTGATTGAAATCCCTTAACCGGGTCACCTTTAACATTATGTATTGTAACCTTTAATAGGGTTGGCCTTTCACAAGGCATCTCTTCAAAAGAGTGAAAAGGAGTAGCATGTTACTGGTGTTTTTTCCCAAATTAGTTTTCCACATAAATCATTGTGTCAAGTGTGCTAATGAATGTGTTGCATTTCATCCTTTACATTTTTTGCAAATTGACTTGACAGAAACATACAAGTTTTAGTTAATACACAATGAATACATGCATGGGTATGAATGTTTTATGGGTTCACTGAATTGTGAAAAAAAAGTTTTTTTTATATATCTGGACCTTGAATAACTTATTCACCCCCCCCCCCCCCCCTCTTAATTATTCTAAAGTAATTTCAACAATTGGTATTAGAGCCATCTGCTTAAGAGGACTAGTTTTAAGGTACTAGAGGCACAATGATCAAGATATCTAAAAGAGAAGTACCCAAGCTCAACAAAGATAACTTTCCTGCATGAAAAAGTTTGATGAAGCTACACCTTGGAGGACTTGCAGATCATGCACAATCTACCATTACAGTGTAACATGTTGATCCTGTAGGAGCCCTAACTACTGAAGATATGAAAAAGAAAAAGGAACATAATCAAGCAATATTGGAGATTGTCTTTGCCCTAAGCTATATTGAATTTGATGATATCAAAGGTAGTGATACTGTAAAGAAAATGTTGAATGACTTGAACACCATCTATGGAGGAGACAAAAATGTTCAAAGAGCCAAATCTGAGAGTCTTAGAGGTAAGTTTGATGATATGATAATGGAAGAAGGTAAAAAATATTTCTCAATATGTTGCTAGGATAAAAGAAGTTGTTAGTGTAATAAGAGGAGCTACTAGGCATATAGATGATGATACTGTGTTGAGTAAAGTCTTGAGAACATTAATGCTTGGTTAAGTTATTAGAGTTTCTACAATCCAAGAGTTGAGATGTATTCCAAGAAATGATCTAACCCTTGAAGGTTTGGTAGGTAGACTCGCTACTTTTGAGCTATCTAAATTTGACAATTACAAACCAAAGAGTCTTGAATCTAATTTCAAAGATAAGTTTTTATTAAAGGATTCTAATGAGGTGAAGTAGAAGAAGAAGAAAAGAAAGATAAAGTATGCATCTAGTGACTATGATATAGATGAGGAAGATATTGAACAATTGGAAGCACTACTGGCAAGATTTCACAGAGGTAAAGGCAAGTTCAAAGGTAAGTTACCAATCATTAGTTCAATTGCAATGAAGTTGGTCATATTGCCACAAGATGTACACAAAAGAAGAACTGTAGAGAAGGGAATAAGTACAAAAATAGAAGAGAAGATGATAGCAAAGATTACAAAGACAAAGGCAAGAAGTCATGCTACATTGTTGATGGACATGACTTTGATGAACATGATGATGAAGTGGTGTATGTTGCAATGAAGGAAAAATCTAATGAAGATGAGGCAACTGCACTTGTGACTTGTATGAACAAGAATGATAGATGGATCATTGATAGTGAATGCTCACATCACATGACTGGAGACAAAAGTAAGTTCATTACCTTAACTTGTTATGATGAAAATAGTGTAAGATTTGGTAATAATGCACCATGTTTGATAAAAGGAAAAGGCTTTATCAAACTCATAGACAAGAGTTCATGTGACAATGCTTGTTATATTGAAGGACTAAATTATAACTTGCTATGTGTGTCACAATTGAATAATTTGGGATAAAAGGTTGAATTTGGAAACAAAAATACCAAGATATATGACACAAATGGGAAACTAGTTTGTAAAAGTGATCAAACTATAAGTAATCTATTCTATCTATATATAGAGGATGCTACTTGTCTTGTTGCAAAACTTGATGATGTATGGCTTTGGTACAAGAGATTATGTCATGTTAATTTTGATAACTTGGTTAGTATCAGTAACATGAAGAGAGTTAGAGGATGGCCTAAGTTGAAGAAACATATTAGTATAGTGTGCAAACAATGTCACCTAGGCAAAATGTCAAAGTCAAGCTTTAAGAGTAAAGCTTATACCTCTAAAGAAATACTAGAGATTTTCCATAATAACTTAGGTGGACCAATTGAAGTGCAAAGCTACAAAGAGATAAGTACATAATGTTTTTTGTTGATGATTACTCTAGAATGATGATAGTCATGTTTCTGAAATAAAAATATGATGCATTTCAAATGTTTAAATTGGTACTTGGCAAGAGTTGACAAAGAGATAAGTAAGAGTCTAAAATGTTTGAGATTAGACAAAGGAGGAGAATTCACTTCAAATGAGTTTAAGATGTTATGTAATGACAAAGAAATCAAAAGAAAAACATCTCCACCTAAGAGCCCTCCACTAAATGAAATTACTGAAAGAAGAAATAGGTCTATAATGGACTATGTTAGAACACTTATGATGGAGAAGAACGTTGCTCTAAAATATTGGAGAGAAGTTGTAAGTACTGCTGTATATACCTTGAACCATGTGCAAGTCAAGAAAGGTACTCATTCAACACCTTTTGAACCATGGTATGGATATCCAGCTAATGTAAAATAATTTAAGGTATTTGGAAGTAAATGTTATATTCTTGAAGATTTTAGGAATGGAAAGTTTGATGCAAAAAGTGAAGAAGGTATATTCCTTGGATACTCCACAAGAAGCAAAGCCCATAGGTGTTTAAATACTAACACTAATAAAATTGTGGAAAATGAAAACATGAATTTTGATGAATTTATAGAAGTACATGAGGTTGAGCCTATGAAAGAACTAGAAGAATATAAATCATTTGTATAGTTTTATGAAGGAATGCCTACTGAATCAAGTAGCAAATCAATAGCAAGTTTCAGTAACTATCGAGTTACATCCTGTAAATGTCGAGTTGCATTCAGGAACCAAGTTATATTCAGATGTTAAGTTGAAAAGTGAAGAAAATGCACATTCTGATTCTAAGATTAGTACACATGAAAGAGATGTTGAGATACCTAACAAAGATGTGCATAGTGACTCTAAAGCTGAAAGACAAAATATAGAAACAAGCTAAGCCACGATTGTCTAAATATGTCAAAAGACATCATCTTACAGATCAAATCATTAGAAACAAAGATTCTAGGCCAATGACAAGAAATATATTGAAAAGTGAATCATGTTTTTTAAGCATGAAGGAGCCCAAAACAATGAAAGATGCATTAGAAGATGATGACTGGTATAAGACCATGGAAGAAGAGATTCAACAGATAGAGAAGAATGAAACATGGAGTCTAGTTCCTAGACCAGAAGACAAGAGTGTGTTTGGTACCAAGTGGGTATTCAAAAACAAGCTAGATAAGAATGGTGAAGTGACAAGAAACAAAGCAAGATTAGTTTGCAAGGGACATGCACAAGAAGGAATTGACTATGGGGAGACATTTGCTCATGTTGCTAGAATGGAAGGAGTAAGAACTTTACTTGCTTATGTTGCATACAAAGGTTTCAAAGTTTATCAAATGGATGTTAAATCTACATTTTTGAATGGCATACTAGAAGAGGAAGTCTACATAGAATAGCCAGAAGGATTTTTTGATGATAACAATAAGAACATGGTATGTTGACTACACAAAGCCCTATATGGATTGAAGCAAGCACCAAGAGCATGCTAAGAGAGACTTCATACTTATCTTGTGAAGATTGGATTTGAAAGGATTGATGGTAACATCAATCTATACATAAAGGTAGAAAAAGACAAAGGTATTTGCCTATCTAAAATATTTGTTGATAATATCATATTTGGAGGACAAGATGCCTTATGTAAGGACTTTGCAAATTAGATGAAGCAAGAATTTGAAATGTCAATGTTTGGAGAAATCAATTTTTTTATGGGATTGCAAGTATATTAGATCAAATATGGTATATATATCACTCAGTCAAAGTATGTCAAGGAGATATTGAAGACATTTGGACTATAGGACTCCAAACCAGTAAGTACATGTATGGTGACAGGACACAAGTTGTTAAAGAATGATGATTCAGCTAAGGTAAATCAAACATTGTATAGGTCTATGGTTGGAAAATTATAATATGTAGTACATAGCAGACCTAATATTGCATTATTTGTAGGGATAGTTGCAATATTCTCTGCTAATCCCACAGAGAATAACTTAATGGGTTTGAAGACGATAATGAAATATTTGAAAGGAATAGAGGATTTTGGTCTATACTACAAGAAGAATGAAAGGTTTGATTTGAGAGCCTACACTGATGTTGACTAGGCTAGAAACATTGATGACAGAAAGAGCACCAATGGTGGAGCATTTTTCTTAGGCAAGAGACTAGTTACATGGACAAGCAAGAAATAGATTTGTACTTCACAATCTACTTCTGAAGTAGAATATGTTGATGATGTTGTAAACTGCAAAAACATTGTATGGATCAAATAGCTACTCAAAGGAATGAAGGAAGAAATCACAAAGCCAGTGATACTTTACTGTGATAATACAAGTGCTATCAATATATCAAAGAATACAATGATGCACTCAGAAACAAAGCACATTGCAATCAAGTATCATTATGTAAGAGAATTAGCTCAAGACAAAGAGGTGAAGATGGAATATGTTAACATAAAGGAGAAAATTACTAATATCTTCATGAAACCATTACTTAAGGATGCTTGTGAGTATCTAAGAGGTAAACTAGGGGTGATACCCCTATCAAAAGCTATGTAAGAAATAGAAGGAATGCCCTACATAAAATAAGCTAATGTTCATATAATACAAACTAATGCAGTGGATCTTCCTTTAGGAACATCCTAAAGTAATCATAGATCTTAAACTTCAAATTAGTCACAAGAAAGGTGATAGAGGGAGAAAATGAGGAATTTGCAAAGCTTAGATCTACATATTTTAAGGATGAAAATTTTTTGGTCTAGGTCTTTGGCATTATTGTCAAAGAGGGAGAAAGTACATTAAATTGATCATCATCAGAAGAAGAGTTTTACTGATCAAGTGTAAGAGATAAATGGGAGAAATCCTAAAATGATTTGTTGATCAAAGAGGGAGAAAAATATCAAGAATCAAGTTAGAACTAAGAGGGAGACATTGATCAAAGAGCTAGAAAGAAAGAGGGAGAAAACCTGATCCACCTATTAAGAGGGAGATATAAGAAGAAACTCAGAAGGAGTTTTAAGAAAGAGAATTTTTTGTAACCTAATCAAAAGATGGAAGTTTTTGATAGGGAGGAATACAAATTATTTATTTGGTATTGCCTTACTATCTTAACCTAGTCAGATTGGTTGAATAAGATGTTCATCATTTGATTAACTTGGTTGATCAGTTTGGTTTGCCATCAATGCCAAAGAGGGATATTGTTGAAATCTAATTGAAAAAGAGGGAGATTATTGAAGAAGACTATGAGTCTCAATCATTATTTTGTCACTGATGTCAAACCTTCTATTTGTTGGTAAGACAATTACTTATAAGATTCAAGTACTATCACTTAGTTGATTGATGAGGAGGATTTGATCAACAAGATGTAACAAAAGCACCTAGAGAAAAGGTTGAGTTATGATTATGTAATGAAGTATAAGGATCAATTAAGACAGTGATAACATGATGAATTGATGATCTACTTAAGGTTATAAAATGGTTGGCTACACTTGGAAAGTTTAGAAGAATAAGTTAAACAAAGTTTGTCTACCAAGCTTGACCGAGTGGAGAATAGGTGTCGAGCAAAGTTAGTGCAAGCTAAGCAAAAAGTCAGTTGGAGCCAAGTGAAAGAAAATTCTAGTGGATGTCAAGCAAGATAGTTGATGCTGAGTAAATTTTAGTTGATGTCAAGCACCAGTAAACTTTAGTTGATGTTGCTCAGTGATTTTATAGTTGATGTTGAGCAATGCAGTTTGTGTTGAGCATTAGAAGGTTGATAATGCTGAGCTATTGCATTATGATAAAGATCAAAGATTTTTCAAACCTAAGCTGACAAGTTTGTTTTCTTGAAACTTTTTAACTAGAAGGAAGATAAGATTGATGAGTTGGTGGCACACAATTTGATGTAAACCACTTTTAGGCAAATTCAAATGGACTTTAGGAGAAGTTTTTAGAAAAGACAAGACATGGGGTAGATACATTATATCCTACCTAATACATCCAAAACCCTAATTTGGATGATAACTAATGAGAGAAAAATATTCTAATTTCTTATTTATAGGAATGGCTAGTCATGAAGCAAAGAGGTTAGAGAGGTTGGTGTCATGTGTGAGAACCTAAGGAGGAGAAGGAATTAAGAGTTTTGCTTGATCAATTGACCTAAGAGAAGAGTCTTTAATGGCATATTAAGTAAGAAGGCTTAATGAGATGAATGCTTGAAGGGTGAACAAGCTATTAGAATAGAAAAGTATGAAAGCCAAGAAAAATTGAGGACTAAATAGAGATCTGTAATCTACAAGTGAACTTGTAAGTTGTATCAGATCAAAGCTATATTGTTACTCTCTAACAATTATATTAGTCTAGGGTAAATCCTTTGGATTAAGGTTGACCTAATAGTCATTGGAAAATACTTTAATAGAGTGAAATTTCAAGTGAATGGCCTAATGTCCTCTAACAAGGCTCACTTTTAATAGGGTGATTGAAATCCCTTAACCAGGTCACAATTAACAATTTGTATTGTAACCCTTAATAGGGTTGGCCTTTCATAGGGTATTACTTTAGAAGAGTGAAAAGGAGTAGCATGTTACTAAAGGTTTTTCCCAAATTGGGTTTCCACATAAATCATTGTGTCAAATGTGTTGATGAATGTGTTGTATTTCATGCTTTACATTTCTACAAATTGACTTGATAGAAGCATACAAGTTTTAGTAAATACACAATGAATTCATGCATGGGTATGATTTTTTTATGGGTTGACTGAATTGTGAAAAGAAAATTTTTTTATACATCTAGACCTTGAATAACTAATTCACCCCCCTTCTCAGTTATTCTAAAGTAATTTTAATAGTTAACTTGATTATTCAACTTGATGATGTGGATGATCAAACATGTTTTGATTTGTCGATTTGATTTCAAATTTGGTCTTCACCCTTTGACCATGTTCTTCATTATATATGCATTTTGAATATCTATTCTATATTTAAAACAACTAATCTTGCATCTATCTTGTGCTCCTAATTTGCATATTAGCCTTTAGCCTCAGTCTTTGATGTTCTCTGCTAGATTTTCCCTGTATATGTCTATGATTTCTTTAAATGTATCCTTCTTTTGGATATAAACCTTTGACCATAAATTTAGAAACTCTCAAAGATTTAGAAATTCTTTCATGAAGAACCATTTCTCAACTTGATTATTTTTCTTCAACATGTTTAGGAGCAAGAAACATAAATCATTAGAAACATCCAGACCTTCTTCTCATCAAGGAAACACATAAGAAACCCTCCTAAAAATCCTAATTACCTAGCTTTGGACTAATGCTTTACTCACATGATTTTTTGCATTAGGTTAGTTCAAAGGAATGAGAAGAAAGGTCACCCTAAGGCAATCTAGACTCTGACTCAAGACATTGACTTCTGACTTGACTCAAAACCTAAAGCAAAAGGATAGACTAAAGCTTGGGAAACTATTGGCTCTGTCTAGGGATTTAAGCATGATAATTCTTAAAAGAACTCTAGTAAAAAAATCCATAGCTAAACTATGAAAACAAAAACAAACTCCCTAGAAATAAACAACTAAGATAAAATAAACAACATGAAAGGAAAACCTACCTATCTAGCTACTATGCAAGGGTTACTTGCTTTCAATTTTAAATTTGATATAACTTCAAATCCTACCCATTATAGTAACATGGTAGGGTTTCTCCTATAGGATATGCCAACTTGAAGGAATTATTTTGATTCACTTGAATAATCTGAAAAGGACCTTTCCACAAAGATTGAAACTTGGAATGCATACCTCTTGGCTCAAGTCTCTTATCCCATAGCAATATGAAATCACCTTCCATAAAATTTCTAGATCTTGCCCTTTTATCGAAAAAATTCTTTACCTTTACTTGATGTTTAGTAATTTTTTCAACCATTTCTTCCCTTTCTTCTTGTATTTTGGTGAGGCACATGATTCTCTTCTCTAATCCATCTTTGAAAACATCTTCTTCAATGATAGTCTTTAATTTACATGTAACAAGCTCTAAAGGCAATGGCAAATTAGCTTCTACTCCATAGACTAATTCAAAAGGTGAGATACCAATAGCCATTTTAGGTGTGATTATATCATCCCATAAAGCATCATGAATCTTCTTATGCCAACTTTTTTGATTATCTAAGACCAATTCCTTCAAAATATTAATCAGGTTCTTATTACTAGACTCGGCCTGCCCATTTCCTTAAGGGAAATAATCAAAATATCCAACTTGAATACCATTATCATAAAAAAATTCAATTATCTTTGAGGAAGAAAAGTAATATGCATTATCCATTACTAATTTCATAGGAACTCCAAACCTCACTAGAATATGTTCTTTGAGAAACTCACATACCACTTATGAAGAAGTCTTCTTCATTAGCTTACTTCAACCCATTTACTGAAACAATCTATAGCAGTCAATATATATGAATGTCCTTGACTAGAAGGGGGATTAATCGGACCTATAAAATATAAGCCCCATTAATGGAAGGGATCTTCAATTACCACTAGCCTAAAAGGTAAAGAAGCTAACTGAGGTATACCAGTAAACATCTTGCATTTCTCACAATTAACCACCCACTTTTATGCATCCTTAAACATATTAGGCCAATAATAACATTATCTTAGAATTTTGAATGAAATTATAGTAGAAGAAAAATGTCCACCACATGCTTCATCATGAAAAGACCTTAACAACTTCACCTGCTGCTCCTTATCCACATATTTTAAAAATATTCCATCAATTTCTCTCTTGTACAAGACATCATCATGAATTACATATTTCAAAGCTTTAGTTTTAGATCCATCCTTTTCTTGGTAGTCAATCCATCAAGGCATTCACCATATGTTAGAAAATAATCAATTTTTGAGAACCAAGGATTTTGAAGACTTACCATAAGAAATTTTGGAGTGTCTTCTTCTTTGCTCTATTGATCCTCTACCAAGGCTTTATAGAGTGTATTTCCTCTTACAAGTTTTGTTGGTTTTATTTCTATATCATATTTGTGGATTCTTGCTATCCACACTTCTCTATTATTACAACCAACTTCTTGTTGTGTTAGAATACTTTTCACTATAGGATCTAGCATTTATATCACTGAATAAGAATGCAATACATAAAACCTAAAAATCTTAAGGGCTCTTACTACTACATAAGCATATTTTTCAATCTGTGACTATCTCAATTTCTAATTTTCAATGGTATACTCATGAAATCAATTGGGGCTCGTATTCTCTCTTTATTTTCTTGTATCAATATAGCTGACATAGTATGTTCTAAGGCATAACAGTAAATGATGAATTCTTTAGTATAGTTAGGATGGACAAGCACAGGGGCTTTGGCAATGGCATCTTTGATATCTTCAAAAGAATTTTTTCCAACATCACTCCATTTGAAATTTTTTCTGTCTTTCATCATATCAACTATACATTTCACTATCTCAAAGAAATTAGGTACAAATCTTCTCAAGAAGTTTACCTAGCCAAAGAAAGGCTTCACTCCAATTTTTCTCAATGACATGCTTAATTGTTGAATAGCTATCTAGATCAATCTTTACTCCTTCTTGGGATACAATATGACCAAGCACCTTGCCTTTTGTCACACAAAATATTGAATTCTTTGGATTTAGTGAGATACCATGATCTTTACATCTTTGGAACACTTTTCTTAAATACTTTATATGATCTTCTTCTATTCTTAGAAAAGACTATCAAATCATCAAGGTCTATGACAATAATTCTATCTTTCAAAACTTCAAAGGCCAAATTCATGCCACGTTAAAAAGTTGCACCTGCATTAATTAAGCCAAAAGGCATTCTATTATAAGAAAAGGTATCCCATGGTGTAGTAAATGTAGTTTTGAATTGGTCTACTTCATCTACCTAAATTTGGTTATATCCTAAAAATCTATCTAACATGGACATTATCTCTGATCCTACAATAGTTTGTAATAGATTATCCATATTAGGGAGAGCAAAATTATCTTTGAGTGAGACTTGATTAAGACTTTTGAAATCTACACAAATCCTTATCTCTCCATTCTTCTTTCTCACTAGTACAATATTAGAAACCCAAGTGGAATGATGAATAGGATATACAATCTTAGACTACAACATTTTGTCAATTTCTTTGAAGATTTCTCCTTCAACTATAGGGTTATAGTTTCTTTATTTCTGCCTGAATGGAATTGCTTCTAGTTTAAGAGGGATTTGATGTTTGAACTTCCCACCCATTAAATTCTTTAGGTCTTCATAGCTCCAAGAAAATACAACTTGAAATTCAATGAGTAATTTCTTGATCTCTACCCTCTCCTCTAGTGTGCAACATGTTGGTGCTAAAAAATTTCATGGTCAATTTTGAGCACCATTGAAATTTTGAGTCCTATAAATGCTTAAAAAATGACTTTGTACATGGTTGTCAGTTTGTGCCCCGCTGTTGAGTTAATGCATAAATGGTGTTTAATGTTTCTAACACCTTCCATTCAGCCTGTATACCTATTCCATGAAGTTAAAACATCATTTCGAGTTGTTTGGCGAAGTCCTGTTTTAAGCAATTGCCAAACCTGCATTTCCACCATACTGTCAGACAGCGACAGGAGGCTGTGTTTGCCAGTGAATATCTTGCACCCAGAAATGTTTCATGACCTGCCACTTTGAGAATATCTAATATCCATACATAAGAGCCTATGTTCCAAATTTTGTGTCATTTCAAATCCATTTGAATAGGTTTTGAATCCCTCAAAGTTGGTCATTCACTATTTTCATTCATTTGCACTTTGTACACAATATTGGGAAGCCCTGTTTGACGTACTATAAATTCTAAAAATTTGATCAAAATCTTTAAATTCCTATTGTACTGTATTGTAGACATCAAAAACTTGTTATGTTTCAAGTTTCAGCTCTTGACGAATCCGTTTGAGCAGTTTTCAAGGGTGATTGCAAATGGAATTTCTAACCTTTCACTGGTGTTTGAAAGTGCAGATTGATTGGTAGCCCTGTTCATGACATTTTATCTCCTAATCCATGATTGTTCAAGTCAAATGGTTTGTTCTCTTGTATTTTCCACTAAAAATACTACAAGTGTGCCAGTTTTCAGAACTTGATGAATCTGTCTTCACACTTTTCTAGGGTCAATCCATTTATAAAAATTGTTATGTTGTCATTCTTTCCTGTCCTGCAAATCCAAGTAGCCAGTTTTAGACCTTCGCCTAATATGCATCGTGATTCATCAAGATCCCAAATCATAGAATCATATTCTCCTCATGACAATATACTAGTGCCCCAATTTCCAGAATGTCAAGTGCCTGTTTGCCTAGTTTTCAAGGCTGAAACCAAATGCAATTTCTTGCATTCTAACATGTTTATCTGCAGATGATTTCAAGTGAGCAACTTTAGAGGTTGATATCTTTTGACACTGATATCGTCATGCGACGAGATCAGGCAGACCTGTTGAAAAAATCAGAGAGAACAGAGATCTTAAGTTTCAGAGCTTGGTCAGGTGTCTAAATTAGTTTTTAAAGCCAGGCAACAAGCCTCATGAATGAGATTTCATAATAATGCAAAAGTGATTTAAAATGAGTTTCTGTGGCATGTTTGTCTTCAAATTTGGTTCCAGACAATTCAAGGAGATTTTTGGATCAATTTTGCATTTTAGTCGTTCCAAAACAAAAATTTTTAGCCAGACCCACTTTGGGGCCCGGTTAAATTCATCAAATTTGTGATAGCTGGTGAGATTTTAAGATGGTTTGGACAAAGCAATCATGAACATGACGAAATGAGAAGGTTTGATATAGAGAAGAAACGTGAATTTTGGGGACAAAGACGGGAATACAGAGTTAAATGGTTTCTCACTTTTTAAACCCAAATTTTTATAAGTGAATGGCAGGGGAGGCCGCTTCAATGAGGAAGCCTTTTCAAAATAGGACAGAAGCTTAAGTAAGAGGAAGAACACATCATAAAGATTATCACGCCATTAATGGAAACTGAAGCAACAACGTAGAAGTTGTAGGCCAAGTAAGCCGCAGTCAAGTGCTAAACATGGGACGCCAATGTAGAAGGCACCATCTATGCCAGTTAAAGGAGGACAAGACGCCAATCAAATTGCAATGGGCAGATTGTGCCAAGTGCATTGAAGGAAACACTCCATGCATGAAAAAGTATAAAGATGCCCATGCAAGGTCATCCATTAGGAAGCAACATTCCACATGTTAGAAGAGATGCGCAAGGAGCAAAGGGAGGGTAGCGCATTGAAAGCGAGATCCCACGCATCAATTTGAAAGCTAACACAAGAAGAAGGCGGCACAGACAATAAAGAACAGTCAAAACAAGAAATTTATTCACTCACACCCATGCAAGTAGAATCCCTTGCAATGCCCACATCCCACGCTGAAGGAGGCATTGTATTGAAGATGTGAGCCCACGTGTTTTAAAAGGATCCCACAGCTTCAGTAGGTAATTTTCAGAGTAGACCACGCAATATAGAGGAATCCATCTGAAGAATATTGAGGCGGCATGTTGAGGAAGAATTCCATGCTAAGACAGAGAACCAGCATATGCAAGGAAGCCGTGGGCAACAATGGAGGCAGGAGATTCTTAACCGCAATCAAAATCTGAGTAGAACGCCTTAAGTGAATAAAAATATATCAAAAAAGAAGATAAAACAATCCATGCATTAAAACAAAGCACCCACGCAAGCCAATTGAAAATGCAGAGAGGGAACTCAATGCAAAGGATATAGACTGCAGGTGAACTATTTTATTGTTGAGAAGACGCCAAAGTCAAAGTAACGACTAGCAGATAAGAAACCAAATGCAAATGGAGGCAGCGGCAGAAGTATAAAGGCTACCCATGCATAAAACAAAGAGGCGTATCTAGCGAAGTAGCAAGCCACCATCATACAAAAAGATCATTCACGCAGAGAATGGATGGGAAAAAAATGATAAACATTATTCCCACATTTACTGTGGAAGAGGACAATATAGTTTTTAAATACCATGCAACACATTATTCAATATGAATTCAAGTAAAGGCCTTTTGTAAAGGCAACTACATGGTATGGGTCCCATTCATCCGGCCAGTTGGAAGATAAGTATAATTTTAAACAAATGCTCAGTCTAAGTTGGTGATGTCAGCATGATTTGAGGTGTCAGAAAACCAAAAATTTGGCTAGTTCGTCGACTCGCTAGCCGAAAAATCTTGGTAACTCCGGCTAGCGAAGTAGCGAGGTCGCTGAAAAACCATAAAAATCTGGCAAGATCCAAAATGTTACATGGGTCCCATTGTAGTGCCGTCAGCGAATCAGATCGTGACAAGTGGCAGATGGTTGAGCGAGCAGGAGGTGATATGCGTGATCAGATCGGTTGCAATGAGATTGTGCCACGTGGCACATCCAGCGGTCCTCGCTTACTCGCCAAGTAGAAGATGCACGAGGTTTAATATAGTGAGGTAGCAATGATGACATGGCATGAGTGATTGGGCAATGACTGTACGTTGAAGGAGCAAATCAGAAAGTGCCACATGGCATCAGCTTGGTCAACAGGTTTGAGCCCGGATTCAAAGGATAGGAGAAAATTTGAAGAATGTAAAAAATAGTTTTTAATTATTTTCTAAAAAGGTTTGCATGTGAATGAGTTTTAAAATCAAAGGAGATTTTTAATAGATGTCTGAAACCTTAGAATATTGTTAAATTTTTCAAAATTTAAAATCAAAGTTGCAAACATGAATATTTTCTACCAGGGGAGCATTTTTCAAATTGAGATTCTGGGCATTTTCGAGAGGCTAGATATGCCTTATCATATACCGCCAAAATCGTGAGAATCCAAATTTTTCATTTTTGAAGTCATTTTTTGCACAGGTGCTTCCTGGTTTGAGCTATAGCCAGAAATGTGAATTTTGGGGTTTCCTCAATGGAATGGGTAAAAAATTGAAAATCCAGTTAGGAGATCAGTAAAACTTGGAAAGAATGCAGTTGGAGTTCACTTTTCTCGCATTCACCCAATTTAACCCAATTTTTGCCAAGCATTTCAATGGGTAAATCAGATATTTTGGTGACTTAGCAAGGTTTCATCATTTCAGCAGAGATATTGTGCAAGTCAGTAACAGAAATGATGAAACAAGATCAGATTAGAATGGGAGATGGAAGAAAGAAGTTTTTCAGTTACAGAGGATTGGATTTCAAGTGGACACCTAGCAATTGCATATCAGATCCGGGAATTCATTTCTTGCTATATCTTTCTTTCTTTCTTCATTTGTAGGGGTTCCAGTTTTTGTCACTGAGAAACCAGTTGGTTCCAGTTTCTGGGAAGAAAAAGTTCATTGCTATGATACCATTGGGGGTTCCAGTTTTTGTCACTGAGAAACCAGTTGGTTCCAGTATTTTGACATGTTTCCATGACTGTGACACCATTTTTCTTCAGCAGAACTCTCATGTGAACAGCATTGTAGAGGTAATATAGATAGTTCTGAGATATTAGGTTGTTTCATGTTTTAATCTTATGCATCTGAATGTATAGTTTCAAGGAAATGAATATATATGAGCAATATTTTCACTAGTTTTGTTCTGGTTCTTGTCTCCTATCTCAGCATTCTATAAATCTTATGTGGTTTTGGAACAAAGATTTGAGACCCATTTGCATCCCTTTCAGGTTGTATGTTTGATGTATTTTGCTGTTGGAACAAAGGGCCAAGTAAATGCTCAATATGTTTAAACAAGGTTACTGGTTGTTTGAGAAGGATATTTTGTGAGAATGAGACCTGAATGAACACTGATGTCTGAATCACAAGGTGGTTGGATAGATCTGATGTCTGGGTATATGAGATACACCCTGATGTCACAGATGTATGTTTTGAATTCATGGAATTTCCCAATGGATTAGGCACTGATCGGTTATAGGATCACTAGTTATACTGTTGCATTTTTGAGGTTTTGTTGAATCAACATCTTTAATCAAATGAATTTCCCTTTCATGTTGAAGAGCTCTAAAAAGAATGCCCTCACTCAGCTTATGAATTTCATTGTTTTGCATCTAGCTACTATAGATATACGTTATTTCATAAGTTATTAGGAGAAATAAGGGTTTCTATCTGCTTTGCATTAGATTCAGTGTATGCTTTGACAACTGGTACCATATAAGGAATCTGGAGGTTCACCTACCTAGGTTTTGCAGAGCCTGAAGTGTAGAAGGAGTATAGCCTTATAGTTGGCCTGGTGTCTGAATGGATGTGTTGATAATGGGAGTTAGCTACCCCTAGATGCAGTTTTGTTCTCATCAGGGTAATTGGAAATGGGTAACGTTTTCAAACACCAACACAACACTTTCCTATGTTTATCATATTTGGGCTAACTTATGTCCCTATATTGATTCCATCATATTCACCACAAGTTTTGACTTTTTTATCTCTTTCCCTCTTTATGTATGCATCATGCCTATCAAAAAAGTTTTTCCAAAGAGATTAAATGGGTTGGAATCTTATTACCTTTCTATTGAATCATATCAGGCTCTACTTTCTTCTTATCCCCTGCCACTAAATCATCACCATTTGCATTAGTGCTTCCCTTAAAATAAAAGAATTCAAAAGGATCTTCTCTTTCATTGAATTTTAGTATGTATTTATCATCTTCAAACACCTACTATGAATCTTCATTATTAGGGACATTGGGCCTAGATAGAACTTCTACTTTATAGGTTTGATCTTTGAGATCAGGATGCAACAAGAGCAATGATGCAGAAACTACCAAAGAATCAAATCTTGAATTGAATTTCCTTAATACTAATACAATTGAAAAAACATCAAATCCTTCAATTTCATCTAACACTCTATTAGTTTAATTCCTCAATCTTGAGTTCTTTACTGCATATTGATTTCTGACTTGTTTTACCACCAACTCTACATCTCCTTGAGCTTTGAGCAACTTGACTCCCTTTGATTTTGATGTCATTATACCAAGGAGGAGGGCTTCATAATTTGTAGTATTATTAGTATTCTTAAAATATAATTTATATGCGAAGGAAATCATTTCCCCACTAGGTGTTATTAGCACTACTCCTACACCTAAACTGACATTAGCACAACTACCATCAAATTCAAAGGTCTACAATTGATAGCCTTTAGTTTTTTCTAATAATTCTTGAATATTAGTAGTGTCAAAGAATAACATGTAATTTCCAAATTACATTTCATGATACAAGATCTGAGACCTAGGATCATCTAATTTTAGGACAGCAAATTTTGCCTTCTCCTCTAGTTCTAGTTTTACTTTTTTATCTCCAACTAGAATAGTGGCACAAGACCAATCTAGTTTTATTTATCCCCCCATGTCTTTGTAGAAACTTCTACTTAGGAGCATACCATATCTTTTAGGGATGTTTGCTACTAGGATGGTAAGTTTAAGTCTTTTTGAAGGATAAGCAGATAGGGCAACTTGAGCATCTTATATTTGTCTAAGTAAAGGAACTTGTTTTTTATCCATTGAATGGCATCTACCAAAGGTTTTAGTTAGGGGAAGTCCCAAATATTTTTCCATGGAAGTAGGCATTACATTATCAGAGGCTCTTCAATCTATAATGTAATTACTCAATCTATTTTCATTGATGAACAAGGAAATGTAGAAGGGATCTAGTTTTTCATTTGGGCATGTGACTAAAACAAGATGTTCTTCTTCTTTAAAAAAATTAGGAAGTGCAAAATCTTCATTTGTTAAAGAAGATCCATTAGTACTATCTCTATTGAGATGATCAATATTAGTATTAATACTAACTTTTTCTTTTTATTTATTAAAATATTCAACTAACATTTTCAACTGATTAGGATTAGCTTTCAAATAATCCATTGGAGAAATAGGAATTCTTGTTTCTTCACAATATTGTATTATATCAAAGGAATTAGATGACTTATCTTTATGTTCTTTTGGTGAAGTTTAAGTTATCATGCCTTTATCTTTATTAGTTTTTTTTGATGGTGCATTATCTTTTACAAGAACTGAATTATTGATCTAATTTATATTCTTCTAACCTTTGTTCATAACTCTTAACTGAGGTTCTTCTAGAGTAACAAAATAGTCACCTCCTGAATCTAAATCTGATTTATACTCCAAGAAAAAGTTTTCAAAGTCACCACAAGGAACATGATCATCTTCACTTTCAAGGAATTCAATCATTTGTTCTTTATTATCCACCATCTACTTATATCTAATCATATCTGCACATGTATCTTCATCATAGTCTTCCCTTGAATGAAAAGAAAACATATTTTGTCTCTTAGGAGCACCTTTAATTGCCAATATTTGTTGGATAGGTGGTATTTTCAATTCTTTACCTCCATTTAGGCTTCTATAACCTTCTTGATGAGGTTGATGAAAAGAATGAGTAGGTCTATTGATTTTTTTCTTCAATGAAATGAGCTCATTAGACAACTTTTGAAGCATAGCCTCAATATTGTTAGAGGTAGTAACCATATTACTCATGGTTTTAGATTGAAATTCTTGCTCCATTTTCTAGAGGCTATCATGTCATCCTTCATCTCCATAGCTAGTGTCTGGGTATCTTGCAAGTTTTCTACATTTGCTCTTCTAATTTGAGATCCAAATCAAGAGGCATAGAGCTAATGTAGAAAGTTTTCTTATTATCATTTGTAGGTGCACTTGTAGCAGGTATTATTTTGATGAGTTTATTGAATCTTACATTATAATATCTCATGCAAACTAATTTTTCTTTCTTTATCTGTGCCAATTGCAACAACAGTACTTGTGCATATGTACTTTTATAATGTTCCTTAAACCTTTGTTTCATAGTGTCCCAATCTGTGATGCATCATGTGGGTAGGTCTTAAAACCAATTAGTAGCATTGTCTACAAGTTTAGCAACAAAAATTTTGGTAGCTACATCCTCATGTTGAGGATTTACTACACTACAAGCCTTATGGAAAGAACTTAAGTGTTGTTCTACACAGGTGGTACCATCACCATTAAATCTTGGAAAGTTCTTCCTTGATGCTCTTGGAAAATCATTGTTAGCCCCAAGGGCAAGAGGACCAATAGCATTTCCCCATGGTTGTGCGATAGCTGCTAGTATAATATTCTAGTTTGTCTAAAAAGTAACAGAAAGTGGAAGTGTTGCACCAATTAACAACAAAGCATCAAAAATAGGAGGGATGGAAGTCCTAACAATAGGAGGAGAAGATGATTGACTTCTATGTGTTCTATTAGGATGAAAAATTACAAATAAGAGATTATCTTGGAGTAGCTCGGTTACAGATTCTCTAGCATGTGTCCTTCCTCTTCTACAAAGTTCTTTTAGGATAGGAAAGTTATCCTTCTTGAGCTCTTTGTATATTGGGTCAATCTTTCCTTTCTCCTTGGCACTCCTAGTATATTTGGAATCCAGAGTGTATCAAATGTTCATAAAAAATGATTTTTTCAAATTATCTTACTAGTCTTCAACTTAGAATTTGGTTGTGCTCTTCAACAGGCTAAGATTGTAAAACTAGTATCAAGTCCTTATGGCAAACACATGGCTACCAAAAGTCTTTTCTTGCAACTCAAATACATATTGCAAATTAAAATGAAGGAAAATTCTTTAGAACTCTCATCTAAATCTTTCCTAGTAGAGTTTCCAAAAATTATTGGTTAATAATTTGTTCTCCTATTAGATTTTATAATCTTAACTCTTTAATACCCAATGCTTGGAGAGACAAAAGGATGTTTACCAAAAAATGTGTCAATGTATGTACTCTATCATTTCCCTCTGCATTGACTAGGTACAACTACCTATGATTTCTAATGATATGCAATGAATATGTTTTTACGAGATCTGAAGTTTGACATCATAAGCTCTTAACCTAAGAGTTGTAAAGGATAACCAAATTATTTGTAGGCACAAACAATTTAGAAAAGATGAAATTAAATAACCTATCACACTCAATGAAATGACTATTTTAGATTATCTTGGGACCTTTTGGCTCTTACTTTTATTCTAAATGTAGTGTTAACCATCTATATACAAAGAGGAATGGAAAAAGAGATGCACATGAGGACAAGTGGAATTGCTTTGACTACTAGACTTGAATGAAATGGAATTCAGCAAGTTACTAATAGATTCATACACATCTATCCTTCAAATTCCCAATGAAACTATATAACATGATATGAAAATAGCAAGAGATGAAGAAAAATCATATTTGAAGAAAGTAAATGGAATCACTTCTACTACAAATATAAAAATGAAAAAAGAATCCACCTAATTATCATAGGATCACATATAATTGTCCTTCAACTCTTAACATAGAACTAATATAAGAATGGACAACAAAGCATGACAAAAAAATAGGGTAAATGGAATTACAAACCAATTCACCATCAAATTTTCTGAGCCTTTCAATATCAAATGAGGTTACATTTATAATTTGTTGTTATCCTTTTTTTTAAATTTTGGCAAAGCAATAGTAATATAAAAATGAGAATAAAATATAAAATTATCCAATGATAAGAGCATGTGACATCTGTCCATCGATGATTTTGACTCTATGATATTCTTGAAAATACACCATGACTGTTTATCTTCCTGTGATTCCATAAATCCTAAAGAAAAACATTGTTTTCTTCATGTTCTATCATTTCACACCAAACCCATGCATTTCATATTCCAATGTTGATTACCTTTTCAAATTTTGGTCATCAATCATCTCAATCTTTTGGTCATGATTAAAGCCTTTAATGATCCCTGTTATGATGGTGTTGTAAAGGAATTCTAATGACTAAGGGCCCATTGAGTACACATGTATAATTGTCACTTTCTCACATTATGTAAACTTTGTGCAACTTCAAAATTCAAGGAAGCAACATGTGTTGATCCTTCTCCAATATGATAGTCAAGAAGAAATCTATTTTTGTTTGATTTTTAACCTTCACAACATGGGTCCACTTTCTAACTAGGCATGTCATGGCATACATGTGGCAGTACCTTATTGAACAAAGAATCTTCTATTGACTTGTTTGTATCCCATGGAACTTTATGATTGGACTGTACCATGTGGAATAGAATGGTTCCCTCTGTGTACACATACCTTCATGTTGCTTTGTCGCATGAATTAACGAATAGACATCTTTTTATAATGACAAACAACATCTATATATCTTCTTTGATCTAACAGTCATCAAGATGATTCATTAGTCAGTTTTTAATTCTATCTTAAAACATTATCTATTGATCTAGTCTTCATCTAACGGTTGTGACTTATTTCCAAGGTGACTTGACTATTCAACTTGATGATGTGGATGATCAGACATGTTTTGATTCGTCGATTTGATTTCAACTTTGGTCTTCACCACCTTTGACCATGTTCTTTGTTACTTATGCATTCTAAACATCCATTCTATATTTAAAACAATTGATCTTGCATCTATCTTGTGCTCGTGATCTATATATCAACCTTTACCCTTAGTCTTTGATGTTCTTTGCTTTATTTTCCCTATATATGTTCATGATTTCTTTAAATGTATCCTTCTTTTGGATATAAACCTTTGACCATGAAGTTATAAAATCTCAGAGATCTAGAAATGCTTTCATAAAGAATCATTTCTCAACATGAGTCTTTATCTTCAACATATTTAGGAGCAAGAAATATGAATTATTAGATACATCCCAACCTTCTTCTCATCAGGGAAATGCATAAAAAACCCTCCCAAAAACCCCAATCACCTAGCTTTGGAATAATGCATTCCTTACATAATTTTCCAAACTAGGTTAGCTCAAAGGAATGAGAAGAAAGGTCACCCTAAGGCAATCTAGACTCAAACTCAAGACATTGACTTTTGACTTGACTCAAACCCTAAAGAAAAAATATAGATTGAAACTTGGGCAACTTAGATAAACCATGTGCTAAAACCATGAGCTACCTAACCCATTGACCCCACATTTAATATTAAAATTTTGATTCTTTTCATAATAATTTAATAATTACATGAAATATTATCATAATGTTATAATACAACTCATCAAGTATATTCCATAGGAATCTTTACATGTTGTGTATCTAAGAGCAACATTACATAATAAAATAAAATAGTACAATATAACAATATTATGAAATGTGTGCAACACCCATTATCTTAACAATCTCCCACTTGTTGTATACATTACATAGGGTCAATCTATAGCCACATAAATGAAAAAGGGAAAAACCCCTCCTAGCACATCCACTATCATGGACCAAAGTAAACTAAGTGCCCCATCCTAGTACCCGCAAAAAAATCAAATTATCTAGTATCTCAAACATGAATGATCTCACCTACTATTATGTCACTACCACCGAACATACATAGAAGTCATCCAAAGAGAAAGACATCCAACTTGTTGCATTAGAAGATCATAAAATCCTATACCAACTGAAATGCCAAGCATAAAAACCTAATCCAAAGGTAATAACATGTATCTATATTTGTCAAAATATCCATAGTTGAAATAGTACCCACAAGTGCCAAACCCATCCAACTATCCACACCTCTAAAGGTATACCAAGTGAATCTCTCATCATCAACATATCCAATCTTTAACCTACAATAACAAGCCTCAAGAGCAACATCTTCCACATATAAATGAAGAATCTCCCACTGCAAAAGATAATGTCAAATCTATAACAAATTCACTCAAAACATCTCAAAGAAGTGAATCTATGTAGTCTCAAGGACATCCACAACACATAAACAAATAACCTGCAAGAACAACTCTCATAAAAAATCTCCAATAGTATCCCAAGCTCTCCACAACAAACAAAGAAAAGAGATAAAGGAATAACCATGTCATCTCTTACATGACATACATGAGCAAAAAATAGTTATCACAACCTCCAACCAATCTCAAATCCAATGTAAGTGAAATCAAACATCTAGGAAGATAACCAAGACCAAAGATAAACCATGCAAATCATAACCTATATCATTTCCTTCTATGCACACCTCTAGATATAAACTATACAAGTATAATCTCCTCTATAAAACCCCAACCAAGAATCCTCAACAAAACCCAAACCATACCATATAACTAATCATGGATGTAAGCCTCTCACAAGAAGATCAAACTCATAAACCTTTCCTAACTAAAGGAATAGCAATTCCTAAACCAAGGAATATGCCCAATATAATACCATCTCCCAAACTTAACCAACATAATAAAATATGCACAAGGAGATAACCAATACTAAACCATCTCTCAAATGAACACTCGACAACTAACTCATGTATCGTAGCTCAAGATCCTATCCATGAAAGACAAGAATAAACACAATGCACTTAAGAGAAACAATGGGTTTACCTCTCAAGTAGAAAACTATCAAGTAGACCAAACGTGTGGAATGGGAATGCTCATCAAGATGTCCAGGTCTCATACCAAGAGTCATCTAAGAATAATCTCCTCTCAAATCCATATCAGTTGAATGCCCCTCAAACTCTCATGCTAAAACCATCAATTGTCCCAACAAATACTTCTATAATCCAAGAGAAATCAACATCAACACTGTCTCTAAGTATCCATGAACACCTGTAACCAATCAATCCATTCCAAATCCAAATGCAAGATAGAAATATCATGAAGTATCCAACAATGATCAATGTACTCAATACCAAGAAACTAAATCAAGATCAATTTCAAAGTTCCAACCGTGGCCTCAAGAACATAAACATGATAACATGATCTAACCATCTCAACCAAAGAGATAAAATGCTCCATATGAACATACTATACTATGTCAAAACTCTAAATGTGTATCGAGTATGCCATGACATGAAAATGAAACCATCCTAATACCAAGAATAACATTTCAAATGAAAGCATCAACCACATCTTTACCAAGAACCTTATTAGTCCTCAAGATGTAACCATCTCCACACACCATGAAGAAAACCATCTCCACATACCATGAAGAACCATCTCCACACACTATGAAGATAACCAAGAACCCCATGAGTCCTCAAGATCTAACCATCTTCACACACCATGAAGATAAACAAGTGCACCATGCAAATGTTAAAGATTCTTCTACATCAATAGAATCTAAGACAAATCTCCAACATCTGTAAACACTCAATCATTATGTCAATGCCAAGAACACCCACTCAAAAATAGAACCAAGTCACCTATGGCATCATAAAATCCATCTCCTATATGAAGATCCTACTGGTCTATACACACAACCAAAGTGTCAATACCAAGTGAAACCAAGATCTCCAAACCAAGAAGATACAAACCAAACCAGGAACTAATCTTGCATTGTCAGCTCATCATTGTCACAAGCTCTTACCAATCTATGTATCCATGATATCTATGATATTGTTGGTTAACAATTTTTTCTTCTTGCTAACTTTTCTTTACCTTGACTCTAGATGCCCAAAATGTGAGGAAACAAATGGATGTTACCAACAAATGGATCAGTGTATGTGTTATATCACTACCCTCTAAATTGTAAGGTACAATTCCCTTATATGCAATATCTGAAATGAATAGTGTTTTTTATAGATCATTGGAATATGGGGTATGTTCTTAACGTATGAGTAGAAAAGGATAAACTAGGATGTTCATAACTACAAACACCCCAGGTAGAAATAGATTTGGGCAACTTATAATGCCCAATGGAATGGATATCACAAGCTACCTTGAAGTTCTTCTAACATCCACTCCTACTTCTAAGTGCAAATTTACCATCTAAATGCAAAAGAGGAATGAAGAGATATGCACATGAGGGAAAATGGAATTGCTTTCACTATTAGCCTTGAATGAAATAGAATCCAACCCATTACTAATATATTCATATACATTTATCTTTCATTTCCCAATGAAACTATCTAACATGATATGAAATGAACAAGAGAGGAAGCGAAATCATATATGAGGAAAGTTAATGGAAGGATTTCTAATGCAAATATCAAAATTAAATGGAATCCACTTGATTATCATAGGATCACATATAATTGTCTTTCAACTCTTAATGCACAACTAATCTATGCATAGACAACAAAACATGACAAGCAAACAGGGTAAATGGAATTACAGACCAATTCACCATCAAGTTTCTTGACCCCTTTCATTATCAAATGAGGTTACATTTATAGTTTGTTGTTATCCATTCTTAGGTCTATCAGAGCAACAGTCACAAATAGAAAATAAAATGAAAATAAAATGTAAAATTATCCAATCTGTATCATGATATAAGCATGAGGTATTTCTTCTATTGATGATTCTAGATCCATGGTATTTCTAAAAATGCCCAATTCCTTTTCAACTTCCTACAGTCTCACAAAATCCTATGAAAATAATTTATTCTTCATCTTCTATTATTTCGTGCCAAATACATATATTTTATATTACAACAGTCATTACATTTTTGAATATTTGCCATCGATCTCAAATTAACAATCACAATTTAAATGTTATGACTTCCTTTATGACTTCCTCTATGGGTCCCTCCCTATACACATGTTGAACTGATGCTTTGTTTCATATAATACTTTACATAGCAAGAGAGAGAGAGAGAGAGAGAGAGAGAGAGAGAGAGAGAGAGAGAGAGAGAGAGAGAGAGAGAGAGACATGGATCTTTTTTGATCTAACAATGATAATAAAATGAGGTTAAGTCTCTTTGTTTTGCAATGTAGATCCCTTTTTCCAAATAGGCACATTGTGGCAAATAGTTGGCACCATTCCATGCTTGGAGAATTTGATGTTGACTTTCTTTCTTTCATGGCAACTCATGACTAGATTTTGACTGTGCTTCATAAAATTTGATGGCCCATTAGACACATGTCTTCATGTCACTTTATCACATAAATTAACAAACAAGAATCTTTATATAGTGACAATATAACCTTCATAGATCTTCTTTGATCTAACAACTTGTTGAGCTGTTGTTTTGCATGATGCTTAATAGTAGGAATCCTTTCAAACTCCTCCCTTGAAAAGCTAATCCAAGGATCAACTCCAAGGTTCTAGGTGATCTTGCGACCTACTAAAATTTGCTCAATTGAAGATAAATGTGAAAGTTCATGAGGAGGCCTTTGCTGGTTCTAAAATGATTCAAATAAGATGCATAATTTGCTTGCTATCTCAAAAATAATAACCACACAAAAAAGGAATATATTTTTTGTATTTTCTATTTTTAAGATGAATGCAACCTAAAAATACAACTATATGAATTCCTAGTTTAACCAAGGGGTTAGTAAAGCAAATAATGAAGGTAGGGAACAAGAAATTTAAGCAAATAACATGAAAAGTAAATCCTAATACATAAACTATGGTAACAACATGTCTGCAAGTTAAGCTTTCAAAAAGATCCATGGGTAAGCAATGAAAATAGAAGCATCACTTCCTTAATTCCACTAATGCAATCGTCAATGGGAATTCAATAACTGTAAGATGTTTCACTTTTCATCAAATCACAAGGCCACAAAAAGTGTGCTCGTTCAAGATAGAAAGTTATGAAAGAACAATATGATGATCACTTCTCAAACTAAGTACATTAGGAAAATTTGTAAACCCATAGAAAACACCAGAATTAAAAGATCGCACAGCCAGAAATAATGCAATAAACTTTTGGCTCAATTACATTCCATGAACATACATCCACAAAATATAACACACTTAGGCAAGAATCACTATACTCCAAATGTGAGCACCAAAAGCATTTATTATTGAAAAATAACAGTGACCTTGAATACATGTTACATTCCTATATTTATAAGAAATATTATCCTCAATTTGTGTTGAGAGTGAGAGATATCTTTATGCAATCATATGCTTCTAAACTAATAAAAAAAATCTATTTATGTATAAACTGACTCTCTAATTGGTGCTAAGTAGGAATCCATCCATTTTATATCATTAATTAGATGCATGAGCCTTTACATATCATAAAACAAAGAAAGCATGAAATAATAAGAAAGAGAAAGCCTTTAGTTGATGTAGGAGTGTCTAGAAGTGCCAAAAATAGAAGCTCCATCTTCACTAGGCATCTGTAGGAGTTAAACTATTGTTAGAATGTGTTTCTAATGCATGGAAAGCTCTAAATTTAGATCTAGCAAATCTAAGGCTGCATATTTGTCTTTCACTTTCTAGTTGTAGTTGCCCACCTCGGTATGGGTCTCTACAAAATCTATGAGTTTTACATCTAACTCTAACAAAGCCTCTTCTATCATGAAAGCCTACCTGATATCATCATTAGTAACCTTCTCAAAAGTCTTTTAGAAGTGCTCCACTACTACCTCTACTGGTATCAACTTCTCCCTAGAATCACCCTCAAAAATGTCTAAGCATGCATCACTATAATGTCTCTCTCCTTCCAAAATTCGTTCTTGGGTTTGATCCTTAAGCTTAATAATCTCTACATGTAATGTTTCCATTACTTTATTACCATCTTCAATATTTTCAATCCAATAATATATTTTTTCTAACTCCTCAGTTGTATATACATCCATTAGCATTCAATACTTTTTGCCTTTAATTTCTTGTAGTGCTTTTAAATCCTTTCCCTAGGTATGTACTTTAGCCATCAGACCAAAATCCTGATTCAAAATTACAACTAGCCTATCCATATTATCCTACATAACATGTAATAGCTTTAGATTTCCCTAAATAAATTTGTACACCTTTTTCCTCAAAACTTTGTCACCATTATTGACAAGCTCTCAAAAATGGATCTAGTTGGCCCATACCCCTATCTCTTCTCTCGATTTCTATGTTTAAAGTATCCTTGTGGCTTGTGGGATCTAGGGGACAAACAACTTTTCTTAGATATCCCTTTAGGATTTCATTTCATTGCCAAAGTGTTATTAATTCTACCCCATCCTATTCCAAGCTCCTGAATACCTCCTACAGTCCTATTATAACCATTAGCTTAGCAATATCCAAGGTAGGCTTCCCAAGTATGACCTCCCTAATCCGATAATCTTATGGAGTCAATTATTCAACATTTTAATGTAGATGAGGGATAGCGACATGAGAAAACAAACTTCCTAGCTCTAATCACTCATAATGAAGGCTAATGCCTATGCATCTTTTGGAGGTGATTCAGGGTTCCTCAAAACCTCAATTAATTCCATTCTATCCTCCTTTTTAGTGGTGAATTTTTTTCTTTTATTTCTTATTACTTCTTTCCTCAGCCACCTTGGGATATGTTGTACCATGGATTTACCTTTCAAGGATGAAGGATTTTTCTTAAATGTACTCTTCCCCTTATCACTCCTTTCTAGAGTCTTCTCCTTTTGTGAGAGATCTATACTAAAAGTCTCTGTATCTATAGAGCCCACATTCCTCACCTTAGTGTCTTTGGAAATTTTTTGAGGTTGTTCACTTATCTACCCTTCTTTAGACACTTCCTTAATGGATACTTGTTTTGGCTCTTCCTCTCATCCTGCTTGTACCTATTCTTCATTGTTTGGAGGAAGGGAAGTAACTGAACCTTTATCCGCACAAAATGTAACATGATGTGGAGATGATGGAATTATTTTAGTTCCTTGTATCTAAGGTGGTAACTAACTCCAATCCTCCAGTAGAGGTTGATTAGTTGGAGTGTCTACTATCTTGTCTCCCACCAATTCAGTGCCCATGAGTGTAAAATCAAAATCTAACATCTAAAATACATCCATGCATTTAACATCCTACTCATCTATCCATTGTTGCATATCACCTTTTGATGTTATAGTTTGAATGGGTTGTTCAGGAATAGATGGAGGTGTGATAGTGGAGCTTCTTCTTCCTTTTGATTCTATAGCTCTTATGAGATGAGTCCTCCTATTCAAAGGTAAATTATCCTCTTCATCCTCATAATCCTCTTCTTCTACTTCTTCTAGAATAGGTTTGGGGACTAATGGGAAAGGAATCACTTTCTTGATTACCTTTTGTCTCCTTTTTACCAATCTTAATCTTTCTTCTCCTTTTAGGTGTGGAAGGAGAGGCTTGTACCTACTACTAAGGTACTTATGACACAACGCAAGGTAGGAGTATCCCCAAAGAAGATGTCCAAGCCCCTACCAATATAACCACATAGCGGAAACACAACAGCAAGAAGCAATAATGCAAGATTTGATACCAAATTACAACTCTGTATTCATAAAAAATTACTATTACATGCAATGTGCCAAGTTGTAAGACCTTCCTAGCTATGGCAAAATATAAAGTAACTAAAATAATAGTTCTACAAGATCTCTCAAGCTCCAATAAAAACCTATCTTAGCTAGCCCAGATCTATAACATAATAGCAATCTAGAAGAAACCACCTAGGAAATCTAAACTTGTGCTCACAAGCCCACCAAGCAATCTCCTTGTTTTCTAGCCACAGCCCTAGTTCTGCTCCAACTTCATCCAAGATCCAAGTATGAACCACCTCACATTTTGTGCTTTGTCCACACACTCACAACTTCATCGAAATCCTGTTGTAAATTGCCTCACATTCAGTGCTCTATCCACAGACTCAAGAAAACTTGCCCTTCAACTACTCCCACACTCACTCCTCTGAATGAATGAATGAATCACTCCATCATGAATGAATCAAAGACTTCACTAAAAACCCTAATTATACCAATCTAAGCCAAAATTTGGCCTAGAATGCCAAAAACTAACATTAAATACTTGAAGAGCCACAAGTCAACCTCCAACAAAAATTAATTGTCTAGAAATTGATACCCAAGAAAAATCACAATATCTCCAAGCTAAGATTGAATTAGAACTCATGATTTGAAATAAGTGTATCAATTTAGGTCCTCTAAAACCCCTTAAGTTCAAAAAGTCTTATTCACCAAAGATAAGTGTGCATCCATCCTGAAAGTCAAGCATAGAAAACTATCGCACAGAACTACTAGAAATTGATACTCTGGGAGAATTTTCATATCTCTCAATTTATAATGAATTAGAACTTGCACCTTTAACTAGTGATATTAATCTAGGCCCTCTCCAATCCCTAAAAGGAGCATCCTCTCATTCATTGTGAAAAATTAGTTATGTAGCCTTCACCATTTAACCAAAAACCAAAAAAACACAATTCCAGTAGCAAGGTAAAAATAGCTCAAACTTCAACTCAATCGATCCAATCTCTATGTAATCATAAGGAAAGGTTCCCCAATGTGTCTCCAACACATCCCTAACCATTAAAAGAATCACACCACCAAAATCCAATCTTGATGCTCCTACATCAACTTCTTGGATTTCCACTTCATCTCCTCCTGGTACTTGCTCAGTTGGTGGCACTTGAGGATTTGGGTCTCTGTAGTTTCAACATTTTCTAGCCCTTATATGTTTTTTTCTCTAGTCTATGTAGGTTCCTAAATTTCTCCCTCTTTTGGTTCAGCTTTTTGAGGATAATTCCTCTTCCTTTTTCCCTTACCTTTACCTTTTTGAGCCTGATAATACCCAATTGGCCTATCAAGTTGGTGCACCATCTATGGTCTTACTAGTGACTGTGCTATGAATGTAGGTATTGTGACCTTTGCCCCTCAACCTTTAGATGGGTAGGCTTGAGCATGGAAGATCATTGTTTTAGGGATTGGATCAAGTTTGAAAGGTCTCTTGATCTAATCATTTGTCAATTTGATAATGTGTCGTGCCCTGTGATTAATCTCTGAGGTCTCTTCTTAATCAATCTCTGCATTCATGATAGGTCAATCATCAATCTTATCCCTATTGAATAATGGGTTAAGAAGATCCTCTATATCTTGTTACAAAACCTTTAATGGAATCTTGATCTTCAAAGCACTCTCTGCTATATACAAAGTCATCCTACAATAGCCTCTTATGTGGACATCATAGCCATTTGTTCCATTCATCCAGTGATCTTCAATGGCATCTTCATGCTAAAATGTTTTACCTGCTAAGTATTACACTCTTCTGATGTTATCAAAATAGGGTTGAGGGGAGTTATACTATTAGAATCTGATAAGATTAATAACCCATAAAACTAGTGCAAAGAGTAAATATCTAAACTATTAATGCAAATGATACAAAATCAAAATAGCATCATAGAGTTAGTCTCCAAGAGAGTAATGCAAATGCTGGATGCAAAATAGCATTAAGAGGATGCAAAAACTAAGAGATACAAATACAAGCTAGGTAGCATGCTTATATAGGCTAGGAAGAGGGAGGAGGTGGCAACACCAACCAATGAGGAGCAATCATCTATCGGACTAAAGATAGCAAAGTATCTTCCTAAGATATCTAATGGATGCTCACATGTAGGAAGGTTGACACCTCACAACCATTCACCTAATAAGACATGCTTTATTAACCTAAGCGAGATTATTAAAAGTGTAGAAAAAACCTAGCAAAATAGGAAAAATAAAAAAACTACACTAACACCCCCCCATAAGCGAAGCTTAGGTGGATGCTAACCTAGCAAAGCTATGAAAGCAGGAAAATGGGTCCCGGCAACAAGGCCTGATCAGGTACCCAATACAAGAAAAAGAACTAGATGAAGGAAACTAAGCCTCCAATCTAGGAAATGTCCCAGAGAGAGGAACGAAAAAGAGCATGAAGCATCTCTGAAGCATGAAGCTGCAAACACTGTCAGAAGAAACTGCTGGAACCCCCACTGAAATAGTGCATTACCAAGTAGAGAAGACAAAGTCTGAAGAGCTAAACAATCAAAGAGGTGACCTCCAAAATTAGGAATGAATGAGTGTCTATATAGTAGATGAACCATCTCACCGAAATGCATAGGTGCCTAGCCACTGCATCCGCCTAGTACATAGGAACAAAAACTGAATACATAGATCACTCAACCGAACCAAGGAAGCAAAAGAGCCAATAGGTGAACCCCCCCCCCCCCCCCCCATAATGCTAAATAGGGAGAGGGGTGACAGAAACACTGAAATGCAATGCCAAAAATATCTGCAAGAAGAAGAATCAGGAACACCAATAGTGCAATAGAAGTACAAGCACAGGATAAAGGGAGGTGTCACTGACACACTGCATGGGCTAATTTCGTGGAAGAAAAATTCACTTGACAAAGGTGGATGAGCACAAAATGGAAAAACATCATGACCCCCCATGGCACTTTATAACTAAGTGCGAGTATAAACAAACACAAGGTGAACAAGATCCCAGATATGAAAAAGTAGGCACTTTATCTCAGTGTGTTTACATAAAAAGGAATGCAATAGAATAGAATCATATAATTCTCAAAAGTCAGAAAGAAGAGTGATCCAAAAGAACAGAAGAAGAGATTCCAGGACCTGTAGAATCCAAGTAATCTGCCGGAGTGCGAAAGTGCAAAACTCAAAGGAGAAAGAACCTGGAATAAAATCTAGATAAAAGACCTCTACAACTGAATAACTCACAGAACCAGCTTTCCAACGATATCTGGCGATCCTAGAAAAGAGTCTGAATGAGCGAGATATGGCTCCTGGAAGGCAAAATAGAACATCTAGCTTTGACTACCAAAATAGGCAACCAAACTGTAGCAAAAATCAAAAAAAATTGTTTCATCATCTCCATCTCAGAACCAGCTTTTCGAAACATTTTTCGGATTGAAAAAATACGTCCGTATGCTCAAGTTACGGAAGAAAAATCGACAGGGTCTCCTCATGAAGAGCATATGCTAAAAGTGAAACTTGGGCACAATAATCAAGGAAACAAATAGCACCACTGCGATCTACTCGAAAAATCATGCACTTTCAAAAAAAGAATTGCCTCGATACAAGGTCGTATGAGAAAGTTATGATCCTCCGAAGTTTCCAAAACGAGAACTGTGCATAGTCATGACTGAGAATCTGCAATTTCTAAAGAATTCATGCATGAAAATCAAAAAACAACTCCACTAGTGGATAGACCACAAAAAAATAGCCAAGTTCATAACAAGAATCATCAAAATTGGAGTCCGTATGAGCAAGAACAAGACATTTGAAAACTGCGTTCAAATCTGCGACTGCCAACGGAGAGGGGTATGGTTGTAGCTTTGCATGCTCGCTTTTGCAAAATATACAGCTTGCATACAAAATCTAAAAGATACCCAGATGGTTTTTCGGGGCTGCGAACAAAACCTAGAAATCATTTTTCCTTTTGATGTACAAAAGATGTTGTTGTAGTGTAAATCAGACGCCTTTAATAGTAAAAAATGGCTCCAAAATTCAAAAAACGACCCCAGCAACCAGAATATGACATGCAAATGTTGGATTAGCTTCCTAAGTCCATCAATGGTATGCTAGAACCTGCAAAACTGATTGAAAACTCCAAATATGCAAGTTGGTTGTCAGATTTGAGATTGAAACCCCAGAGAAAAATTGTTTTTGTCAAAACTTTTCTGATTCTTAGGATCATCCAAAGATGCAAGAGAAAAGCATACTTCGTTTTTCAAAAAATTACAATACAGTTTATTTGCCACCCCCCCCCCCGAATCTCTCAAATAAGGAAACTAAAATCTACTCTTGCACATAGAAAAGCTCTGATACCATGTTAGAATCTGATAAGATTAATAACTCAGAAAACTAGTGCAAAGAGTAAATATCTAAACTATTAATGCAAATGATGCAAAATCAAAATAGCATCATAGAGTTAGTCTCCAAGAGAGTAATGCAAATGCTAGAAGCAAAATAGCATTAAGAGGATGCAAAAACTAAGAGATACAAATACAAGCCAGGTAGCATGCTTATATAGGCTAGGAAGAGGGAGGAGGTGGAAACACCAACCAATGAGGAGCAACCATCTATCGGACTAAAGATAGCAAAGTATCTTCCTAAGATAGCTAATGGATGCTCACATGTAGGAAGGTTGACACCTCACAACCATTCACCTAATAAGACATGCTTTATTAACCTAAGCGAGATTATTAAAAGTGTAGGAAAAACCTAGCAAAATAGGAAAAATAAAAAAACTACACTAACATATACTCATCCAAGGGATACTAATCCCATTCAAACTCAAAACATGGAATATCTTGCCTTCGATCCACCCTAAAAGGTCCTATAGTCATAGGCCATATCCAACATATTTTGTGTTGCTTTATAACTCTATCATATGCACACAAGAGTTGTCAAGAGATCTCTAGGAGTATAATTTTGTCACTAGGATATCTAGGGAGCTTCTTAGGGTTGATATTTATACTCACTACCCTCAAATATGTAAATGTGTGAAACTAAATGTAATAGGCTATAATCTTTGAAATCTCAGTAGCTGCCTCTAGTGATATCCTCTTTGCATAATCCCTCTCTATAAACCATATTATTGTGAATATGAAAGCATCATTTACAATCCTATATTCCTTTCTTTGCTCTAAAATCTTCTTCTTTATCAACTGAGGGTATACAATGTAAGGCCATGCATTTGCATCTTGCATGATACCCTTCTTATAGAACCCAGGGTAATCTATCACCCTCACAGCTAAAAAGTACACCCAGTATGTGTCATGTAAAATTTCCTATTTCTTTTCACTACGACCAACTACTCTCCCAAGTTCTTGCTAAGAATAGAGGCCCAATCAAGTGGCATCTTTGCCATCTTGATGGTCTCAATAAAATGCACCATCCATATGTTCAAATTTCCAGAAGTGGGAAAACCCATAACTCTACTCAATAGTATGATCGAATACCCAATATCCTCCTTCATATAGCCTCGTGTCATATCCACTTTTCCTAACTTTCACCCTAGAGGAGTCTTCTCAATGAGGTATGATGACTATATGATTTTAGAGGCTTCCTCCACATGTTCCCTATACCATCTCTCAACTTGACGATAAGTCAATCTAATAAATTGATCTACCTTGGGTAGATGGTACCTAGGGAGCTTCTTAGGGTTGAGAGTTATACCCACTACCCTCAAATATGTAAATGTGTGAAATTGAATGTAATAGGCTCTAACCTCTAAAATCTTAGTAGCTACCTCTAGTGATATCCTCTTCATATAATCCCTCTCTATAAACCAGATTATCGCAAATATGAAAGCATCATTTACAATCTTATATTCCTTTCTTTGCTCTAAAGGCTTCTTCTTTACCAGCCAAAGGGTATACAATGTAAGGCCATGCATTTTCATCCTGCATGATACCCTTATTATAGAACCCAAGGTAATTTATCGCCCTCATGGCTAATAGGTACACCAAGTATGATGTCATGTAAAATTTCCTATTATTCTTCACTGCCACCAACTAATATCCCAAGTTCTCACTAAGAATGGAGGCCCAATCAAGTGGCATCTTCACCATCTTGATGGTCATGATAAAATGCACCATCCATATGTTCAAATGTCCAGAAGCGGGCAAATGCATGACTCTACTCAATAGTATGATTGAATACCCAATATCCTCCTTCATATAGCCCCATGTCATATCCACTTTTCTTGACTTTTTCCCTAGAGGAGTCTTCTCAATGAGGTATGATGACTATATGATTTCAAAAGCTTCCTCCACATGTTCCCTTTACCATCTCTTAGCTTGATGATAAGTCAATTTGATAAATTGATCTGCCCTGGGTAGATTGAACACCTTCTCTATATTCATGCTCAAAAGATGGAATATCTTGCCTCCGATCCACTCTAAAAGGTCCTATAGCCATAGGCCATATCCAACATATTTTGTGTTGCTTTATAAGTCTATCATATGCAGACAATAGTTGTCGAGAGATCTCCAAGAGAATAAGTTTGTCACTAGGATACCTAGGGAGCTTTTTAGGGTTGAGAGTTATTCCCATTACCCTCAAATACGTAAATGTGTGAAACTAAATGTAATAGGCTACAACCTCTAAAATCTTAGCAGCTACCTCTACTGATATCCTCTTCACATAATCCCTCTCTATAAACTAGATTATCACGAATATGAAAGTATCATTTACAATCCTATATCCCTTTCTTTGCTCTAAAAGCTTCTTCTTTACTAGCTGAGGGTATACAATGTAAGGCCATGCATTTGCATCCTACATGATAGCCTTCTTATAGATCCCAAGGTAATCTGTCACCCTCGTAGCTAACAGGTACACCAAGTATGATGTCATGTAAAATTTCCTGTTGTTCTTCACTACCACCAACTACTCTCCCAAGTTCTCTCTAAGAATGGAGGCCCAGTCAAGTGGCATCTTCACCATCTTGGTCTCGATAAAATGCACCATCCATATGTTCAAATGTCTAGAAGTAGGTAAACCCATAACTCTACTCAATAATATGATTAAATACCCAATATCCTCTTTCATAGAGCCCTATGTCATGTCCACTTTTCCTAACTTTCACCCTAGAGGATTCTTCTCAATGAGGTATGATGATTATATGATTTCACAGGCTTCCTCCACATGTTCCCTATGCCATCTCTCAGCTTGATGATATGTCAATCTGATAAATTGATCCACCCTAGGTAGATGGAACACCTTCTCTATATTATTAGGTCAAAGATCTAGGATGATCTCTCCAGTTATGCTTTTCATGACCCTTTCCTCAAGAACATATCTCTCTACTAGCATCATGATCAATTTTGAAGACTATACTAAAATTGGATGTGATGCTGCATTAACTAATCTCAATCAGATCGAGGTAGATATCATGGGAGACCTTTTTGTTGGTTTTTTGTACAATGTCAGGAATGTACCCAAATTTTTCTGTCCTAACTCGGTGTCTCAGTTTTCTAAGTACTCGTCCTGAAATTGTGATTTCATTGGCAAACCCTAAAGCATATATACCACTAGCTTTGGAACCATCTTCCTAGCAAGGGAGGATGATGAAGACACCATAGAATCTAATCTACATAAAAGTCTATCCATTAGCCCATAATTGAAGAAAAAATGATAGAGTCAAACCCTAAAATAGGCTTGAATAGGACCCAAAACTCTAATTGTCCAAAAACACAAAAAACCCAAGTTAAACCCTAAAATGCAAAAAATGGCACACCTGGTGTGCCTGATAGGTGTGCCTGGTGCACTATTTATTTATGAAAATTTTGAGAAATAGGGTGTGCAACAGCGCACCTCATGAGGTGTGCATCAAGGTTAAGTTTTTTAGGGGAGTGCTTAGTAGCACACCTAATTAGGTGAGCTACTGCGCACCCCAAATGCATTTTTTGTTTCATGTTAGATTTTTAAATGCAAAATAGGCATGCATTAGTGCACCTAGGTAGGTGTGCTAATGTGCACCTATTTTTGGTGTTTTATTAATGTGTTTGTCTTTTGCAAGGTGCTAAGCGAGAGGATGCAAGAAGAAGGCGCACCTGATTCAGTGCGTAGTTGTGGTGGTCAAAGTTTGGGGAACATAAATGAAAGAAGTAGGAATTTAAGGCAAGGGGTAGGGGATATATAGACCCCCATGCACCTTTGGTGGTGTATAGTTGTGCATCATCAAAGGGAAAATTCCCTTCTCTCTTACACTTTAGCGCACGAGTGCACTTGGGGAGGTACATTGGTGCGCCTCCTCTTTTATATGCAAAATGACTTCTCTCTTTAAAACTTTAATTTTTGACAACTGGGTTTCTGATTTGGGAGCTAGTCTTCACTAGAAACCAAAGATAAAAACCTAAAAAAACCTAGACCCTAGACAAGGGTCCTAGAAAGCCAAAAAAATAAAGTAGGGGGTCCCCATTTCTCCTAGAAATGAGGTGTGTGTTGTGAAACCACAACATTATCAAAGGCATATAACTTTTGTTTAATATTTGAATAGGACCCAATATGACAGCTAAGCATCTAACTTTTCAACTTTGTCATCTATATGTGTAGATCAAATATTAATCCTCAATTTTATTTTCAAAAGAATTTGTATCACCTTTGACTTGTTTCCTTCACCATTTCTACATTTTGAATGTCCATTCTATTTTGAATCTAACTGATCTTGCCTCTAACTTGTATCTCAATCTTAGGATCTGCATTTTGTCTTTAAGCCTTAGTCCTTAATATTCTCTATCATCTTTTTCTCTGAATATGTCTTTGATATCTTCATTCTACCTGTGGTATGTCTTTAATGGAGCACCTGATCATAGAGTTAGGATTTTTTATGAATAGAACTTGATTCTTTATTTATCTCTCTCATCTAGGGTATGCAAAAATTTACCATCCAAAATCTTAGTCACCTAGATTGATTGAATCTATTACAATATTCTTGTATTCCCACCTAGGCAACTCAAGGTTAAAGATAAGAAAGGAAAAACCCTAATGGGAGCCTAGACTAAACACACATGAAACATTGACACAATCCTAATCCTATGATCTTGAAAAATATAGGGGACTAATATCATGGAAATAGTTGGCTCTGACTAGGGAACTGGGCATGTTAGTGCCTAGTTAGGAACCTAGCAATCTTTGGTTTCACAAAATCTTGACTAAACAACACATAACAACAAGCTACATGCTTCCTTTATTATAGAAAACACCTAATAGAAAAGATTGGTACCTAGTCCATTGGGTTGTGGAGTCTTAAATAGGATAGGGAGATGCCATGCATTTGGGTGGTGGGGAAATAGAGCAGCCAACACAAAAGAAATGAAAAGACAAAGAAAGTAGGAAAACAAGAAAAGATAACTACACTAAACACACACCTAACCTATCATATTTACAAAGGTGAGATGAATCTCACCTTGAGAATTAGTAGCTCAAAAGATATTCAAGTGGATCCACTTACTAATTGACTAAAGTAGGATCCCCTCCTCCACAATTGATTTTGATCTCTAGGTAGGATCCCTACTTGTAGCAGCATCCAAAGCATGACAATTCTGGCTCTCCAAGTAGTATGAAAGACTTGATCGAATGTCCACTCAAATCCAAACAACCATGCTTCATTATATATTACCTTATCCTCCTCGAGATCTTTGATAGTCTCTTTCTAGTAAACTTATAGAAGAGGAAAATGATCATGCATCTCCTTATTAGGAGAAAAAAAGTTGGCATTAGGAACTTCAATTATCCCCTCACATAATTGGGCTTCATTAACCAACATAGAGAAAAACCTCCCTTGTATAGGCTTTATTATTGGATGGATGCCTACTTTAGTGCATTTAAGAACCAAATCTCCCTTAGCTATATAGTGATATGTAGTCTCTCTATCCTCCATTGCATCTTCATTATATCCAAGAATAAAATTAGTAGGAATAAATGCAAAAGAAGGAGGATAAAACTCAACCATTAATGACCCTTCTTCAATTTGATTTGGTTTTTTATTTGGGCTATCAAATTATTCTTCTTTATTTACATCCTCTAACATATCAATAATTCTTTTCAATAACAACCTTATACTTTAGATTGACAATGTTTGCTTCATAAAGATGAGAAGGGGAAGTAGAAAACAACTCATCTTTAATAGTTAGACCTATCATACCTGAGTTGTTGTGAAATATTTATGCTCTCCACTTCACTACTTCTTCAAAGGAGCTATGAACATTTAACAAGCTCTCAAATAGTACATCCACCATTAATTCTTTTTCATCAAGTCCTTCTTCATCAAGTGAGCATTTTTTAATAGGAGAAGACCAAAAGGAAACAGCTTCTCTTTCTATGTCTTGTACTTCCTTTTTGTCATCTAGGAATTATTCTTCATCCTTAGAGGTAAGATCTTAATGATCAAAAATGCCAAGTAAAGTGGTCTCATAAAAAGGCTCTTCATTACCATTCTTTTTTATCCTCAATGAAGTCACATCTTTTTCTTCTTTTGTAGGAAGTGTACAATTTGTTTCTTCTTCATATTAATAGATGGTCTCAAGAATATTTTCTTCAATTACCTCTTTATCAAAGATAAGATTCTTACTAGTGACTTCATGAAGTTCTTCCTTGTGTTGATACAACCATTCTTCAGTCTGAACTTTGTTGCTTCTTTCTTCAACTAGAGTCAGAGTTGTAGCCATTGGTATACCACAAGTGGGATATTCTAGTGTAGGCATATGATCATCAAAAGATTCCTTTTCAAAAGAATCTGATGGAATATTGTTACTTTGATCTATAGCATTAGGAATAGCTTCTTTTCTACCAAAGACTACAATAAGATGAGAACTTGAGTTAGGAGACATCACCATGGAAGTTTCATAATTGGGTGTAGATGTTATCTTCAACTTTAGCTCCTTTCTATTATCTTTTTGTTGATCCTTCAATTTGTAGAATAGGTTGCAAAGGTGATCCCATACCTTCTTTTCTTTAGGTTCATCTCCTTTATTGAGATACTCTACAAAATTTAACAAGATCTTCTTAAAGACCTTGTCCTTAATTATATAAATTTCCTCAAGATTAGGCTCAAACCTTAGCTTATCCAAGGGTTTTTCATGTTCAACTATATGTACTTGTTTTAGCTTGTAAAATCTAGAGTGCACACATTTCCATAGGGAAGCACAAACATGATCATATTCAATGTTGAATTTTTTCGATAGCATGGGAGATGATTTCTTCATATAGAAGTACAAGATTCTACAACACCTTGTCAATAGTTTCATTAAGCTCTTGGAGAGTGGGTTTAGGCCTTGGCCTTTTCCCATTTTTTGATTTTGGCATGACCATTGAATTACATTGGACCTTCTCAGACCAAAGAAAGTAGGTCCTTCATATAGAGTCTCCAGTCTTCATCCTATGGAAGAAACCTTTAGATTTCTGAGAATTAGAAACCAAATGTTGGGCTTAGATTCCAATCCCTAGTAGAGTTTCCAAAAAAAATTGGTTATTAGTTTTTTCCTCTTGCTAACTTGGCTTTACCTTGAATCTATATGCCCAAAATGTGAGGAAACAAAGGGATGTTACCAACAAATGAGTTATTGTATGTGTTACCAAATACATACGCAAAACATTGACACAACACTAATCTTATGATCTTGAAAAATATAGGAGACTGATATCATGGCAACAAACATGAAGATAAAAACCATCCTCCTTGAGAATCAACTAAGGCATCAAACTATTAAAGAACTCAAAGTACACATCATGAGCTCCTCAAAAGAAACCAAATAAACATGATCCTTAACCAAGAAGATATGCCACCATAACCAAATGAAGAATCCAAGCCAATGAACATCAAGGATGTACCTATATATCCAATCATGTCATGTCACAATCCATGGCACCATGATCACATCCATGAACTGAGCATTTGATTCTCAATATGTCCAACTTGTTAGCATAAAATAGTCAACCACAATCCTCCACCATGACTATACCTAGTAACAACATCTCATCCCTTCTACATGAAGAAAAATCAGGAAATCATGTGACTTAGGGAATAGACAACCCAAATCCAAGCTACCAATTTGAATATGCATCAATAATGAAAGATCATTGGCCAAAGACAACCCATAACCAAGCTATAAATTTAACCTGTAAATATAGATCACTTACAACACTACACAACTTGTAGACCCAACAAGTCATCATACATATCCAAATCAAACACTAATAACCATATCATCATGAGACCAATCTGAAATATTAACTGATTATACAATGATATCAAATCTTAAATCTCCAAACATACAACGTCATAAACTCACAATGCTACCATAGTCAATATATACCATAAACAGTTTAGATTAATATATCACCAAATAAATCATGTCAAACCTGCACCAAATCTAAACCAATGTATAGAGTCTTCCACGAACTTTCTATTGACTATTCAATGGCCAAAATCCAACTCTGTATGCCCAAGTTATGCCCTAATTTGTGCTCAAAATAAATAACATATAGCTTTCTAGCTCTTAAAACCTTAAAAAAGTTCAAAATCATAGAACCAAACCTATAGCAAGTTGTAGTGCTCTAAATTATCTTTCCAACATCTATAAAAAGCCTAAAATTTGATATCCTAAGAGAAAGTTATGGTCATTTTACTAAGAAAGTCTTTTTACCATTTTAACTTCGATTTTTTTTTTTTGTGATGAAAATTTTGATGGGATTAAATTTGACAACTGGATCAGGGGCTAAAACTTAAAACTCTTTCATTTCCTCTCAACATGGCCAAGCTAGAGCATATTATATATCAAAATTTATGAATACATTGACCTAGATCCAATGGTGAGGTTTTTTTTTATCTAGGAGGTCATTTCTACAAGCTCCCCCTAAAACCCTCATTTAAATGAAACATCTGAAAAAACCTTTTTGCCCAACAATTTCACATGTCCAAAATCTACCAATATCCCATCATAATAGCAAACCCAAAATCCTCAACTCTTCAATAAACAACTCATATATCTTGCTCTTTATTTTATCCTCTCATGCATTCTCATGGATTCGATCTAGGGTTATAATAATAAAATTATATCTCTAATACCACTTGTAAGGATACTTGCAATAAAGAATATAACTATTTCCACAAAACCCACAAAAAAATTTAAATAAATATGCAACTAAAACCCACATGCAAGAGAATAGACAATATACCCACAAAAATTTGACACAAGATATAACCTGGGAAACCCTCATTGAACAAAAAACCCAACCTCCAAAATCATCCATTATCATTTATTATTCAACAAAAAAACACCATTGCAATACAACCATGAAAGCCTTCAATGCCATAGCCATAACCAAGCACTCCATGTAAACAAGTATAAATCCACACATCCCATGTCATGCTTATAACCTTCACAAATGCTCCCTTGGCTAACCTATCAAGCCTTGTCCTGCTCAACTCTTTCCCTTTTTCCCTTCTTCTTATTTTCTACAACTACCCTTGTGGTTGCTTATTTAGCAACAAGTCCCACAAAACCACCAAATGTTATTAGATAAACCATGTGCTAAAACCATGTGCTACATAAGCCATTGACCCCACATTTAATATTGGAAATTTAATTATTTTCCTCAATATTAAATAATTACATGAAATATTATCACAATGTTAGAATACAACTCATCAAATATATCCGATGGGAATCTTTACATGTTGCATGTCCATCTAGGTGCAACATTACATAATAAAATAAAATAATACAATATAACAATATTATGCAATGTGTACAACACCCATTATCTCAACACTTGGAGCATGAGGTTCCATGTTGGGCTACCCTTAAACATGTGGGTGGAGGCTATTAATAATGTTGTATATTTGATCAATAGAGTTCCCTCTACTCCTTTGGGTTGTGGTAATCCAAAGGAAGCATGGATTAGTAAGCAGGTCAGTTATTCTTTTCTCAAAACCTTTGGTTGTGAAGCATTCACACATATAGATTCTAAAAATAAAACCAAGCTAGAAGCTAAGTCAAAGAAATGTGTATTTGTTGGATACGTCATTGATGAATTTGGTTATAGGCTTTGAGATTTCAAAAATTGTAAGTAGGGATGTCATATTTAATGAGAAAAGTGTTGTACAAAGATCTTTTGTAGCAACATGAGAAGAAATATCAGGATTATGTAGTGTTGGATGATACTCAAAATGAAGATATTCCAACAATCCCTTATGTTTCACAACAACAAATACCACATTTAGATAGACAACAAGGATAAGTAGACCTCTAGAAATATTCTCTCCCATTTTTTACTGTATTTCACTAACTGATGTTGGTGAACTTGAATGTTATGATGAAGTTTTGCAGGTGGATACAAAGATTCAATGGGAATTTGCAATGAAAGAAGAGATGGAGTCTTTTCTGAAAAATAAGACTAGGGATTTATGCAAGTTGCCTGCAGGTAAATGAGATTTACATAATAAATGGGTTTACAAGTTGAAAGAAGAGGATGGAGGTAAGGAAATATTTAAATCCAATTTAATTTTAAAAGTATTTTCACAAAAAAAGGGCATTTATTTTGATGAGATATTTGCTCATGTTCTTAAAATGGCCTCTATTTGTACTATTTTAAGTATTATGGTTACTAAAGATTTATATTTGGAGTAGCTTGATGTTAAAACAATCTTTCATCATGGAGATTTGGATAAAGAGATATATATGGTACAACCATAGGAATTTAAAGTCAAAGATAAGGAGAACTTAGTGTGCAAATTGCAGAAAAGTTTATATGGCTTCAAGAAAGCACCTTGACAATGGTATCTATTGAGCTATCATTTTGCACAATGTTGAATGATAGAGATCCTTTCGAATCCCTCTCTTAAAAATTTGATCAAGGACCAACTCTAAGGTTTTGGGTGGGTTTTTCAACCTATTGAGTAACTCAATTGAAGATAAATGTGTATTTTCATGAGGAGCCATTTGTTGGTTCAAACCAATTTACAGAGCCTATTGCTGAAATGTAACCACAAAAGAGATATATTTTTGTATTTTTTGTTTTATGATGAATGCAATTTATCAATGTAGCTATATGAATTCCTATTTTAACAAAGTGACCGAAAAGAAAATAGCAAAGATAGATTAAGAAGAGATTAAAGAAAATAACTGAAAGGAAAATTCCAAATGGAAATAAGCCAAAGTAACAACACATCTATGAATTAAATTATCAAAAGGATTTTGGTAGGAAACTAATTAAATTAGGGGTAGTCCTTCTTCAACTTCACTGATGCAATCGTCAATGGGAAGTTTAATAATAACTAAAGATGTTTCATGTTTCATCAAATTGCAAGGTTACAGAAAGTGCACTCATGCAACACAAAATGTTATGCAAGAATAAAGATGATCCTTTCTCTAATTTGTCACAATATTAGAATTTGTTAACACAAGGAAAACACTAGAACTAAAAGATTGCACAATCATAATAGCACAATAAAACCATTGGCTCCATTATTATTCATGAACATGCATTCACAAAAAAACACACTCTGGAAAAGATCACTACACTCAAAATGAGAGCACCAATAGCATATATTATTGCATCAAAATAATGACCAAGAGTACATATTACATCCATGTATTTCTAAGAAATCATCTCATCCATTTTTTTTAGGAGTGAGAGTTCTTTTAAATACAAACTTATGCTAAAAAATAATAAAACAAATCTAATTATGTACAAATTGGCTCTCTAAATGGTGCTAAGTAGGTCTACACCCTTGTTTATATCCATTAATGTGTGCATGAGCCTTTACTTGACACAAAAGAATAAAATAATAAGAAGATAAGCAGAAGGAAGTTGTGAGATGATGTAATCTCTACAAGCTCTAAAAATGGAAGCTTGCCCTTCTTTTGGCATTTCTAGGAGTTGAATTGTCATCAAAATACATTTTTGGTCAATGGAATGCTCTAAAATAGCAACTAGTAGTTAACTGTCAATGCACTTCTTCTTCTTCAAAAATGTCGATGCACCTCTATAAAAATTGCACCTTCACACTTGCTCACCTTGGTGATGTGTTCCAAAAAACCAAAAAATCTCCAAGTGTTAAACAAAATTTCTAGCATCTAGGGTTTATTCCTCTTTATACCAAAATGATGCATGTGTGTTTATTCTTGAATTTCTCTATCATTTCTTCCACTTCACTAGATTCTAGTAAATATAAAGCATTATACTTAGTCTTTACTATCTATCAGCAATTGCTAACTTTTATCCTTGTCGTCACAAAATCCTCAAGCTTAGTGTCTAGTTCTAAAATTGCCTCTTAGGTTGTGAATGCTTGTCTTATATCATCTTCTAACGAAGCATCTTCAAAAGTTCCTCTTAATTGTTGGACTACTGATGGCACTTCAAAAAGTTTTTTTTTTTATTCATCCTCAAAAATCTCAAGTCTAGCGATGTTATAGTACCTTTTCACTTCCAAAGATTACTCTTGATCTTTGTCCTTTATCTGCTCGATTCCCTCATATAATCTCTCCATTACTTTATTACTCATAGATATCTTCTCTATCTAGTCATTGAGCTTATCTAGCTTCTCTGCAATGTACACTTCCATTAACATTTGGTACCTTTGACCCTTTATTGATTTGAGTGCTTGTAGATCATTTGCCTAGGTACATACATCATCCATTAGGCCAAAATCTTAGTTTACAATGGAAACCAACCTGTCAAAATTTGACTGGATGTTGTGCAATACATTCAAATAACCTAGTATTGTCTACACTCCTCTTTCATCAAAAATTTCATGTAATTGCTGGCATACTTCCAAAAATAAGTTCATTTGTGACCCTATTTATTTTCTTCCCAATGCAGCTCCAAGTGCAATCTCTAGATTCTCCAGGTCAATGGGTCCCACTACATCATTTAGGTAGCTTCTAAGTAGCTCATTCTACTTTCACAATATTATCAATTCTAATTCATCCTGATCCATGTGTTGAAATACTTCCTTTACGCTTGTAGTAATAAACACTTTGGTCATTTCCACCATGGGATTTCCCAACATGACCTCCTTCATTTGGTAATATTTAGGAGTCAGTTCTTCAGTGTCAGCATGAGGAGTAAAAATGGTGATATGAACCAAAAGGTCCTGATCTTGATTCTTCATGATGAAGGAAAGTTTTCTAGCATCACCCTTAGGTGGCTCAAGATTCTTTATAACTTTAATCATGTCCTTCATTCCCTCCTCTTCTATCAGCATCAACTACTTCTTCTATCAAAACATGACTTCCCTCTTTAGCCATGATGGTGTGGTCCCCATAGGTGACATGTACTTGGCTAAAGAAGTTTGTCCTAAAGTAGGCTCCTTTCCCTTATTACTCCTCTCTAGAGTCTTCTCATGTTGAGGAAGATCATTGAAAGGCATTTATGTTCTTTACTAGGCTAAGGATCTACCCTCTCTATCTAGGGAGTTCGTTGAGTTTCTTCTATTTTCCCCTCTTTAGATACTCCATCAACATTAAGTTGCTTGTATTCTCCTTCCTTTGTTTCTTTACTTTCTAGTTCAACTCGTATTACCAGAGGAGGTGGAGCTGTTGACCCTTTATCCAAGATCGTGATCAAATCCTATGGTGGTTGTGGTGGTATACCAAGTATTCCTTGAGGCACAAAAGGCAATCACTTCCAACCCTCTCCTAAAGGTTCATTTGGGGGAGTATCTATTATATTATCATCCACCATTTTAGTGCCCATTGGCATGAAATCAAAGTCTAAGAGGTTGAAGACATCGGTCCCTTCACTCTCCATCTCCACTATCCACTTGTGGTGTTCATCCTTTAAAGTTTCTACTTGGATAGGCTCTCTTGGAGCTGATGTAGGTGTCTGACTAGAGCTTCTACTACTCTCTTCCTCTTCTTCTTTGGTTGAACACATTCTTTGGATCAAGGAGACAAATTCCATTTTTTCCCCTTCTTCCTCATCCTCTACTTCAAGGATGGTCTCTAGAACCTAGGGGAGGGAGTATGTTTCTTCTTCAATCTCCTCCTTCTAACACCAACCATAGTCATTTCTATTCTTGTTCTCTTTAGCACTAAAGGGGAGGCTTCTTCCTCAAAAGTTTTTAGTAGGAGTCCCCTTACTCCTCTACAAGTTCCTCCTCTTGTTTCTCTAGTTGAGATTGCTCTAGTTTAGGTGTGTCAGCTAGCTCTGGCTCAGCTTTCCCTTGCTCCTATTTTGGATTAGCTTTTTGGGCTTGTACTGTTGGTTTCCTCTCCCTAGGGGTTGCCCTTTTCCTCTTTCCTTTTCCCTTCTCCTCCTTGAAATACTCAACCTCCCTCTCATTTTGATGCACCATTTTTGGCCTTACTAGAGATTTAGTAGGGTAGGTTGGTGTTCTTTGCACCTTTACCTTTCTGAGGCCTAGTTATAGCTTGTAGAGGTATGGCCTAGCAAACTGGATCCATCTAAAATGGCTTCTAGATCCATTCCCTTGTTAGTTCTACCACATGTCTGGCCAGATGATCTACGTCATCATTTTCTCATGCCCTACTTTTACATTCATAATTATCCTATTATAGATTTTGTCGCTATTATACAAAGGATCCATTACCTCCAGGATATTCTTCTCTATGCCCTTTAAAGTGATATTTATTTTAAGCACATTCTCTACTAGATGTAGACTCATCCTATAATAATCCCTTATGTAGACATCATATTCATCTACTTCATTCATCCAATGATCTTCTAGAACTTCCTCATGGATGAATTATTTCCCCACCAAATGTTGAACCATCCAAAAATTATCAAAATATGGGAGAGGAGAGTTATAATCTTCTAGGGGATACTGATCCCATTCTGAATCAAAGGCAGCAATATCTTATTTTTTATTTACCTCAAATGACCCAATGGTGATTGGCTAGACCTAGGTCTTCTTGTGTTTTTTCCTCACTCCATCATATGCAGAAGTGAGCTAGTGGGCTATCTCCAAAAGTATCAACCTATCTGAAGGGTACCTTGGGAGGTTTCTGGGGCATAGAAGAGTACCAGGTACCCAAAGATATGTGAATATCTTGAATTGAATGTAGTAGACTCCTACTTAAATTATTCTTGTCGATGCCTCTTCTAACATTCATTTAGCATAATCTCCTTCAATGAACCTGATGATGGAAAAAATGAATTTATCATTGATGACCCTATATTGCACACTTTGTAGTGGGAGCTTCTTCTTTACTAGTTATGGGTACACCACATAAGGCTAAGTATTTGTATCTTGCATGCTTCCCTTCCTATATAGTCTTGGGTAGTCAGTGGTTTTTTTTCTACTAAGAAGTACACCATGTATGATGTCATGTAGAAGCCAGGGTTTGTGTCATGTCCCCTTCTCAATTCTAGTACCTAGCGACAAGATTAATCTATCTCCACATCTAGATAGATTAATGATATGAATTAATAGGATGTCTACAGGTCATGTCAGAAGGTTATTTCATATATTCTAGTATTTTATTAAAGTTACTTTATGATTATTCAATTATTTACTTTATAAAGTGACTTAAGTGACTACAAGATGAAAATGTGTTTAATCCTGCATTCCTTGTACGTAGTGTTTGGGATGAAATTCAAGGTTATAAAAGGGAGTTGCATTGGGATTTACAACACACAAGAATTTATGAATGAAATATTGTGAGTTTTGATTGTTTAAATGTGACTGGTTGAACCTTGAGGATGAAAACCCTCAAGTCTAAAATTTCTAAGGGAGGTTGGACATCACCCCAAACTTCCTTCTATTTAACACTATATAGGTTGGGCAGAAGAATCGGCAAGCAGTTAAATTTTAGTGAAAACAAGATATGGGAGATAAGGAAATCTAAGCTAGTTGATCTTTTCATAATCTAAATGTTCTTGCAATCCAAGTTTCTAATTGTTAGTTTTTTATTCTAAAGAAGTGAACCTGTGCAAGAGAAAACCTTGGCATGGAGTAGTCACTGAATCATTTATGCTAGTTGGCATTACTGGGAACTATCACATGTTTTCTTAGCATACCTACAGTGGTGGTTCTGGAAGCATATTATCAGGTTAGATCAATCCCTATCACATAGTTAGAATGCTTGATATTTAGTAGGAACACATGTGAGTCTTGGTAGCCAGCTTGAGAAAGATGGGCATTAATTTTTTGGGTGCCGCAGGGGTTTAAAATCATCTCAAGGTAGAGTATTCATTGTAGCAAACACAGGTAACCAACATTCTACATAGAGTGGGGTCAATAGCATAACTAAATCATTCAGTAACAGGTGCCAATATCATTATGAATAAACGGGTTTAACATCAAACCATTTCCAATCTTGGTTCAGCGGATGTAAGGTAGGTAGTGTGGACGAGTGTGTGAGTCAATTCTGAGCAGTATCTCCTCCAAGTCATGGCAACTATACACCTTGGTAGGAATAATAGAAGTAAACCAATTGTTAAGATGGGAAGTCTGTATGGGTTTAGAACAAGTAATTATTTGTTAATTATTGGGTTGTGATTTTCATATTCAAATATATGTACTTCTCCTTGGTCTAAGTTGGCTATGTAGCTTATTTATTTATTTGAAGATTGGTAAATTTGAAATGCTTTAACTTTGAATAAGCTCTAATAACTTCTGAGAGTTGTGTTGTAAGTTTACTATTCTATTCTAATTAATCATTCAGATCCAATTAAGATTATTCTAAAATGAACTTAATCCTAGGTTAGTTGTCTAAGAACTATTTGACAAAATTACTCTTAAACTACATATTCATATTCTAGTTAAAATTTTGTTAGATTATTATAGTGATATTAGAGCCACAAATCCTGCTAGCTTATGGGAAAAAAAATAATTATTTGTAGGTTCATTAAACAAAATGATAGTTGGGAATGAGTAAAAGGTAGTATAAATTCTATCATCTTTAGCCAGAACAGGCATAATATTTAGAACATCTTGTAGTGGAAGGTAGTTATTTAGTAGATGAGGAAATAAGTTTTGGGCCAAAAGTACAGGTTGAAAAAACTACTAGTGTTGAACAGGTTTAGAAACAAGCACCAGCTTCTCCAATGGCACAAAATGCAAAAGCACTGGATAGGGAAGTAATGGAGACCATACAGGCTATTAGAGATGGGTAGAATAACATTGCTACAGAATTACAATAGCTTACAAGTTCCATGTAGCAGTTAGCTCCAGTAAATAGAGGAGCACCAAGTCACCACAGTGGAGGTGGTAGCATAGCAGGGTCACCCCGTGCAACAAGAGCTCCCACCCAAAATACAGATAGACCCTTGATGCCTATTTTTGTGGGAAATAATGTTGAAGAAGAAGTAGCTCAACCTATAGCCCTAGCTTTGTTACCTGTTATGGAAATGTATGATGAATGGGATCTATTTCCTAATTGAGTCAAAAAAAAAAAAAACTTTTGTTTAGTATATGAACCAAAAGAGGGAAGCAGAGAGACCTCAATAGGATAGGAGGCCCAAGGTACAAAATAGGGATCTAAAACATTCTATGAATAAATTAACCCTTCCCACTTTTGATGGGAGCAATAAAACTTTAGCTAGGGTATTGATTCATAAGTTGGATGCTTACCTAACACTCAAGCCCATGTCAGAAATAGAAGCTATTAGATTTGCCACAATGCATCTTGAGGGAGCATCCTATGATTGGTAGCATCATGGATTAGTCACCCAAGATCATGGTCTCATCACTTCATACGAGACTTTCAGCTCAAAGCTGATTACTCATTTTGGCAAGAAGGACATTGAGGTCTACTACAAGGATTTGGCTTAGTTGCGGCAAAGTGGGACCTTGGATCACTATGTAGATGAGTTTCAAAGAATTTTAGTGATGGTACCAAATATGTCTGAATAGCGTAAGGTGATGTTATTCACTGAAGGGTTGTAGGACAGATTTAGGGGTTTGGTTAAAGTTATTAAACCAAACACCTTGGATGATGCTATTAAGATTGCCCATAATTTGGATTCATCTTCCTCACTATTATAGCCTCCTAAGAAATCCTATAAAGGATCAACTTCTTTTTAGGGGAATAAAAACTAGTAGAAGACAAACACCTCCAGATTGGATTTTGAGACACATAATGAACTTAGGAGGAAGAAGTTATGTTTTACTTTTAGGGAGCCTTGGACTCCTGACCATAGATGCCTGGCTAAAGGAAAAATCCACTTCGTTGAGGTCCATTTAGAGGAGGAGGAGGAGGAAGAAGAGCCACAAAGAGATAATAACAATGAGAACAGCAAGGAAGAAAAAGCTGAGGGGTAGCCCAGTAAAGATAAGAAGAAAAAACCACCTATAGAATAGCCTCCTATTATAGCCACCCTCTCTAGTGATCTAGCATGTCATTCTTTTAGGGTGAAAGGGTTTGTTAAGGGACAGCATATTATTTGTCTCTTTGATACAAGAGCCTCTCATAATTTCATTAGTACACAAATGGTATCTAGGAGGGGTTTGTAGATAGTTGCCATACCCGTGTTTGATGTTAACGTAGCTAGCGGTGAAGTTTTGAGGTGCACAGAGAAGGTAGTCGATCTTTAGATACAGTTCAATGGTTGTCTTCTAGAGGCTAATTTTTATGTGGTTGATTTGGATGTGTTGGATGCTATTTTGGGAAGACAATGGTTGTGGACTCTCTGTAGATATGCATTTGACCATGAGACTATGAAGTTAGAGTTCTTACAGGATGATAGATTGGTGATCCTTAGAGCCATACCAGAGAGTGGCCCCAAGGTGATTTTAGCTCACAAGATAGAGGCTATTTTGAGACATGATGATATAGAGTGGGAAACATAGTGTTTCATCTCCTTAAAGAAGACACAGGATATAGGACAATAGTATCATTATGACATTCAAATAGTTATAGATAAGCAATAGGAGAGTGTTTGAGGATATACCTTAGAGAATCCCACTAGATAGAGGATTTGAGCATATTATTGAGCTTGAGGAGGGAGCCAAACCCATTATTACTACCCCTTATCATCACCCTAGGCACTACAAGGAAGAGATAGAGAAGATGATCAAGAAGCTTTTAGATATGGGGCATATCAGACCTAGCTCTAGCCCCTTTGCTTCTTCAATGGCATTGGTTAAGAAGAAGGACAATACCCTTTGGATGTGTATAAACTACTATGCACTAAACAAGAGAACCATTAAGAACAGGTATCTGATTCCCCACATTGATGAGTTACTGGATGAGCTTCATGGTGTAGTTTATTTCTTGAAGATAGACCTTTGATCAAGATACCACCAGGTTTGAGTCCATGAGGAGGATGTGCATAAGACATCTTTCAAATGCCACTATGGATGCTACGAGTTTTTGGTGATGCCATTCAGGCTCACTTATGCACCTACCACTTTCTAGTCATCCATGAACCATATTTTCAAGAAACAGCTAAGGAAGAGTGTATTGGTTTTCTTTGATGATATTTTATTCTTTAGCAGGAGTTGGGAAGAATAGTTGTAGCATTTGGATGAGCTCCTTATTCTCATGGAGGAGCATTTCTTATTTGCAAAAGAGTCCAAGTGTGAATTTAGACTAACTAAGATTCTCTATTTGGGCTATGTGATTGGTGTTGAGGGATTTAATGTGCATTAGGAGAAGATATAGGCAATTTTGGATTGGCCACCACCGAGAGATGTATCAGAGTTGCAGGGCTTTCTTGGTCTTTGTTCCTATTATTGGCAGTTTGCCAAGGGTGTTTCCTACGTAGCAGCACCCCTTACTAATCTGACACAGAAAGGGGAATTCAATTGGATAGAGGATTCTAAGGTAGTTTTTGATAAACTAAAATAGGTGATGAGTACATGTCTAGTGCTAGCACTTTTTGATTTTTCTAGGCCCTTCATTTTAGAGTGTGATGCTTTGGGAAGTGGAATAGGGGCAGTATTGATGCAGGACAGTCATCCCATTTCTTTTGAGAGCAAGAAACTTAGGGGTAGTGAGTTGCTATATTCCACCTATGATAAGGAGATTTTGGCTATAATACATGCCTTAATCATATTTAGGCAGTACTTGGTGGGAAGTAAATTTATAGTTAAGACTAATCATAACAACTTGTGCTACTTCCTGGAACAGAAGGAGTTGAACGAAACGCAGCAAAAATAGGTCAGCAAGATACAAGCATATAATTTTGACATTGAATATGTCAAAGGGAAAAATAACGTAGTTGTTGATGCTCTTTCCTGATGACCCCTAGTGCTGGCATGTTATGCCATTTCTGAGATTTTAGCAGATTGGAGGTCCTAGCTATTAGTGGAGTATTCCAAAAATGCTCATGCTTGTTAGATTTTGGATGGTATACATTAGGACGAGTTGTACAAGGTAATGAATGATGCTATATATTACAAAAATATAATCTACCTAGTAACTAAATCTAAACTAAAGGAGGATATTATGCACTCCATACATGATGCACCATCAGTAGGGCACCCAGGGTTTTTTAAAACCTACAAGTAGATCAGGGAGAGATTCTCTTGGAAGGGGCTTAAGGATGATGTTTTGTAGCATGTCAGAGAGTGCCAGACTTGTCAACAAAACAAGTCTGAATAGGGCTTTCCTATAGGATTACTTTAGCCTCTCCTTATTCCAACCTAGAGGTGGGAGAGTATCTCCATGGATTTTATTATTGGATTGTCCAGGGTCCAAGGTAGGGACTGCATCTTTGTAGTGGTGGATAGATTGACCAAGTACACACATTTCTTTGTGATTGCCACAGACTGGTCAGCCTCTTAGGTAGCTAAGCTATTTTTTCAAGAGGTTTTCCAGCTCCATGGATTACCTAGGATTATTGTGAGAGATAGGGACAGCAGGTATCTCAGTACCTTTTGGCAAGAGATTTTTAGATTGACAAGTATAGAGTTGACTCCCAGCACTAGCTATCACCCACAGACAGATAGTCAGACTAAAATAGTGAATAAGTGGGTGGAAGCGTACTTGAGGAACTACATTGCAGGGTAGCAGAGAGCATGGGTTAAGTGCTTGTATTTAGGGGAATGTTGTTACAAAACCAACTACCATATGTCTATTCAGATGACTCCTTTCCGTGCCCTTTATGGTTATGAGGCCCTTTCTTTTATTGATTTGGCATTACAGGACAACAAGGCACCACTGGCCAAAGATTGGATTATGGACCAATAGGATATCCTCTGAGCTCTCAAGGATAATATTTAGAAGGCCAAAAATAGTAGAAGTTATATGTTGATCAACATCGCACTAAGTGGAGTTTTGAGGTGGGTGATAGAGTTTTTCTTCATCTAGAGCCTTATAGGCAAAGCTCCTTGAAGAAAAGTGGGTTTGAGAAACTTAAGCCTAGATTTTATGGACCTTATTGTATCACCAAGAGGATAGGAGAGGTCACATATGAGTTGGAGCTACCTGGTGATAGCCAGATCTACAACATCTTTCATGTTTCATACCACAAGAAGGTAGTGGGTCAGCAAATTGTGCCTTTAGAGGGTTTTCCTCTACTTGATGAAGTAGGTAAACTTATTTTGGTACCAAAGGAGGTGATTGAGACCAGGGAGAGGAAGCTGCATAATAGAACCATCAAGGAATATCTGATCTGATGGAAAGATTTTCCATATGAGGATGCCACTTGGGAAGGTGAGTCTACATTGTAGCACCCAGCATTGAGATTACTTGAGGGCAAGCAATACTGGGAAGGGAGGACTGTCATGTTCCCTTCTCAATTCTAGTACCTAGCAACAAGATTAATCTATCTCCACATCCAGATAGATTATCAATATGAATTAATAGGATGTCTACTAGTCATGTCAGAGGGTTATTTCATATATTCCAGTATTTTATTAAAGTTGCTTTATGATTATTAAGTCATTTACTTTATAAAGTGACTTAAGTGAGTATAGGAAAAAAATGTGATTAATCCCACATTCCTTGTACATAGCGTTTAGGAAAAAATTTGAGGTTATAAAAGGGAGTTGCATTGGGATTTACAACACACAAGAATTTATGAAGGAAATATTGTGAGTTCTGGTTGCTTAAATGTGACTAGTTGAACCTTGAGGATGAAAACCCTCAAGTCTAAATTTTCTAAGGGAGTTTGGATGACACCCCAAACTTCCTTCTATTTAGCACTATACAGGTTGGGTAGAAGAATCGGAAGGCAATTAAATTTTAGTGAAAACAAGATATGGGAGGTAAGGAAATCTGAGCTAGTTGATCTTTTCATAAACTGAAGGTTCTTGCAATCCAAGTTTCCAGTTCTTAGTTCATTATTTTGAAGAAGTGAACCTGTGCAAGAGAAAACCTTGATGTGGAGTAGTCACTGAATCATTTACCCTGGTTGGCATTACTGGGAAGTATCACACATTTTCTTAGCATACCCACATTGGTGGTTCTGGGAGCTTATTACCAGGTTAGACTAATCCCTATCACATAGTTGAAATGCTTGATATTCAGTAGGAACACATGTGAGTCTTGGTAGCTAGGTTGGGAAAGGAATACATTAATTTTTTGGGTGTCACAAGTGTTCAAAATCATGTCAGGGTAGAGTATTCATTGTAGCAAATGCAAGTAACCAGCATTCCACACAAGGTGAGACCGTTAGCATAACTAAATCGTTCATTAATAGGTGTCGATATCCTTGTGAATATGCAAGTTTAACATCAAACCATTGCTAGTCTTGGTTTAGTGGATGTAAGGCAAGTAGTATGGATGGGTGTGTGAGTCAATTTTGGGCAATATCTCCTCCAACTCACGGCAACTGTACACCTTGCTAGGAATAATAGCAATGAACCAATTGTTAATGTGGGAAGTCTGTGTGGGTTTAGAACACATAAGTATTTGCTAATATACTAGGTCATGATTTTCATATTCAAATATATATGCTTCTCCTTGGTCCAAGTTGGTCACATAGCTTATTTATTTATTTGGAGATTGGTAAATTTGAAATTCTTGAACTTTGAATAAGCTCTAATAACTTCTGAGAGTTGTGTTGTAAGTTTACTATTCTATTCTAATTAATCAATCAAATTCAATTAAGATTATTCTACAATGAACTCAATCCCAGGCTAGTTTTCTAAGAACTGTTTGATGGAATTACTCTTAATCTGCATATTCATATTCTAGTTAAAATTTTGTTAGATTATTATAATTTGTCTTGACCGTCACTAAATTCTCATCCAAATTATCACTTAGGATGGTGGCCCAATCAATAGGCATCTTTGTGGTTCTTATGGTTTCAATGAAGTGAACCATCCACATTTTTAGGTGACCTACTAGAGGGAGGCCCATTGATCTGCTAAGGAGGACAATAGAGTATCTGATGTCATCTTTTATGTATCCTCAGGTCATGTCTACCTTTCTTACTCTTCAGCTCAAAGGTGTCATGTCAATCAAGAATGAGGTTTGGATAAATTTATTTGCATCTTTGTCATTTTCTCTATAGCACCTATATGCTCCATCCTAAGATATTTGGAGGTACTGGTCTTCCCTTGGAACATGAAACACTTTCTCTATGTTGCAAGGTTGGAGGTCTAGGACTATCTCCCCTGTGACACTCCTAATGGCCTTTTCTTTTGTCACATAATGTTTTGTCAATGTCATGATTAGTTTTGAGGATTGACTTGATGTAGGATGTGATGCAACATTTACCAACCCACTCCAGATTAATGCAGATATCATTGCTGACCTCTCCTTTGGTTTGTTGCATATTGTCAGAAAGGCATTCCAGTCAATGAGGCCAAGCTCTGTATCTTGAATCTCTGTGTGCCCGTCTTGGAATATATATTTCTTGGGTGCTCCTTGGTATTTTAATGCAATGAATTTAGGTACCATTTTCTCTATAATGGAAGATGATGATGATGCCATTTTATCTACACAAAAGAAGAAAACATCAGTTTACTGTTGTCAAAGGATGAAAATGAGAGTCAATTAGGACCTAAATTGATGAAAATTTTGAGTTAAAACTAATCAAACTAGTGAAAAGTGTGAAAAAAACCCCAAATAGCTAGTTTTGTGCACTGGCACACCTTCTAAGGTGCACTAGTGCACTTATTGAGTCTTTAGGTGGCTAAGAGTGCACTAGTGCATATCTACACCTTAGTAAGGTGTGCATGTGTACAACTACACACATGCATATCATGCATGATGTTGAGAGGACTTAGTCTTGTTTTGTGTTTTGCACTTTGATTTGGCACACACATACACACCTCTTGGGGGTGTACATGTGTGCACCTCATTTTGATGTCTTATACCTTAGGAGTATGTGTAGAATGTTTCAGAGCTTTGCAATTGCATACTTGTGGAGGGCCTGGAGATGCTGAGGTGCACCATTATTAGGAGTGTGGAAAGAAGTGAGAGAAATATGAGAGGGTCATGTACACACTTGGCACACATGTGCATGTGCACAAGTGCATGTATTCACACTTTAAGCACAATAAACTTCTAAATCTGGATTTCTTGCCTCTCTTTGACTTCCCAACACTTCTCAGTCAAAGACCAGGGTTTGATCTAGACCTAGGGCAGGATACTAAATGATTGAGACTTTGAAGTAGATGCCTCATAGGGAATTTTTTAACTAGGGGGTCCCTATTTTGTGACTCGAAATGGGGCATCTATTGTAAGAACACAAAAAATAGCCCCAACAAAAGTGAAGAAATGACAGAAGGCATTTCTTTATCAACAAGCACTCTCCTAACATGTGTCTTTGGTAATCTTCTTTAACTTGCTTCGTAGAGCTCACATGTTTCTACTTGATTCTTCCTTGAAGCCTTTTTAATGATGGTATAGAATTGGATAGCCATTATGGAGTGCATATTCCTCTATCTAATTACCTTTTGTAAACATTTGGGATCCTTAGCTATAAAACCCTACCCTGACCATGCTTATACTATGTGGTTAAGGCATTGGTGTTGTTTCCTTGATCTGTACTTAATAACTCTTTCATTACTCTTTTAATAAACTTTTTAAGAAAATCTCATGCCAAATAGTGGTCTTAGCAGTTCTTTGAAGAGAACCTTTATTTGAATTAGCAAGTTTCTAAAAAAACCCTTACTACCATCAACCTAGATTTTTTAAAAACCTAGATAATAAATTCTTAAATTTATAAAGTTTTGAGAGCTATCAATCTGCAATTCTGATTTTAAGACTAGAAGTCCTCTACAACTACAAGCAACACATAATTTTTAGTTAGCATTTGAAACAAAATCATCTAAATTCTTTAACAAAGAAATACATCTTCCCTAAAGTTGAAACCAAATGGGGTGATCTATTGTATGCATCAAGAAAGAATCTTGATTGCACCTTACCACCAAACTAACCAAAAAAGATAGACACAACTTTTAAAGAAAATGCATAACTAAAAGTAAGCACACTACAAAATATTAACACACTGGCATAAAGTAAACACACATGCAAAATTTATTTTTGAAATCATTTTTTTTTAAATGTTTTCTATTTTAGGATTTGAAATAATTTTTCAAAAATTGGCCATTGATTGGAAATAGATCTAGTTCCCCTTGCAAATAGCTTAGCCTAAAATTGTTTTCTCCCAAAATCTTCACAATTTGATAAGGACCAATCCACAAGCGTTGAAACTTGGTATGACCACCTAGCTTTTCTTTAGCCTTGTCCCACGGAAGAATAAGGTATGAAATTCTACAAGATTTGATCATGACTTGTTTGTCAAATCAATACTTTATGATAGCCTAATGTTTTGACATGTTCTCTAAAGTTTTTGTCCTTTTCTCATCCAGTTCCAAGAGATTCATCAATCTAATTTGAACTTTGTCAGCATCCATAGCATATCCTCTCATGAATTTCAAGACTGGAATCTTAAGATTAAGTGGGAATACTAGATAATGTCTATAGATGAGCCAATATGGGTATGTTTTGAAAGCATTCTTAATTCTAACTCTATTTTTCCATAATGCGTACTTCAATTGAGTGTGCAAGTCTTTTGGATTCTCCATGAGCAAGCACTTTATCGCTATGATCAAGTTCTTATTGGTGGAATCAGCCACACCATTCCCCTGGAGATATTAATTGGATGAAAACTTGATTATAATTTAATTTTTTAAAACTCATCAAGTAAGAAAAATTGATGTAAAATATAACCCATTATCACATACCAAGAAGAGTGTCATTCCAAACCTAGTGACAATGTGCTCTTCCAAGAAATCTAATAACCACTTTTTTTGTATAGTTTCAGAAAGCTTTAGCTTTAGTCCAGTTTGTGCAATAATCTATAGCTATAAGGATGAACATATGTCCTACGGATGATGGTGGGTGTACTGGTCCAATAAAGTCCAGCCCCCACTTGGCAAAAGGGTGTACCCACAACACTAGTTGTAGCAGCACAGCTAGCTTTCTCTCCTTGTTAGCACTTGTTTGAAAAATATGGAAGGAGCGTATATGTTCAAGTGTGTCCTTCAAAATTGTAGGCCAAAAGTAACCTGATCTCAAAATCATATGCGTTGTAGCCTCTGTTGATCCATGTTTAGTGTCATACTTATCATGATATTACTCTAATACTTATCTTGCTTCTTCACATCCCAAACATTTCAAATAAATTCCATCATAGTTCCTTTTATAAATTTTCATGTCTTGAATCATGTAGGATTCACATTTCATCTGATTCCTCTACTTTGGGAACCATTCATCCAGATAGGGTATTGATTATGTAGAAGGTAGTACACAATATCTTGATACCACACATATGTGATTATTCCTTCATCAATTTCCACTTGAGAGACTATGATCTATTCTTTATTGTCAATCCTAATATCATTGTTAGGTCTAATATCATTGTCAGTTATTATCTTGGTCAAGCCTTTTCCTCTCACTCCCTTTAGTGGTTGAATTTGCAAATCAAACTCTTGTAATATAGCCATCCATTTTCCTCTTCTTACACCTAATTCATTTTGCATCAATAATGATTTAACTATAAGATTTGGCACAATAGCATATACCTTGCTCCTGATTATGTAATGGTGAAATTTCTTAACTGCCTTTATCAAGACAAATGATAGTTTGTCAAGATTGAAATAGTTCAATTTGGCATTCTTTAGTGGACAATTCATGAACATGGTAGGTCTTTCATCTTCTTTATCTTTTTTTTTTGTGATAATCCCTACACATGAATGTGTTGAAGAAAAATAATAGATTTTGAAAGGTATCTCATAATATAGACTTACAAGTACAAGAGCTGTGGAGATAGCCACTTTCATATCTTTGAAAAAAAAAATGATTTCAAGAACCCATTCATTTTTTCTCCCATCTTCAGCAATTCATTGAGGGGGAAAACTATCTCAAGTAATCCACTAATAAACTTTCTCACAAAATTAATCTTCCCAAAGAAAGATTTAAGTTCTTTGTGACTATGGAGAGGTGACAATTTTATAATCATTTCTATCCTTTCAAGATCAATGGATATCCCAACTTTGGAAATAATTTGACCCAAAAGATTTCCTTTGGTAACCCCAAATGAACATTGCTTAGGGTTAAGGGATATGTTGTATCTTTGACATGTTAGTTGAAAACTTGTCTTGAATCAACAATATGAGTACTCTGATCTTTTGAAAAGATGGTTAGGTTATGAATATAGATAACTATATATTTATTAATCAGCCCCTTGAATTCTTTGTCCATTTCTCTTTAAAATATGGCTCATGTGTTGATTACTCCAAAGGGCATTCTCTTGTATGCAAAGGTTCCCCATTTTGTTGTCAATGCAATTTTTAACCTATCTTACTCATTGATTGTTACATGGTTGTATCCTAAATATCCATATAGAAGAGACATCATTTTAGACCCATTCACAATCTATAATACTTCATCAAGTAAAGGAAAAGGGTAGCTAGCTTTCTAGGATGCTTGGTTTGAATTTCAAAAATCTACACAAAGGCAAATCTCTCTAGTCATTTTCCTTTCTAGCACCAAGTTTATGACCCACGTAGAGTGTCAAATTGGAAAAATAATCATAGCGTCAAAAAAATTTTGGACTTATTTCATTACTAATGGATCGATAATGGGGTTTACCAGTCTCTGTCTTTGATGATAAGGCTTAGCATCAAGATTCAATGGGATATCATGAGTAATAATGTCAAGATCGTACGTTTTGAGTTTTTCATAACTCCATGCAATGACATATTTGTATTTTTTAAGTAACTAGAGAACACTTTCTCATTCTTGAGGTTTAGAACTCTTTCCTATTCTCACCAACTTAGGGTCTTCTTCCGTGCCTAGATTATATGAATCACATTCTTCAATCCCCTTTTCTTCAACCATTCTCTTATTATGTGTTGATTCCATCTATGCAAGATATGTTCCAACTCTGTCATCCCCTTAGGAATAGTAATAGAATTCAAACTTATAATCTCATCTTCATCTTCTTCTTCATCATCTTCAAGTTTTTCATCAGGAGTATCATCAATCTTTTTTCCTTTGAAAAGACCATTACACATGATGAACTCAAGAATTTTTTGGTCATCTTGGAAGACCTAAAAGTTAGTAATATTTTCTAGAATGGTTAGGAAATTTACTAGTTCAATTGAGATCTCTTTTCAATTTTGTTCTTTCAACAAGTTGTAATGCACTAGTTGAAATTGCAAGGGCATTAAATACCATATTTCTCCTTCTTGGAATGGACCTTATGTTTAGAGCTTCAAAATATTCCATCAAGTCCCAAACTCTTTTTTGGTAAGAAACTAGTCTTCTAGCATTGTAAGAGTAGATTGATTTAACCTATCTGGTCACCAATTGAGAATCTCCTTCAATTATAAGAGCTTTGACGTCCTTTTCTAACACAAAGAGAAGTCCACAGATCAAGGCTTTATATTTTGGAACGTTGTTGGTACACCTAAATTGTAAATGATATGCAACATAAAATTACCTACATTTATGATTAATTAGTTCAACACCTACACCAGGTCCTAATTTGCATTTAGAGCCATCAAACCTAAGTGTCCATATTGTTTGTTCCTTTGGCTTTCTTAACCTTTTTTTTTAATTTGTTCAAATCTTTTCTTTCACTTCAACTTTGAAGGATTGTTTATTGGGGATCCACTGTAATATTTTTCATGGTGGACTTGGTGAGTTACCATTTTTTACCTTTGATATGGGGGTTATTTTTTTCTTTTATTTATCTTGGATTTCCCCAATCAATTATATGATTTTATTGATTTGTGGTTTAGGCTGAACAACTACAAAAGTCTAGCCTTGACCTTTTACAAAGCATCTTCTCCTTTGGACTTTAATCATGCTTGGTAGAGGGTAAGACAAAGCTCCACCATCTAAATAGGTGTCACTATATGACTCATTAAGATCTTCTTTTACCTCTTCATCATTATCCATGACTTTAGATATGCATGTGGAACTTGAATTTTCTTTTTGTATCTCACTTGGAGTTTGACCATTTTTTAAGTGCATTATCTGAGTTAGTGCTCAGGCAATCACTTCTTGGCAATGTGAGCACTCAAATTTTGAGTGACTTACTTTTTGCAACCTATAAAATCTTGGAAGGGTAAAAATGTTTGGGTCCACTTCTTCTCCTAATCATTGCAAATTCCCAACCATGTTGGCTATGAACTGGATTACAATCTCTTTCATTAGCATAGAGTTCAATGATTCTTCATTTGAGTTGTCTAATTTTTAATTGAAGTTATTTCAAGAGCCATCACCTTATAAGAACCTAAATCTAATTGAATAAATGCTACTTTATTTAGGGAATTGTATTATGTGATCATTGTCTTCAGCTTTGGCTCAATGTCTATCTTGATCTAATTATTAAATCTTTTTCCAAGGTAACCATAGTTGGGTAAAATTGATTGAAATCCATCCTCTTAGGAACAAGGTCCTTTCTCTTCTTAGTAGCAAGCTTTATGTCTCTTGAATTTCTATTGCATGTATGTTTATGATATCTTGGATTATAGGGTCTCTAGTCAACCATATTCAATTATCTTTCAATACCCCAATAACTTTTACTTCAATTTTATCAAGTTGAATCACTATCTAATCTGTAGGTAGAGAAGTGACTTCCAAACTCTAAGCTATTGAATGTGGCATGACGTTTCAAGAAGCTCTTGAATCTATGAGACAATTGTGGAGGTTTCATCCAAAAATTCTAAGATTCAGAAAGAAAGGAGGAACTTTGGCCTTGCCTTTATATATGGTAGGCATAGCCTCAAAATTGTTAACTTGTTGTGATACTATCTATTGATGATCTATGGAAGGCATTGTCTTGGTATGATCAAGAGTTTTCAATAGTGCTTCCCTTTGATTAGGGCAATTTTTTAGTATATCAAACAAAGATATATTGGGCTTTGTTCTTTTTAAATCTTCTACTGTACTATATTTTTTAGTTGACCAAGCAAGCTTCTTTAGTATCATAGGTATATTTCCTTGGTTTTGAATTTGCGGTCCAAAATAGGGTGCTCTAGTAGGCAGTCCAAAATAGGGTGCTCTAATAGGCGCTAGATTTTTATTTTCTCATGGATTTGGAGATACTAGTTGTAATGTCGAAGGATTCCCCTCAGTCATGAGTTCCCTCTTATTTTGTAAGTTGTAAGCATTTTGATTATCATTCTGAAAAGAAAACAACTCTTCTAGTTTATGATTTTATTCTTGATTGAATCAAAAGGTAAATTCTCCATTCACTTGTTCTCCCATTCCTATATTTTTTGGCAAATCATAAGATTCTAATAGTATAGTACTAAATTGCATAGGGGGCTCATTGTTAGTACATTGTGCATTTTGGTTCACTTCTTGATTCCCATTGAAATATGAGCCGCCATCATTAGGTAGGTTTTGACTAGCTTCAAGTTGATTGATGTCCACAAATTGAGAATTATTGTTTTTTTTAGTAGGGATACTTCCATTGTTTGGATGGGTATTCCATTGTCAATTTTTTCATTGGAAACCATTGTTGCAAATTGGTAGATTGAAGTTATTCCCTACATTTTTATTTGTATTGAAATTCTTTGTGTAATTTTGACCATAGTTGTTGTTACAAGAGCCTGCATTTATTCTCTGAAGGTTATTATTATTCCCTTGCAACAACCTCAAATGGGTTATCTCATTGATAATCTAAGACATGGACTCCTTCATTTGACCTAACTTAGCTGTAACATTATTTTCTGTCTTAGTAGATGTTTCTTCCTTTTGATCAAAGAAAGAATATTTTGGAGGTTCATACCCTAATTAGATAATGGTTGGAGTTGGCATCTAGCCAGTGCCTCTTGTAGTGGAAATGGAGTCAGTGGAATGAATTGACTAGGCATCACTTAAGCTCCAATAGAATATTTTGGTACTATTGTATGAGCTTGAGTTGGAACCATCAATCCTCCTATGTTAGGATTGGCCTTCTTAGTAAAGGTAATCGCTTCTTTGAAGACTTTGTCTGATGTATCAATATCTATACTAGGTAATCTTCTTAGGAAGATAGCGATGATGTGGTCCATAGCTTATTAAGATAGATCTAGATAACAGCTTAAACTAGCATGTTTTAGGGTGTTTCAAACTTGTGGTATTCCATATGAAACTAATGATTGAAATGTGAAATGGTTTCCATTGGATCCCTCTTGATTGATGTGAACTAATGATGTCTCACAACTGGGTTGATAAATATTTTGAATTGATCTAGAAATAATTTTTCAAATTTTGCACAGTTTTGGATACACCCTGGTGGAAAATTCATGTTCCTATTAAATGCAACCTCTCCCAATGTGTATGGTAATAAATAGATGACCACATTTTCTTTTTGAATCTATTTTTTATTGCATTTTTTTTTAAGACTTTTACATGATCCTAAGTTATTTGTGTTTCTCTATAGATGAACCTTGAATATAATTTCTGAGGATTGTTGTGAAGGTCATTGAGTATACCTTGCAAATTTATTGGTGAATCTAATGTGTTTTCAAAGAAGACCATTGGTAGAGGATTAGGTGGAACAATAGGTGTAGGTAAGCTCAGTGGTGGGACTAAAGAAGATGATGAAATTTGGAATGGAAGTGAAATAATTCTTGGTAACCCCTTATCACTATGAGGCTTTCAAAAATAACTAAGTCCTAGGAACTCATATCCATTGGGTGAAGACCTTAACGCTCACTAAAATGGAGATGGTGGATCAGGATCTTCCATTTTGTAGTGATTCCAAAAGACCACACCTCTTCAAAATGTACACCTACACACCTTCTGATAGGGATAGACTCAAAAAAAAATTGAACATCTAAAAAAAATAGAATTTTCCAAAAGCAACTAGAGTTTTTGGTTAGAATGGTTAAAGACCCTCCTTTAGTGCCACTTGTGTTAATCTTTCATTTTTCATGATGTTGAATGGTAGAGATCCTTTCAAATCCCTCTCTTAAAAATCTGATCAAGGACCAACTCCAAGGTTCTAGGTGGATTTTTCAAACTGTTGGGTAACTCTATTGAAGATAAATGTGTATGTTTACAAGGAGGCCTTTTCTTTTTTGAGCCAATCTACAAAACTTGTTGGTACAATGTAACCACAAAAGGGATATGTTTTTTTGTTTTTTTATTTTATGATGAATGCAATTTATCAATGAAACTATATGAATTCCTATTTTAACCAAGTGTTTGAAAAGTAAATAACAAAGATAGAGTAACAAGAGATTTAATTAAATAACTGAAAGGAAATTCTAAATGGACATAAGACAAAGTAACAACACATCTGTGAATTAAATTATCAAAAGGATCTTGGTAGGAAAGTAATGAAATTATGAGCAACACTTCCTAACCTCCACTAATGCAATCATCAATGGGAAATTCAATAATAAGTAAAAGATGGTTCACATTTCATCAAATTGCAAGGTCATAGAAAGTGTACTCATGTGAGATAAAATGCTATGAAAGAAAAAAGATGATCCTTATCCATTTTGTCACAATAGTGGAATTTGTTAACATAAGGAAAACACCAGAACTAAAAGATCACACAATCATAACAACACAATAAAACCATTGGATTCATTGTTATTCATTCTAATGCATTCACAATAATAACACACCATTGGCTTCATTTTTATTCATTCTAATGCATTCACAATAATAACACACTCTGGCAAGAATCACTATACTCAAAATGAGAGCACCAATAGCATATATTATTACATCAAAATAATAGCCTAGAGTACATATTACATCCATGTATTTATAAGAAATCATCTCCTCCACTCTTTAAATGCAAACTTATGCTAAAAACTAATAAAACAAAGCTAATTATATACAAACTGACTCTCTAAATGGTGCTAAGTGGGTCTCCACCCTTGTTTATGTCCATTAATGGGTGCATGAGCCTTTATATGAAATAAAAGAATCAAAGAATAAGAAGATAAGAAGAAGGAAGCTATGAGATGATGTAGTAGTCTTTGGAAGCTCTAAAAAATAAATCTTGACCTTTTTTAGGCATTTCTAGGAGTTGAATTATTGTTAAAATGCATTTTCAGTGCATGGAATTCTCTAAAATAGCAACTGGCAATTAACTTTTGGCACACTACTTCTTCAAAATTATCGGCACACCTCTCTGAAAAGCACACCTACGCACCTTGGTGACAAGTTCCAAAAAACTAAAAAATCTTCTAAGTGTCAAAACTGACAACATCTAGGTTTTATTTCCCTTTATACCAAAACTATGTTTGGATGTTTATTCTTGAATTTTTCTATCATTTCCACTAGTAAATCTAATGCATCATACTTATTCTTTACTATCTATTGATAGTTGCTAACTTCTATCCTTGTCTCCACAAAATCCTCAAGCTTGGTGTCCAATTCCAACAATGCCTCTTCAGTTATGAATGCTTGTCTTATATCATCTTCTAATGAAGCATCTTTAAAATTTCCTCTAACTTTTTGGATTACTAATGGCACTGCAAAAATCTTGGTCTTTGATTCATCCTCAAAAATCTTAAGGCTAGTGGTATTATAGTACCTTTCACTTCTAAAAATTGCTCTTGAGCTTTGTCCTTTATCTATTGGATTCCCTCATGGAATCCCTCCATTACTTTATTACTCATAGATATATCAAGCTTATCCAACTACTCTGCATTGTATACTTCTACTAATGTCTGGTATCGTTGACTTGTATTAATCTAAGTGCTTGTAGATCATTTTCCTAGGTATGTACTTCATCCATTAACCCAAAATCTTGGTTTACAATGAAAACCAACTTGTCAGCATTTGACTAGATGTTCTACAATAGGTTCAAATTACTCTATATTATCTATACTCCTCTTTCCTCAAAATTGTCATGTTGTTGTTGATATGTGTTGGAATACTTTAGAATAATTGAGAGGGGGGTGAATCAATTATCCAAGGTCTAAATATACAAATAAAACTTTCAGCACTTAACTAAACTCATATACATATACATCCTTATTATGTGTTATTTTAAGGGATCACTGCAAATTTACTAAGTGTTGCCTATTCAGTATGTGTTTTTCACTTTGCAACAATCTCTTATTTATATTGATAAGAAATCAAGATGGGACATGTCTATTCATTAAAATGGTAACATAATTATGTATATAATATATAATAAATCATAATATAATTTATTATTTAATTAAACTACACATAAATATATTTGTGTGCGTAACTTCAATTTTAGTCTCAAAGTTTATCCAGCTGAAGCTACCAAACATTAGCACTCCTTCTTAGTTAGGAAGCATAAATGCAAGACATATATTAAGAATATATTTGATCAGAAGGTATCCAACATTTAGATATCACATTCGATATCATGAGTATTGGCCTCTCAGAATATCAATGATATTCACCAAGTACTCAAAAGGTTTTGATATCATATCTAGTATCAAGAGTATTGGCCTCCCAAAATATTAACATCTAATATTCACCAAGTACTCAAATAATGTGTGATATTACATTTGACATCATGAGTATTGATCTCCCATAATATCATATGATATTAACCAATTACTCAAAATAATTTTGATATCATAAGTATTGGCCTTCCAGAATATCAATGATATTTACCAAATACTTAGAGTAATGGTCTCCCAGAATGTTGAGATGCAAGACATTCACCATTTACTCAATCTATTAGATCTCATAATACAAGTTATTGTAAGATTATCACCTTACAAAAACTTCTTCAAATACAAGTGATGATCATTTGGAAGTTGTCACTTCCTCATGATGTACATAGGGGTAGGCCCATTAAAATCACAAAGTCATGAGGCATATTCATGAATCATTGTCCTCTTGGCTGCTAGAATTTATTTATCACTGGAGAATCCACCACAACATTATTTACTCCCTCTTAATCAATATGATTAAGATTACCAAAGGTTGACTGAATCATATATCGGCTCCCTTTCTTTCAAGGTTGCCTAAAATATCAACCTCCCTCTGAGTCTCAATCTCCCTCCTTTTCTTGAAATAATATTCTCAAAGGATATCAAGATAAATAATACCTCTTTTTTGTAGTACATATTAAAAATAAGAGAGATTACCATAATGCTCAATAATATCATTAGGAACAATCAAATATTAGTAATAATCATAAAAGTATAATATTATTCCTTTAGAATATATACTTTATTCAAAATTCTATTCTTATTTACTAATTCTATTCAAAAATTATTATTAAAGTTTATTCCATAAATATTCTTAATGAGAATATTAAGAATTCACAATATCACTAATAATTTATATTATTAAATAATAATAATAAATATTCACTTAATTCTATGTACCTTAATGGTGGGCCTACCATTTCTCATGTGGCATATGCACCTGGGGGACTCCTTTAATCATTATATTTAAGATATGATTTTTTAGTATCTATAATAATCCTACCAAATTGCATTTACTTCTTTATAACCATACTCCCTATACTTTGAGGTGGCCCCTTGACTAGCCTAGTAATAATGCCTTTTATTGTTTGATCATATTTTCTTTGTTCATTGCCTTCTTAGGAGTGCCTTACTTCCACATGAGTCATAAATTTTGCATCCTATGGTATATTTAACTAGCTACTATGGCATAGGGCTCAAGAAAGCCATTTGATAGGCAATCATCTAGTTGTAGATTTTCTTTCTCATCTTCTTCAAAGCCCTTTGTGTTGTGTCCATATTCTTGAAGGTCACAAAATTGTACCCTTTTGTTTTCCCAGTCACCTTGTCCATTATAACTAAGCATTCTTTGAGTTCACCATATTTAGAAAATTTGATATAGGTTTTTCTTTTGCAAGAACATTGTATGACACACTATTTGTGGCAAATTTAGCCAAACCACACAACAGATGCAACAATCTCAAGGATATTTTCCTTCCAATGTATATGTCACTCTCTTGATTCTCATGGATTACCCGAGTATGTCTATAACTTACTGTTTCATAGGTTGTCCCTATTAATGCCTCACTAAAGCAATATGGCTGTGTATTTGCAGATAGTACAACATATGTATGGTTTGATATTGAGAAATAAATTCCATTTCTGAATGCACTCAAGATGAATTCTCAAACTTCTTCATGTATTATCCCTTCTATATGTGATTTCCCTCCATCATATTGTATTTTTCTCTTTTGTTTATTTACATTTACAGCCTAGCTCTGATACCATGTTAGCTTTAAGGGATCACTACAAATGTACTAAGCACTACCTATTTGGTATGTGTTTTCCACTTTGCAAGAATCTCTTATTTATATTGATAATAAATCAAAAGGAGACATGTCCCTAAAGGGACATGTCTATTAATTAAAATGGTAACAACATAATTATATATATATACAATATATCATTAAATAATTTGTTATTTAATTAAAGTACACACATAAATATATATACACACATATATACATGTGTGTGTGTGTGTGTAATTTAAGTTTTAGTCTCAAAGTTTATCCAATTAAAGCTACCAAAAATTAACATTATGTATCATGCATGTATCAAACAAATTCCATAACTTAGTAGGTCACTATCTTAGGTCAGAATCACTTTACAAAAATGTAAACATTAAATAGTACAAAATCATTCACACATTTTGACAAAAGGATTTTACATGGAAACACAATTTGGGAAAAACCACTGGTAACATGCTACTAATTATCACTCTTATGAAGTGATATCATGTGAAAGGCCAACCCTAAAAAAGCTTACAATACACACTATTAATGTGACCCAGTTAAAGGATTTCAATCATTCTATTAGGAGTGGGCCTTGTTAGAGGACTTTAGAATATTTCATTAGGATGTCACCTGGTTAAAGGATTTACAAATGATTGTTACATTAACCTTAATCCAAAGGGTTTATCCTAAACTAATACAATGATTAGAAAGTAACAATAGAAATTTATATGATAAGAAATCACAACTCACTTATAGATTACAAATCTTTGTTTTAATACTCCATTCTACTTGGCTTTCACACTTCACTATGATAGCTTGTTCACTCTTCAAGCATTCATCCTCTTAAGCCTTCCTTCTTTGCATGTAAATTGTAGACTCTTCTATTTGACCACCATATGAATCAACACCCTAGATTGCTTGTCTTCCTTGGCTTCTAGCACATATATAGGAGATTTTTTGAAGATTTATAGCACTTGTGTTATCACAATAGAGTATTAGAGGTTCAATAATTTCCTATTTCATTCCTTTAATTTATTGCTTGATCCATACCACAATTGTACAATTCACTATAGCAGCCACATATTCAGCTTCAGCAATAGATTGAGATATACAATTATGTTTCTCACTAGTCCATGAGACTAGTCTCTTTCCTAATAAAAATTCTCCAACACTTGTAATCTTTCTATCATCAATATTTCCAACCCAATCAGCATTTTTATAGGCTCTCATTTCAAACTTATCATTTTTTCTTGTAGTATAGACCATAGTCTTCTGCTCCTTTTAGATATCTCATAATCATTTTGACTTCCATCAAATGATTCTCTTTAGGATTTGCAAAAAATCTTGCAACAATCCCAATAGCTAATGCAATGTCAGGTCTACTATGAACTACATATTGCAATTTTCCAATCATAGACTTATACAAAGTTTGGTTCACTTCAATAAAATCAGCAATCTTTGATCATTTATTTCCTATGACCATAGGTGTACTAATTGGTTCTGAATCCTCCATACCATAAGTTTTCAATATTTCCTTCACATACTTCAAATGAGTAATGTAAATACCATACTTCATTTCATACACTTGCAGAACAAAGAAGAATTTAATCTCTCCAAACATGGATATCTCAAATTCTCTCTTCATTTCATTAGCAAATTTCTTGCATAATTCATTTTGTCCTCCAAATATGATATCAACAAAAATTTCAGCTATTAAAATACCTTTACCACCTTCAATCTTCAAGTACAGATTACTATTATCATTAGTCTTCTCAAAACCAATCTTCACAAGATAATTGTGAAGCCTCTCATACCATACTCTGGGAGCTTTCTTTAAACCATATAAAGCTTTGTATAATCTACATATTGTGTTCTTGTTGTTAGCATCAACAAATCCTTTTGGTTGTTCAATGTAGACTTCCTCTTCTAATATGTTATTCAAAAATGTAGATTTCACATCCATCTAATAAACTTTGAAACCTTTGTATGTAGAGTAAGCAAGCAAAGTTCTTACTCCTTCCAATCTTGCAACAAGGACAAATGTTTCTACATAGTCAATTCCTTCTTCTTGAGCATAACCCTTGCAAACTAATTGTGCCTTATTCCTTGTGGTTTCACCATTTTCATCTCATTTATTTCTAAATACCCACTTGGTTTCAATAACATTCTTTTTCTCTAGTCTAGGTGCAAGTGACCAGGTTTTGTTCTTCTCAATTTGATCAATCTCTTCTCTCATGGCCTCACTCTAGTCATCATCTTCTAATGCATCCTTTACTAAATTAGGTTCATGCATGCTTAGAAAATATTTTATCACTTCACAATTTGTTCCTTGTCATTGGTTTGACTTCTTTATCTCTAATAATTTGTTTAGGAAGGTGATGTCTTCTGACATACTTTGACAATCTTGGTTCTGCGCTACTTTCTACAATAGATCTTTCCACTTCAGAGTCATTGTGTGCTTCTTTGTCAAGTAACTCCGCATTCCTTTTATGTGTACTAACCTCACCATTAGAATGTACCTCAACTTTTGAATGCATCTGGGCTCCTAAAGGTAGCTCAACATTCATTGTATGTGACTCAGAAGCCACCAAAAAAAATTTATTGTTGATTAATGACTTGATTCATAGATTTATCATGATTCATATATTCATATAAGTATAAAAAATATTTATAATCTTTTGTTTCCTTAATAGGTTCAACTTCATGTACCTCTGTATATTCATCAAACTTCACATTTGTACTTTCCACAACTTTGTTAGTTTTAGTATTTAACACTTATAAGCTTTACTTCTTGTGTAATAGCTTAGGAATATACCTTTTTCACTTTTAGCATCAAATTTTCCTTTCCTATTATCCTTAAGAATGTAGTAATTTCTTCCAAATACATTAAATTATTTTACATTGGGTGAGTATCCATACCAAAGTTTAAAAGATGTGAAATTTGTACCTTTCTTGACTTGTACTCGGTTCAGGGTATAGATAGTTGTACTAATAGCCTCTCTCTAGTATTTCAAAGCAACATTCTTCTCCATCATGAGGATTCTAGCATAGTTCATCATAGATGTGTCCCTCCTTTCAGCAATCCCATTTTGTAAACGAGTCCTAGGTGCAGAAGTTTTCCTTTTGATTCCTCTATCATTATAGAATTTCTCAAACTTATTTGATGTAAATTCTCCACCTCTGTAAAATCTCATATATTTCAAGCTCTTTCCAATTTCCCTTTAAACTCTAGCCAAGTACCACTTAAACATTTTAAATGCATAAGATTCTTCCTTCAAAAACATAACTATCATCATCCTAGAATCATCAAAAAATAGGATAATGTACTTGTCACATTTGTAGCTTTATACATTGATTGATCCACACAAATTAGTATGAACTAATTCCAAAATTTCTTTTGAAGAATGAGTCTTACTTTTAAAACTATATTTTTTCATCTTGCCTAACTGACATTGTTTACAAATTAGATTCTCTAGTTTCTTCAGTTTTGGCAAGCCTTTGACTCTCTTCATCTTACTGATATAGACCAAATTATCAAAATATACATGGCATAGTCTTTTGTGCCATAGCCACACATCATCAAATCATACAACAAGATAAGTAGCATCATTCATGTCAAGATAGAACATATTACCTCTAGTTTGATCACCATTGCCAATTAGTTTTCCATCAACATCATAAGTCTTAAATTTTATGTTTCCAAATTCAACCTTACATCCAACACTATTCAATTGTGACACACTTAACAAGTTATAGCTAATTCCTTGTACATAGTAAGCATTGTCACATACGATCTTATCTGTCAACTTAATTGATCCTTTTTCTTTGATCAAACATGGTGCATCATTACCAAACCTAACACTATAACCATCATAATGTACAAGAGAATTGAACTTACTTTTATCTCTAGTCATGTGATTAGAATAGCCACAGTCAATAATCCATTTGTCACTCTTGTTCACATAAGAAACCAATGCAATTGCCTCATCTTCGTTAGAATCATCCTTCATTGGTACATAGACAACTTCATCATCATGATCATTAGATTCTTCATTGGATTCTTTTTCAACAATGTAGCAAGATTTATTTTCTTTATCCTTATAGTCTTTATTGTTCTCATCTCATTTTCCTATGAATTTGTCTCCACCTCTATTGTTCTTCTTCTCAGGACACCTTGTAGCAATATGACCAACATCATTGCAATTGAAGCATATGATAGGTAACTTACCTTTGTGTTTTCCTTTGCCTCTATGAAATATCCTAGCCATAAATGCTTCAAGCTCTTCTACATCTTATTCATATGTACCACTGTCACTAGAAATATGTTTGATCTTTTTCTTTTTCTTTTCTTTTGCCTCTTTTAGTGATAATTTAGCTTTCAAAGAAGATTCAACACTCTCGGTTTTGAAATTATCAAAATTAGAGAGTTTAAAGGCAGTGAATCTACTAATCAATCCTTTAAGGATCAAATCATTACCAAGTGTACATCTTAGCTCTTGTATTGCAGAGACCCTAATAGCATAGATAGGCAGCAAGATTATCAATACTTTGTTGATCATTGTCTCATCTTTAATCTTACTAGTTGCTCCTATGATAGCATTACCAACTTCTTTTACTCTGGCACAATATTGAACTATATTCTCACCTTCTTGCATTCTCATATCATCAAACTTACCTCTAAGACTTTCAGATTTGGCTCTCAACACATTTTTGTCTCCTTCATAGATCTTCTCTATAGCATCCCACATCTTCTTAGCAAAATCACATCCTTTAATGTCATCAAACTCAATATAGCTTAGGGTGGATGTAATCTCCAATAGCTTGATTATGTTCTTTCTTCTTTTTTAGAAAATTAGCAGTATTTCCTTCAAGATCAGCATGCTCAACAAAAATGGTAGATTGTGCGTGGTCTCCAAGTCCTCCTATATGTAGCTTCATCAAACTTTTTTGTGCAAGAAAGTTCTCCTTGTTAAGCTTGGGTACCTCTCTTTTCGACATCTTGATCTTTAGCATATAGTATCTTCAAACTATTCCTCACAAGCAACCAATTCTTTGATACCAAAATTTGGAATACTTAAGGATAACTAAGAGTGGGAGGGGGAGTGAATGATCTATCTAAGGTCCAAATGTCCAAATAAAACTTTTTAGCACTTAACTAAACTCATATACGTATGCATCCTTATTATGTATCATGCATGCATCAAATAAATTCCATAACTTAATAGGTCACTATCATAGATTAGAATCACTTTACATAAATGTAAACATTAAACACTACAAAATCATTGCACATTTTGACACAAGGATTTTATGTGGAAACCCAATTTTGGAAAAACCACCAGTAATATGCTACTAATTCTCATTTTTCTAAATTGATGCCCTATGAAAGGCCAACCCTGTTAAAGCTTACAATACACACTATTAAATGTGACCTAGTTAAAGGATTTCAATCACCCTGTTAGGACTGAACCTTGTTAGAGGATTTTTGAACATTCCATTAGAATATCACCTGGTTAAAGAATTTACAAATGACTGTTAGATTAACCTTACAATGATTAGAAAGTAACAATAGGACTTTATCTGATAAAAAATCACAACTCACTTGCAAATTACAGATCATTGTTTTAGTTCTCCATTCAACTTAGCTTTCACACTTCACCTATGATAGCTTGTTCACCCTTCAAGTATTCATCCTCTTAATCCTTCTTGCTTTGCATGCTAATTACAGACTCTTCTATTTGGCCACCATATAAAAGCAACACCCTAGACTCCTTGTCTTTATTGGGTTCTCACACATGCCAACTAATGCTTCAAGCCTTGTATCCCCTTATAAAGAGAACTCAGGTCTTTTGTCACACAACCACAATCATCCATTTTAGGGTTAGGTTAGATTCATTGAATCTTCCCTCTTTTCATTTTTGTTCCCTCTAGAAACTTCTTCTATAATCTGTTGGTGTTTTTCAACTATTGAATAACAAAGGTTCAATACCAAGATAATAATGCTCACAAATCTAAGGATTAGCTACATCCCGTCAACAATTATTCATGCATATTATTTGGAACCAACTTAGATAAAGCCTGGACTAGCTTTCTACTCTTTAGGCTCTGCACCAAGGTGGGCATACCTAAGGGATAATCCAGAATGGATGCTGATGTGTGAGAATTCTATTAGTTTCATTCTAATTCTCCTCTCATACCTCTAGCATATAAATAGTTTATTCATTTATTGTCGCTTGCAAGTGATATACATCCCTTATAAATAGATTTGGTCACAATTCTTCTCATATTTGCAAGTATTTCTAACCATAGTAGTTAACTAAAGCTAAAATACTACATGCAAACAAGTATTGACCATCTTTGAAGCTCTTCAAAAGTAAAATAAAGATGATTTTGATTTAAGAGTTGATAATTGTTCATGATCTACCTATCTGCAGACTGGATTATTCAAATCAATGCCTATTCCATTGGGATTCAAAGTCTAATGCAATTTATAGATCTGACTTGTTGCATTACAACAAGTATTATCAGCAATTCATACTGGAACTCATTCTTACAAACATCCTTTCTACAATCATAGAAATCCCATCAACTTCATTAAAGCCTTTACATAATTCTTTGAATCAATAGCAATAATGAATTGACATAAAACCTAAGTGAATTGCATTCAATTGGACAAGCTTTACTCATACAATATCAAGATAATTAGATAGTAACAAAGGAGACAAGCTTCAGCAAGAACAGATATGGGAATAGTTCAAATTTGTATTAATTTTCATTGAAAATTGTATAGAAATTGCAATAAAACTCAAAATGACTCTAAAAAGACACAAAGATCATATGCTATCAATGTATTCTCAGAAAATTTACAGAGAAGATACATCATAAAGTTTTTCTATCATAACTGGACTGAAAACATCCTAAGTATAAAACTAAAAATGCATTAGAAATTGGACCCTCCTCTAGCCCTGGAATCTCGCTTATATAATATGAGATGTAACAAGCTTCAGGCATAGAGAACTAACAGGTGTCCTATTTACAAAAGATATTTACATTTGCTACCACAAAAAGACAAAATTATGTGTAACAAAAAAAATTATGCGGCATTATATTCTTTTGGTAGGCCCTTTTTCTGTTACATCTCTTGGACAATAAAACTTTATCATTTGATCCTCTAGTTATTATGAATCCTCAGAATAAGTGGCTATGAGGCTTGAAAGCGATGTGTCCTCTTTAGTTACCTGCAAGTTTACTTTAACTTGGGGATTCTCCTTGTCTTCATCATCAACTGTTAAAGTGATAGTTACACTTGCATCTTCTTCTGCCTCATCACCTTCTTCCATCTGTTTTGTAGACAAAAATTGTTCCTTCCATTCATTGTAAACAGTGCCATCAGGCCAGTCAAAATTTAGGATCTCCCCTTGTATAGTTATTAAAGAACTTCCAATTGCTTCTATTTCAACAAAATATTTTTTGATGGCACTGTAAAATAACTACACTTTAACCAATTCCTCATTGGTCATTTCCCATAATAAATGCCCAGTTTCATTTATTAAATTATTCATTCTTTGACAAAATATTTCATCCAGTTCCTTTTTCCACTCTTCCTTTTCCTTTACTTTATCAACAGTTTTTAGAGCACTAGGAAATAAACCAAACTTCTTGGCTATATACTTGGAGAAACAAAGTGTCACTCTTATTTGAAATGAATCTTGTTTGTCATAAAAATTCTCTAACTTATCTAACAAATCAAAAATCTTTTCTATCTTGTGACAGAACAACTGGATAATAGATACATACATAATAGTAATATCGTTATTTCTTGCAGTCCATTTTTGTACAATGGGTTTCATTCTATTTTCATTTCCTTTTAACTCATCCCTAATGGCTGCAATCCTTACCAACTAGTCAAAAAATGTTGGTCATTCTATTCTATCCATCAAATGCATTACACCCTGCCTTATTTTCTCTTCATATTGATTGTTCAACTCTACATGCAGTGCATATAATTTATTATTTTCTTCTTCAAATTCCTCTGCTATGTAGAATTGAGGTCTCTCTGGGATGTCTAGTATCTTAATAATAGGGGTTGACTTAAATGGTTCAATAGGTGGCCAGGGGGGGTATACAATTATGGGTTTGCTAGACTCTCCCACCTTTCTCTTCCCAAGTTGCTTTTCCATTTGAGATACCTAGTTTTCCAATGATTGTATCTATTTACCCCTATCTTCATATGCTTTCAAAACTTCTTCAAATCTAGCATTAAGTTGCAAAAACTTACCCTCTTCTTGCTCGGAGACCACATTGCCGAATTTCATCATTTTTGATGCCATTCCAAAAATTTGTTTGCTACCAACCTTACTAGCCCTAAATATTGTAAGTGTACCTATATTCTCTACACTAGAGATTTCCTACATTCTAGTTTTGTCTCTCTTCTCAATTGACAAAATTACCAGGGCCTCGTGGTCATCACTGAATTTGACTCCCTTGTGAGCCTGTAGTATTTCTTCCTCTGTTTTATACTATACATCTTTCTCCTTTCTAATTGAATCAAAAATCCTGGCAAAATTAGGACCCCTAACTCTTTGACTAATTGTCTCCCAGCCTCAGGTGTGAATTGGGAAAAGTCACTCAAAAACTTGGCCTTTACCTCTTCCTGAATAATAGAGTCTAATTTGCCAGGTTACTCTATTTTTATTTTCTCTCACGTTTTCTCAAAATTTTCTATATTCTTCCTCCACAAAAATTGTGCAAAAGCACCAGATTTAACAAAATTTTCATCATTAATAAATTTCTCAGAAGCCTAGGCAATTATTGGATCTATCTCCTTACCTTGATAATCAGCAATTGTAAGGTCTAAGGAGGGTGCAGGAGGCTCTTGAGGTTCTCCACTTTCTAGGTCTATAGTGGTAACAATAACATCCCCTTCTCCACCAATCTATCTACGTTGCTCCCTTAAGGATGCTTCATCATCTATCTAAATTGGGGTTTGGCTTGGGGAGTACTCTTCTACATGAGAAGAGGATCCTTGTTCCAACTTTTGCCTCTTTGGGGCACTAGCTGTAGATGGGCTCTCTAGCCTAGGTCTTCCATGAGGGTGAACCTAATGTATATTCTACACCATCACATATCCTACCCTCTTCTATAAAGTATATTGACTAGGAGCTACTATGTTTCTGTTGTCTTTCTTCTTTGCACCTTTGCAACTTGGTCTGGATAAGTTTTGGCATATGTAGCCTGAACTTCTTGTTCATTGTTTGCATTATTATAGCAAAAAAACTCATCAATACATGCATTTTGGCTCCCCGATATTTTTTTATCTTTCAGGGGGTCATAATTGGAGTCAAAAGCATTGATGAATTCCAAAGTCTGACTAAATACTACCCATTTTTCTTTCCTTATTTCCTGCTTCTGTAAAGAGAAGATATTTCTGATAATATCTTTAGGAAAATATACCTATTGAACCATATGAGAAGCTTTTATTCTTTCTCTCAAAACATCATAAAATCCTTCTGGATCAATACATCTCGCATGGGACTCTGCCATGTTGTATCTATCCAAAAATGAGCTGAGATGCCTCCATCCCTTTTTGACAAAAATAAAATCATGAGCCACAGTGACTACTGGGAAAAATGTACCTTTTTTAGTCATTTCTCTTTCCTCTATGGTCCCAATTTTCCATAATAACTTTACTATCCCTATCTTCAAAGGCACTTGGAAAGGTAGCACATGAGGCTTCCCCAAAAAGCCATATACTCTAATCATTGTAGAAACATTGTATGAGATTATATCCCCCCAATTATGACTAACCAAAATCCCCTTTGCATGGTCCTTGGGTCTGACCAATTCTAGTAGTGATTGTGGAATCCTGGGGCTATCTCCTCTTAAAAGCAGTATAAGCTTGGATGCAAAATATCCATCAAATCTCACAAAACTGGCATCTCTAGCATTTGAAGTCATGTCAACACTCCACAACTGAACTGGATTCTTTTCTCCATCCCTTGTTACTTCCAACTCCATTCCCTTAGAGAAAAAGGTGACTCCTTTAAATAGACATATATGCATGAGCAATGAATACCAACAAGAAGGTCTATTTACTTTGCGATATTCCCACCAAACCATTATGAATTTCTTGTGAAAGAAAAATAGAAAAATCAAGAATACTGTTCATTCCAAATTGTAGTGCCTGAGCAATAATAAGAACAAGAGAGCCTTATAATGCTCCTCCTCGTCCATCCCAAAAATTTTGCACAAGGTGAAATATAATGCCTAAGCCCTAAGGTTGAAATGTTTCCTCATTAATAGTTCTGGTGTATGGGCTATAACCAAAGGCAACATACCAATCCTAACAAAATGTTGTTGTAGAGGCACTATCCTCAAATATGTTCTTTGTGCATTGTACCTTGCCTGAAGGTCATCCATGTCAATTGTCTCATGCATAGAATGGTTAGGGTTAAGATTGAAAACTTCACTAATTAACTCAGGAGAAACCTTAAAAAGATTGTCTCCAGCATAATTCTTCACAAACCTAGTGATATGATCATACTTCTTCACCAAATCAGTAAGTAGATCACTATCAAAGAAAACCCCAGGTACTACCAATTTCCCAATGTCAAATTCCCAAACATTACTCAAAGGGTTGTCAAGGTTCCTCTCAGCAAACCATTTCTTAAACAATTTGAGACCTCCTATAGAAACCTTTGCATCTCTGACCCTATTGGCTTTGTCATAAAAACCCTCTACTATAGCTACCCTAGGGTGCTTTGGAATAAGCTCTCTCCCCTTAGTTATTTCATTTACTGACAGTGGGAGTTTCTCAAGGAAATCATCATGCACAACCCTCTTTAGATAATCAGTTTGTCTCGAGAATTCCTTTTGTGGAGGCATTTTCTAAGATTTGAAAATTTTACAACACTAATTTCTTTCTTTTCAAAAGTTACAGAGCACTTGCCCGCTGAATTATGCTTCTTTTTGTGTAATTTTCATTGCAATTCACTAAATCACCTAACAGAATTTTTGTGCCCTAGCTCTGTAAGTTCTTTGTGCTCTGATAACTTTTTACACTTTGGTGGTTCAATAATGGTGTGATCATGAGTTTTATTCATGCATTGAGATCACACAAATGAACTCTAAGCAGTATTAATTTCCATTAGCCATTGTTTGCATACTGAACTCATATTTAAATCTTATTTGTTGATTTTGATAAATCAGACGGTCCCAATTCAAAAAAGTAGATTTTCTTTATTGCTTTAAAAATTCAGCCACGTGTCAAATAGGTGCTTCCCTGCATTGCTTAAACTTCTTGTATTTTGAAATTACAAGAAAGCACCAGTCGTTGATCTTCCTCCAAATCAATGGCCGAGAGAAATAACACACTTTTATGACAACAAGTGGAAAATTTAATACAACTGGCTTAATAAATATTCCAACCTAGCACAAAATATCCCACCTTGGTTGCAACTAGTCCCACTTTTCCATATGTCACGTTAGCACTTCCCCGCATTGTTTAGACTTCTTGCATCTTGAAATTGTGGGAAAGCGCTAACCCTTGATCATAGATGAATCAACGATTATGGATTATTGTACTTTGATGATACCCAATTAGCTATGTTGACCAAGAGGAACTCTCCATATGCATCAGTTCCTTCTAACAAACTTCCATGCAAGCGGGTCCCATTTTATCTTCTGAGATAGTGGTCCTTAATGTCACATTTGCCACGCGTCAAGCTGGCGCTTCCCCGCTTTATGTAACCAGTGAGTATTTTCATGATGTAGGCAAGCACCAGCTATTGATCACTATAAGATCAATGGTGGCACCACTTAAATCCTTTTGACAATCTAAGATGGAGGTGTTGACATCACCATGGACATGTGTCCACATGGTAGTTACCCACTTTGTTTAAATTTCTTGCAAGTTCTTAATGCGGGCAAGCGCCCTTCATCAATCTAACCAAGATCAATGGTGGGCTGAAATATTTATCCTCTATGGTCCAATCACCCAATTTGACCAATAATATAATTCCTTTTAACCATCGTGTGTTCTGACAAGTCTGACTACTACATTAATTGTTAGAGTTTCCGCACCCATGACATCATCACTTCCAGCTAGGCACATGTGTCATATTCTACCAATGGATGCGTTTGAATTATCACCATTTTACAACATGACATGACTTAGCAATTTTCCCAAAACCTAATCCCACTCATCTTTAAAAGATCCACAGTCATGAATGTTTAATTCATCTTTGAAAAACAACCTTTCTAAATGGCCTAACTAGCATTACACCTCAGCATCCTTTTGTACAGCTTGGCACGACTCAACACATACCCTATGTAGTTGGTCCCACCTTGCCACACATCAAATTTGTGCTTCCCCACATTGCTTAATATTCATGCAACTTCATAAAGTGAGCATGCACTAACCATAGATCTTACATAGATCAATGGTCAAAAATCTTGCACCTTGACCACATCGAGTTAGCTGGAATGACCAATGAGATACTTCCTTTTGGTCCAACTCATCTAACAATTTCCATGGAAGATATGTCATTATTATCCTCTAAAAAGGTAGGTTTGTGATGTCACACTATGCCATGTGTCTTATTGGCACTTGCTTGCATTGTTTAAACTACTCGCATTTTCTTATTGCAGGCAAGTGCTGGCCTTTGATCTAAACAAGATCAATGGTGAATAAAAACTAAACATAAAGTGATACCTTCATTTCAAAGACCAACCAATAACATCGTTGGAATTTTGAAATGAGCATTAAAGGTAGTGACAATTCTACAAAAAGTTCCAGCCAACTCTTACAAATCATAAACTTTGTGGTGCATTGAAATTCCATCACGAGCAAGGGCTATGTGGTGCAAAGGTGTTTGCCTGCAATAGTTAAAAGTCTTGCATTTCAATGTTGCAGGGAAGTGCCCTCCATTAATCTGACCAAGATCGACGGTTAGTAAAAAAGGTGTTGCAGTTAAGATTTTAAATAATATATTTGTAATAACTGTAATCAAAAGCAAGGATATAAAAGGTTTAAAAAAAATTTATGAAGTCATCCTTTCGTAACTTTAAAACTTAGGGTAAAATGTCCTGCTTAAAGTCATTTTGAAAAAATATTCTCAAAAATTTTTTAAAAGCTAGGGTAAAACAAGATAAAGCACTAGGGTTTTTGATGAATTTTACCTAGGGTCTTAACCTAATTTCAAAATTTCAACACACATAGTTAGGGTTTTTTTTTACTACTAAATGCACAAAATAGGAATGGTGAAAAACCAGGCCAACACAATCCTCCTTGAATTTACCTCAAAATGGTTTATCTTGAATTTTGTACCACCATCTCATCAAGCTTATCTTACACACACTTCAAAAAATCCAAAAAATTAACATTGTTGACTCAAATTTAGTGAATCTGTGATTAAACTCGTATTGTTGTCACTCAATAATAACTAACCTCAGATGCTTGGCACACACTGTGTTTCTTAGCATCCACTAACTTTCACTCGACTCATACTATCTTTTACTATTACTCAGCACTCACTAGAATTTCCTAGGCACATACTTGTTCACTCAACATAGATTGTATCTTCATGTTACTCAACACTAATTGATTTTCTACTCAACTTGCACTAACATTGCTTGACACCTATTGATCACTTGTTCAAGCTTAGTAGGCACAATTTGTATTCCTTTCTCTTTGAGACTTAGCTAGTGTATCCATCAACTTCATCTTTATGTAGATAAAAAATACATCATATCATCTATGTCTTACTTGGTCTTAGTACTCCTTTTATACACTAAATAGCTTAACCTTTCTCTAGGTGCTCTTATTATCCTCCCTTTTCAAATCCTCTTCATCAATCAAACAAATGATAGCATTCAGCCCAAACAAATAATTCTCTCACTAGCAAGTAGAGGTTTGACATCATTGATAATATAATGATTTTCCTATGATTCCATACAACAAACAATCTTGTTTTCAACAATATGCTTCCAAAAATGTGCTCATTTGTGACCCTTTTTGTTTCCTTCCCAATGCACCTCCAAGAGCAATCTTTAGATTCTCTAGGTCAATGGGTCCCACTACTTCATTCAGGTAACCTCTAAGTATCTCATTCTACTTTCACAGTGTTATCAATTATGATTCATCCTAATCCATGTGTTGAAATACTTTTAGGCATGTACTAAATAACACTTTGGTTGTGTCCACCATTGGCTTTCCCAACATGACCTTCTTCATTTGGTAATATTTAGGAGTCAATTCGTTGGTGTCAGCATTAGGAGAAGGAATAATGATATGAGCCAGAAGGTCTTGATTACCATTTTAATCAATTCCTCCATCCCCTCCTCTTCTGTTAGCTCTAACTACTTCTCCTATCGAAAAATGACTTCCCTCTTTAGCCATGATGGTGTGGTCCCCATAGGTAACATGTATTTGGCTAAAAAAATTGGTCCTAAAGAATGCTCCTTTCCCTTATTACTCCTCTCTGGAGTCTTCTCTTATCAAGGAAGATCTTCAAAAAAAGTTTTTGTGCTTTGTTGGGCTAAGGATTTAGCCTTTTTATCTAAGGAAGTTTGTTGAGCTTCTTCTATTTTTCCCTCTTTAGATACTTCATCAACATGAAGTTTTTGGTATTCTCCTTCCTCCATTTCCTAACTTTTTATTTTATCTTGTATTGTTAGAGGATGTGGAGCTACTAACCCTTTATCCATGATTGTGGTGAAATCATGTGGTATACCAAGTGGTCCCTAAGGAAGAGGAGGACATTGGTTCCAATCCTCTCTTGAAGGCTCATTTGTGGGAGTGTCTCTTATCTTCTCACCCACCATCTTAGTGCCCACTAGCATGAAAAAAACTCTGAGAGGTCAAATGGATTATTCTCTTCACTCTCCATCTCTACTATCTACTTATGTTGTTCATCCTCTAAAGTTTCTACTTGGATAGGCTCTCTTGGAGCGGATGGAGGTGTCCCAGTAGAGCTTCTTCTCCTCCCTTCCTCTACTAATTTGGTCAAGTAGGTTCTTTGGTCCAAGGGGAAAAATTCCATGATTTTCCCTTCTTTTACATCCTCTACTTTAGGAATGGGTTGTCGAACCTATGGGGAGGGAGTAATTTTTTTCTTCAATCTCTTCCTTTTGACACCAACTACAATCATTTTCTTTCTTTCTCTCTTTGGCACTAAAGGGAATTCTTCTTCCTCTAAAGTTCTTGGTGGTGGGACCCCTTGTTTCTCTTGAATTTCCCCCTCTTGTTGCTTTGGTTGAGCTTTCTTTGGTTGAGGATAGTTAGTTGGCTTTGGCTCAGCTTGTCCTTACTCCTATTCTAGATTAGCTCGTTGGGCCTATACTATCAGTTTCCTTGCCCTAGGGGCTTCCCTTTTCCTCTTTTATTTTCCCTTGTCTATCTTGAAATACTAAACCTCCCAATCATGTCGATGCACTATTTCTAGCCTTACTAGGGATTTAGTGGGGTATGTTGGCATGGTAACCTTAGCACCTTTACCTTTCTAAGGTTAGGTTGTAGCTTGTAGAAGTATAGACTAGGAAATTGGATCTATTTGAAATGGCTTTTGAATCCATTCCCTTGTTAGTTCTACCACATGTCTTTCTCAATGATCTAGATCATCATTTTCCTCATGCCCTATTTCTACATTCATAATTGCCTATTATAATTTTTTCCCTATTATACAAAGGATCCATTACCTCTGAGACATCCTTCTCTAAGGCCTTTAAGGGGATTTTTATTTTAAGCATGTTTTCTGCCAGATATATATAGTATCATCCTCCAATAGTCCCTTATGTGAACATCATAGTCATCTACTGCATTCATCCACTAATCTTCTAGAGCTTTCTCATGGATGACCTGTTCCCTACTAGATGTTGAACCATCCCAATATTGTCAAAATATGGGCGAAGAGAGTTATATTCTTCTAGGGGATATTGATCCCATTCTAAATCAAAGTAGAAATATCATGCTTTTTCTTTACCTCAAATGCCCCAATGGCGATTGGATAGATCTAGTTCTTCTTTAGATGTTTTCTCACTTTTTCATATGTAGAAGTGAGTTGGCAAGCTATCTCCAAAAGTATCAACCTATCTAAAGGGTACCTTGGGATCTTTTGGGGGCACATAATAGTACCAACTATCCAAAGATATGTGAATATATTTAACTAAATATAGTAGTCTCCTACTTCAGTTATTGTTTTTTCTACCTATACTAACATTCATTTACCATAATCTCCTTCAATAAACCTAATGATGGTAAAAATGAATCCAGCATTGACTACCCTTTATTGCACACTCTACAATAGGAGCTTCTTCTTTACCAATTGTTGGTATACCACATAAGGCCAAGAATTTGCATCTTCCATGCTTCATGTTGGTAAATAGGTTGTTCTTTCGTATTATAAGTCTCAAAGTGCCCAAATGTGTAAAGAACAATTGAATACAATAGTTGGGAAAATGTCATTTGATGACTAATTTCCCTCTGAATTACAAGTACAACTCCCTTGCATATGATTTTCAAAAAATTTGTTTATTTCTTATTCTACTATGATGTGTTCTTAACTAGATAATAGAAGAGGCAAACCAAGTTAACCCAAGGCAAGGAAAACTCAGGCAATGGATTGGTCTTGGGATGAAATCAATTCTATAAATGCACACATCTTATGAATCCATGTAATTGATAATACAATTTTGAAAACTTTTAATATGAATAAAATGCAGGATGAAATGATATGAACCTAAGATGCAAAAACTATGATTTACACATCACAACAGAAGCATTTCTTTTAACTTTAGTAATTCTTTGATTACTTGTCAATTCATTAAATTGAAATGAGAAACAAAACTCTATTTGTCTTGAGATTTCTAATCTAACTTGAAAGAAATACATAGACTAACATATGAATGGAATAGTAAATCAATGGTATCAAACACTTCTATTCTTGTCTCTGCAACAAAGAGTATTTCACACCAAATTTTTCTGAACCTTTCCATTAACTTGGAAAATTACATATATAGACCCCCTCTTAGGGTTCTATTCCAATTACAAATTCATCAATTACATTAATATAAACTTGAATCACTAAAAAATCCAATAGTCATTAGTGACAATTCAATACATCATACAAAGAATGTAGAAATGGTTAGAAACCCACAAAATGGTTCATATTCCTCTTTGATCTGTAATAGTCACCTTGGCCCAAAATCTATGTAATTATATTTCAATAGTCACATCAAGTTTGAATTCTCACTATCAATCTTGAATCAACAATCATGATTAAAACATAATAATCCTCTTTATTTTCCCTAGTCATTTGTTCGCAACTATCATTCATATGATACCTTTACCTGCTATGATGATGAGATTCACTAACTATTTTTTTATTTTGCAGCTTGACATATTTTCTCTTTGTGTACCTGTACAATGGTGCAAAAACTGATTTCTTCAACTATCAAATGCTCTTCACCCTTTTATAGCCCAAAATCTTTCTTCGTGACTTAACCATGTAAAATTGTGATCAATTGTTCTCTTAACTATTTTATCATTCATCATTGCTTCACAACCTAGAAGTCTAACCCAAAAATTAACCCCATGATATTGTGATTGCATTCTTTCTCTCCTTTGCATCCTTAACCTTAGGTTATTCATTAACATCTGTGATGATGCAATGGCTTGTAATATTACTACTTTGGTTAGCTCTTCACACCATCACAGCTTGAAAAGTCTTAACTTTTCTTGTCACTTCAATGTTGCAATAACTATTTTGAGTTTATCTACTACCTTGTTTGCAACTTCACGAGTTAAGATCTTAACTTCCCATTTAACTGTACAATATTGCAATGACTACACACTTAACTGCTAGATCACTTTTTGCAGCTTCGCAACCCAAATTTGAAAATCAGCTTTAATATCTGTGATGCTAAACTCTAACCCATCATGTAACTCTATGAAGCTATGAATACATGCTTTCACTCTATCACACTATTAACCTTAGGTAAACTTTAACTGCCAGTGATGATGCAATAGCTTTAGGTCTTAACTATCATGTTCAATATTCGCATTCTCACAACTTGAAAAGTCTTAACTATTATGTCACCCACAATTTTATATTAACCATGTGAGATTGACTATCACCTTGTGTGCAACTTCACAACTTGAAATTTTAACTTTCCATTTAATTGTGTGATGTTGCGATGACTACACACTTAACCACCCATATCATTTTTCACAACTTTGTGACTTATCTTTCACCATATGAAATATAAGCTATGATGTCGTGAAAACCTTTGATCTTATCTTCATCTGATAGTTAAGAATCCATCTCCAAGGGCAATTAACTTTTCAACATGTGATGTGGATGTTCCAATGCATTTAGCATCATTGATTTGATTTAAACCTTCATTCTCACCACCTTTGACTAGAGTATTTTCCATTCTTAAGTAGATTGAGCATTTCTAAAATATTTTTCTACCTCCTCTATATTTGATTGGATTGTACTCACTTTGACTTGCTTCCCCAACCTTGTGCTTGATTCCAGTGATTATAATTTTGACTAGTTAGAAAATTTACCTTCATGGGTCAAAACTTGCCAAGGAGAAGGCAAATTGGAAATTCTCATAGAAGTTGCAATATGAAGACTAGGAATTTGAGTTTCATCTTTGAAGAAATGCATTATGTTGTGAGTAAGTAAAATATTATCTTTATCAAGTCAAGTACTAAACTTACCCATTAAGAGACATGCATATAGGATAACCCACCCATTTCACCAAAAGAGAAGGTAGATGGGGGGAACCTGATAAAGACCTCCTAGCCTAAGGAAAACTAGACCTAGACTCATCATAAGATAATTAGGAGAATACCACTTTTAACTCAACATCTAAGGTTCATTTTCTTTAACATGTGGAGAAAAAAAGTGGGAGAAATAGTTGGCTCTATCTAGGGACTTGGAAATTTTTATGTCTAAGGAAGGAATCCAAGATCTCTGGTTTCACAAAAGAATAAACAAATGGAAAAACAAAATAAGAAAAAGGGTAACAAGGAAAGGATAAGAAAGTAAAGGAAACTAACTAGGGAAACAAAAATAGGAACTAAACATAACTATAATACAATACAAGGGTTACCTATTTTCAATTAGAAACTTAGTATAACTTCAAACCTTGACCATTATATGTCAAGGGTAGTACTTCAATATATAGATACACCAACTTGAAAGATTTTCTCTCAAAATCTTGATGAATGGTGAATGGACCCTTCCAGAGTGTCTCAAATTTTCCATGCATACCTTTAGGCACTTTTCTCTTATCCCATAACAACACCACATCTCCTATCATGAACTTTTGGGGTCTGATTTTCTTATAAAACAAATTCTTTACTTTCATCTAATGTTGTGTAATGTGATTTACAATCCCCTCGATTTCCTCTTCACATTTTCTCAAATACAAGATCCACTTTGCTAAACCATCTTTATAAATGGAATCTTCTATCATGGTTCTCAACTTACTAGTAGCCAATTCTAAAGGTAGTGGAAGGCTTACCTCAACTCCACAAACAAGTTCAAAAGGGGAAATATTAATCGCCCTCTTCAGAGTCACTCTGTTAGTCTAGAGTGCTTCATGAATTTTCTTGTACCAAGTTTTGTGGTTATTTGACACAAGCTTTTACACAATGTTGGTCAAGTTTTTGTTGCTATATTTAGCTTGACCATTTCTTTGCAAAAAATAGTCAGACGAGTGACTAATTGTTATGCCATATTTGAGACAAAATTTAGTAATTTCAATGGAGGAAGAATAAGTTGCATTATCCATCACTATTTTTGTAGGCACGTTGAATCTCACCATGATGTTCTCTTTGATAAACTCACACACTACCTCAGAAGTAGTTATTTTTGTTTCTTTGACTTCCACCCACTTTGTGAAGTAATCTTTAACAGTAATTATGTAGGCATGACTAGCACTAGATGTAGGGTTTATAGGACCTATGAAATCAAGACCCGAATGTTGAAATGGGTCATCAACAACTACTAGTCTGAGAGGTAATATCACCAATTGGGGTCTTCTTGTAAACATCTTGCACTTCTCACATTTTGATACCCAATGGTAGGCATCTTTGAACATTCCAGGGCAATAGTAACATTGCCTAAGTATCTTGAGAGCAGTGACTGAAGAAGAGAAATGTCCACCATAGGATTCATCATGGAATTTCCTAAACAACCTCTCTTGTTGTTTCTTATCCACACATCTAAGGAAGGTTCCATCTATTGACTTTTTGTATAATCTTTCCTCATAAATAACATATTTGGCTTCCTCAGATCTCTCCTTTGTTTCACTGTTAGCCCTTCAGGCCATTCTCCATAAGTTAAGAAGTATTTGATATTTTTAAACCATAGATCTTGCAAACTCAGTATCAAGACTAACTAGTTTGCTTCAAGTTCATTATCCACTTGATTTTCCACCATAGCTCTATACAATGCATTCCTCCTTCCCAACTTTGTGGGCTTGATCTCTATGTCATATTCTTGAGTTTTCACTATCCATGTCCCTCTATTATTACATCCTACATCTTTCTAGGTCAATATGATCTTCATTGCTATATCAAGAACATACACTACATATGAGAATTTAGGATATAGAATCTAAGACTCTTGAAGGCCTTTACCATAGTGAAGACATGCTTTTCCACTTGGTAATACCTCAACTCATTATCTTTTAGGGGTATGCTCATGAATGTGATAGGAACTTGGACCCCTTCATCATTTTCCTACATAAGGATGGTTGACAAAGTATGCTCAGAAGCATAGCAGTAGATCATGAAGTCCTTCTTATAGTCTGGTGGTACAAAAAAGGAGTGTTAGCTATAGCTTCTTTAATATCTTAAAAAGATTGTTTTCCAAGATCGCTCCATTTGAAAATTGAATTTCCTTGCATCATATCCATGTTACATTTGGTGATATCGAAAAAGTATGGAACAAATCTGTTGAGAAAGTTTACTTGATCAAAGAAAGATTTGACCCTGGTCTTATTTGCAAACAAACTCAATCTTTGTATAGCTTCAACTCATCCTAGGTCAATTCTTATACCTTCCTAAGATACTATGTGGCCAAGTAGTTTTCCTTCAGTCACAAAAAATAAAAACTTCTTAGGATTCAAGGAAATCCCATGTTCTCAGCATTATTGCAGTACTTTCCTCAAATCTCCTATATGATCCTTCCTCTTCTTTGAAAATGTTGCCAAATCATCTAAATATATGACACTGATCTTATCTTTCATATCTGCAAAAGAAAGTTTCATACGTCATTGGAAAGTGGCACTAGCATTGATGAGGCCAAAGGGCATTCTATGATATGTGAAAGTCACCCATGGAGTGGTGAAAGAAGTTTTATGTTGATCTTTTTTTCCACTTCAAACTAATTGCAGCCTAAGAAGCCATCAAGAATAGACATCATTTTTGCACCTGCCACCGTCTATAATAGGTGATCCATATTAAGAAGTGCATAATTATCATTTAGTGATGCCTAATTCAGGTTCTAGAAATCTATACATATCCTTATCTATCCATTTTTCTTCCTAACTAGAACTATGTTAGCTATCCAGGTGGAATGATGGATCAGGTATATGATTCTTGCCTTAAGCATTTTATCCTCTTCTCTAAATATGGCATTAGCAACCTTTAGATTGTGCTTCTCCATTTATGCCAAAAATGAGTAGCATCAAGTTTTAAAGGAATTTCATGCTTTAATTGTCCATTCATGAAACTCTTTAAATCTTCATAACTCCATGCAAACATATCCTAGTATTCAAGAAAACATTTCTTAGCTTCTTCCCTTTCTTCCTATATGCATCTTTTCCAACATTGATCATTTTAGGGCTTTGCTCACAACCAATGTTCACTCATTTGTATTCACCAGTGGTACGTCCTTTCTTTTCTCTTTTCTTCTTGATATAAGTATCATGGAAATTGAACAATTTTTCTAATGATATGAAGTGGGGGGGATAGTATTACCTTGTAATTGGATGATGCTAGATTCCTTTTTCTTCTATTTTTCATAGTGATCCTCTTGACAACTACTTGAATCATTTTAATTAAAACTTCTAGAATTCTCTAGAAATAGTTGTAGGCTCTTATCATCTTCAAATACTTGTCATTCTTATGCATTATTAGGCACAGATGACCTATATATGACTTCCACATGATACCTTTTATCTTTAAATCTTGGGTGGGGCAGTAATAGGGATGCAAATACTTTTGATGAGTCTACCTTTGAATTTAACTCTCTTGGCACAGATTCTATTAAGAAGGAATCCAATCCTTCAATCTTTTCCCACATTCTATTGTGGTAGTTTTTTAATTTATGATTTTTCATAGAATACTAACCCTTTAACTAGTAGACAATCAATTCAACATCCCCTTGAGCTTTCAAAATTTTTACTCATTTTTCTTTCACAGCAATTATTCTAAGGAGAAAGGCTTCACACTCGGTTGTGTTTTTTGTGTTCTTGAACTCTAGGTTGAATTCCATTGGTTTGGGTTCACCTTCTAGTGGTATCAGTATGATTCCCACACTTGAGCTAGATGAGGAGCAACTCCCATTAAATTCTTGTGTCTAAATTTGTGTTGTTTCTTTTTTAGCAGAGGTTAGATTTTCCTCTTCTTCATCTTTTTTTTCTATCAACATTGTCATTGGTAAATAACATGTAGTTTCCAATTTCTAATTCTTGATATAGGATTTAGGAATTAGGGTCATTCATTTTTAGAATGGTGAATTTAGCCTTCTCCTCAAGTTCTAGCTTAACTTTCTTGTTACCCACCGGAATATGGCATGAGACTAGTCTAATTTTATTTCTTTGCCTAAATCTTTTCAAAAAATTCTAATCACCAATAACCTATAGCTAGTAGGAATATTAGCAACCAATATAGTTAACAAAAGTTTCTTCTTAGGATAAACAACCAAGGCTACCTGAGCATCTTTGATTTGTCCAAGCAATGGGACTTTCTTGGCATCCATAGAGTAGCATTTACCATGAACTTTGGTGAGAATGAGATCTAAGGCTTTAGCTACAAGGTAGGACATAACATTGTCAAAAGCTCCTGAGTCTATAATATAGTTGTTCAAATTGCATCCATTCATATAAAGTGATACATAGAAAGGCTCGGGCTTTTGGCCAAGAAAGATGGCTAGAATAGTGGGTTCCTCTTGTTCAAAAAAATGGATGTCAAGGATTCATCTTCTAAGGTTGACACAACATTATCATTCAAATTTATATTATCACCTTTATAGTGGTCTATGAATCTCTTTAATTCAGCAGGATTAGATTTCAAATAATTTATGGAAGAAATTTGAATTTTGGACTCTTTGTAGAATTTAACAAAATCAAAGGGACCTTGTTCCTTACCTGATTCAAGAATCTTCATTCCTTGACTAGCATCTTTAGTACCTAAAGCAAATGGATCATGGATTCTTAAAGGAAAATTAGGAACCATGGCTTTTCATTTTTGACTTCTAGTGATCATGGCATATGTAGCATCATCTATATTATTATAGCATTCTTTGTGCCTTTCTGAGTCAAATTCATACTCTAAAAATAAATTTATAGAGTCACTAATCGAGCATGAGTCCATTTCAGCCCTTGACATTGAGGCACTCAATTTATTAGTGGTCAGCAACTACATCATGCAGACTACTTCTAGGCAACTTTCTCCATCATGGTTCATTGTTAGATGAAATAAATAGATGTTTCCATTTTTAGGCAGTGCTTCTATAGCCAATCTTGGTTGCAGACCAGTCAATTGTAGGGTTCTACTTTCATTATTGCTTCCATCATTATTCTTTCCAGTCTAGTCTTAGAAATTCTGTTGATAAGGGTTATTGAATTTGGGAAGTTCTCTCTTTATGGAAATAAACTCATTTGACAACTTTTGAAACATTTCCTCCAAAGAGGTAGTACCACTGGTATTGGTCTTAGTTTTTATCTCCTATTTCCATCTTCCGCTCGAGATCATATCATCTTCTAATTCCATAGCCATTCTCTATATTATTTATAAAACAACTGGATGAGCCCTTCTTAAATCAAAGTTGATGTCAAGTGGCATGCAATTATGAAGAAGATTTTCAATTTTCCTGCAGTATAAGAAAACTCAGGTGCGAAAATAGCTTCCTACACTAATCCCTTAAGGAAATTATTGTGCAAATTCCTAGTAAATCCTTACAATTTTAGATTTGATATTATGTAAACAATAATATTGTAGTCAACCATGAATATAGAAAATAGATAGAGAAATAAAACACATAAACACAAAGATATGTTGGTGGGGAAAAACCTTTCAGTAAAACAACTCCACTCATCCAAAACCTACACAATGTATTATCTTCAACACAAAGGTTACAACACACTTGCAATGCAAGTTCTTTCAAGACATGAAAGATGAATCTAGTAGCAACCAACAATACACTTTTTCACTCTCTCCTATCTACAACCCTAAAAATGATTATATCATGTGCTTTCCATTTTTAGGGCAACTTCCGAAGAACAACTATATTAGGGTTTTATCATTCTCCAAAAAAGTACAATACTCAATGATCAATTGCCACATGTCTTCACATCTTCACCCATCATCAAATCTTCTAGAGATAGCTCTTACACATCATAGGAATCTATCATAACCATTTCAACCATGATCTCCTTACACACCATTCAAGATGTCAACACATAAAAGTGGAGTGACACATCAACATGCTAACTAGACGTGTACACTCACACTTAATTACATTATTTACAAAAAATACATTTACAAAACAAATAATTAGAATTGGAATTATCCAAGGTTGAGACACCTTATTCCTAACATTCTCCCACTTGTTGAACACCTTGTAAGAGAAACAAGAACATAATAGGAGTTAAACGCTATAGACCAAAAGGCCCATAGACTCTGAACACCATCTAAACTTCTCTATGCCCACTAGTTTCATCAATGCATCTGCAACATTCTTTATAGTATCTACCTTCTCCAAATTTACCTTTCCATCTTCTGCCATATCTCTCACAAATTGAAACTACACATCAATGTGCTTCATTCTGGCATGGAAAGTTGGATTCTTTGCAAGGTAAGTAACACTTTGATTGTTGCACCAAATAGTAATCTATCCTACATTAACACCAATATCAAAACACAATCTCCTAAGCCAAATGGCTTCCTTACAAGCATGAGTAGTAGCTATATACTCAGCTTTTGTAATGGAAAAAGTAACCATAGGTTGTCACTTACTCATCCAACTGATGACACCACCAAACATAGTGAACACATAAGCACTGGTGGATCTCTTGTTGTCAATATCACCTACCCAATCTGAATCCACAAACCCATGAATACAAATTGAATGTGGAGCTCTAGAAGAGTTACCATGATAAAAAATGGAGTAATCTAATGTACCCCTCAAATATCTGAATACTCACTTAACTGCATCCCAATGTATTCATCCAGGATTAGCCATAAACCAGCTCAAAACTCCCACTGCTTGGGCAATGTCTGGTCTAGTATGGACCATAGCATACATAAGACTACCAACTACACTAACATAAGGTACTCTACTCATGTCCTCCACCTCACTAGGATATTTTGGACAATCATCTATATTTAACTTTGTTCCCATAGAAATAGGAACACACAATGGTCTACAATTTGCCATGATGAACCTGTCCAACACAGACTTCACATACTTACTTTGACTCAACCAAAGTTTTCTATTAGACCTATCTCTACTAATTTCCATACCCAAGATGTACCTTGTTGTCCCAAGATCTTTCATCTCAAACTATGCTAACAACTGAGATTTAAAATTAGAAATCATACCCTTACCCTTCCCAAGTAGCAACATATCATCAACATATAATGCAACAATAAGAAGGTGATCGTTTTCAATTCTAAAATAAACACAATGATTTGATTTCAATCTTACAAATCCAATTGACAACACAAAGGCATCAAACTTAAGGTACCACATCCTAGGAGATTATTTCAAACCACACAGAGACTTCTTTAATCTACAAAACAAAGATTCGTTACCTTTAATAGTGTAGTGCTCAAGCTATGACATATAAATCTCTTCCTCCAAATCACAATGTAGGAAAGTTGTCTTCACATCCATCTGTTCTATCTCTAAATCATATGATGCAACAAGAGATAACATAAATCCAATGGATGTCAACTTTGCAACAAGAGAGAATATTTCACCATAATCAATTCCCTCCACCTATGAGTACCCCTTCACAATCAATCTAGCTTTGTACCTTTTAACACTGCCATTTGCACAGGATTTCTTCTTGAACACTCATTTGCTACCAATAGGTTTCCATCCTTTAGGAAAAGGTACAAGGTCCCAAGTTTTGTTTTTATCCAATGAAGCCATCTCATCATCCATGGCCTCAATCCAAGAACCTACATCTTCCATATCCAAAGCCTCTTTCATAGATCTAGGCTCATCAATGTTAGTAATCAAAGAGAAGGAACAACTAGAATCTAACATAGAATAACCAAAACTTTATGGCTACTTTCTTAATCTTGTGGATCTCTCCAAGGGCTAAGGTTGAGGTTGTTCTTCCTCTTCTTCTAAACTATCAAAGCTACTAGAGATCTCCTCATCATTAGACCCAACATGGTCTTTCTGTTCATTCTTCTTAGGGGTAGGAGGCAAGTGAATAGTATCTTCTTTATTTTCTTTTTCATCTAGCTGTAGCACAATAGGAGAAGATGTTAGCTCTCTAAAAATAACATTTCTACTATACAACACCTTACTAGTCACAGGGTTCCAAAGCTTGTATCCTTTCACACCAACACTGTATCCAATGAAAATACATTTGACAGCTTTGTTTTCCAACTTAGATCTTTTCTCTTTTGGAATATATGCATAAGCTTCACAACCAAAAACATAAAGATGTCTAGTTAAAGGATTCTTACCAAACCACACCTCCATGGGTGTCTTGCCAACAAGAGCTGATGTAGGAGATCTTTTAACCAAATAGCAAGTAGTGGCCACAACTTCAACCCAAAACTTTTGTTCAAGACCAGCTCCACTAAGCATACTCCTAGCCTTCTCCATTAGTGTCCTGTTCATTCTTACTACAACTCTATTTTTCTATGGGGTATAAGGAGTTGTCTTATGCCTCTCAATACCTTGTTCTTTACAAAACTATTCAAACTCTACTAAGCAAAACTCACCACCATTGTTAGTTCTAATGTATCAACTTCTGTCATAACTTTTGACTCAAATATGGGTTTTGGCTAAAATTTTATAGGTAATCACATGAGGAGGATTTATTGGGATTATCAATCAGCTCAAATTGATAGGTGGTCATTTTGACATTTTTTCAAGAGCTTGAAATTTCATCTCAACCTCCAAAATTGAGTTTTTGTGTTTTTTGCAAGTTTTTTAGAAAGTTGTTTTTTAAATAAATCTGAAAACATACCCTTGATTTCATAGATTAGTTAAGCATTCATAGGATGGATTTTACTAATTACCAAAGATGGAAAATTCTATTTGTTTCAAAAAAATTTCCAAATATGGTAATTTTCATAATTGTAATAAGTAGGCATTTTCTGTCATTGTAAGGTAGAATAGAGTTGGAGAAGTTGAATAAAGAATCTATTGTTTTGAAAATATGTGGTGTTATTATTTTTTAAGTATTGTTTGAAAAAGTTTTGGGCTACATCATTTGGTATCAGAGTAGGAAGATGGTTGGAAGAGGAAGAGGAAGAGGAGGTGTCACTCCAATGCAAAGATTTATGTTGGATATGCAGATGTAGATTGAACGGCTAAATGAGAGAATGGATGATCAAGGAATACCAGTAGCACAAGGAGAGAACAAATTAGATGAAGAGGGAAATTGAAGAGGTGCTAATCAAAATGAAGAAAATGAAGAACCCTTGGAAGAATTGAGCTATGAAGATAGAGTGCTTCAAGCTTTAGAAGGGAAAAATGAAGGGATCATGATCGAAGTCTTAGACTATGCTAGTATTCTTAAGCCAGAAGAGTTGATAGATTGGCTAAACAAGATGGATAATTTTTTTGAATGGAAGCCTATGGAAAAGGGAAAGAAGATGAAGTTTGCTTGCACAAAATTAAAGGGACATGCAATGATATGGTGGGATCACCTCTAGAAGAAACAAACCAAAAAACAAAAGGAAAAGATCAAAATGTAGAGCAAGATGGAGAAAAAGCTTCGGGAAAAGTTCTTACTGTTAGACTACTCACAAACCCTATTTTGTAAGTTTTACAATTTGAAGCAAAATTTGTCTTCCATACAAGAGTACACAAATGAATTCTATAAGTTATCCATGAGAATAGAGAATTAAGAAGATGATGAGTAGGTGGCTGCTAGATATACGAATGGCCTTCAATTCTCTATCCAAGATTAACTAAGCATGCATCGTGTTAACAGTATGGAGGAAGCCTACCAATTAGCTCTAAAGGCTAAAGAAAAATAGAATCAATAGTACAATCAGAGGAATAGAGGAGGAAGAAGGGGTCCCTCAACACCATTTCGAGGAGGTTCTAACTACGATCGAGGAGAATCTTCCCAAGGCTTTGAAAGAAATATAGACTCCAGATAAGATCCCACAAAATAGGAAAGAGGAAGGGGATTTTGGCAAGGATGAGGTTATTGCAGCAGAAGAGGATGGGAAACCCAACGGAGCCCCTTTACCTATTTTAAATGTGGAGAAGAAGGACATAGAGCCTTTGAATGCTCAAACTATAACATGCCAGAAAAAAATCAAGGAAGACACCCTAGAGTGAACCTGGCTCAGCCAAAAGATGAGGAGCAAGAAGTCTCACTAGATGTGGAAGAAATCCTCATGATGAGGAGATCAATAATCATCCTAGAAAAAGATGAAGTTTCTGGAAAGAACTCTAATGATTCGTGGCTCCGAACCTACATTTTTAGAACTAGATGTACTTCTGGTGGAAAGGTATGTCAAGTTATTGTTGATGAGGGAAGTTGTGAGAATATAGTATCTAGAGAAATGGTAGAGAAGTTAAATTTACAATGTGAGAAGCACCCTCAGCCTTACCGTATTGCATGTTTTAAGAAAGGAAATGAAGTAATAGTTGATAAAAGATGTTTAGTCAAATTTACCATAGGAAAATTTTATAAGGATGAGATATTGTGTGATGTTATCCCTACGGATGCTTGCCATATGTTGTTGGGAAGACCATGGCAGTATAATAGAAAGGTCATGCATGACAAGGAGAAAAATACTTACACATTTTGGAATGATGGCTATAAGGTGGTTTTGTTGCTTCATAAGGATGAAAAGAAGAATAAAACCATGTTGTCTGCAAGAGAAGTTGTCAAAGAAATGAAAGTAACAAGTATTTGTTATGCACTAGTACTAAAAAGAGGAGAAGAACAAGAAAATGTGATGCCACCCAAGGCAATTAAGGTGTTAGAGGAGTTTTCTAATGTTGCTCTTGAAGAACTATGTGATGGTCTCCCACCCAAAAGAGATATTTAGCATCATCTTGATCTTATTCCTAGAGCAATTTTACCTAATCAAGCAGCCTATCGGTTAAATCTAACACAACATGCAGAGTTGAATAAACAAGTGACAAAACTGATGCAAAAGGGTCTGGTCAAGGAAAGCATGAGTCCATGTGTAGTAACCACATTTTTTACTCCAAAGAAGGATGACACATGGAGGATGTGAATTAATAGCAGAGCAATCGATAAGATTACCATTAAGTACCAGTTGCCTATTCCTCAAATAGAGGACATGATGGATGAATTAGTGGGGGCTAAGTACTTCAGTAAGATTGATCTCCAAAGTGGCTACCATCAAATCCACATTCAAGAGGGAGATGAATGGAAGACAACATTTAAGAAAAGAGATGGTTTGTACGAATGGATGGTTATGTCTTTTGGGCTTTTGAATGCACCCAACACATTCATGCAGCTGATGAACATAGTGTTGCGACCTTACATTGGTAAGTTTGTTGTAGTTTACTTTGATGATATTATGATCTATAGTAGGAGCAAGGAAGAACACTTACAACATCTGAGGGTCATCTTGAGTGTCTTAAGAAAGGAGAAGCTCTTTGTGAACTCAAAGAGGTTCATGCAAACTAGTTTGACCTTTCTGGGCTTTGTCATTTCTCAAGCTAGTGTTCAAATGGATCCAAAAAAGGTAAGAGCAATCCTAGAATGGCCTAGTCCTTCTAGTATAATAGGAGTACAAAGTTTTCATGGATTGGTAACTTTCTACTAAAAATTTATCGAAAATCTTAGCAGTATTATAGCAACCATAAAAAATTGTACCAAAGGAAGGGAGTTCACATGGACACCAAATGCTGAAGAGAGTTTTAAATTCTTGAAAGAAAAGGTAACTGAAGCTCCTATATTGACACTTTCAAATTTTGACAAAGTTTTTGAAGTAGAGTGTAATGCTTCACATGTTGGAATTGGTGTTATTCTGAGCCAAGTAGGTAAGCTCATGGCCTTCTTTAGGAAAAAATTTAATCAAGTAAGAAAGAATTATTCTACCTATGATCTAGAGTTTTATGCAATTGTTCAAGCATTAAGACATTGGAGGCACTATCTGGCCCCACATGAGTTTGTGTTGTTTATTGATCATATTGCTCTAAAATATCTCAACACACAAAAGAAGTTGAATAGTCAACATGCCAAGTGGGTATCTTTCTTATAGGGATACACTTTTGTCTTGAAGCATAAATCTAGAAAATAGAATTAGGTTGTTGATGCCTTGAGCAGGCACGCTAGACTATTAATCACAATGGAAACTAAGGTCACTAGTTTTGATGCTATTAAGACCTTGTATGAAACTAATGATGATTTCTAGGAAATTGTGGAATAGCTAAAGGCTTCATCTTCTAGTAAGTTGGTTCATGTGAAAGGTGACTATTTTATGCAGGATGGGTACCTCTTTAAGGGTAAACAACTATGTATATCAGGCGGATCCATGTGGGAAAGCATTATCAGGGAATTTCATAGTGGCGGACTAGCTGGACACTTTGGAAAGGACAAAACAATACACTTGGTTGAAGATAAGTATTATTGGCCCAAGATAGAGAGGGACATCACTAAATACATGGCAAGGTGCAGAATCTATCAAGTGGCTAAAGGACACTCACAGAATACAGGATTTATACATGCCTTTACCAGTACTCACCGAACCATGAACTAACGTGAGAATGGATTTTGTATTGGGTCTCCCACACACTCAGTAAGGTAATGATTCTATTTTTGTGGTTGTTGATCAATCAAAAATGGTCCACTTTATTGCTTGTAAAAAGACCAACGATGCAACTAGAGTAGCAAAAAATTTCTTCTCAAAAATTGTTCATTTACATGGCCTTACAAAGACCATTACCTGGCTCTCTAAAAGAAATTAGGAAAATAGTTACAGTTTAGTAGTGCTTATCACCCTCAAATGGATGGACAAGCAAAGATAGTCAATCAGAGTTTTGGAAATATGTTATGTTGCATTGTGGGGGATGTTGGCGCCCAAAATTGAGTTCCCATTTTGAGTATCTATTTGAAATTTTGAGTCAAATCAAGCCCCATAAATGTTAGAATCTAAAAATATTAACAACCCAAAAAACTAGTGCTAAGAGTAAATATCTAAACTATGAATGCAAATGATACAAAATCAAAATAGCAACACAGAGTTAGTCTCCTAGAGAGTAATGCAAATGCTAGAAGCAAAATAGCAGTACGAAGATGCAAAAACAAGAGATGCAAATACAAGCCAGGTAGCATGCTTATCTAGGCTAGGAAGAGGGAGGAGGTGGCAACACCAACCAATGAGGAGCAACCATCTATCAGACTAAAGATAGCGAAGTATCTTCCCAAGATAGCTAATGGATGCTCACATGTAGGAAGGTGAAACCTCACAACCATTCACCTAATAAGACATGGTTTATTAACCTAAGTGAGATTATTAAAAAGTGTAAGAAAAACCTAGCAAAATAGGAAAAATAAAAAACTACACTAACACCCCCCCATAAGAAAAGCTTAGGTGGATGTAGAAATGGGTCCCGGCAAGTCAAGCCTGATGAGGTACCCATGTACATAAGATTTCCCAAAAGAGAGAGAAAAGAGACCCCCCCACACAAAAAAAGTCAGGGCTCCAAGTGAGAGGAAGAGGCCCCCCCAAAAGATGAAGCATCCCGCATCCCCAGCAAAGCTTGTAAATGAAGGAACTTGCTCTCAGTGAAGGGTTTGGTGAAGATATCAGCAACTTTCTCGGAAGTTGGACAATAGCGAAGGTCAATGACATGACCATGGATGAGCTCTCGGATGTAGTGCATGTGGACCTCTATGTGTTTGGTCCGCTGATGATGAACTAGATTTCGTGAGATCTGAATGGCACTCTGGTTGTCACAAAATATGACTGATGGTCGTCTGATCTGGATACCAAACTCAGTGAGAAGATGTTGAATCCAAATGGCCTTAGTGGTGACATTTACAGCCCCCTGATACTCAGCCTCAATAGAAGACAGAGCAATAGCAGACTGCTTTTTGCTCGACCAATAAACAGGACCTGACCCAAGTGAGAAGCTATACCCTGAAGTAGACTTGTGATCCTTAGAATCACCTGCCCAATCTGAATCTGTGTAGCCCACCAAATCAATCTCAATACCTATTGCGTAGTGAATCCCACAACTATGAGAACCTTGAATGTAGTGAAGGATTCGCTTGGCTGCTTTCCAGTGTAACTCATGGGGCTCCTGCATGAATCGAGAGACCATGCCTACAGCATAGGAGATGGCAAGTCTCGTATGAGTTAGATAAATGAGACTCCCAACAAGTTGCCAGTACAAAGTGCCATCAACAAGTGGAGAAGAACATTGAGCCTCAAGTTTAACTCCACAAAGGAAGGGAGTCGGAGCAAGCTTACAGTCAGCCATATGAAACCTCGAGAGTAAATCTAGAGCATACTTGGATTGTGTGATGGTGATCCCAGAAGGAGACTAAAGGATCTCAATCCTGAGAAAGTAATGCAACAAGCCCAAGTCAGTCATCAAAAAACTGTCCTGAAGGGCCACTTTGACAGCCTTAATGGTGGGTGAAGAACTTCTTGTGATTAGCAAGTCATCAACATACAAAACCAGAAATAGAAGTGAATCACCCTGTTGCAAAATGTAGACATTAGGATTAGAATGGCACCGAGTGAACCCAATTGATAGAAGGAAGGAGTCCATCTTGGCATACCAGGCCCGAGGAGCCTGTTTGAGGCCATAGAGAGACTTTCGAAGATGACACACAAGTGAAGAATCCTGAAGGTAGCCCTGTGACTGCTCCATCTAGATCTCCTCATGAAGGTCACCATGAAGAAAAGAACTCTTCACATCCATCTAATGTACTTCCGAATGATTAGCTACAACAATGGCAAGAACAATTCAAATGGAATTCATTCGGGCAACTGGCGCAAAAGTCTCAGAGTAGTCAATCCTAGGAACTTGGGAGAATCCTTTGGCGACCAAGTGAGCCTTGTGTTTGTCAACTGACCCATCTGCTGCAAATTTTTTCCGATAGATCCACTTACATCGAACAAGTTTTCTTCCTTTAGGAAGAGGGAAAAGATCCCAAGTGTGGTTCCTCATCAAGGAACTATACTCTTCCTGCATAGGTGTATCCCACTCAGAAATACCAGAAGCCTCATTAAAGGACTGTAGATCTGAGGCAGTAGCAATGAAGACATGTGGAGCATCCTGGAATTGTGAACGAGTTTGCCTAGTGTCTGATGGATCCCCAATCCAATCACCTGCAGACTGCAAGGTCTGTCTAGCCCAAAGTGGGCAAGAAGATGGAAAATCTAGAGGGGAATCATTGACCTCTGAATGATGACTAGGAGAGGAAGGAGGTGAGTTCTCTGAATCACTTTCTGCATCAGAAGTAGAGGTAGAAGATTGTTCAGGTCAATCTGACTCATCAGAAGATCTGTCATGTATTCCAAGTGACTCTAATGTCAAGGTAGAAGGAGTTGGAGAAGTGATAGAAAGTGAGCTTGAAGATCCCTCCTCAAACTAAACACTCTCTCAATGAATAACTCATGTGTAGTAGGGTGGAGTAACCGATAAACCTTCACACCATCAGGATAACCTACAAATATGCAAGGTTTGCTTTGTAGATCCAAGGCCTTACATTTCTCTGTAGGAATGTGGGCCCATGCAGGGGAGCCAAAAACTCGAAAGTGCTTAACTGATGGTTTCTGACCGCTCCAAGCTTCAAAAGGAGTAACTCCCTTCAAGGCTCGATGAGGAACACGGTTCTGGATATAACAAGCACAGTTAATGGCTTCTGCCCAATATTGTGGTGCAAGAGATCTAGAGTGAATCATACAGTTTGCCATTTCCTTCAAGGATCTATTCTTCCGTTCTGCAACACTATTTTGCTAAGGATTGTATGGAACTGAATGTTGTAAATCAATCCCCTCTAAAGTGCAAAATATTTCAAACCGATGGTTGACATACTCACCACCATTGTCTGTGCACAAAACCTTGATGGCTTTCCCAGATTGCTTTTCTACAAAAATTTTGAAGTCTTGAAAATGATCAAATACCTCTGAGTTCTATTTGAGAAAGTACACCCATGTATATCGAGAAAGGTCATCAATGAATGTGAGGACATATCGAGCCCTGCTAAAAGAAGGATGTTGAAATGGACCAGCCAAATCACTGTGAACTAACTTAGTATCTGTGAAGCTCTCCATGCCTTACTTTTGTCAAACTTTTCCTTAGGATGCTTACTAAGAATGCAACCTTGGCAAACACCTCCTGAGAATTGAACCGAAGGTAACCCTGTGACCATGCTCTGCTAGTTGAGCTGATGCAAATAGCGGAAGTTAAGATGGCCAAACCGCTCATGCCATAATTTACTCACATCATTAGAGTGAGTGAGCAAAACAGATGAAGGAGGATCAAGAACAAAGTGAGAAAACAAATAGAGCCGTGATTGATGATCTGCTCTCCCAACTGCAACTACAGAATCACTATGCAACTCACATATCTCCACTGAATCAGGAGTGAACTCAACCCGCTTGCCTAAACCTGTGTGAGTGATTTGGTATATTGATAGGAGATTAGTTGATAATGAGGGTACACAAAGAACATCATGGAATGTGCCATCCCCCACATCAACAGACCCTCTCCCACACACCTCAATAGGAGTGTCATCACCCATCAAAATAGAAGGCATAGTGCATGGCTCCAAGGATGAAAGTTCTTCCTTAGATGAAGCCATGTGGTGTGAAGCACCCGAATCAAGAACCCAAGTGGATGGTGAGGAAGCAACTGTAACAAGAGCTTTGCCCTTTCCTTTCCCCTTGTTGTTTTATTTTGCCTTGTTAGACTCTTCATTAGAACTTTGTTTGATAGACTCAGGAACACTAATATTATTCTTCTCAAGAATGTATGTCAAGTGATCAATTTGTTTCTTGAAACATTTATGTTCATCATGATCGGGTCTTTTACAATAGGCACATTTAACCTTTTCTTTCTTAGGCTTATCGCCCTTAGAGGATGAGGTATCAATAGTTGCTTTTGAAGCAATTGGTATCTGATCCTTCTTTTCCTCACTATTATTTTGTTTCTCATCCTTACTATTGTTGTTACTACTTTGTCATTTTTTTTCTTTTGTGCCTTGGTTGGTTGCTAAGGCATGTGACTTAGAGGACTTAAGAGTGCCCATCTGGATTAGCTTGTCCTGTTCTCGAGAGAGATTGACAGCAAAATCATCTAGAGATGGCATGGTGAATTGAGTACCGAGTGCACCCTTAGTAGCATAGAAGGTAGAGACAAACACAGAATATTCTGAACTTGCCTTAGAGAGAATACTAAGAATCAGTTGTTCATCTTTCTTTTCAATTCCACATTTTTTTAACTGCAGCCTTAGTGATTTCAATTTGGTGAAGAAATGTTGGATTATGTTGAAATTGCCTGGACTCAAACTAATTAATTCATTTTCCAACATATGACCCCTCATTGAATCTTGTGTGCCAAATAATGTTTCTAGCTTTGTCCATACTTCATTTGGTGTATCCAAAGACTCAATGTGAAATAGCAAGTCAGGAGAAACAGACAAACACAATGTTCCATATGCCTCATCACATTTGTTAAACCACTTAGGCTTGTCTTCATCTTTAGCAGGTTCAGTTTCAAGTCCCATAGTTATCCTATTTAATCCAGCTTTCCTTAAGTGAATTATCATGCATGATTTCCACTCAAAGTAATTGTATGGAGTTAGGATGGGCATATTTGTTTGATCCATGATGAAGAAATGCAAAGAAATGCTAAAAAGAAGAGAACCTAGCCACGACAATGCCCCCCCCCCCCCCCCCCTTTTTACTCAATCAAAGAACCCCCCCCCCCCCCCCCCCCAAAGAAATATGATTTGGCACTTTATTTTAGTGCATTTACAACTACCACTAGAAAGAAATACTTAGTGGTCTTGATTTCAATGCATTACAAACCCTCATGAAGAGCATATGCTAAAAGTGAAACTTGGGCACAATAATCAATGAAACAAATAGCACCACTGCGATCTACTCAAAAAATCATGCACTTTCAAAAAAAGAATTGCCTTGATACGAGGTCGTATGAGAAAGTTATGATCCTCCGAAGTTTCCAAAATGAGAACTATGCACAGTCACGACAGAGAATCTGCAATTTCTGAAGAATTCATGCATGAAAATCAAAAAACAACTCCACTAGTGGATAGAGCACAAAAAAATAGCCAAGTTCATAACAAGAATCATCAAAATCGGAGTTCTTATGAGCAAGAACGAGACATTTGAAAACTGCATTCAAATCTGTAACTGCCAACGGAGAGGGGTATGGCTGTAGCCTTTCATGCTTGATTCTGTAAAATATACAGCTTGCATGCAAAATCTAAAAGATACCCAGATAGTTTTTTGGGGCTGTGAACAAAATTGAGAAAGTGTTTTCCTTGCTGATGTACAAAAGATGTTGTTGTAGTGTAAATCAGATGCCTTTAACAGTAAAAAATGACTCCAAAAATCAAGAAACGACCCCAACAAACAAAATATGACATGAAAATTTTGGATCAGCTTCCTAAGTCCATTAATGGCATGTTGGAACCTGCAATACTAATTGAAAACTCCAAATATGCAAGTTGGTTGTCAAATTTGAGATTGAAACCCCAGAGAAAAATCGTTTTTGTCAAAACTTTTCTGATTCTCAAGATCATCCAAAGATGCAAGAGAAGAGCATATTTCGTTTTTCAAAAACTAAAATAAAATTTATTAGCCCCCCCCCAAATCTCTCAAATAAGGAAACTAAAATCTACTCTTGCACATAGAAAAGCTCTGATACCATGTTAGAATCTGAAAAGATTAACAACCCAGAAAACTAGTGCAAAGAATAAATATCTAAACTATGAATGCAAATGATATAAAATCAAAATAGAAACACAAAGTTAGTCTCCAAGAGAGTAATGCAAATGCTAGAAGCAAAAACAAGAGATGCAAATACAAGCCAGGTAGCATGCTTATATAGGCTAGGAAGAGGGAGGAGGTGGCAACACCAACCAATGAGGAGCAACCATCTATCGGACTAAAGATAGCAAAGTATCTTCCCAAGATAGCTAATGGATGCTCACATGTAGGAAGGTGACACCTCACAACCATTCACCTAATAAGACATGCTTTATTAACCTAAGTGAGATTATTAAAAAGTGTAGGAAAAACCTAGCAAAATAGGAAAAATAAAAAACTACACTAACAATAAATGTGTATGTAACCGATTGTAATTTTGAGCCCCAAGAGGTGTTTGATGTTTCTAACACCTTTCATTCAGCCTGTCTAAGTGTTTCATGAAGTTATATTGACATTTTGAGCCATTTCATGAAGTCTCATTTCGGGCACATTTCAATTCTACATTTTACCCTAAGTGTCAAATAGTGACAGGAGGTTGTGTTTGCATCTAAATATATCGCACCCAAAAATGTTTCATGAATCACCACTTTGGGAGTATCTAGTGTCCATACTAGAGAACTTATGTTTTAGATTTTGAGTCATTTCAAATCCGTTTGACTAGGTTTTGAACCCCTCAAACTTGGTAGTTTACTGTTTTCATGCTATTGCAATTAATTCACATTCTGGGAAGCCCTATTTGATGTGTTATAACTTTTGACCAGTTGACTAAAATGTTGAAATTCTTATTGCATTGCATTATAAATGTTAGAGACTTGTTATGTTTTAAGTTTTAGCTTATGACAAATCCGTTTAATCAGTTTTCAAATGCGATTCCAAACGAAATTTCTAAAATTTTAGTGGTGAAATAAAATGCAGATTGTTTGGTACCCCTGTTTGGGATGTCATAACTCAAAACTCATGATTAGCTAGATCAAATAGATCATACCCCTGTGTTGTCCTCTGAAAATACTCCAAGTGTGTCAATTTTTAAGTCTTGACGAATCCATATGCACAATTTTCCAGTTCTGTTCCATTTGCAATAATCGATTTCCTGCTATTGTTTCAATCTGCAAAATCCAAGTAGCCCACTTTGAATGCTCTCCATTTGCACCCAGTTATTTTTCATGAGCCCAAATCATAGATCCATATTCTCCTCATGACGGAGAATCAACGCCTCAATTTTCATGATCTCATGTGTCAGTTTGCCCAGTTTTCCAAGCCAAATCTGAACCCAATTTATTGCTTTCTGACTTGTTTACTTGCAGGTAATTCTGAGGAGGCAACTTTGATAGCAAATATCTTTTGACCCTGAATTCATCATGAGATGAGATTCGATGGGGTAGAAGTGTGCGGAAAAGAGAATCAATGTGCCAGTTTTTAGAGCCCAATTAGAGGTTTGGGTTAGTTTTTAAGGCCAGTCAAAGGACCTCCTGGTGCAAAAGTGATAGGTTGCAAAGAGGGATAAAATGAGTTTTAAATGAGGGTTCAGTGATCGAACTTGTTTCTAATTAGTTTGAGATGATCAATGGATCAATCTGAGAATCTAGTTGTTCAAAAATGAAAAAAAAAATTAGTCAGACCCACTTTGGGGCCCGACTGATTCCATCAGGACTATTGAAAATTTGTGCAAGTTGAGGCCCTTGATTATCCAGCACCCTTCTAGTATTGTTAATCTATTGGTTTGAAAATAGCTTGGATGCAACTTTTTCTTCTATTAATGGCTATATCAAGCATGATGGTCTCAAGCTCTTTCGAATCTCCAACAATGGCCATGGCATTCAATATGAAGACTTTCAATGTTGGATTCATATGAAGGTTTGAAAATAATTAACTCACTAAGTTTTTGAGGAGAAATTTTAAGCTACTATGACATTTATTGCATGTATGACTGATATAACAATCATAGAGGATCAAACCTGTGATCAAAGAAGTCGTTGCCAAGCTCAAAAACCACGGCATGCAAAGTACAATGTCAATTTAAAAATACCCTCAACTCTCATGCAAGCCATAAAGAATCCAGTGCAACAACAGGGAGGCAGGAAGTTGAAACAGAGCAGGGAACCCACGCCATTGTAAGGAGTTCCCACGGCAACCAAAGGAGCAGGCAGTCGGCATGCATGTATAAAGCCATAGCAGACAGCAAAGGAAGCCACGGGCCATAAGTAAGGAGCAGCACTAGTCAATGAGAAGATGCCCACACCATGTTAAAACAAAGAATCATGTCTCAAGTAGCAATAGGGAGCACCAATAAAAGAAGATTATGTTTGAATTAAAAGTCACTGGCAGAGTTTTTTTTTTAAAATGAAGCTTACAGCATGATTCAATAGGAACTTACACAATCAAAGGCAAGAACAAAAAGATCACACCCATAGTAAGGACTCTAGCCATCCATAGGAGTAGCTCAAGTAGCTCACACAATGAGCTAACACTACTAGTCAAAGGCATAGGTAGACATAGCCATTTAATGGAGACCCACGACTAAGAGTAGGTAGTAGGCATTTATTTTGAAACAAGGCACCATGTTAAAACAAAAAGGTAAACCACCTACGCCAAGGTAAGGAGAAGAGGCTGTGTCAGAGGCTCCACATGCAAATGAAAATAGGAAGGCCATGGGCAAGGCACAGCAAGCTGAAAGGGTCCATGTGAAATAGAGCTTCAAGTTTGAACAGAACCATTAAATCTCACATTCACTGTGGGATTGTATGCTCAACGCTTTAAATTAAAAAGCATACACATTCTATAGTGTCTAAGGACAGCGGGCTATTTTGTAAGCCACTCATTGATGCAAGGAGGGCCCACTCATCTAACCAATGTGGACGCAGTTAAAGGAAAATTTTAAACAAGCACGCAATTTGAAGCAGAGACTGGAAAAGTCTAGAATCTGAGTCACTACCTCGCTAGGCGAGAAGTCCAAGGTTTTTAGGCTAGTGACATAGTGAGTTGCCGAAAAAACTTAGAAATCTGACTAGATGCTCGTGGGTCCCACCTGCCTATCCAATGACAAAACAAAATTCCAAATGTGGCAAGTAGATGGTGATCAAAGGTGATGTGGAGTTCCTAACCAACAACATGGTGCCATGTGGCCCAAGTTTTGAGCAGGCAGTGATGTGGCAAGCAGATCGCACAAGTGAACCAGATGGTGACATGTGACGCATCTTATGGTTGTCACGATGTCGCCAAAGGAAAGTTGCAAGGAAGTTACCATCGCGACTTGGTGACTACCTACGTGGCACAATGACATGGCAGTGGCAACAATGAATCAGGTAATGCCACATGGCATCTAGTTGATAGGACTTGATGACTGTGCAAAAGGGAACAAATCACATTACAACACATGTCATCAGGTTGGTCAAACTAGCTTTGACCCAGATAAAAAACTGAGGGAACTTGCAAAGTAAAAAATTAATTAATTTTTTATTCGCTAGAGTATGTGCAAGTCAGAAAGTTTTAAATTCAAGTAAGGATTTATGATATAGTTTTGACTATTGAAAAAATTCAAATATTTGTGCATTTTAATGATATGGAAGCCATGAATGGAGACCTGGACTTCAGAAAGCCATAATAGGGGCTATTTTCATCAAAAATGGGCACTTAAATATACCACCGGAACCAGACTAAGATGAACTTTTCAAATATGAGGTTAGATTGTGCACAGGTACTCACTAGTTCATGTTACGGGTCATTTTGTGAAATCTAGGGCATTGATAGTAGAATAGGTAGATTTGATAATTGAGCATCAAAATTTTTTAGAGGGCAGATTTGAAGACCTTTTGGGATCTGAATGTGGAGAAAATCAACTCTAAGCAATTTTATTGCATTCTGGAGGTTATATTGAACTGATTTTCACTTTTACCATATGTTCATTTTAACATCAGAAATTAGTTGTGATGGTGAATCAAATATCTCAGATATTCCTTGCTTGTAGAAATAAAATGATGGGATTTTGATATTCAGTTATAGAGAGAAGGTAGAGAGAGGCTTTTTTAGCTTCTTAGGAAGGAATTCAAAGGCAACACTTGTTAGTTGTAGATTCAATCTGAGAATTGCTTATTTTCTATATCTTTCTTCCTTCTTCTCTTTTGCAAGGTGGCTGGCAGTTTTCTCTGGGTAATACCAGCAAGGTTCCAGTTTTTCACTGTTAGACCATTCAAGGTTCCAGTTTTTGGACAAAAAACCACTCACTACTGTGATACCATATTTTGGATCTAGTTTTGATGTGTTCCCATACTGTGATACCACATATTTTTCAGCAAATCTCTCTTGTATGAATAGAAGTAGGAGGGATAATACAGATAGTTCAGATATGTCAGCTATTTTCATGTTTTGATTGCATGCATTTGATTGTATTGTTTCAAGGAAATGAATACAAAGGAGAAAGAATTTCATTAGTTTCATTCTGATTCTCATCTCCAGTCTCAGTGAATTTTCAATGTTTTATGATCTTTGAACAAAGAGCTTAGGTCATAGTAGCAGTCCCTTAAGGTTGTATGTTGTTTTATTGTTACTTATGACTCAAGGAGTTATGTAAATGCTTCAGGGAATCAATAGGGTTGCAAGTTTATTGAGAAGGATATCATGTAAGAATGAGATTTAGATTAAACATGGATGTCTATTTACAAGGTGAATGGATAGATTGTATATCTAAAGATACAAATATGTCTCAAATATCTATGTGTATGTGATTAATTCATGGAATTGCCCAATAGATAAGGCACTGATCATTTACAAGATCACTTGTTCATGTTGCTGCATTCTAGGGGTTTTGTTGAATTCAAAATCTTCTTAATCAAATCAGTTTAGCTTTTCATGTTTTGTAGTGGGCTGAACGGAACTAACCCTCACTCAACTTATGAGATTCATAGATTCACATTTTGCTACTGTAGATCTATGTTATTGCATGAGTTATTAGGAGATAAAAGGGGTTTTCATCTGTAGTAAATAGGTTCATATTTATGTTTAATTGCATTGGTACCATATCTCAGAACCTCAAGGTTAACCTGCCTAGGTCTTGCAAAGGCTGAAGTGAAGAAGGAGTTATGCCTTGAAGTTGGCCCAAGACTACAGTCAAGTGTATCTATCATAGGAATTTGCTAGCCTTAGATGCATTTGTTTGGTTTCTTGGTCATTTTCAAAACTATTAAACTAGGAGCCAACAGGGGAGAAGTCTAAATAGTGGGACTTAGCATCTATAATAGTTTTGTTAATAGATCCACCAGAAAATCTCCATTTCAACTTGTCTATGGTCAAAACCCTCAAGGTGTTTCGGATCTTGTGTCACTTCCCTTGGGAGATAGAATTAGTGATGATGGAGTTACTTTTGTTGAATACCTTCACCAGCTCCAAAAAGATGTCAGAGAAAAGTTACAAGATAGTAATGTGAATTAAAAGATTGCTACAAATACTACTCAGAGACAAAAAAGCTTTGATGTTGGTGACTTGGTGATGGTTTACTTGAGGCATGAATGGTTTCCTATAAGAACCTATCATAAATTGAAGTATAAAAAGATTGGGCCTTGCAAAATCATCAAAAAGATTAATGATAATGCTTATGAGGTCAGCTTACCAACAAATCTTGACATTTTCCCTATTTTTAATGTTTTTGATTTATACACATTCCATATAGATGTTCCTGATATAGATGAGGACCAGGGAGTGGATTGGAAACATCACCTCCCCAATAAGAAGAAGGAAAAGATTGCCAAAATTCTTGACAAATAGACTACCTCCACAAGGCACGGTCATCATAATAGATATCTCATTCAGTGAGATGGGTTACCTGAAATAGAGAGTACATGGTTATTTGAGTGGGTAATAATGCAATTGGATCCAGTAAAATTGAAACAATTCAAAGACAATCACTTGTAGGAGCTACATTTCTTTCAAGAAGGGGAGAATGATGTATCAACTTCTAGGAGTCATAACTTTTGACTCAGATATGGGTTTTGGCTGAAATTTTACAGGCAGCCGTGTAAGGAGGAGTTATTTGGATTACCGATGAGCTCAGCAGAATAGGTGGCCATTTTGACATTTTTTGGGAGCCTAAAATTTCATCTTGACCTCCAAAATTGAGTTTTCGTGTTTTTTTCTAGTTTTTTAGAAAGTTGTTTTTTTAATAAATCCAAAATCATACTCTTGATTTTGTAGATTAGTTGAAAATTCATCTTGCCTTAGTTGGGGGCTTTTCTTGGGAAAAATCAAGATTCTTAGGATGGATTTTAGAAATTACCAAAAATGGAAAATACTTTTTTTTTTGAAAATTTGTCAAATATGGTAATTTTTAGAATTGTAATAAGTAGGCATTTTCTTTCATTGTAAGGTAGAATAGAGTTGGAAAATTTGAATGAAGAATCTAATGTTTTGAAAATCTGTGTTGTGTTATTATTTTCTGAGTATTGTTTGAATAGGCTTTGGGCTACATCAAGTTCTTACATGCTTAATCTTCTTACTAGTTTGATTCTCTACAAGGGCTTTAAATTCCTTGAACCGACTAAAGACTTATGTCTTACTTTTTAGGAAATAAATCCATGTCCTTCTAGTGTAATCATCTATGAAAGATTTAAAAAAAAAATACAGACTTGGAGATTGAAGGAACTTTTACAGGACCAAATACATCAGAATGAATAAGATCCAAAATATCAAAAGATTTGTGAGAACTAGAGTAAAATTGAACATGATTTTGTTTACCATAGACACAATGTTCACAAAATTTGAACTCAAGATTACAATCATTTAACCCCTCAACGAGTTTCTTGTTTTTTAGGGTTTTGAGACCCTTCTCACCAATGTGGCCAAATCTTATATGCCACAACATAGTCTTTTCTACAGGAAGCTTGCCTTCCAAAGTGTTTGCACCCTTAGGTACACATGTTGCACTACCATTGGAACCAATAACTACAGTCTTCTTTACTACTCATTTAGATGGTGGTGATGAAGTGATAGCTACTCTCTTCTTTGAAACAAAAGAACTATTGCACTAAGAAATGCATGCATCAAGCTAAAACAAAGTCCTTCTCCTAGTACCCTTAGCAAGCATCATAACTCCTCTCATCATCTTGCATCCATCTTTAGAAAAAACAACTTACACACCTAAATCATTCAACATACTTACAGATAATAGGTTTCATGCCAAACCAAGGATGTTCATTACACCATTGATCCCCTTTACTCATCCATCAGGGAATTTGATAGTGATCCATCCTTGTCCAACTATCTTTAGGTGAGAATCATCACCTAAGTACACCTTTCCACCATCAAAAACTTCATACTTTGAGAACCAGCTTTGATGAGAGGTCATGTGGAAAGAAGCACCCAAGTCTATTAATGACACATCATTAGATACATGTGTTGCCAAGGATACATTGAAAGCATTTTCATCTTCTTGAGATTTTTCTAAACCTAAATCTGAGGCCTTCTTCTTCTCCTTTGGTTCTTTACAGTCTTTACAGTCTTTATGGTCCCATGAATCTGGCAAGGAACCCAACAAGGTCATACATTGATCCTCCTCCTCTATCTTGACACCAAATGATGTCAACTATACAATCAGTAAATTAAAAGCATTTAGATAATCTATAATAGATCCTCCTTCCTCCATTCTTAGAGAATACAACTTCTTCCTCAAGAACCAACTTGTTCACTAGATATTTGGCCTAATACACAGACCCAAGCTGTGTCCACAAACTGTTTGCAGTCTTCTCATCAAGAATATTTAGGAGAACTGAATCAGCTAGATAGAGTCTAATGAGACCCTTAGCTTTCTGATCCTTGAGATCCCAATCTGCTTGAGATATTGTTGCGGGTCTCACATCAAGTGAAGCTACCTCCCATAGATCATAATCATCAAGAAAGTTTTCCATCTTGAGTTTCCACAACTCGAAATTACTACCATTAAATGTCTCCACCTCCATTTTTTTGTGTGATAAACTACCCATCTCAATTTGCAAATAAGATTTAGAATGCTCTACTCAAAACTCCCACAAAACTTGATAATAGCTTAAAAAACCCTACCCAACAATTAGGATCAAAAGTTGATCAAGCTCTGATACCACTTGTAAAGAAACTCAAGTGCAAAAAAAACTTCATACACTAATGCCTTAAGGAAAGTATTGTGTGCATTCCTATTAAATCCTTACAATTTTAGATTTGATATCATGTAAACAATAATATTATAGTCAACCATGAATAAAAAAATAGATAACATATAAACACAAAGATATGCCAGTGGGGAAAAACCTTTCGGTAAAACAATCCCACCCCTCCAAAACCTGCACAATGTATTATCTTCAACATAAAGGTTACAACACACTTTCAATGCAAGTTCTTTTAGGACATGGAAGACAAATCTAGTAGCAACCAACAATACACTTTTTCACTCTCTCCTATCTGTAACCCTAAAAATGCTTATATCACATGCTTTCCATTTTTAGGGCAACTTCCAAAGAACACCCATTTTAGGGTTTTACCATTCTCTAGAAAAGTACAGTACTCAATCAATTGCCACATGTCTTTACATCTTCACCCATCATCAAATCTTCCATAGATAGCTCTTACGTGTCATAGGAATCCGTCATAATTGTTTTAGCCATGATCTCCTTACACACCATTCAAGATGTTGACACATACAAGTGGAGTGACACATCAACATGCCAATTAGACATGTACACTCACACTCAATTACATTATTTGTAAAAAATACATTTACAAAAAAAAATTAGAATAGGAATTATCCAAGGTTGAGACACCTTATTCTTAACATGTGGCAGGCCTATCTACCACAGGAATCCTGTTAGTGATTTTGTTAAAGTTAGCAACAAAATCTCTCATGCTTATAGAGGGTTGCTTCTTGATGGATGTTAGTTGTGCCAGCAATGCATTTTCATCTTCAGTCATTTTGAACCTCACTTTGAAGTCCATCCCCATTTTTGCCCAACTTTTAACTATGGCATCACCTAAATGATAGAACCAATCGGTCGTAACTTTAACCAGAGTTTCAACAAATAATCTAGTAGCCACATCTTCATGTCCAACTCCTAGAACATGAGTTGTTGCAAATAAAGCCTTGATATTTTCATCTATAAAAGTTTTCCCATCTCTTAAAAATTTGGGAAAATTCTTCCTGGAACCTAGAGGAAGTGGATGATATGCTTCAAGTTGTAAAGGACCAGTCGCAGTAGCCCAAGGTGTTGCCATGACTATTTGTGAAAGGTATTGAGGAATATTAATAAGAGGAGAAGAAACTAATTTGATTAGGGTTAACCCTTACCAAGTGGTAGATAATGGATTTTTTTCTTTAGGAGGTGAAGGTGGTCTACTTCTACTCTTCTTATCACTTCTTCGATGGGGTACTTCTAGCAGAGGAAAACCAAGTTTTGTAAGTTTGTCAAATGTAGGATCTTGTCCACTTTATTTCTTAACACTTACGAGAAACCTCTATTTCTCCAGAGTGTTAGATTAGTGTTTTTGTTGATCTTTACACTCACCTCCTATATGTGCTCTTCAAAGTTCCTTTCTTTGGATTGCTATTTCTAGCACTTCCACTCTAGCTTCTTCTTCTTCAAGCAATTGGCTAGCATGTCTATAGTGTTAAATATTCTTTCTATATCTATAGATTAATGTATTTAAGGAAGAAATTATGTCTTCTTGGTCATCTTGGAAACCCAGATAAGTTGAAGCACAAGGAATACAGTTTCATGGGGTAGCACCATCTTTCCTCGTCATATATTTCATCTGGTCTAGTGACTGTTCAACTCCCCAGCAGAGTCACAAAAAATCTATTATAAATAGATTGTTCTTTCTTATAATAACTCTCAAAGTGCTCAAATGTGTTAAGAACAATTGAATACAACAGTTGGGAAAATGTAATTTGGTGACTAATTTCCCTCTGAATTATAGGTACAACTCCCTTGAATATGATTTTCAAAGAATTTTTATATTTCTAATTCTACTATCATATATTCTTGACTAGAAAATAGAAGAGGCAAACCAAGTTAGGCCTAGGCAGGCAAACTTAGGCAATGGATTGGTCTTCGGATGAAATCAATTCTGAAAATTCACACATCTTATGAATCCATGCAATTGATAATGCAATTGTGAAAACTTATAATATGAATAAAATGCAGATGAAATGATACCTAAGATGTAAAAACTATGATTCACACATCACAACAGAAGTATTTCTTTTAACTTTAGTAATTCTCTAATTACTTGTCATTTTGTTAAACTAAAATGAGAAACAAAACTATGTTTGTCTAGAAATTTCTAATCTAACTTAAAAGAAATACACAGACTAACATATGCATGGAATAGTAAATCAATGGTATCAAAGACTTATATTCTTGTCTATGTAAAAAAGAGTATTTCACACCAAAATTTGTTGACCCTTTCCATTAACTTGGAATATATAGGCACCCTCTTAGGGTTCTTGGCTAGTTATTGTTGGTGTAAATAAGTATTTACTATTTACACTTTACTTATTATTTTATTATTTATTTAGGTGAGACACTTAGGAGTTTGTGTGCTCTTATGAGTTGTCATGTTGACAACATAGAAGTACGCAACTCTAATTTAGCACATGTTGTCTATAACACAAATTTGTGTGCTACACCATTGTTGGCTTATCCTCACATCATCGCACTTACTTTCATGCTTAATGGAGGGTAACCCATATCTGGTGGACATGTGCCTGATTATATGACTTATCATGTTGCTAACTTCTATGCAATCTAGAAGCTCTCCAAAAGCCTTTATATACAGGCACTCCTAATGTACTTTCATATGGCATATTGAATGAATATATCATCATTTTGATCATACTCTCTCTTTAGTCTACTATTGTGCTTGTGTTTGAGTTCCTTGTTCTTGGGTGAATTCTGCCCTAAGGCAAATTCTTACATGGTATCAGAGCTCGAGAAGATTCTCTACACATAGCCATTTGAGACCATTCATGCTTCAGCATCTTGACCTAAATCTAGAGAATCTGTAGAAATTAGGAGCATCTAAAGCCAGATCTGACCTCACCATTGCATCTGGAATGTTGATTCGGTGAAGATCAACTATAAATTTTTCTACGCTAAGCTAAAGTTGATCTTAAGGCAAAAACAAAATTGCAAACCGGCACCCGAAGGCACTGATTTGCTATTGGGTATGGTCATTTCAAACGATTTGTGCATTTATTTTCAAAATTGAAATAATTTTCTCTGTAATTTATTTTTTGATTTGCGTATTTTTAGATTTTTTTTGCCCAGTCAGAGAAAAAAAATTATAGAACTAAGTAATCACACCCTAGCCCTGAAAGTAGGGATATTTGGCTTTTATTGCAGGGAATATTTCAATTTTTATCGGTGAGAATTTGCATCATAATCTAACTTATCCATCACATCCAGATCATATTGTACATTAATTAGTGGACAGAGAAATTCCAGCCCAGCCAAACCAATTTCGACCGAGAACAAACCTAGGCACACCCCTATCCATCGGCGACCACAACCTTTTATTCTTTTATCGTGGGTTGTGGTTTATAAATCATGTTGGGTTCAGCCCCACATCAAATGTGGGACTAAACCCCACATTTTTGGCAAATAGAAATATTCTATAGCCCATCTCCAGCATAGTTAACTGGCATTTATAGATAGATAATTCTAGCATGGGACATTACCAACAGCAACGAACTCTGTTTGGTGATTAAACTTCAATGTTGACCCTACCACAAACTCTCCCACCCGCAAAAAATTCTTGGCACCCACCATTTCCAATCACCAATGACTATCTATATTTCTGGTGTCCACTCTAATTAAAATCTAGCCCCATATAAAGCCTACCATGGGGTGCAATTCTATTCATCGAGCCTGCCAATTAAAGGCAACATGCAGCAACGATCTAGCCGCCCATGCAGATAGCAAACCTTCCACTCCTCACTGACACATGGACCAATTTTCTACCTACTAAATCAACTAACACAGTCAGTGCTCCACATCAAACATATGTAGCACTGCATCACCACACCAGTCAGCAAGACACGTCATCAGACAAGTTGGCATCCAGTCAGCACCTGCATAGACATCCACGTCATCTACCCACCTATCAGTTATCGTACGCCACATCAGTGTGACACGTCAGACATTTTCATAGAGTCATACCCATCTATACTGAGTCATATATGTTGGCGTCATGCTGACACCATCACAGAGCTTGGAGTCACTGACATCATCCAATTCACGAGTTCAAATTTGATGACCATCTAACCATCATTTTAGGGAAATTTTAAAATATTGCAATGGTCATATAACCATCAAATTTAACCCCATCTTTTGCTAATGCAACCCCTCTCCAGATTGATTTTTGATTTCAGTCCAACTTTGGGAGGCCATATCTTAGTCATCCAGACTCCAAATCAAGTGCAATTTTTTTTGAAATTGGGTAGAATTTCCTAAAAATTTTAGTGGTTAGCTCTTTTCTAGTTTTGTGCATGGATTTTTCAAAAATTACATCTTTTAGCAACTATACATGTTCAATCCTACATTCTACAACTTCAAATGCTCCATACGGGTACATTTGGATATGAAAACAGGTTCCATTTTTTTTGAAAGTGCATTATTTTTTATCTACTTTCTAGATCTACAATTAGATTGTAGGTTTGTGTGGACAAAAGTGTTACTTTCAGAAATAGGGCCTTTCTTTGCTTTGTATTACTTTAGAATTGTAGCACATTGTAAAGTTCTAGATATCTAATCTTTCAAGAGGTTGTAACAAGTAAAATCAAAAGTCCACGAAGGCCAAAATTAGCAAGTGGCCATTGTAATTGCACTACCGCACTACTTATAAAGAGCCAAAAGCATCTAATTTTTTTTTTTTTGGGGGGGGGGGGGGGGTCTTGATTTAGTGAAAAAGAGGGGTGTTCTTGGTGTTGTGTTCCTTCTTTTCTACAATTTCATTTTTTGTATAATGAGAAATTTTAAGTTTCCAAAATTAACTCCACATAACTATGCTACGTGGTCCATCAAAATGTGGTATCATTTAATGCACAATGGAGTTTCTCAATATGTTGATGGTACCCTTCCTAAAATAGTAGGTGATAATGTATCAGCAAGTGATATTTTAGCTTGGGTGGCAATGGATAGGAAAACCCTAGGTGATATATGTTTTGGGATTGATGACAAGATCATGTATCAAATTAAGAAGTCTTCTACATCCAAGGAAGCTTGGGACACCCTCAAAAACCTATATGGTAAAGTATCTAAAGAGGATGTTTTCAAAATTGAAGATGAGCTTGTCTCCTTAGATCCTAAGTCATTTGATTCTATACAAGATTTCATCATTAAGGTGAATGAACTAAGAACAAAGTTTACTGATTGTGGGAATCCTATTAAAGATGACAAATTGATCTATCTTATTCATAACAAACTACCATTAGAGTATTCCACATTTGTTTATTCTTATAACACCTCAAAGACTACATTAGGGTTTGCCTATAAGAAAGTCTCTTTTGATGAATATGTTGATCTGTTGGATACAGAAGAAAAGAACTTGATATCAATGAGGATTCTCAATCCACCTAAGCCTAAAGCATTGGTGGCCAATAATGAGGGTTCTCAAAATTTAGCTAGTCAATCTTCAAATAAAGGAAAGGGTAAGAATAAGAAGTGGAAGAAAAAATCAAAGGATGTAGAAAAGACAACACCACAATCCATTCAACAAGGCAAGTCTTCCTCAAATTCCAACAAGAAGGGGGACAATAATAAGGAGAATAAAAAGTGTGCTTATTGCAAGAAAATGGGTCATGAAGAACATGAGTGTTATCATAAAAAGATTGATGAGTTGACCACCATCATGAAGAAACATAATGTTCCATTTCCTAATGCTTATAAGGATAAAGGTTCTTCTTCATATTCAAAGGGCAAAGAGCAAGCACTCGTGGAAAATTCAAATTCTTCAATGGAATGGATCCTTGACTCAGGTGTTGCATATCACATGGGTTCTTCAAAGGAGGATTTTTATTCAATGAAGCAATCAAAGGTACCACGCATCTTTATGGGAGATGATACTAAAATGGAAGTTGAAGGAAAAGGAAATGTGGAAATGGAAAATGGAGATTTTCAAGATGTTCTCTATGTTCCAAACCTAAGTTCAAATCTCTTAGCAATCTGCCAAATCACTCACCTTAGAGATGGACATAGAGTTGAGTTCCTTCCTGGCTTAGTATAGGTGCTCAATTTGAAAGATGATTTAGTGGTTGCAATGGGGAAAGTGAATCATGACAAAAGGTTGTACTCTTTCTCCCATTTTGTGCCCAAGTCTCCTTCATAGGCCTTGTTAACACAATCAAATTATGGCATAAGTGGTATGGGCATCTTTCCTTCCACTATCTTTAGCAACTTTGCACAAATAGAATGGTCAAAGGTCTACCCCAAATCAACTTTTCCTAGAGTGAATGTTCAACAAATTCAATGGATATGCATCTAGAGGGGAAGTTACAGAAAGGGAAGTCTTCAAGAGCACCAGTTGTTTTTCAGTTGGTTCACATGGTATTAGCAGGACCTTTTGCAGTAACAACAGTCAATCAGGGTCACTACATAAATTGATGACTTTTCAAGATACACTTGGGTCTACTTTCTTCATCATAAGAATGAAGTGTTGGACAAGTTTCTAGCCTTCAAGACTCATGTTGAATAGAAATTGAGGAAAGCCATCAAAGTTCTTCGAATGGATAATGAAAGCAAATATGTGAACAAAATACTTAAAGACTTTTGCAGACTTGAGGAAATTGATCTTCAGACTCCACTAGCATTCAGTCTGCATAAGACAAATGTCATAGCATTGAGGATTTGAACTCTTAAGTAAATGGAAAGTTGCATGATACAAGCCAAGTCTCTAGATCCTTCACTTGAAGTCAAAGTAATTAGTAGTGCCACTCACATTCTTAACAGGTCTCCTCATCCAGCCTTAGATGGCAAGATTCCTTTTGAGGCATGGTGTGGTAGAAAATCAATTGTGACACACTTCAAAATCTTCAGTTAACCTACATGGACAAAGATATCTTCCAGGGGATGCAAGGCATAGTCACCTTGGCCTTGTATTTTCATTGGTTATGAAGATGGTGTGAAGGCATATAAACTCATGGATCTAGAGACACATTTGATTTTTGTGGAGAAGGGTGTACACTTTGAGGAAAGTTCACCAAGCTTGTCCTCTGATCCTCTTTGCACATCATACCATGTGGAAATTGATAGTGACATAAGTGATAGTGCTTCAATAGATTCAAATACATGGGGTTCTATCAGCAGTTACAACAAGAGGTCACCACATTAGTATAGTCCACATGTATATATTGCCCCTGTGATAGGTCCAACACAATAGGGTACATCCAGTCTTCCAAGTTCAGCATCAGCAACAGATTTGGGGGATAGTATTGATGATCTGCCTCTTCTTCTTGATGTGGCAACACCATTTTCAATTGTCACGAGGGCTCCATCTAACCCTCTTGTTCATTCTCTACATGATCGATCCTTATAGGTTGAAGCAATTGTGGATACTTATGATCAGCAATTATAGAAGGCTTCTTCATCAGCTAAGGAGACAAACAATTCTTTGAGATAGGTTCTTTAGCCAGTTGAGCAGGTTTCAAAGACATCACATATCAATGAGATTATTTCCATGCATAATGAAAGTGTCTCATTTGTACCTTCAGCATTGTTTCTTCCTAAGGGGAGGAACACCATTCTACAGTCTTAGATCAGCTTCTTCATCAGAGTAGTCACTAGCAGGCATTATTCTTTGGGGGGGAGGGGGGAGGGGGAGGGGAGCCTATCCTATCTCTCTTCCTCTCTTCATTTTTCTCTTATGTATATGTTGGATGTATGTGATAATGGGGGGTCTTGATTACTCCATCCATCTATACATTGTTTCATCTCTCTTTTTGGGTGAGGCTTTTTACCACGAGGTTTTCCCTCTTTCTCCACTTTATGAGAGATTGCATTTCACTATGTACATGGGTACCTAACATGGCCTAGTAGCTGGGACCCATCATGTATTTCATCCTAGATTTCGTAAGCTTAAGGGAATTCCCCTAAGTTGCACTTAAGGGGGGGTGTTTGTGTAAATAAGTATTTTTTAGAAAGTTTAAATAGAAATATAATATGATAGATTATGAGAAATACATATTGAAATGTGGACACATTGACAAATCATATTATTAGGGAACAAGAAATACAAAGAAGAAATAAAAACTATAAGGAACAACAAAATATACATACTGGTAAGGAAATCATTCCATAATCTCTCAGAAACACAAAAAAAATCATCTGATCTAAAATGATAAACAATAAAAGAATTAGTCTACAATGTAATAAAGCTAGTTTGAATAATAATAAAAAAACAATGCAATATCAATGGTGTTACATCCCAAATTTTGACCTAATTTGAAATATAGTTGTTGAGGCTCACATGAAGTCAGTTAACACTTAAATTGGTTATTATCTTGTGAAATGATAAGATGGTTAGTCATTATAATTTCATGTGAAGATAACATGATAGTTGATATCACAAATTCATGGAATTGAAAAGGTAGCTAGCCATTATGATTATTTATAACTTGTCATGATAACATGATTTAATTGCAGAGAATTTCCTTGCAGGAAACACATCAAAGGGGTGGAAGAATTGTCAGAAAAGAATTAGGAACAGGAGCATCACCATCATTGGGGAGATGGGTTGAGGTCCTAGCAACTTGAAATAGGATACATCTGTGGCACCCGCATGAGCTATTTAAAGAATTTGAGAAACATAAATAATTGAGTTAAAAATAAAATGTACCTCAAAGGATTTAATATGATCTTTTACCATATTAATATAATAGATATATCTATATATGTACATATAGATATAAAAATGAAATGACACCATTATATTATAATAATTTAATAAAGTGACATCACCCCATTAATATTTACATGTACATATATAAATATAAGATTATAATAATATTTGAATTATTATAATATTCGAATTGTAATCTTCCAACTCTATTTCTTTCCTTTTTAATGTTCTTTGTTTTTAACCGATTAACACATGGCATGATAAATCAATTTAATACTTGGTATTCAAATTAAAACATTTGGAATTTGAATCAGCTATCATCTTTTTAAACTGATAGAAGTCGAGAAGCCACAGCTAGTTCTTTAAGAGAAGTCATACCAAGACCTTAGATATCATCCCATTGTTTCCTATTGCATATCTTATTTTAAATTCCAAACCAAGTTCATACTTTCCAAGTCGTGATAAGAGTGAGATTGTTTCAAGCTGACTCACCATGCTTCTACTACATATTCAATCTACTACATCCAGTCATCACCATTATTCCTTACTTCTGTCAAACCCTATATATATTTGGATCACATTATAATCATTGAGCGAGTGGTGCACTAAGCCAAGCAAGAATACTGGTTGAAGGATGGCAGGAGGCCAAGTTCCAATCAAAATCCCAATCGCATACATAATAGGTTACTGTTATTGTTCTGTCATGTTTTATACTCCCATCTTTTCTAATTTATGATTCCAATTGTAGTCGGCTAGGTTAAGAAAGACTAACAATAGAATCGAGATCATAAAATGAATACTTGCTAATGGTTCTCATGATTTTCATATAGTTCTGTTGATCTTTAATTATAGAATACTACAACCAGCACTAAGAAGTTGAAATGATAGTTGTAGAGTATTGTAATGATTATATAAACCATCACCATTATTCCCAATATCAATGGTATTAACCATGTGGTCTTGATCCATGACATAAAGAACAAAATGCTCTTAAATTCTCTAACACCTAGGATTCATCGATAAAGAAGTCATGAAATGGTGAAGAGGTGCAATGAATCTACAAGAACGTATAAGAGAAATCAAATATGATTAAATTAATTAATGAAACAATAAATTCTATAATCTTCAAGAATATCCCTTTCAAATCATAAATTTTGATAAGCTAGAACATATATGTTATTCATGAATTTGTTGGAAATCAACAAATAGAGTTAATTGCTCTGAGATCCGAACACCTAGTATTCACCAGCTATATAGCCATGGAATAGGGTGAAGAGGTGAGATGGAGTCTACAATGACTTAGAAAATAAAATTGAGATATGATACATTAAATCTAGATTAATATCATTTAATAGCTCATACATGATCCTGTTATTGTAACTCTTGTTGTCAAGTCTAGTGGTGTGGTTAGATACTAGGATGCTCACTAGATGACAAATGTTCCAAGTCCAATTTTGGGCAGGGAGGGCCTTTCTTGTTAGATATTGTGTGGGGAATAAGTTAAGGTTTGAGGTTGGGTGGTTAAGCCCCTAACAATGTTTCACCTCTCCCCAAGTTGTCAGATGTACAACAGACAAAGATAAGCTATGCATTCAATTATTGTCAGAAATAGGTAGTTTTACTTTTATGATGTATTTGCAAGAAGGTAAGATTAATTGTGTTACTTCATTGTTACAATTATTTTACACCTAGATGTGAGAGATAGATTTTTTATTTATTTATATGAATATCGAAAATGACTATAGCTTATGATCTTGAGATATTGCCACAGTTAAGCAATCAGAAGGAAAGGAATGATACAATGGTATATGAAGCCCTAATTCATATAGTGGTAACTGAAGCTAGAATTTATTTAGTGGTATTTGAAGCCCTAATTGATATAGTGGTATCTGATGCCCTAAATGATCTAGTGGTAATTAAAGCCCTAAGTGATACAGTGGTATAAGAAGCCATAAATAATCCAATGGTAATTAATGCCCTAATTGATATAGTGGTTTGTGATGCCCTAATTTTATATAGTGGTATTTAATAGTGATCATCATTTGATTTTGATATAGCAGTATTGAACAGTAGTCATTATATGATTTTTTGTTATAGTGGTATTTGTGGATTAATATGGGTGATTGTAGAAGCATTATTACAATAATTTATTGATTCAAATTTCATGGTATGTGGATTTTAATTTCTATAGTAAGTTCATTGACGGTGTTTTAAGTTCTTAGTTAAGAATTTTGTCTAATTGATTTTGACAGTAAACCTCATTCACATAAACATGATTGATATAACTGTCTTCCTATGAAACTGAGGTAATAATTGTATTTCTTTGAGTATGTTAGTTGCTCATTAAGACCCGATAAAATTGGTTGTTACAAATATCACCAACAACTAACAATTTAAAAAGAAAGCAAACAAGATCAAAGAAGACAACAATAGGAAGATATGAACTCCAAATAGAAGACACTCTGAAATATACCTATCCAATTTTTTAGACTTTGTATTTCAAAAGAGATATCAAACATGTGAGAGCAAAGGAAATATATATATACAAAATGTTGACTCGACATAATTACCCAAATGACGATGCAAATATATGCAAAACATGTGATAAAGCTCTGAAGTAGTCAATGCTTCTGAAGTTTGCAACACCAGAAAACATTGGAACAAATAATCCTCTGCAACATGTCAAATGTCTAAGTCAAATAGAGGAAAGGCTTGTGTCCTTGAGAATTGCTTTTGCACAAATATGGGAACTAGGACATAGAAGATCACAAATGGGTCCAACCAGATCTATCATAATGTGACTATCAATTTGAACATTATGCAGAAGGCTTTGCCCCTATCATTGAATAACACATCAACAGTTGTAGTCTCCCTTAAGTGACCACTCAAATATAAGAGTGTGTATCAAAAAGGAATGGTAAGACCCAATATTATTATGCAACCCAAACATTCCTCAGATGTCCTGGAAGTATTGTTAATCTTCAACTTCACACCATTGTTTAGGGAATTTCCAATCCTCCTTGTGGCTTTGATAAACATCTTTCTGATTGTACAAATTATTTTCAATAGCTAATGGTGCATATGGAGAAGCATATCTCAAATGACTCATATGATGCTTATATTGTTGGAATCCATTTCATTGATGTTAACTTTGAGTCTTAGGTGTAAGCTTTATACATTTATGTAAATATATAAGTTTTCATTTCTTGACCAAATTATTTAATTAATATTTAATTGTATTCTTTTGGTACTTTTTAAAAAAAATTCAGGTTACAATAAGAATCATCATTGGAGAAAATATAGGTTCTTGTATATCTATTATTTGTCAGAGATATTAATTTATGCTTGGATGTAATATATTTAGAATTGTATAGAAAAGTAGCATACAAAGAAAGCTAGTTTTTTGGACTTTTAGAAAAAAAAAAAAAAATTTCAGTTACACTAATGCTCTAGGAACTTTTCTCAGTATGAATATTTAATTTTTGAGAAACATTTATATGTGCATTCCATATTTGTACAGTAGTCTGATGCTCCTATTGTTGTCTTAAGTCTTGTATTCTTTTAATTTATCATAATATGGAGATCATGTTTTTTTTCTTTAAACAATTCCATCAAGAATTTTAACACTATAACTAATTTGGTTAAGTAGTGTCAATTTGGAGGCAATGCTAACATATAATAATTAAAATATAAGGGTGTATATGGAAAAAGATTAAAGTAGTGAACAATTTACAAAATTATTACACTTGGAAGCAAAGTATACTAATTAAAAAAAATTATGGCTAATGTATAGGAAGTCATAAAAGAGACATAAAATAAAGAAGACTTGCCATTTTACCAATTACAGTGTATTATTGAATGTTGTACATATAAAGATGAAATATCAAAATCAACCTTGCAACATTGATGAAGATCTTAGAAAGCAAGGATTATCTAGATTGCAAGAGTTCAAATACAATGTTGGTGACTACTTATTTGACTCTATTGTATTTCTACTTGATTTCACCAAAACTTCAACTTAACAGCACAATGGCACAATAGATTACTTTTGCAAATGTCTTGAAAAATAAGATCCAAAAGCACTTTACACCTATAGTCATGAATTGCATCCTCTTACTATATAAGAACTCCATAATGTGAACAATGTCAACACCTATTTGAGGAGAATGCGTCTCCTTGCACAAGAAAGAAACACAAGAAATGAAAATGGTTTATGGGGAGACATATTTTGTATACACTAGATGTCAAAGTGGTTAAATATTTGTATCTATGTTTTTTCGTTGACAATAGGAGAGAAATACCTTGATTTCAATCAAAGTTTGAGTGAATATCAATACTATTAACTCTTTCATGATTCAAATCCATGAAACAAACATTTTGAACCTTTGATTGAAATGCAAAGATTGAAATGCATTCGCCATACTCTAAAATTGCACAGCCTGAAAAAAATGATAAGGGAAAACAAACAAGGCATACAAAATGCACTACATAAACAAGAAGAACTATGAGAACATTATTATCATAACAATAGAGAAAGTGACCTGAATAGTTCTTAAAAAAGTAGTTTGACAAGTTTGAGACTGATCAAAAAATACATTTGAAAAGAAGCAATATCATGTAACAAATATAATGAACAATTAACTATAAATACTTTTAGTGATTATGAGAAAAAGGGAAACCTTAACATGCATCAAGAATTAAAAAAACTAAAAAGAAAAAGAGAAAAACAAGCCAAACACAAATGACAACAATAGTAAGATATGAACTTGCAATGCAGGACAAACCAAAACATTCTTGTCAAGTTTGTTAGACTTTACAATTTAGAAAAGATATGAGATATCCAACAAATGAAATGAAAGATGTATATACAATCCTAAGCAAATTATCTGACACTTTTAGCAAATGCAAAATATGTTTCAAAGCTCTAAAGCAATCTACTCTCCCAAAATTTCCAAACCCTCAAAACATTTCTAGAAACAAACCTTTGCGACATGTAACAATCCTTACTCAATTAGAGGAAAGGCTTGTATCTTTGAGAATTGCCTTTACAAAAATATGGGAACTTGGACATAGAAGGTCGCAAATGGGCTTAACGAGGTCATGTCCCTACAAATCTTAACATTGTCCAAAAAGAACTTCCTTAAATAATAGATAGCACATTAATTGTTGCAGTTTCTCTAAAGAGATGTCTTCAATATAAGAATGCTTTTCAAAAAGGAATAGTTTGACCTAATAGTATAATGCAAGCTCTGTATGAATTTATAGGAACATCATTGTATAAAGCAGAAAATGTGAGAATAAATTAAACATGGTTATAATTACATGATATAGAAAAAGAACCTCAATCAATGAGTGACAATACTTCAAGTGACACTGACTTAGATAACGACATAGACAATGAAAACCATACAAACACATTGATACATGGATTTACAAATGCTAGAAGCATACACAACATGAGTGACAAAATCATTGATTTAGCACCTACACAAGAATTTTATCCAATAGAAATTTTCAAAGATAAACATTCTGAGAAAATGAATTTTCCAACCTTATTCTTTGGAGAACCTCACAATAGTCATATCTTTGAAAAATTAAGTTATTAAAAAGTTGCACAATGGGAGCTTCTAAATTCAAGTCATATATTTGCACTACACATGACAAATCTATTTTTCAAAATAATTAAAATACTCATCCACCAAGTCCTCTCAACAATGTGGGCAAGAATTAGAAAAGCTCAACTGAAAGGTAGGAAACTGGTTGCCAAAGATGTCAAGAACAAACCAAACTTGGAAAAGATTTTGAAATCAGACATTAGCTATGTTGATTTAAGAGAATTAGAATATCTCTAGACTATTCCCAAATGCTAAAGAAAAATATTTTTGCTATGATATGACAATTAGGTCCCCCCACTTTTTTCCTCACTTTTACAAGTGTTGAGCGAAATTGGGAACCATTATGAAACACTTTACTTAAATTCTACAAAAAAAATTGACAATGAAACAAACAATACTAAAAGAAACGCGTACAGTAATTGTGACATAGACACCCTTGTTTGCAAAGACCCTATCACATGTGCACCATACTATAGACATAAAGTACAACAACTATGAAAACTAATTTTCAACAATCATTTTTTGGCAAAATTAATGACTTTTTCTTAGCCACCAAATTTCAAAATAGGGGAAATGAACATGACCATATGTTGATTTAGGTTGAGAATGCCTTGATTTACAAAAGAAAAAAGAACAACGAAATAGTCAAATTTGTTGACAACTACATAACTTGTTGTGTGGACCACTTAGAGCCATCTTTAGCAAAATTACATAAGCATCATCACACAAAACGTTGTAAGCAGACATAAAAAAAAATGTCAATACAACTTCCCAATACCTCCATTTCCAAAAACAATGGTATTAGATCCTTTATTGGAAAAAATAGAATCGTTGTTAATACAAGCAAAAGATAACTATGATAGTTCATGGACATATGAGATGTTTTTTGAAAAATTATAGTTAACAAACTCTGAATACATCAACTCAATAAGATGTACGTTAGACTGGCCTACTCTATTTCTAAGAAGAAGACCTTGTGAAATATGGAATAATAGTTTTCCAAAGGCAATGCCTATGTTATGGAAAGCAAACACGGACACACAATTTGTACTTAACGCATATGTTGAAGCTATGTATTGTAGTTCATATATGGCAAAAGTTGACAAATCAATGATAAATGCATTTTAAAAAAAAAGAAATGACCATTAAAAAAATGATATAGATGCAGTTCACATGATAAGAAAACTTGGAAATGCTTTACTAAACTTACAAAAAAAGTCAACAAAACAAGCAACACATCTAGTGCTCTTAATGCCACTTAATCAAAGTTCACGAAAATGTACATTTATTGATACAAGAGATGATAATGAGAGAGTCTTTGTGCTTAAATCTATAAAACAATTAATCAATTATAGATTATTATGTTCAACGTTCAGAATCTCTAAAGCATATATGCTTTGTTGAATTCATCTCACAATATCACAAAACCAAACATGTAACTAGTAAGTAAATAAAACCAAACATTGTACGTTACATAAATTACAACAAGCATATTGATCCAATTAACTACTATAGAGAATGACTTCTCTTATTTGTCCCATTTGTGGTAAATGTTGACACACTCCTACATAACTTTCAAAGTTGGCAATTTGCATATGAGCACCATGAAGAAATAGTTGAAAAAAATCACGCAAAATTTGTCTACAATGTCAATACAAAATGGGGAGACATTGAGAAACAGGAGAATGAGGTACATGTTAGAGATTGGAGTAGTGAAGAATCAAATCCAAAAAACAAAATCAATGCAATCCATGAAGACTATGACATTGTAAAATACTTTCCAAGACTCCCAAACAACCAAATAGGTCATCCATTGCATATCGATTTTGAAATAGGCAAACACCCTGAGATAATAGATAACAATGATTACCTAAAATTACGTCAGACACTTAATACTAAACATCAAATGATAGATAAAGATATTCTTATAAGAAAATAACAAAATATAACAACCCCAATATACCTATTTCTCACAAGTGGAGCTGGCGCAAGAAAAACATTTACAATAAAGGCTATTTACCATGAACTCATTCAACTATATAGAAATGATATAAACAATGACCCAAAAAACCAAAGGGTTGATAGTTGCATACACAGGGAAGGTAACATATAATATTGGTGGCATTACAATACACTCCTCATTGCACATTCCATTCAACAAGTCAGAATTCATCCCATTAACAGCGAGACTCTAGACAAGATTTGCGAACATTATTGCCAACTACATGTCCTTCTCATTGATGAGATATCCTTAGTAGGGTCTACCTTCTTAAGATATATTGACTTACGCCTATGTGATATTATCCAAAAATCAACAATCTATTTTGGAGGTTTGGACAAAATCTTCTGTGGTGATCTATACCAAGTATTGCCCGTTTTAGATTCCAATGTTTTTGAAAAATAAACCCAAGTACTAAATAACTATTGCCTTACAATTTTGGAAAGAAAATATAAAGTGCTCCTCTTTAACAACAACAATGAGACAAAAAGATCAAACATTTGTTTTTATTTTGAATAGAATACACACAGGAAGTCAAAAAATAAAAGATATGGAATACCTTAATGGCAATTGTCTCAAACCAATACCAACTGACCCTACACTTCCATATCTATTTTTTCGTAGATCATACATAGTTGCACATAACAATAAAATACTGTGAAACATCCCTGGGCATAAAATCACATTGAAAGATATTGATGATATTGAAGAACAATCCCATGCCATATGCCTTTATGCCCATACAATGTCACTCCCAAGTGAAATACATGTGAAGCTAGGGGTTTTGGTTGAAATATACTCAGGTGAATATAACACCAAAGATGGTATTGTCAATGGCTCTAATGGTATATTCAAATTATACAACAAAAAAGACAACAACAACATCATCTAGATCAAGTTCAATGACGCAAACATAGGGCACCACCAATGTAAAAAATATAGGACATATTACAACAACGAAATTCACCATGAATGGGTACCCATATTGTGTATTGCAAAACCAATACTACAAATTACATCAAATAAAAATATAACCATAATGAAACAATTCCCCATACAACTCACATGTGCTCGTACCATTCATCAATCCCAAGGCCTTACAATGGAAGCACTAGCTTTTGATCCAACAGGAGTAAAACAACATGGTCTAGCATATACAGCTCTCTCACGAACACAAACAATTGACAATTTATACTTGGTCAAGCCTCTTATGCCAAAAAATTTCAAAGTGAAGAAGACCATTATTCTAAAAATGGAACAACTACAAACAATTTCATCATAGAAGCTTGACTACAACAAAATATGTTTAACATCATCATCACACTTGACCTTATGCACACTAAACACTCATGGATACCATCCACATATATGTGACCTAACCAATGACTACCATATAATATCTTCAGATATTATATGCTTACAAGAACTTAACACAAAAGAGAAAGAACCAGTCTATTTCAACAACTTGTACAACTAATTCTCAATTACTGGTATTCATGGTTTAATGACTTTGTCAAAGAAAACCATAACTACTACCAAAATTGACCACCACATCTCCACAAATATGGAGACCCTAACAGTGAGGATAGAAATAGCAAACAAAGAAATAAAAATAACTAATGTTTATGCAAGGCCACACACTTACTTATAAGAGATAGAACATGCTCTAGATAATGTAGTCAAAAGCATATAACCAAATAAGATATTGTACATAGTAGGAGATTTCAACATCAATATGCAAACAACAAACAACAAAAGCATAGGTCTAACATCCTACATGCACAACCATAACCTCAAACTCCTACTAAATACTACACATAGTACTAACTGTTTGCTTATTGACCATGTATGGTCTAATCATAATTGAAACATATGCAATATTTTCAAATTAGAAGCATATTGGACCAACCACTTTTCAACTTTACTCACAATTCACCCAACATTTGTAACCAACCTACTGTAAACAATAATGCATTCAAAAGAAACATGCAAATCAATTACAATTTGATCAAACATTTATAGTATTTCTATTTAACAAGCACAATATTAAAAGAATATAAATACAATTATGAAAGAATTATTCTATCCACACATTTTATTGATTACAAAACTATACCTATTCAATCATGGTTTTGCAATTTGCAGGGTACAATGGAAGTAACCAATATGCAAAAAAATGATACAACCAATGTCCAAGTCAAAGTGGAAGCAGCTAAAAGAATTGGAAAAACACAATGGTGAAACAAGATCAGAATGCAAAAAGGTATAAATTTTATTTTATAAGAATTAAACACATACTATTTTTACAAAAAAAACAAGACTTGACAAAAACACATTGACAATACACAGGTCAAAGGTTAAAAAAAACTGGTACTATTTCAATTGAAGAACTTAATGAAAGAAAAGCTGGCAAGATCTTTGAAGGGGATGTATTAGTTATGTACAAATACATCCTGGACAAGATCAACAAGACCCGTGAGGTGCTGCATGTTGATGTCACGGATAGCAAGGCAGAAATGATAGTAACAATTAATGTGAAGGATAATTTGGTCTAGCAATATGAAGATAAACTGATTATAGGGATGGGCATATGCATTTTTAATTTTCAGTTGGAGCCAAAATCTGATTATGATCATGGGGACTACAACTGCATAATAATGGTGAAAGAGACCACCACCATTGAAACAATTCCTTGGATTTGCATGGAATACAACATCATTCCAAGCAGTACAATTCGTTAACTACTAAACAGTCCAAATGAGTATCCAATTGGAACTGTTGGAGCACTTGTAGTTGGAGCAAAAAAAATAGGATCACTGACAACATTTGAGCTCAAAGACGACCATGTGACGATGACAAAGCACAAGTAACTATTTTAGTACAAATATTATTAACAACCATTAGCAATATGATGCATATGGTAATCAGAATAAAGCTTCACCTCCATCTTTGTGTAAATCTAACATTACCATTGTATTATAGCTTGAACTACATCCAAACCTGGGACATCATCATGCTCTAGTAGATGAAATGTTGCATCATAATGAAACTCCAACACTTTTGTTCTGCAACATTGTCATAAAGGCAGATTAAAAAAATACATTTTGTACAAGAACATCTACATACATTTGCAACTTAAATGACTCAAGAACTCTTCAAATACTTAATGAATTGTTGCAGCATACATATGAGGTAATAAAAAATAATTCTAACAAATTCATTTTCTAAAAAATAAAGGAAACTTCTCTCACTAATATTCATTAACTGTCAAATAGGTCTGTGGCATTTTGAGAGTCACCAATCCATTCTCTAATCCTTTCACTGCCTTCTTCTCACAATGCAATTACAAGTTTGATGGCTTTGGTATTCACAAGGAAGGATCTGGGCACTGCATCAAGTGTAATGAAAATGTCAACTACGTACAACAGATCCATCTGAAAATGATCTTAGCTACATAAAATAAGTAGACAATTTACTGTTCAATTGACCATTCCATAATAAAAGAGTTGGTCCCACAAATTGCAAAAATCAAATATGAAGACTACATAGAGAACAAATCCAAATTTGTCTTTACTCTACGAGAAATATCAATAAAAGAAACATTCACACTGATCCATAACAATATTGTCAGAAATGCCACTCTCCTCCCTCGTCATGAAGAGGTCTAAAAGGTAATATACTTCAAGCCCAATTGTAGTATACATACAAGAGAAAAAGTTAAAAGGTTTTCAAAACTTTTAGATCATCTCCCCTCCATTGACTAACAAAACTTGTTTTCTCCCACATATTGGAGGACACTACCCAACAACAATGAACTGATATGATCCACTCTCAAAATGCATCCTAAGCCTAAACAATATTAATTCCTACTTACTAAAACTATTTACTAGAATATATATATATATATATATATATATATATATATATATATATGTGTGTGTGTGTGTGTGTGTGTGTGTGTGTGTGTGTGTGTGTATGTATGTATGTATGTATGTATGTATATATATACATATGTATATATACATACATACATACATATATATATATGTATGTATACATACATATGTATATATGTATAGATACATACATACATATATATATATATATATATATATATGTATATATACATACATATGTATGTATCTATACATATATACATATGTATGTATATATACATATATATATATGTATGTATGTATGTATCTATACATATATACATATGTATGTATATATACATATATATATATATGTATGTATGTATGTATACATATATACATATGTATGTATACATACATATGTATATATATACATATGTATATATGTATACATACATACATACATATATATATATACATATGTATGTATACATACATATGTATATATGTATACATACATACATATGTATGTATACATATATACATACATATGTATGTATGTATATATATATATATATGTATGTATGTATATATATATATATATGTATATATATATACATGTATATGTATATGTACATGTATATGTATATGTATATGTATATGGATGTATATATACATGTACATACACATATACATGTATATATATATATATACATATATATATATATATAGATATATACATATATACATATATATAGATATATACATATATATACATATACATGTATATATATATATACATATATATACATATACATGTATATATATACATACATATACATGTATATATATACATACATATACATGTATATATATACATACATATATATGTATACATATATACATATATATGTATACATGTATAGATACATATATATGTATATGTACATATACATGTGTGTCTATATATACACATATGTATACGTATATATGTATATACACACATGTATACATATGTGTGTGTGTGTGTGTGTAGAAAATTAACTCTAGAGCTCTGCCCGCAAAAATGCCAAATAGTGAAATTCAGCAGTGGTATTACCCTAAGCATAAAAAGCAAAGCACAAAACATAAAAAAGACAGGGTCCTCCAAAATATGCATCGAAACTAGTTAGAAACCCTAATCTAAAGCAAGGAAAACAAGGATGTCCACAACATCAACAATTTGGAAAATTCAAGGGTTCTGCTCTAAAAATATCAAATTCATTCTAGCTGCTAGAGAAATTAAGGGCTCTGGAAAGGAAAAATCGTCGAGTTGAAAGCAACAAAGCAAGCCCTAAAATCGCTATTATAAACCATGCTGCTTCAAACTCGGATCCAAAGGTATTCAATTTGTGACTAATTATTTTTACTGCTGAAAAACTTGATCAACAAATGAGATTTTATAGTTATACTAAATATGCAAAACAAGGGTTTTCACAAAAGCCTAGCTTTGGCTCTGCAATTATGATATCACATAACCCTTGCTTGGCTCCAAAAATTCCTAATCATTACCTTGCATATATCCCTCCTCACCATAGAAGAGATAATCTTAAAGTCGCTAGCTCTTTCGAAAAATCAAAAGAGGGTTTATCCCAAAAAGCTGCAAAATCATAGGAGAACACCATTATTATAAGTAACCAACATAGTGAAAAACATTGGAAAGAATGTCATGAATTAGGCATCTTCACCTATTGGAATGGTCCAATTGCAAAATTCAACAACCTCACTGATTGGTTGGAGGACTTTTGCTTGGATCAGGTAAGTATCTCTCATTTTACAAATAGAATAGCTTATCTGCATTGCTCAAATGATTTGGTCAAGAAAGAGTTTCTTCATCAATCAGAGTGTTTTTTCAAGGGTTATGCAATTAATTTTTTTGAGCAGTTTCCAGACTTTGAGGAGGAAAATTTAAATTTCCTTATCCCCACATGGATAACCCTTTAGTCGGTACCACCTGAATTGATGCATTTGAAAATTTTCAGAAAAATAAGCTCCTCCTTGGGAAACCTAATAAGAATTAATGTTTCTTGTGAATTTTGTAATAGTATTAGATTATTGATAAATTGTAAAGTTAATTCTTTTTCTTTTGATCCTATCAAAATCATTACCAATTTTGCAATATATAACATCAATTGCCTCAAGAAAGAATCTGAGATGTTTAAAATTATCAAATTAGACATTGAATGCAATACAAATTTTAATAATATACAACTTACAACTGATCTTGAGGATGCCTTCCCTATGATTAAAATTAAAAATCATAAAGATCAACAAGAATATGATATAGATCTCCTAAGGCCTCAATTGAAATCTATTGTGATTAAAGAAATAGACAAAGAAAACAGCCCCAAGAGGGTAGATAATTTTGATCAATCCAATACATGTCATAACGAGCCAGAAGTACCACCCATAGAAGGGCATGAAAAATCTAAATGTTGAGAAGGGGAAATACAACATGCATCATTCCATGATAGATCAATTTCCCAGAAGGAAAAATCCAGAAGTAGGAAGAAAAAAAGGAAGAGCAGTAAAGGGAAAGATAAAACTAAAAATAAAGAATCTCATAGCTTTAGCAAGGAAAAAGAAGACTGTGGTAAGGAACAAGAAGATCCAAATGAAAATCTCCTAATCAGCAATGGAAAATCAGATTTAGACACAATAGTTTCTAAATCAAATCAAGAGAGCTGGCAAATTGTGTAATTGATGAATCTTCTCCAAATAGAGCTATAAAAAAGGTATCAAAGTTCTAGCAAACACCCAAAAATCACAAAATTAGTGAAGGTAAAGAAAAGATCAAGAGCCTAAATTAGAATATCGGGGCAATTTCATAGGACTTCAGTGACTTTCTAACTAATAATATAAGTTACTTAGAGGATATAGACAATAAGGACAAAGAAGATGAGAATTTGGAACAACTAACTGAAGACCTTATACAAGTCTTCAGCCTAGAGAATATAGATAAAAGTAGCTCAGCTCAAAAAGAAAACCTATTAAAAAGAGTATTTAAATTGGGAGGAGAGGGCTACTCCTTTGAAGATCTAAGACAAGATATTTTAAGTATAGAGGAAGAAGATAGAAAACAGAGACAAAACTTAGACAAATCCAAAGAAGATGATAAAATGGACCAAATCATAAATAAAGTAGAAGAATAGATCAACATTGCAGAACATATCTTACAAGAATTTGAAGATGAGGAAAAAAGTAATCATGAAGGAGGTCAAAATGATGTTATCAGCAATGCCAAGGATAATTATGAACATCTAGGCATTCTAATGAACCAAGAAGACATTAACGTTCCTAGATATGGGAAAACTAAAGTTAAAAGAGGTAGAGAATCATTGAAAGAGCTTAGAGAAGCAGATGGACAGGCCAAAGAATAATAGAAAATCAATAAAAAAATGTACTCTAGGAAGGGGAAGATCCTTCCCAAGGAAACATGAAGATCACTATATGGAATGCTAGAGGCTTAAATGCCCCTAGCAAGAAAAGACTTTTATATCAAAATCTAAAAGCCTTTGAATCAGATACTATTATGTTGCAAGAAACTAAACTTAACAAAGATGAAGGTCACAGTTCAGAGAATAAAATGAGGAGATGGAAGCTATACCTGGAAAAATCTAGAGGGGCCTCAGGAGGTTTGGGTTTTATTTGGAATCCTAGGAAAGTAATCCTCAAGATCATTAGATCAAGCCACTCTTGGATCAATAGCTATATCAAAGGTATCAATTCTGACTTACAGTTTATTTTGATTAATGTATATGGTCCAATTCAAAATATAGATAAAAAATCTCTCTGGATAGAAATTAGTTCTTTTATAAAGGATCACAACAATGAACTCATTCTCATTGGTGGAGATTTTAACACCATACTTAGTTTAGATGAAAAGGCTGGAGGTACTCAGCAGATCCCCCCAACATCTATAGATTTTAAAAATTGGGTAGACAACAATTACCTAGCTGATATTCCTACTAGCAATGGGAAATACACATGGAATAATAGGAGGAAAGATTTTAGTTATATTGCTGAAAAATTAGATAGGTTTTTCATTAGAGGGGATCTCAACAATTTTGATTTTGATATCAATCCTCTATCCTTCCCATAGCAGGATCAGATCATTATCTTGTTTAGATTATCTTATCTGAACCTAAAAAACCACATAGAAACCCCTTCAAATGTGAAAAAATGTGGTTTCTTGACCATAATTTCATGAACCTCATTAAAATTTGGTGGACCGAAGAAATCTTTAAAGGATAAAAAATGTTTATCTTTGTGTCGAAAATGAAATATATTAAAGAAAAGATTCTTAAATGGAATAAAGAACATTTCATAGACATATTTAAAGAAAAATTAGATATTGAAAAAGAATTATATAAACTAAATACCAAAATAATTAAAAATGGTATGAACAACCGTTCCTACCTTTAAGAGAAAGAATTATTAGTCAAACAACAAAATGTATTACCAAAAGAAGAAATCTTCTGGACACAAAAGTCAAGAGAAAAATGGTTAAACGAAGGAGAACAAAACATATTTTTTTTCCATAACAATACTCTATCTAATAGAGCCTTTAAAAGTATTACTAAGATTAAAGAATCGTCAGGAGTTCTCATAGAAAACCCAAATGTGATCAATGAAACAATGGTTAGTCATTTTTACAATATTTTCAACAACTTTGAAAGTTCCAATAAGATAGCTCAAGACAAAATGTTGGAGACTATCCCCCAATTAATAACTTTAGAAGATAACAAATATTTAAACAAACCCATTTCTATGGAAGAAGTTAAGTCTGCCTCTTTAGTATGAACCTAGACAAATCTCTAGGGCCATATGGTTTTTAGGCCTTTTTTTTATAGAAATGCTAGGACATTATTGGTTTAGACTTATGGAAGGCTATTGAAGCCACAAGGAATGGAGGTTTATTATTAACTAAGATTAATTTTACATTTTTAACCTTGATTCCCATAATTGAAAATCTAGAAAATCCAGGTGAGTTCAAATCAATAGCTTTGTGCAACACCATTTACAAAATATTTTCCAAAATCCTTTCTAATCGATTAAAACCCTTGTTATCCAAACTTATATCCGAAGAACAAACTAGTTTTGTTCCAGGGCGATCTATTGTAGATGGTATTTTAATCATACAAGAAACTACCCACTCAGCTATTAAGAACAAAACTCCTAGTATGTTTATAAAATTAGACATTCAAAAGGCATGTGATATGGTCGACTGGAGATTTCTCTATAAAAAATTAGAAGCATTTGGTTTCTCCCATCAATGGATCAACCTTATATTTCAATGTATCTCTACTACCAAAATTTCCATTCTTATAATGGAACTCCTGAAGGTTTCTTTGTAACATCGAGAGGTCTAAGGCAGGGAGAGCCTTTACTAAAGCACAAGTACAAGGAAAAATTAATGGAATCTCAATCACGGACAATGTTCCAAACATTACCCATCAACAATACACAGATGATACGATTCTTCCTAGTGAGTGCTTTGTTTTAGAAGCCCTCAATATTCAATCTATAATTCAACTATATTCAGAAGCTTCTGGTTAAAGAATCAATGTGGACAAGTCTGAGATCTTCTTTATCAACACTAATCCAAAAGTGGAAAAACAAATTTGTAATATCATGGGCTTCAAAAAAGGTAATTTCCCATGTGAATACTTAGGTATTGAATTAGAAAATGGAAATAAACACAATAAAGTTTGGAGTCAGGTTCTAAATAAATTAGACTCAAAAATTGGAGGATGGAAGGATAAATCGCTAACCAAAGTCGAGAAAATCACCAAAATTTGAGCAGTCCTTTTAGCTTTACCCATTTATCCTTTATCTTGTCTCCCTCTACCCAAGCTAATCAATAAAAAGTTAGAAGCAAATCTTAGAAACTTTCTTTGGAGACACTGTGACGAGGACAAAAAGTTGGCTCTTATTAAATGAGATAAGATAAGTAAACCAAAGGAGTTGGGAGGTTTAGGCATTAAGAAGCTAAAATCGCAAAATGAAGCTCTAGGTGCTAAGTTAATTTGGAGGCTCTTTAAGGAACAAGACCATAAATGGGCTAAGATCTTGTATAACAAATATCTTAATGCTGATGCCCCCCTCTTTATCTTCAAAATAAAAACTCTTCCCAAAGGTTTTGATAGTTGGAACTTTATAGCTAAAAATAGACAACTCATTACTAAATATCTTTCATGGGACATAGGCAATGGACAAGAAGCACTATTCTAGGAAGATTCTTGGGATGGCTATCCTCCTATAGATTCTATGGGGCTTCTACAAAAAATGCAAAGATCTTCTCACTAATCTCTAGGAACCAGAGTAAGGGATTATAAGACTCTTGTGCCTACTAACGAAGGAAAAAAGTGGATATGTAAATCAATAGATAATTTAGAACTAGACCCAGCTACCAAAGAATTATTCAGGAAAATGATCTCCAACAGGAGAATCAAACAGCTTCCTAGGGAAGATAAATTAATTTGGGCAGCATCAAAAGAAGGTAAATATAGTGTTAAAGAGGGATACAAATCTATTATCAATTCTCAAAAATGGGAAGAGGCCAATATCCCACTAAGTCTCTATTGGGATGCCTCCTGCCTACCCAAGGCAAGATTCTTTCTATGGTTAGCTTTTCAAGGAAAGATCCTTATTGCTAACAAATTACAAAAAAGAGGTATTTAGGGACCATCGAGATGTGTTCTTTGTAAGCAAGATAGTGAAGAAGTAGACCACTTACTATATAACTGCTCTTTTGCTAAAATGTGTTGGGATTGGCTCAGACAAAGAATGGGCTGGACCTCCCCTCTTCTAGGAACTTTTAAGGACCTCCTGCTAGGATGGCCTAAAAGAAAAAATTCTGACATCTATGGCAAGTTATGGAACATTAGTCCATCTATCCTCATCTAGGAAATATGGAAAGAGAGAAATAGAAGAATTTTCCATAATCAAGAAATCAGGCAACCAATCTAATAAAAAAAGCTGAAGCTAGCATTACTGAAACTCTCAACTCTCATATCAGGAAATCACAATTCAAAGAAGGGTCCTTCTCCTTCTGGGATATTATTATTAAAGAAAAATGGGTTAATTTGATTAATCCTCCTCAACTTTACGTAGCTAGGAATCTAGCAGCTAGACAAAATTGCAAATGGAAACCCCCTCCCCCGGGTTGGTATAAACTTGATTTTGATGGTGCCTCTTGAGGCAACCCAGGGCAATCAGGCATTAGTTGTATAATCAACAACGAGGAAGAAAAGTGGATTATCAAAAGAGCTAAACACTTTGAACCAACTTCAAATAATCTTGCCAAACTAGAAGCCCTCCTTGAAGGTATCAAATTATGCCTAAAATTAGGACTATTTGAGGTCATTATAGAAGGAGATCCCTAGATATTTGTCAACGCTTTACGAAAGAGAACAACTCCTAACTAGGTCTTAAATTCAAAACTAGAAGAGATTCTTAATTACCTAGACAAATTAAAGGAAAATAAATTAACTCGCATTTTCAAAGAAGGCAATTTTAAAGCAGATAAATTGGCCAATGAAGGTGTAGATGGTTTCAAACTTCTCAAAATTAACAAAATTACTTATTCTAATCTAGCCCCTATCTTATAATTTTTATGACTTCATGTTTTAAACTCTTTGTTTCTTCATATAGTTTTCTTAGTTTCTTCGAATGTTATCTCCCCCTGTATCCCATCTCCTCCATGCCTTTCTTTAAGAAAATTGATGTTTTGTGGATCATGTATATATATAGACACACACACACACACACACACACACACACACACACTTGTATATATGGATCAAGCTTAGCATATATACATTAGCATATGCTTATGTATATAGTTCAATGTGATTCTTTGCATTTTCTGATCATGTTGATATAGATATGTAAGTATATTCTTTTGTATTTTGTGTTAAAAATCATGCATATACATATAGGTTTATATTTATGTATATAGTTCTAGGTGATTCTTCTTTTGGTTTAGGGGTGTCAGTTTTATGATGAATCTCTCTGTTATGGTTGGCATCTCTGTTTGCCTCTTGAAATATGTTTTTAGCCACCTCTTGTAGTTCCTCCAGCAATATATATATTGGCTTCTCTTTCCTTTAGCCTATCTTGTGCGGTTGTAAGTATTAACTTTTATTATCTTATCTAACAGTTCTATTTTAAATAGAATCTACAAACTTTATATTAGCTTTATTTCAACGTTTCTATTAATAAAGATCAAGAACAGGACTTTAGATGGTTTCATTTACATGGAATAGAGTTTTTTTTTAATGCATATCTATATCACACTCATATGATATTTTCTACTATTGCTCTTTTATGGGTGTGACCCTCTCTCAGCTTATATGGTAAAGTTCCAGGCTCGTTAGCTTGATTTTATTCACTTTATCATGTTGTATTTTTTGCCTAGAGCACTTCCTTTCCTTTGAAAACATTGTCTCTCCCTATAGTTTTTTGGTGTTGGATGTGATTAGATGGTTATTTTTAGCTTCTTACAAGATTTGCTTCTATATGGTATTTATAAAGTCTGTCTTTACTTCAAGTAACTCGATTGCATTTTTTTGAATATAATATACCATATTCTTCTTAGGCTAACTAGTCTAATACCATCTTCCTATATAGTATTTTTTGTGTGGTGGTTTTTTTCTTTGTGATTTTTTAGGAAAAAGTGAAGTAAATACAAGAAGGATTTTCTCCACCTATATTAAAGCTTTCTCCTTTTAAGAATTCTGAGATCACCTCTTCATCATAAATGTAAATTGTTCAGAATCCTCTTGAAGGACTAATTTGTAATATTATTCTGATATGGATCAAGCTTTGTAACTATTTGGGGTATGCCCTAGTAATGAATGTACTTTTTAGGACTTATGTTTTGGGCAAGATTGGAGGTTTTCTTCCCCGTTCTTTCCTACCAGTGCTCGTTTGAACAGAGGATTGTATATTATTTTTATTAATAAAATATATCAAAGGCCTAGGCCATTTACCGATATATATATATATCTAGTAGCCTATAGACTATCAAGAAATGTAATAATTGCCACAGAACTATCTTCGTGGTAGACCAAATGTAGTTTCTGTAGATTTTTTAAAATGCTATCATATGTATTAGATAATATATTTCAAGTTGTACAAGTAAGGCATTGATGAGTCATAAGTAAACATTTCAATTTACTACAGCACAATTTATTGCTTCTAATCTTGATGCTCGTAATCTTCCTTTATCATCATCACCAATACACATTGCTTTTCCAGGAAATCATCATGTCTACGTATGCTTTCAAAATGTTCGGTTTGATTCCTTTATATATCTGGTGCTTGTACCATGCTAATGCAAGGGACCTATTAATGCAACTATAGACCTTAGAGATAATTCACAGGCTCTGCTAATTAAATCGCACCTCCAAGTATAAATCACATGGCATGTGAGCATTAATGCATGAACTGATTTACAGTCACATGGCTTTAGAATGAGGTCACATGACTTCCTTAGTCCAAACATAAGCCTCAAAGGATTAACCATAGCCTGACTGGCAAATCACATGCTCGAATAAGTAATTCGTAGGTAGAAATCGCCTAGCAAATAGTCACCAACAATTGCAAACCCTATGCGATATATTAATTGCAATATTATCACTTATCATTTGCATAATAGTAGAATGTTTCAAAAGTCACTTTTGTTTTTTTAAATTTAAAATTAAAGTTCATGTGCTAGTATTATTTGTAAACAATCCTTTAATTTGTTAAGAAGGTTTGATTCTCACAGATTTTGTATCACTCTAAGAGCCTTGTTCGTGACGATTTTATATTGTTTGCATTGTTGGTTCTGAGGGCTTTTAGCTGAAATTATTTGGAAGTTTGTTTGTGCGTTATATGTCGGGTGAACAGGATTATTGAGTTTAGCAAATGCATTGTTAGGATTTAATATTTGAGTCAAAGGTTTTTATTTATTGAAAGTATATATGATAAGTTTGGATACTAGTTTTTCGCCAGTGAAATTTGATACCAGTGGACCATGCACATGAAACTCATTTTACAACCCATTTCTTTGAAGTAAGAAACTAGGTAAGATTTTGATTCTGTAGCATTGCCATGATAGGTCTATTAATTTACCGCTTTATTGTTGACATAGCTTATTCTTATAGATTTATATTTTACATAAAAGCCACTTATATTTAAAATAAAATATTTTTTCTTTCTTACCGTTAGTTGTTCATATTTTTAGGACAACTGATGATATTCTTTATCAAACATTTGGGCTACACAAATTTTACATAGTGTATATTTCTAATATCATTCCAACAAGCAATATAGTAGCAAATGTACATATAGTCCGTAATATCGGTCAAATTGAGCATTATATATAAAGACCATTAAATATTTGAACTATGAAAAGATAATATATATTGGTTGCACGTGGTTTGAATAATCTCTAGACGAGTTCTAGGTCTTCACTGCTATTGCACGACCCAGGTGAGGTCGTTGAAAATTGAGAGCTCAATGATATGTGCAAACCCTTTGCCTGAGATTTAGCTGTGGGATTTCCACAAAAGGTAACAAATCACAAAAAGCTGAAGATGAAGTCAATCGAAACTTCCAAATAACAATGTCTTCCATTTGCAAAATAAATTGCAAAACCACTCACAACCACCTTAGTCTTCCCAGGAATAGTAAATAATAGAAAGAAGATTCACCAATTCAATGCTATCAAACTCTGTTTGAACTTGCTATATCATGAGATTGCATCAAATACAATTTTAGTTTCACTGGTTAATCATTTTCAGTGCTGAATGCATACTGTAATCACTTTTGGTTTTGCCTACTTTTTGTTTTAACATAAGCTAGTACATCTTAAAACCCCTGCAAAGAAATGAAAATGTTTAGTCTAGCTTTGTGTGATTTTGTTAGTGCTTCCTACTGTACTCGGTTATTCACAAGTTATTTGTGATTGTGAGGCATTGTGATTATTTATTTGCCATTGATTAGATTTTAGGCCGGTTTACTTCAACTATTTTACAATTTAAATTTCTTAAAATATGAAGTCAAAAGAAATTTGCATTCTATTTCTATTAAAAATAATCTCAATTAATTTTTCTACCATATATTTTTAAAAATTGATTACTGACTTCTCATCTTCACCAAGTCTATTGCATGTTATCAATGACCTAAATATAAATTTGATAACCAACCTAAACATACCAACCTACAGGAGGAACTCCTATTTGTCTCTCCTTGTTAAATATCTATCCATATTCTATGCCATCAATATTTTAAGAAAGGCATTATAAATGCTCTTTACGCATTTTAAAAGTTTGACACTTGCCAAAGGAGACCAAGGAAATTTGGAAATTTTAAAACAAACATTCCCATTCTAAAACGGTGGAAGAAAATTTTCACTTTGAGCTTTGCAGAAATCTTCTCGTATGTTGCCGTCGCAGCCATGGGATGTTGACGGAGATTTTGTTCTAGTTTGCTGGAGTTGTGAATGTTTCCGACGCTCGAATCAATGCATTGCAAACGCATTTTTTCTGTTTCCTCCTTCAGCTTGATCAATGGTGAGCGTTTTTGTTTGTTCTTGCTGAAATTTGGATTTTTATAATTAAAACCTCAACTGAAATGAAGAGCACGAATCTGCTCGATGTGGGCTGAGGCCATTGTCTTTGTTCTTCATTTAGTAATGTATCTGTATTTTGCGGCTAGCCTACAGTGTCCATAACGGTGGCCTCCATGTTTTTTTGAAACTTTTGTGTGCTTGTCAGCCTCAAACCTAAGCTGCCATTGAAGATTTCTTCACATGCTGTCGTTTTTTCCACATGTCTGGAAACATTACGTAGGATACTTGAAAAAATGATAAATTTCTTCTGTTTTTTACATCATGGAACTGCGGCCATAATTGGGTTCTATTGCTTCACTTTTATTGTGAAATATGTATTACGGCAGCTTTCTGTGAAGTACAGAATTTTACTTGATATTTGGCTAGAAGGAAATATATTTTCTCTATAGATGCTTGTGGCCTCTCTGTATGCAAATATCTTCTGAATGCTTGGTGCTTCTCCCACTAAGGCTGTACCCACCATAACTTGAAGATTGCTATCATCTCTGTGTCGTGGCCACCTTCAATATGATACAAAAACTCTGCTGTAGTCTTCATAATTGCCGACGCCTCTTGAAAACCTTTTCTTTTGTCTTGGTATGATATCTCTGTGAGTTTTGCAAATGACAGCTAAGATTCTTGAGAGCTTTGTACAGAAATAAGCATTTCCTGTTGAATGCATTATCAAAACTCTCACGGGGTTACTGTGAAATTTTGGGTATTTGAGATATACATTGCAGGTTTTAAATTTCATGCTTTGTACATGCCGTGACTTTTCTGTCTCCCCACTCAAATGCACCAAAAAATGAATGATTCTATGACTTCTTTTCCCCTCTATGACCGTTTCATTCTCAAACTGATTAAACATATTTTCAATCACCCCACACACAGGTCTTACGTCAGAATCAACACTAGTTTCTATTTCTTTCCTATGTGATTTTGATCTTTCATGCTTGCAATGTTACAATATTTGCATTGCACTGCTGTCTTTGATCTATTTTTCCTCTCCACTATGTTTTCTTTGACACATTCAACATTGTTCCCACAAGGATCATGTTCCCTTGAAACCATGTAAACCACTGGTAGTTTTCTCTTCTTGGTGTATTTGCTGCCCTTTAGGATGTTGATCATTACCCTCTTGACAATGCCTAGATCATTACTCTTAAGCACTGTGTTTCTTCAATCTGCCGATAAGGATGTCTCTTCTATGTTTGAATAAGACATATTGATTGAAAAGCGTTAACTTTGATGTTCCTTGAGATATTGCCCACTGTATTTTTTTTTTGCTCTATCACTGTTTTCACGTCTCTTATTGATTGTGGTGGACTATTGTCTTCAATGCTAACCATGGTTTTCACATCTCTGTCTTTGTGTCAATTAGCTCTTGTATTAGACTTGGCTTGGTGAAGTTATTTGTAGCAGCATTATGACTGTTATTTGATGTTCTGCAATCAGAATTTTTAACAGTAAATGTTTTTTTCTAAGCATGTGATAATCTGATCATACCTTTAACTGATTGCTCTTCTAGCATGTTGAGAATGCTATCTTCCTGTAGCAGCATTTATTTTGTCTTTTGTCTCATAGCAGCCTGTAATTCATATTCTTTCTTGGGATGAACAGTACTGTTTGCTGCTGCATTGCCATTTTGACCTGCATGATTATTATGAATGTACTTATGCTAGTGTAATCACCCAGCCCTTGTACTTGTTTATTGATTTTTTGTTTCTTCTTGCTCCTAACATCAATGAGGCAGCAGATGTATTCATGTTCACTTTATGTTTATAGACCTTTGAAGGCACATTCTAGCATGGGCATAATTAGATTGGTGCTACAATTACCATTCCAAAAAACATAAAATCTCCACTAGCACTAAGATATTCTTTCCATTGTGCTCTTTGTGGCAACAGCTACACGTTTGATCTTTATTTACATCCCATAAAGATGGCATCTCTGTGTTTCTGTATAAAAGTATTTCAAGGCTTTTTAATATGACGAAACTCTATAGTTATCTTTTCTGTTAACCAATGCAGTCCTTTACAGCATAGAAGCAATAACTTGTCTCCTTTGTAACAGTGATCCTTTTACCATTTGGACAGTTATGCATCATTATGATGTTCTCATTATATTGATATTTTCTGTTATAGGACAGCATGTCTGCTCCAATATCTTTTTACGCTGCTCATGTCTTTCATGTTCTTTGCTCATGTACATGTGTTATTTTCACTTTGACTATTGATTACATGTTGATCCATTTTCACTTTGTTTTATTAAATTGTATGGTTTCAATTCAGGATAAATTGTCCCTTAGACATTCTGTTTACTTTCTTGCACTTGCTTGCATTTGAATGCAACAAAAGGTTTCATGTTTTTAAACTCACATCCCAATATCTCATTATATTGATATTTTCTGTTATAGGACAGCATGTCTGCTCCAATATCTTTTTACGCTGCTCATGGCTTTCATGTTCTTTGCTCACGTACATGTGTTATTTTCACTTTGACTATTGATTACATGTTGATCCATTTTCATGTTGTTTTATTAAATTGTATGGTTTCAATTCAGAATAAATTGTCCCTTAGACATTCTGTTTACTTTCTTGCACTTGCTTGCATTTGAACGCAACAAAAGGTTTCATGTTTTAAAACTCACATCCCTTTAACATTGTCTGATGATTTACACTTGGTCTTCATACCTGCATCTTGTCTCTCAATGGCATGCTAGGCTTGAACCATTGTGGGAGCAACATTTACATCTACATGCCATTGACAAACACTTGTTACTGCACAAGAAGCAAACATGTTAGGGATAAATTTGTGCATTTTTGCTTTGAAGTATGTATGTGTGGGTAGATATGTAAATTAGGACCACTTATTGCTTAGATCTTGTAGATCTAACTCATTGTTGTTACTTTTTCAGGACTTGGGGCAGCAAGGAAGCAGGGAATGCGGAGCGCCCAATCACTCAGAGACAACTCAAAACCAGCCAGTCATTTAGGCAATGACTGTTCTCCTTTTACATATCTTCTATTTTAAGATTACACATGTCCCTTTTACATATCTGCTTGTTTAAGATTACACATGTATATGCATGCTTTGAATTCAAGATGATGAATTTCTTTTCTAGCTAATTTTATGGTTTGTATGGAGCAGAAAACAATATTTGATGAATAAAAGTATTACATTTTCAGAAAAAAAATCTTCAATATTTTCTTTTTCTCATTGTGCTCTTTCCTTCATAAAATGTAATAGTTATTTCTGCAAATAATAATTCAAATTATTGCATAGCACATGATATAGAAGAGATTGGAAAGTACATTTTTGACTTGAAACACAAAGGCTGTACCTGATTGAGCTGGTAGGTGGAAATCAGGTAACAATTCTATAAGGCAACTATGAAGGAGGGAGGGCTGATGATACGGAAATCTCACACCAAGGTCCTAATCCCTTTTGGGACTCTCTAAAGCCCTTACTCTGACCTTAATATGGTTCTCTCAATGACCCTTTCCAAAGGAGTTCTTCACCCAACCCCTTCTCCACTAGATCACTCCTATCAAGTTTAGTTTCAATCTCCACACAACAACTCTTCCTTAGCTCAACTTACTAAGTACCATTCCTAGTACCCCATGGCCATGGCAACTTCAGATCCAACTAGAGGGCTTTCAAACTGAGGTTTTCAACAAATTTTGGGGTCATCTTGCTCATAAGTTCCATAGTGTTGCAAACGATCTCTTCAAACCCTTTGTATTAGGTCTAGTAGCCTTTTGTGCCAATTAGGTCTCCTAATCAGGTTTTTGGCCAATAACTCTGCAAACTCCTTAACAATTGCCCAAACAAACTAGGGTTTCAAATACCCTTTTTAGAGTTCTTAAAGATTTTGTCTTGGGTGCTCAACCTGTCCGCACACCCCTATTCCTATATTTGAGCCTAATCACAAGGGTTTTAGGCCTTCAGTGACTGTAGTGACTTTGAAGACTTCAACCACCTTATGGATTGATTCACAAGGTTCTGGTTCTTGGCCCATATAACCTTCAAAGGATTCTCCGTTCAGCCACACCATTGGATTGTTCATGCCAATCCATCAAACACTCCTTTCATCCACTTTTCTCTCTATTTTGCCCTTAGTTACCGGATTCGCCTGGAAAAGGCCGGATTCGGGCTCGGGTCCGATTCGGATCTGGATCCACGTATGGATCCGGGCAGGATTCGTAATCCACAGGCAGGATTACGAATCCTGCCTGGATCCTCGAGGATCCACGTGCGGATCCGCGTGAATCCGCGGCAATGACAGGAGGAGTATGCAAAAACGTGGGCCCATTATCATTTTGTAATGTTTTTTTTTTGCCCTAAAGGCCCTAAACCCTAAAAACGACCCTCTAAATCACAATGCAAGTTCATTTGCTCTCTATTTTGCTCTCTCATTTTGCTCTCTCATACTTGCTAGTTTGAAGTGAAGTGCTTGGATTCGAAGGAGATCGGTTGTGGAGCTTCAAATACCTTGCAAGAAGTGTTTAAGGTATGCATTTCAACCATATTCTTGAATTCTTTCATAGATTATTGATTTATTTTTAGTTTTCCAAATTTTCAAGTTTTTGTGCAAGTGTGAAGCATGGTTTTCTTTCACTTTTTCTAGATTGCAAGAATAGAACAATGAGTAGTCAAGGCTCAGTGGGTGGGGGTGGGGCTGCATCACCAAGCTTCAAAATTGATAAGGGGTCTCCTTTATGGAGACACACAACAAGAGTTGCACAATGTCCTGGGGGTGGGGCATACATATGAAAATGTAATTTTTGCAACATATAACATAGAAGCTCCTATTCTCGAGTGAAACTACATTTTTTGGGCCCTGCGGGTGAAGGAATTCACATGTGTCAAGGTAGTGATAAGAAGGGATTACCAGCTGCACAAATAGCAGCATTAGCAAAAGAGCAAGAGGATGCTGATAGAGCAGTTGCAAAAGAAAAACGTGGTGCTTCCCAAAAAACAAATATACCAACACCATCATTTGATCAAACAAACACAAGAACACATCCTTTTTTGCCTATGTCAACTACAAATGATGAAGATGAAGTCCCATCTCCACTCACCCACAAGAGAGGCCCACTAGATAGGGCATTCCAAATTGAAAAGAGAGACATTGCTAATCACAAAATTGGACGTTGTTTAATTGCAAATGGTGTTTGATTTAATTTTGCTAGATCACCTTATTTTAGGGAGATGGTGGAAGTAATAAATGATGCACCCCATGGTTACAAACCGCCTGGTTATGAGAAGTTGCCCACTACCATATTACATGATGAGAGGAAAAATGTAGAGGCTCAACTTCAACCAATAAGAGATTTTTGGGTTCAATCGGGTGTGTCTATTATTTCGGATGGTTGGAAAGATTGTAGAAACCATCCATTGATCAATGTTATTGTTGTATGCCCTAAGGGGGCAATGTTCTTGAAGGCAGTTGATTGTGAAGGGCAAGTGAAAGATGCAGAATTTATTTCACGCATTCTCATTGATGCCATAGAGTCAGTGGGTCCTGATAATGTTGTTCAAGTGGTCACGGACAATGCAAAAGTTTGCAGGGCTGCAGGGATAATTGTAGAGTCTAGATATGATCATATCTTTTGGACACCATGCACCGTCCACTCTCTCAATTTAGTGATGAAAGCAATTGGCACCGAAATAGATTGGGTGAAAAGGATATATGAGGAAGCTGAAGAGATTCAAATGTTTGTGACAAATCACCACATGTCACAAGCAATTTTTAGGAGTTTCTCGGACTTGGAGTTATTGAAGGTAAATTTTTATATTTAATATATAATTGAATATTATTGGATTCCACAATTATTAATTTTTGTTGTTGTTTACATTAACATGTTTTAATTTTAAAATGTTTTACTAACTTGAGTTTAACATTTTCTTAGGTTGCTGAAACCCGCTTTGCCTCTCACACAATCGTCTTGAGACGACTTGTGAAGGTAAAAGAAGCATTGAAGCATATGGTCATTAGCCCCCAATGGGGCATTTGGAAGAATTCCAATACAGCAAGGGCTTTAAATGTGAGAAGAATGATACTAGATGAGGATTGGTGGGGTCTTGTGAGTTATGTGTTGAAAATCACCGATCCAATAATGGCAATGCTTCGCTTCGCAGATAGTGATGAGCCATGCGTTGGGGATATTTATGATTCCATGGATAGTATGCTGGAAAAAATTAAAATGGTAAGTTTTACGCTCTTTTACAACAATTTTTTATTTGAGAGATATCTAGATTCTAAAGTTTAAATTGACATATTCACTAATTATAATTATTATTCATATTTCATATCTTAGGTCATACAGAGGAGGGAGAATGATCCTGAGGACACCCTTTACAAGAAGGTGGAAAAAATTGTTCATCATCGATGGAACAAGATGACCACACCTTTGCACCTCCTTGCATATGCTCTATCCTCGAGGTACTGTAGTTCTTATCAAATGTTTGTGCTTATTTTATCCAATGTTTGTGCTATTGATATTTGATAGTGTTCAATTGTCTTTTGTTATCCCCAGGTACTATAGTGCAGATGTACTTCGCCTTTCAGGTAGAGTGCCACCATTTAGAGATGCAGAGGTTGCAGATGGGTATAAGAGGGCACTAGCTAAGATATTCCAAGATCCAGAGATTGGGGCAATTGTGAGGAGTGAATTTGCTGCTTTCAACTCAGGTGAGGATTTCGACCCTATTGCCATAGCAGACCAAAGCAGGATGGGTGCCATCAAATGGTGGTACCTTCATGGGCAAGCCTTCACGTACCTCCAACCTCTTGCCATAAAGGTCCTATCCCAAGTAAGCTTGTAAAATTAAGCTTAAGGTTAACATTCTCAATTCCTTGAATTTATTATTTAATTTATTTATCTTGATTGTTGTATTGATAATTTTTAATTTCTCTTTAGGTTGCCAGCTCTTCTGCCGCTGAGCGGAATTGGAGTACTTACTCCTTTATCCACTCAATCAAACGCAACCGGTTGGCTCCAAAAAAATCAGAAGGCCTTGTGTTCATTCACAACAATTTGCGCTTGTTGTCACGGAAGGATCCTAAGTACAAGAAGGGGCCCGAAAAGCTTTGGGATGTAGCACCCGAGACTCCTGATTTAGATATGACCATCCGAGATCTTGCTAGATCCACTTTGATTGATGTGGATGATGAGGAGGAGGATTATGAGTTAACAATCCCCTCTACTACTAGTGGTTTGGGTTCCTCTACTAATACAGATGCGGCACTTGCAGCTCACCAATACCCCTCTGATGCGGATTTTCTTGAAAATCCATTTGATGATTAAATAAAAAACTTTAGTGTTGACTCTTGACTCTTTTATGAGTGAATCATGTTATAAACTTTAAGTTTAATGATCTATATTTTGAATGTTACAAGCTTTCACTTTCAGTAATTCAATGTGAATGTGTTGATTTTCTTTATAATCGTGAAAATAGATTAATTATCAATGTCATTGATCAAGTATACTAGATTCATACTATGAAATGATTTAGTTTTAGAATTATGCATATTTCTCTTATTTTTTAGTATATATAATGCATATATATATATATATATATATATGTATATATATATATATATGTATGTATGTATATACATATGTATACATATGTATATATATATGTATGTATGTATATACATATGTATACATATGTATATATATACATATGTATACATATGTATGTACATATGTATACATATGTATGTATGTACATATGTATACATATGTATATACATATATATATATACATACATACATATATATATATATATATATATATATATATATATATATATATATATATATATATATATATATATATATGCACGAATCCTCCACGAATCATAATTGGGAAAAAAAAAAATCCCGAATCCACAGATCCAATTCATGTGCCCGAATCGGATTCGTGTCACGAATTGGCAACTTTGCCTAGCTGGGTAACTCAGAATCCGCTTAGGGCTTCTTGGCAAGAATAGAAAACCTGCATGTAACAACTCCAAAATCCATATTCCACGGTATATACATTGCCCTAACATATTTCGGAAGGCCATACAGATTCAACCGCTGGATTTCAACTCAGGGCCATTCTAAGTACACTAACTCTGTGACGACCAGTGAGCAATCACAGAGTGAAATGAATTATTTTCACCTATCAAAACACAAGAACTTGAAACCAAATTGCACACCAAACAAGTGGATTCTAGGCCCTATCAAACCATGCTAAAGAAATTCCCAAGTCCATCCATTAACATGTAGATACTTGGGTTGTAATGTGACTGAGACAGAGATTGCAGGTAAAACTGTTTGCTTCAAATGCCAAATCCGTACAACTATGCCTCCAACCTTACACTCTGATTGGAAATGAGCTTATATAGCTCCCACACACGTGCCACAACTGTTTCTTCAGACCCACAACCACTTCTTGGGCAGTTTGTAAGAAGTTGACATTGACAACTTTTGCATCTTGAGCATTTTGATAGGTCTAGTACCCATGAACACTTCAGATGGGTCCAGAATGACCACATTAGCATAACTAACACCATTCTAATCAATTCCACAGACTTTGGAGTTCATTTACCCCTTTAACCAACCTTGACCCTCATTGACAACTTTTTGCTCATATGATGACTTTACAACCTTAAGCAAACTTTGTCACACCTATTCAACCTCCTAAAAAGAATTCAATCACACACTTGGGACTTTATTCTAGTCCTTACTCAACAGTTGTTTGGCTAGAACCACGAACAAGCCAAAATTTCGTTGGAGCCCTACTAAGACCCCAGGTGCTCCTGCACCAGCTGAATTGAAGATTCAATCATTGGAGCAACTTAGAAAATGAGAGCGTTGGTGGTATGCAAACCCTCAATCACCGCACCAACAGAAATGGATCCTACAAGTTTATGTTCAAAACTTCAATCAAGAAGATAGTTAAAGGTCAAGGATCAAATTGAAGATGCAAATTCAAAGATCAAAGATCAAATTGGAATATGAAGAACAAGTTATGAAAGAAAAAGGATAAATCTTAAGAGGAAGAGGTCACCACCTTGAACTTACTTTGGAAATCCAAGTTCACTTTGAAAGATCCAAGTGCATGTTGACTTCATCAACTCAAGACAATCAAGGTTAATGTTAAGTTAGAAGGATTGTTTTTTGCAAATGTAATAACATTGCCATTGTTATTGGTGTGCCCCAAATGCAAATTTGAAGATTTATAATATGAGAGGAGACATGTCTTATGAAGAGACATATCTCTATGGTTAATCAACATTAGTTAATAATAATATATTAATATAAATAACCATTATATAATATATATAATAATAAAAAAAAAAAATAATAATAAAAAATATATAATAATAATATAATATATTATATATATAAGAATATTTGTCTAAATGATGACAATGTATCTTATGATGGAATCAATCCCAAGGAAGCTACAAACTCAACACTCCCTCTTAGCGAGGGAGGATTGTTATAGAACATATTATGCTGTCAAGTATTTGAATAGATATCATCTCATTATGATATTCCTAGAATGACATATTTAAGAATATCAGCATGTATCCATCAACATAGATGTTATCTTTCAATATAATCCAAAGTATGTTTTAACAAGAAATATCAATCATATGATATTCATCATACTTATATTCTTTTGGTATGTGCACTGGCATCAAATCCTTGATCACTACTAAAAGAATATGTTATATCTTAATAGGATGTGAGTGATCTGATTACCGATACTCAGGGACAACAACTTAATGAAGTCGATCAGATAACTAGTAATCAACATGTTTTGAACTCTATCATGACAAGTATCATGATCTCTGACACTCCGGGACAACAAATTAATGTAGTCTGATCATGATATGTTTGTTATCATGACTACTGACACTTCGGGACAACAACGTAATGTAGTCTATCATGATAACAGGTCAAACTATTGATAAGATTGTCACCTTACAAAAACAACCCTCCATATACATATATATCAATGAAAGATTGTCATCTTAAATGACATAATCCACATATGCAAAATAGTAACCACCATGAACCAAGTCAGAGAGTGGAACGAGGGCTTTCACCTCAACTTCTCTCTCACAGAGAAGATTGCATTACAAGGAATTTCACTTAGAACTTCTCACTCATAGAGAAGATATCATTCACTAGGGATTGCACCTCAAAATTCTCCCTCTGAACAATGATCTTGGGAAGTCAAGTGTTGTAGTTACTCCCTTAGAGGCTCTCTTCACCCAAGGATGCCTGCAGACTCCCTCTGAATCTGATATCAGACTTTCAACTTTCTCGTGATAAGTCATTACTTCCTCATGATGTACACAGGAGTAGGCCCATCAAATTCATGTAGTCACACATGTATTTCTAGACGCCCTCTGAGTATCAATCTTCTAAGTTCCTATGTTGTCTTTGATGAAGTGATAGACTCCCTCGTTATATATAAGGATACATATAATCTCAACCATCAAAGATATTCGCTTCAAGAGCCTCACTCTATTGAGCCTTATCATTAGATGACTAATGAATTTCAAATCATAGCTTCTTTGGAGCTACTGTCATAAGATTGAGTCTGCCAATATTTGGTAGCATGTATAAAATGCCAACCTTCTTATCCTGCAAGAACATCCCAAACATAAAGGAAAAGATCAAGGCAAACAACTCTTTATAGTATTTATAGAAATACAAATAAGAAAGAGACTATAATGGGTAGATAAATGTAACACTCAAGGATAAGAAATACTTATATGCATATGAAGGTCTATAGATAGTAAATCAGAATTTGTCTTCTTAGATTATTTGAGAATGGAACATCTTGTTGTGGGATTTTCACACCATTGCCCCATTTTTTATTTTCTCTTGATCTTGTCCTTTTGGCTTTAGTTCTTGGTAGTCTCGGGCTCGGTCTTCTAAGTTCTCCTCTTTCAAATGAGAATTGGTAAAATGGGTCAAGTTTGGAAAGTGTTCTCCATGTGGCTTCTAGAATGGAAACTATTTTGCTTGTATGAGAATTGAGTGTATTGAAAACTTACTATTTTTAGAAAGTTTATTTTTAGTAAATTTCACTGCTTGTTGGATTGATCTTATTTTGACTTTGGAACAACTTAGTATTTTTAGAGAGTCTATTTTAGTAAATTTCACTCCCTCTCGGATTGATCTTATTTTGACTTTGGGACAACTTACTATGTTTAGAAAGTCTATTTTTTGGCAGGTCTATTTTGGCAACAAGTGAGCTCCGGTTGACAAAGAGACAAAAGGGTATCTATTTCTATATCCAAGTGAATGAGAAAGCAAGACAGCCAATCAGAAAATGGTTAAGTCTGGAATCACCCTTGAAATATCTAAAAGTGGAAGGGCATGAAAACATCAGGAAAAATGGTTGTTACAGAAGTCTTCCATCATGGACAAAATCTATGATCACTCAAAAAATCTTGCCTTGGAGAAAAATGGTGGTTGTGGAATTTTTCCATCATGGACAAAATCCATGATCACTCAAAAAATCTTGCCTTGGAGAAAAATGGTTGTTGCGGAATTCTTCCATCATGGACAAAATCAATGACCACTCAAAAAATCTCGCCTTGGAGAAAAGTGGTGGTTGTGGAATTTTTCCATCATGGACATAATCCATGACCAGTCAAAAAATCCCACCTGGGACAAAAATAGTTGTTGCGGAATTCTTTCATCATGGACAAAATCCATGACCACTCAAAATTTTCGTTGACAAGAAAACTATAATTCTTGGAAAAAATGGCCAAGTGTTGGAAATTTGTCCTTCATGAAAGAAAAATGATTGAGTGTCGGAAAATTCCTCCTTTATGGAAGAAAAAAGGGCTAAGTGTTGGAAATATCTCCTTCATGAAAGAAACAATGGCTAAGTGTTGGAAATTCCTCCTTCATGGAAGAGAAAACGGCTAGGTGTCAGAAATTCTTCCTTCATGGAAGAAAAATGGCTAAGTAAAGGAAATTTCTTCTTCATGGAAGAACAAATGGCTAAGTAAAGGAAATTCCTCCTTTATTGAAAGATAAAAATGGCTAAGTGTTGGAAATTTCTCCTTCATGGAGTAAATTGCAAGGAGTAGATAAAATTTGGCTAAATATCTTTCTAGAGAGACAGATAATATGTAACTGGTCTATATGTTTCATTTTGAATTTTTTTGCACGATTCTTATATTGCTTATTTCTATTTTGCCGAAGGAGAAAGCTCTAGTTCTAAAAATTCAAGAAAGATGCTCAAGTCCCAAATTCTAGTTCAAGCATTAAAGACATCCAAATACAGAGTGACTTGGTCCCAGAGATTCAATGTTCAATAATCAAAGTTCAAATCCAAAAATCCAAGAACATGGTGAAGGAAGTTCAATATGAGGAAGTAGTAAAGTGACATAATCATTAAATGCAAGGGATTCCAATCCATTTCATGGAGATAAATTTCCAAGCAAGTACACGGAAGACGAGAATGTTAAAGGAGAGATTTTCAGAAAAGTCATTGGAAGTTGGATCTTAGTTACAAAGTGACGCGATTAGAAAGGGCTTGAGCTTACATGGCCTCCATCATGATTTCATGGCATCCAATTATCTTTGATGAAGAGTTAAGGTCTCCAAGTCAAAATTCTATGCAAGTATTTATCATGGAAATGCATAGTGGGCGTTTATTACCCACTATAGTAGTAGATTCCTTTTCTTTGTCCTAACCTTAATTAGGGCTGATGTGGCACAATCTAGGTCATCGGTTATTGTGATCATCTGGGCCATCTGTTGTAATCGAGGACCTATATAAAGGCCTCACCCATTTGTAAAGGGAGGATTTTTTGAGATTGTTGCTATGAGCTATTGAGATAATAGAGTTTTCATTGAAACTTGGTGAATACTTGATGTGTCTTAGTGCTTGCTTGTTCTCTTAAATTACCTCATCTAAAATATGTTTAGTTTAGTTTAAGTGTTGTGATTGCAATGGAGAATGTGATGGTGTATTGATGAATTCATTTGTTTCATACTTTTGACATTTTAGTGATTTTAAATCGTTGTGCAAAGTTAGCCTAAACCCATTTCATGCATATGTTTAACTTTGATCATTCATATAGATTGTTCTTTATGATGGTGTATGTGATGGTTTGAAAATCTTTTGGCATAACCCTTGAAGATTGCACCAGTTCATGCATAGTTGTAGTATAACTTGGTGAAGCGGAGCTCGGTAAATTGAGGAATTTGTCCACCAGAGTACCATTTATTGTCATCACTACCTTTAGGATTAGAATAGAATTCTAGAACCCTATCCTATTTCATTTTTGCATATTTTGTGTAAATCCAAAAAAGTAATTCATTGCAAAACATTTTGATAGCTCCCACATCAAGTATGGCTCAAAATGAATCTGAGTAAACATGTTAGGCCCCTTGTGATCATCAGCAAATCACATCAACCACCGAGCTTATCCATTCTCAAGACTTGACATTGAAAGAACCTTGGAGTCATCGTATGATCTTCTTGCAATCTTAGCATACACAAGACTTTGATAAAGAGAGGATAGGATATTTTGGTATTTTGTTCTACTGTTTGGTGGGTCATAAAACATGCATCAACACATCTTCTCTCTAAATCTGGTTCAAGTGGGAATGGAACATTGATTATTATTCCCCCTGAAAATGTAAAATTCCCACTTACTCCATTTTATTATTAAACAATTTTGTGTCACTTCAAATATCGAAAACTCTTTTTTTTTCTTTATTGATTTCCTTAATTTTAAGTGTATATCTTCCCATGCTCTTGCCGATATTAAAATTTGGTTGCATGTCTTGTTGTGAATTGGTAATGATTGTTAGGCATCCATTGTAGGGTCAAGCTTTGCAATGTGAGAAAGCAATGGTTGTATCAACCGGGCCATTGCACAAAGCCATTAACCACAAATCCCGACTCCAGAGAACCCGCAGATCACCAGTAGAAATGTCTTCTACTCTATAATCATACCCAGAAACATGCTCATTAACAACTTTTCCTCTAGCCATTTTACACTTCTTGCACTGAAGAAGGTGCTTCTGCCCATGTCTAAGTAATACATGATGATTAATAGAACAATAATTTGAAACCTTGGCATACACTATATTTGATTAAACTGTACTATATTAATCACTAAAATGGAGTGAGTGATACTCATTCGATTATATACCATCACTGCAACACAATCCTTAAAAATAAAACACACAGTACAAACTTCACCACCAATATGCTATTCGATCATCTTAGTTGCAAAAGTACTACTCTTCATTGATTCAATGAAAGTTGTGCTTTTAGAATGTCATGTTAGTCATAGTGATATAATTTTTGCTAAACTTTTATTCATGGAGATATTATGTGCAGTCCAATTTGTTCTTCTACACATCATAAGCATCCATAAATAATTATGTGTGCCGATGATTATCAAAGGGAATTTTTGTTTCTTTATGATGACCTTTCTATTGTTAAAGACTTCATTATTGTCAGTGGATCCAAGTTTCACATAGAAATGTGAACCTCCAAGGTAGGTGTATGGAAACACTCCTAGTGCCTAAGAAAGTCAAGTGTGTATATACAAAAACTCTTTATCTCTTTGATATGATCTAAAGATCAGTCTTAAAATCACTCTCATTCTATTCCACAAACATTGATGCTTTCTAATGACATTTGACTTTTACTTGATTCTAGATGATATTTTGATCTCTGAAATATTGCAATGAATTCTATATTGCTTATCGGGTTATGAATCTCAATTAGAAGTAGTGATGGAGTTCTAATAAACACGCCAAGTTCCAAGGTCAATTTTGGAATTCTTTACAAATGATGCTCAAACTCTTATGACTGATTATGAACTTATGTGAAATTTCAAATTCTCTTTACCTTCATAATTCCATACATAATGTTGAGTTCTTTGCTCATTTTGTATTTAGTTCTACAATAGCATTTTGTAAAAGAACATCTTTCTTATCTTTTGTATGATGTGACATGCATGTACTCGATACCATGTATTTTCCTATATTTCTTATAAGTCGTTGTGATCTATAGACTATCTAAGATTTTGAGGGTTCTCAACAATTACAGTGAATATGTGAAACTACAAGAGTTGTTAGTGGCTTTAGCAAATAATAATAAAGATGGAAAAGAAATGAGGTTCAATTTAATTGTGGATGAAAGATTTGCAGGTTAGATAGAATTCACAAATGCTGAGTTGGAGACCATACAATTGTAGGCGTGCATTGTGAGAAAAAAGTGCACGTTTGTATCTGAGAGCACCTCATCTCATGCTAGAGGATCTTGGTGATCCATGCCTGCCACAACTTGTCGTTGCCTACACGACCACCTTTCCACCATGCTCTGAAAAACTCTCTCTATTATGTTTATAACCTCATGTCTCTTGATACTTGTACGAAAGATGATGACAATATATGCATATTCCCATTGAGATTGTATTCCTTGATTGAATGCACTTCTTGATAAATCTTGTCTAAATGGATGGATTTTGTTGTATCTATATAAGTCTCATTGATACTTTAGAAATAGTGATTAAGTTAATCTCATGCCCCTAACTTCATATCTTTGATTTCTTAGATTAATAGAAGACTAATAGATATGTGGTGTCACAAGCTTTGATGATGATTATTTTTTCCTCTAATTATTTAGAACTAATCTAATTTTGAAAGTATCAATATCAATATCGTACACCTCTCTGAATTGGTACAATGTCTTTAATCTGGCGTCTACAGTCCATTTATCAATGAAGACACCATTTTGAATTCTTATTATTTAGTAAGAGACCCATGCGATGAAGCAACAACATCAGAGTTCGTACCAAGCAAAGGGATTTAAGTTTGAGGTGATTTTGTAAAGCCCAAACCAGTGATGCTATATAATTCATCGCTTCTATAGCTCTCAATAAATGACGTGAACTTTGCTATGGTTCATTTCATGCTAGTAAACCAACGCCAGTTAAGCTTGGAAGGGCTTGATATTCATGTTGTATTGCATCAAAGGGACTTGGATAAATAACATGCTTCTTGGGCTATTCTAGAATCGTTCTCCCCTCCCGATCTGTAGTGACTCAACCCTCTATGTCCAGTGTGATCATTCTGGCTTTTTTTTTTCTTATTTTGACATCAATATTGGACCCCAATTGCAATTTGAACGATGAAAGAATAGTTGAGTACGGTGCGATCTATGCATGTGTTTCTCTCAAGAAAACATCCTTCTTGTTTCACCTGTAACTCTGAATCAAGCACTTCCTTAATCATTTGAACTTCCCAATAATGTGTATTATGGCTCTATGATTGTTAGGAAAGAGGCGATAAGCAATTCATTCACCTGGGAGTCTGAAATCCTCTTCCCACTTGCAATATGATGAACTTCCTAAAGGTATTTCATTCTTTGAATCACCACGATAGTGATTTCCACCTTCTTCATGAGCACTGATGAGATTAGTGACCCAACTATTGGCTTCCAGGGGCTATGTCTTGAACCTGTGTTGCAAATCACCCAAAATGGAGTATCCCTGCTACTTGCATGACACTAATCCCAAATCAACTTTTCGATGCCACATCCATGTTGTTCCATCTTTAGATCTCTGTAGTTTTCCTCTTGTTGCCATTTCTTCTTTTCTGTCATTTCTTACATTTGCAGCCTGGTGCTCTGATACTGTGTTAAGTTAGAAGGATCGTTTTCTAAAAATGTAATAACATTGTCATTGTTATTGGTGTGTTCCAAATGCAGATTTGAAGACTTATAAATATGAGAGGAGACATGTCTCATGGTGAGAGGAGGATGTCTTTATGGTTAATCATCATTAGATAATAATAATATATTAATATAAATAACCATATATATATATAATATAATATAATATATTAAATATATAAGAATATTTGTCTAAATGATGACAATGTATCTCATGATTGAATCAATCTGACTGAAGCTACAAACTTAACAATTAAGACATCGAAGAGACATCAACATTGCAAGTAACCAATTCAAAATCATGACAATGAGAAAATCTCCAAGTCCAAGGATGGAGAAAATTTGAGAAGATGAAGCTATTTGGGAATATCACAATTAAAGGCTTGATAATGTTGAGCATCAAGAGATACTTCCTCATCACCAAGGAATTGATCAAGTCTATGAAATAAGGCTGTTGATTTGGTGCCCACTCATCTCCAACTAATCAAAGGGCTCCAGTTACACGTGTTTTAGCACAATCAATCATATTAGGCCAAGTGTACATGTGGAAGAAATCTATTGCCTCTACCTTATTTAGTTTCTCATTGGTTCTAAAAAGTTATTATAATTTTCTTATTGGCCCACATGGTGGTGCCTTCATGTAATTGGATGATAGTGGTGGCAACCCTAATTAGGGTTTTTAATGGATGAATCTTGGCCCTTGATCTCAAACCAATCTTGGCCCTTCATTGTAATTGAGCAATTATAAAATGCCAAGGCCTTCTCATTCGCAACTTAATAGATTAGAGTATGAGGTGACTTGTTGAAATTGTTGACATAATACTATCAATCTAATTGTCGATTCATTATTGGTCTTCATGATGGCTTCAAAGTATTGCATGATTTCTTCAATTCCTCACTTAGAGTAGATTAGAAGTAGTGTTTAGTTGAATGAAAGATATTTTGGATGCATCTTTGGTGAACTCACTTAGATTGAACTACTTAGTTGTTTGCTGATTGTAAGTACATCTTGCATGGTCGAATGACATTTTCATGCACTTAACTTTGAGTATTGCTTGCACATTGATATACATCGATGTGGTGTTAATGGAATGGTGGTAGTTTGAATATCTTACATTTACCGTAGGGGATTGTACTAGCTTGGTTGATGTTGATGGCAAAAACTAAGTCTAGTAGAGTTATAATGATGTCCATAATTTCTTGCATTCTAGGAGTAGATTAGATTTCTAAACCCTCATCTCTTTTGAAGTCGTTTGGTCAGAAGAAAAGTCAAATTGATAACATTGAATGAACAACATAAGTCTCTTTGTGATAACTGACATATCACATCATAAGAATTAAGTCCATGACAAGAAGTAACCTTGTGGCTGTCTCATTTGATGACACAATCTAGATACATTGTTTATCATATGAGCATCCTTATTCAAGAGAGATTTGGAGATTTGGTGTTTCATCTTGGAATACTAAGTATTCGATTTTGCAGGTTGTAGTGGCATAAAACTTGCGTCAGATGGCATGGTTGCAAGTTGTAAAAGTTCCAACACGAGCATCAATTGTTGGGATGAGTATGGTTGAGGTCACTATAATGCAAAATAAAACTCCCACAATAAATGCAGTGTGATAATGGAAAATGCAAGAACATAGTCAGTACACTGAAGCAAGCTAAACTATGGTAGAGCACTCATTGGAGCTTTCACTTTTGAAGAAACATCCATTGATCTACAAGAATTACAAATGGCAGTCTGAAAGAAAAACTGTTTTTTGTCACTTCTATTTGTGAAATGAGGATGGAAATGACTGATGGAAATGACTAACTTTAGGTAAAGAAGTGAATAGCGCACCTTAGGGCAAAGATAGGGTAGTTTGATGTTTTTCTGTTTTATCTTAAAGATATTGAAAAAAGTGATTATAATCAGTTTTAGGGTTGGCAGGCTGTGGGTTTGCACAGGTATGGTGTGGGTATACCTTGGGAACTCTGGGTATTGAACCCTGGGCTGTCTTGGACCAGAATTAGGATCAAAACTGTATTGGTAAATAGGTGCACATGAACTCTTCAATTCCAGTTTCTGCACATAAAAAATGTTGGCTTTATTTCTTCCTGCAAGATTATTCAAAATGGAATTATGCCCATGATTCATTTTTCTGGATCATCATGGTGATATATACTTCCATAAACTCCATAGATCTCATGGTGAAATCTTTATAGAGCACCATGGTGAAACTACATATCCTTCAATTCTTTCTTGGAATATTAGGATGAAAGTTGAAAGTATGTCACCAGAAACAAGCTTCATATGTTGATGGCAACATATAGTGTAAAAATCTAACTATATATAATTATTAATTATTAATACGAGGATGATGTTTTGAAAGTCTATGTATTTTACTTAAGTACTCAACTCAAATGACATTGCTTGAAAAATACCTTGATTGTCTAAGTGTCAAAATAATATTTCACTTCATATTCTCATTCATTGTCATTCATTACTGCTTCTTGTTGACCTATGCACATATATTTGCATTTCACATAAATACTTCAGCATATTGCCCTAGAGGAATATCTAGGCAAGGCAATTTCTAAAGGCATTTCAATTTGCGTACCTGCCTAAGATTGGGGCTCAGTGCCAATCTAGTCCAGGCATAGTGCTCTCTAGAGGTAAATAACTTCATAGATTCTGATTGTCATCTGAAAGATTAATTCTCTGAGCTTACACATTGGCTGTTAATAATTCTATCACTAGGTCCCTTCTTTAGCATAATTATCATCTTAATACATCACAGTATCATCACTTATGATCGTCTCAATATTGCTGAAGCATAATTACTTCAGAGTTCATTTTATACCAATCATGGATTGGCATGCATCATTAACTTGAGCATGAGACATGAGCAGTGTTGATGTGAGTTTTGTTCCACTACAACATGTGATGTAGGAGCATCTTGGGTTTGCTTGGTGACTACTTTGGAGTTCATGGGAGGAGGCTTGGTAGTTGCTTTGGAGGGTGCTTGGATTGATACTCGGTTGAAGAAGAGGTGCTCGGTAGAGGTTACTCGGTCATCTCTTGGTAGTTCTTGGTTGAGAACTCGATAGATGAATGGACTCGGTGATCCTGGAGGTGCTCTGTTGTCAAAGGAGCTCGACATAGCTTGGGGCACTTGGTTGTTGAAGGCGTTCGACGATGCTTGAGGGAACTTGGCACACACTGGGAGCTCGGTGAAGCTTGGTTACAGTGTTGCCCGAGTTGCTCAGTCTTTGAAGGAGTTTGGTTGTTGGAGAAACTTGATCTATGAAGGTGTTGCTCGACATATACTACAAGAACTTGGTTATGCTTGGTGGAATGTTGATACTCGATGCGGTTTCTTTGATGCTCGGTTTGGTCTTGGTTCTGAGTTAACCGAGTTGTTTGTGGGCCAACTGGAGTATTTGATTTGGGTTGTAGGTATTTAATATGTGTTGCAACCGACTTGTGGCTTGCATGGGCATTTAATGTAAGTGGTTATTTTAATTTGTAATTGCTAGGCCAACTAGTGGCTTTGTTGGGTATAAGTAGGGGGTCTTGTGGAGTCTAAAGGCATTCATTTAGAGGAGTGAGTCATTATTGAGTATGATCATCCAGCTTGGAGAAGAGGATGAAGAAGAGGAGCGAAATTTGAGAAGGGCTAGTAGTTGAGGCTTGGGAAACTTGGAGATTGCTTGGTGGGCTTGCAAGCACAAGTTTAGATCTTCCTTGGAGGTTTGTACCTGAGTGTAGATCTGGACTAACTAGTGTTTGGGTTGGATCTTGAGGGATCTTGCAGAACTATTACTTGCTTTGTATTTGACCGTAACTTGGAAGGCCTTACAGCTCGACACATTGCATGCAATCAGTTATTTTATGAATAAAGAGTTGCTTTGGTATCAGATTGTGTATCTCGTGTTGTGTTTCCGCTGTGTGGTTATTTTCTGGGGGCTAGGATATCTCCTTTGGGGATTCTCCTGCCTTGTATTGCGTTAGATGGTATCAGAGCATAGTTGTTCCTGAGTGTGTAGACAAATCATCGAAGTTGAGGTAGTTTGCACCAGGACCTTGGGTTGGAGAAGTTGATCTGAAAAGGTCTTGATTTGGTTAATATTATGATGGATTGTTCTTTCTGGAGTCCTAGATAACTTGGTTGTGAGGTGGCAGATCGTGGTTCTGACTTGCGATTGTAGAGGACTTGCAAATGGATCGATGGATGCAAAGTGGAAGGTTGATCTTGTTCGAGCATGATCATAGAGAGTTTGTGTGATGTGTATTGTAGATCCGTGTTCTTGGTTGTTCATGCAAGGTGGCAGGTTGCGATCTGACTTGCAAACAATTTGGGTTTGTCACAAGGTGCGTGGGAAGGATTTGTTGCAGGAGGTTTGCAAAGATCTTGGAAGATGCTTCCGAGAAGATTGGACCCTGGGATGATTGCGAATCTCCACGATGTGGTAGAGAAGAAAATTTCAGAGATGTCAGCTCGGTTGGAAGCTAGATTAACTGATTGAGTTAAGGAAGAGATGGTTGAGTTTTGTAGAGATTTATGGAGCTGGAGTCTACTGATACAGAAGAGAGTTGTCTGGCCTGTTAGAAGATTCGTTTGAGAGAGGTGGCATAGCAAGTTCAAGGAAGAGGTTGGTTTTGTTGATCAGTTTGAGGAGTCCGATGCAGAACTTGCAAAGCATCTTGAGGCTGTTGCTGAAGAGGTTCATAACCTTGTTGATGCTAGGATGGAGATTGGTTTTCATGATTAGTTGGATAGGTCTGACATGGAAATTGCAGAGCGCTTGGTCGTGGGTGATCAAGTTGGTGTGGGTGATGTATTATATGTTGCAGAGCATCTTGTTGTGAGCAATGGGATTGTTGGTGTTGGGAGTTTGGTGTTTGCTTGTGATTCTGCTGATGTGGATTTGGTCTTGAATCTACATGCTGTCATTGTGGATGTGGAGTTGGATGCACTTGTTGCTGATATGGCTGGTGGTGTTAAGTTGCATGCTGATTGGTTAGTGGTGATTCAAATGCTTTTGATGTTTGGATGGCTGAAGTAGATTTGGATGATGTATAGATTGGTTTTCTCGTCCCTGATGGAGTGGAATCCTTCGGTGAAGATGAAGATTGGATTAGATCTATCTTTGGACATCAAAGTGTGGAACACACTTTTCTATTTACCTGAGGAGTTTGATGTAGGAGCATCTTGGGTTTGCTTGGTGACTACTGTTGTGAGGTTTTCACACATCGCCCCAAATCTTGGGGACCCCCTTTTTCTTTTAATCACCTCGGTAAATTTTTGGATTGCCCAAATTTTTTTGAGTTTTGAAAATTTCATGCCTTGGCACCTTCAGGACAAATTTGGGAGGCTTAGCTTATTTTCGCCTGGTTTTTTTAACTTGATTTTCCAGAGCTATCAATTTTATCCTTGGGCCGAATAATTTTCTAAGTTAATTCAAACTTGGCAGGATAAAGTTGTGAATTTTGTACTTAGACGTTTTCTTTTGAAAATTTGGTTTTAACTCTGTAAATTTGGATAATTCTCAAAAGAGAAATTTTAATTAGACTTAAGTTTTTGGAAAATCTCAAATTTTTCTTTGGTGAAATTTTTTAAATTTTGTTAAAATAAGGAAAAGTGCAAAAAATCGATTTTTGGTTCTAGATGCAATTTTATTTTATTTTTATTTTTTATTTTTTTAGCTTGGCAAAATCGATTTGGTGGAAAATTGCAAAAATTGGCTTTAATTGGATTAAAATTGCCTTGAAAACTTTTAAGTTTTTTAATGAATTTAGTAATTTAATATTGAAAAAATGGCTTTTGGTTAGCCAAAATCCAAATTTAATGACGTATTAATTACTAAACCCTCATTAAATGGAAATATTTAACACCCTCAAGGCCATTTAATTTCCTTTTTGCAATTGGAGCTAATTTGTAAATTTAAAAGTGCAATTTTTTTTTGGCAAAATTAATTTTTTTGAGCTAAGTATTTAATTGTGGGCCTTAACTTGAATTTAATTTTTGTTTTTTGTTTTCTCCTAGACCATGTAGGCCAGCTTTATGGAGAAAGAAAATTGGCTATAAAGGGAGTCTCCTCCCCATTTCATTTTCACAAATCATTTCTTCCTCTCCATGTGGGCGAATTTTGTGGAGGAGCAGATTTTCTCCAGACTAGGGCGAATTTTGTGGAGGAGCAGATTTTTTCCAGACTTGGGGCGAATTTAGTGGAGGGCAGTTTTTTGCATGCTTGGGCAATTTTTGCTTGCATTTCTCCATTTTCAGACTTTGGCGATTTTTCTTGTGGGCAGATTTTTGCATATTTTGGTGATTTTCTCCTCCATTTGTGCGCTGCGATTTGTGCCCTAGGTAGCATTTTGGGCAGATTTCAAACTTCATGCTTGGGCGGATTTGAAACAAAGGCAAAATTTTCCATTCTTGACATTTTATTGAGGCAGATCTGATTCTGATTTTTGAGCAATTCATGGTGAAGGTCTGATTTTTTTTCTACTTAGGACTGCATTTTTATACCAGATTTTGACAATTTCGTTGGGAGAAGAGATACATATGAAAGTTTGATTTTTACATAGAAGGCAAGTGTTGGATAGTTTTAGGAGTGTAAATTTCTATTTGCAAAGGGATTTGAACTACTTGAAAGTCATATCCTAGGTTCCGAAAAGTCGCTGTAAGTTTATCAGTTAAGGTGAATGTTCATCATCTAGAGTTGCAAGGAGTGCTTAAGTTGACATCCATCTTTCGTTCTAGTCTAAGGATTGCTCCGCTTAGTTCTTCTTGCCTTTTGGTCCACCACTCTACCATCCTGTAATAGGGCGACGAGCATGGAGGATGATAGTGCAAGTAAGAATCCCAAGCACGCGAACACTAAGAAAGACAAAGAGGATATGATGCCCAATACTTCTTCTCAAAAATGAAGAGAATAACTGACACCAATATTGGTACAGTGGACATGATACGGATGAGGGACAGACTGAAGGAAGGACAATCCCCCTTGGCAAAAAGGATTTACAAGAGTGGAATTGTACACGCAGCGGCTTTTCCTCCCACATTGCCTTGTCCAGAATTGATTATGGAATGTGCATCCAGATTTGATCTAAACAGTAATTCCATCATTTTTGATGAAGGGAAGAGAGTGTTGGCCAGCATTGGCGAACGAGCGATTGAAGAAACATTTGACATTCCCCAGTACAAGGGCATGACGATTGTAATGATGGATCAAACAACTAAGTCATTTCAAGATAACCAAGGACCCTATTACACGCATCTAAAGCAGAATTGGATACGCGAGGGAAGAAAAGGAGTTAATAGATCATCGAGGCTTACAATGGCAGATTTCAAACCAGAATATGGTGATCTCGTTGTTTTGCTTAGTCGGATCATGGGCCTAGCTCAAGGGACAAGATTTGAAAATTGGATGTACTTCTTCATTGATTAGATTGAGAAAGGGAAAAGAAGGTTTGGTTGGGCCAAGATCATAAGCGAGAACTTGGAATTGCAACTCAGAACCGTGCAAAAACAAAGGCAATTCTACATGAGCTCCTATTTGTTCTACCTAATTGCTAGATTGTACAAAAGTCCGGGACTTAAGGCCTTAGGAGAAGTTGGTAGCGGACCGGGGCAATATTTGGTACATGAATGCTATCCGCAACTCCATTTGCACAATAACAAAGATTACAAGATATTTTGTGATGCCTTCGCCATGAAGACAGTGAGGGTGTTACAAGGGACACTTGCTAAGAGACTTTCATTGGAAGCAAAGACAAGAATTAAGAAGTTTGGGAGTTGGTTCATCCAATTTCCGCAGTTTACGTACATTAGAGTGGCAGGAAGTACAATTTGTCCCAAGAGGCTTCCAAGGTACCCGCCCGACAAGGTAGTTTTGTTAGAATTGGCTAGACAACTTGAGCATTATGATAGAATATTAAGAAACGAAGAAAAAATAGGCATTTCATTCTCAATCATAATTGGCAATGATAGTTGCCCAAATCGGGCCTCCTTTGAAGCCGCAAAAAAGGAATTGGAATGGTATCATCTAGGATGGTACAGAGCAAGGCAAGGGTTTGACCCTAATGGTCTTATCAAGGCATCTCATGGAAACGAATTCAAGCATGTTCCCACCATAGAGGACTTTTGGGCCAATGCCAAAGATGACTTTCATGTGAGAAAGCTAGCTTTCTCAAGGTTGACGGTGAACATGATGAGGGCTATTAGGTGGAGAGGCCTCGATATTCCTGGAGGATGATGGAAATGTGTTGAGAGAAGACTATGATACAGTAGAAGGAACATAATTGAATCCAGTGGATTGGGATGACCATCAGGATCCTTCCTTGGAAGCAGTTACGAGGGTAGTGGATTTACATACCGAGTCATGGTATAATGAAGGACTAAGGAAGCTACAAAGACAAAGGATTCCCCTTACCTATGACATGATGAAGCCAAAAGAAAGACAAACAGAATCAGTTGGGCACAGGAATGAAGGAAATGGCCGCAACTGGAAATAATTAGAAATGGAAAGAAGAAGATTTTGGAGGTAGAGAAGGGCAAAGAACATCCAGAGCCTCTAGCCAAGAGATAGCATGCAGCGCCATCAAGAGAGAGTATAGTTGAGGCTAGAGGCCAAGAGGTCAATTCGAATGATAAAAGGGCCGCGGTGGAGGTGAGCTCTGATTCAGAATCAAGTGACTATAGTGAAAGCACTGAATACTCCCCTCTCTTGGAGAACCAACAAGGAAATGATATGGAAGAAACTAGTAGCGAAGAAGATGGACCAATCGACATCGAGGCAATAAGTCATGAACTCGAGGCCGTTGGTGATGCTTTGTTAGTTGAACCAAATCCAGATTTGGGGAGATGCACTGCACCACTATGGTTAAGACAAATGCTTATGCTAAGAGGCGAGGTAGTAGCGGCCCATACAGCTGAGGACATACAAGGGTCAATGGAAAAGGGTGATAGCGATAACCAAAAACAAATGGAAGAACGGTGGCAAGGGTAATCAGGAGGGACAATGATGATCACCGAAAGGTTCAGATTGCTATTCCAACAGTCAACAAGGCAGTGAATGAGATTGTGGCCCAAGAATATGAAATAGTGGAACATAACTTGGGAAGGAATACAGATGATATGGAGTGTGAGGAGGTCCAAGAAGGTATAGCATTAATCAGAGAAAGGTTAAAGAAGGCAAATGAAAGGATAGTAAAGTTGGAGGCTGAGAACAAATATTGGAGAGATAGCCAGCCCATTCAATAGCTGCACTAGGTAGCCCTTCCTCAAGACAACAAGAGCAATTCAGGAGAGATATTAGCTTAGCTACATGAAGTTAGGGATTGGATCCATGATGCAACCCAAGATGGGCGAAATTTCTTGCCTTCCTTCATCTCGACATTTCAGTCATTAGTGGCCGTTAGAGACAAGTTCAGATTATTCGAAGAAGAGTGGAAAGATTTCTTTCCCATCAAAGATTTGGCTATTCCTAGGCTACAGGCATTCATTGGGCTACCAGAGGCACATTTGCAAAGGGCCAGGTTGGTTGATGAGAGAGGATTGAGTATAGTTGAATCTTGGTTTGTTGCATTGACTACCAGATTTAGAACACTTGAAGAGATACATAATGAGATTGCACGACACAGTCCAAGCGTCGACAGTTCTATTTCAACCATGATGAACGACGTTGGGGTGGCACTTGATTTTGAGGATATTAGAGAAGAAGATATCAATGAGACAGATTTTGGATCAAGATTGGATGAGTTAGGAAAGGTTGCTATCAAGAAGAAGCATTTGGGCACCCTTTCCTCTCTCAATGCTTTTATTGGATTTGAGAAAGAATATGAGAAGGATCACGAAAGGATACTACAAGCAGCAAGTGGTGTGGCGAAGTCAGCAGAACTCAGGGCAAACCACACACCCTGTCCTCCTATGAGAGAAGTTAACGAAAGGCTAGCTAAATTCATTTCCTTAGCTAAGAAGATGAAAGAAAAAGGAAGAGTTATAGTAGAAGATCATTTGATGTAAGCCCAAGAGGCAAATTTCCCTTTCTTCTAGAATAGGACAAGTGTCTATTTCTGATTGGTCACCATTTTGGTGCCTTCTCATTGGTTGCCACTTTTTGCACCTTTTTCATTGGTCCATTGATGAGGTGGCAGCTTCTCATTGGTTGATGGGGTGGCAACCCTAATAGGGTTTTGAGGATCCAATCTGGATGGTTGATCTTGTTTTGATCTCCATCGTCCGTTGTATTTTTGGCCCCTATATAAGGCCATTTGCTCTCATTTGTAAAGGGTCGGAGAAATTGTTGCGAAGATAATACCAAAATTGCTCTCTTTTTCATTGTTGCGATTGGCATGTTGATCAAGAACATTGGGTGTTATTGCATGTTTTCTACTTCCACTTAGTTAGATTTCATTTCAAGTTGTTTAAGTTGTTCAAGTGAAAGTAAAGTAGGTGGATAGTTGTATGATAGCATTGGTAAATGTTTGATAGGGATCAATACTAGGCCACTAGCATCCTAGCGGCTGGTTGGGAAGCTTTGTGTGGTAAACTAGTTTATTATTCCTTTGAATCATTGCACCTGTGGAAGTGAGGCCGCTGGTCAGCTCTCATTAGGTTCGATCCCCGTCCATTTGCTAACCTTCCATTCATAGGAGTAGGAGTAGAATAGTAAGTAGTTGGGTAGTCGAAGCTTAGAAAAGCAAGTTAGAGGATTAAGTTAAGTATTAGAACACATCCATTCACCTCCCACAATCATCGCTTTCCCATCAACATCATCACTGGCAGACACATCCTTCATCACCACCACCATCAACATTATCTGCCACTCGCATATTTCACAAACCCATCATCATCTCCATCGTTCCACCAAAGTTCAAGTCATCCTTGAATGAATAGCGTAAGGCCGCCTATGTGATCACTAGCGAATCACATCGATAAAACTGAGCGAGTATCCAACGGTGTAAGGAATATTGGAGCTATTGCTTATGTCTTTATGAGTAATAACTTTTCAAGAGAGGAGTTGCATGTTTGATATCCCATATTGAATATTCAAATCCTAATATGTTATGTAAGTGATACAAAACTCGCATCAACATTATTTGGCACTAGAAGGAGGGCCCAAATTTTTTTTTTTTGAGGATTTGTTGGCATTTAATTATGAAGAAGAATGGTGCTCCCTAGATCAAATCAGCCTAGAGCAACTTGGAGAACACTTCAAGATCACATTGTAGCAAGTTTGTGCTCAATTGCTTGGGAGGAAAGTAAGAACACTAGAGAGTACCTGGACACCATTGACGTGTTAAATCAAGAGGAAAGAAAAGCAAGAGCTATTGAAAGGAGAATTCAAAGGAGGACAGAACATCAAAGAGAATTGGAAAGGAAGCTTGAGAGAGAAAGGAAAGCACAAAGACAAGCTCAAGCTATTGTTGAAGAGAACTCGAATTAGAGACAATTAGGTTGGAATCATTTTCAAGCTGGATAGAAAGATTGGATCTTTTTCCCTTGAAAGAGTTGAAAGATTGATATCTGATAAGAGGCAGAGAATATTGAGAAATACACCACACCAAGAGGAAGACTTACTTGTGTTAGAATCTCTTAAGAAACCAAGAAATCGTTGGGTGGCTGATACCTCAAACTTAGCTAGCCCCTCAAGTAGTCTACCAGTCCAAGCTTCAAGTAGTCTAGCAGTCCAAGCTCCAAGTAGTCCACCGGTTCAAGTTCAAGTTAACCCACCAATTCGGACCCTAGTCAATCAGCCAGTTCGAGCCCAGATCAATCGACTAACAATGACTCAACCACCATGGATCCAAAACAATGCCTCACCACTCTTATTCCAACAATACCATGATCTACCAAAGAATTCGGCGGTATTCTGCTCCAAGTTTTTTGTCAATGATCCTAATCGTACAGTGGACGAGCATATCAAGGTATTCCAAGAGGCATTGTGCAATAGAAGAATTCGAGAGGAAGATGTCGCGTGTAGGCTTTTTCCTTATTCACTAAGTGAAGAACCTTATTACTGGTTTGTCAACTTACCAGCATCATCAATAACAGGATGGGTTCAACTCAAGGACGCCTTTCTCGCAAAGTTTGGTATGCCCATCACACCACTGGAGTTACATAGAAGGTTTGTGGACATAAGGAGGCATGATAGAGAGACGATAAGTTCCTTCAATGATCGTTTCCATAAGGCTTACACAAGATTGCAAGCCTCTTACACAATGACAGAGGCTGGTGCATTGGAAGCATACTATAGTGCCTTGGACAACCAGACGGCTATGTTCACAAGAATGGCGAATCCTGCTCCCACAACATTAACTGAGGCCTACGCTAAAGCAATTGAGATAGGAAGGCAATTAGGCCAACAAGGAATGGAACCTCAAGGTGCAAGATACCCAAACAATCCGGTTCCACAGCTTGCATACCAGGCGCCTGCAAATCAGTTAGTAGTACGCCCGAGGCCTCCATCATCTCAAGCACCGCCATCAGTACCAGTTTATCTACAAGGAGCGAGTTCCTCCACGAGGACGCAAGAAGAGAGGGATGAGATGAAAGAATTGATTGACAAAGTCAAGAAACTATCTACGGAAGTCACCCATTTGAGAAACCAGAACAACCAACTCCAAAGTTCCCAAAGAAACAATCAAGGGAATAATTACCCGAATCAAGGTGGAGGTTATCAAGGAAGCTATCAAAGAAATTACCAAGACAGAGATTACCAAAGGAATAACCAAGGTGGTGGCTATCAAAGGAACTACCAAAACAATAACTATCAAAGTAATAACCAATCGCAAGACCAAGGATACAACAATCAGTCCAACCAGAGGAGAACTTGGAATACGGGTCCAAACAATGGAAATGTGGTATCGTCACTTGATAATCAAGCTTCAACAGATAATAGACCAGTGGACCGAATATTCTTGGCCGAGTCTTGCCATGTCCAAGTATTACAGATTCCATGAGACGGATCAACATTCGGAGTTAGCATGTGCAGAATTCAAAAGAGCATCTAACCTGTTTCAAAACATAATAGATGAATCAAGTAACCAGCAAGATTTTAATGTTACAGGGTATGAGATTGTGCCTTCCCCGGAATATGATCAATGTCTGACTTTCGAGGAGCTTTCATTCCCACCAGAATTTGAGGCCTATGAAGAACCCCAAGGGAGATTTCCTCTTGAGTCAGCAAATGGACCAGTTGATGAGGTAGTAGATTAGAAAGGGTATGACAATGGGTCGGATTTTTCTTTCCCACCTTTGGAAGATACTGTTTTAGTTCAAGGAACAGGAGGGAACCAAACATTTCAACAACCGATTAGCAATGCTAGGTTTTATCAGAGAAACAACAGGAGAAATGACGGACCTTTCACATCTTCCATACCCCCAAACAATTTCAATACGCCTCCACACCCAGATGCGAGTAATATACCGAATCCTTCGAGGGATGCACCTGAATATAGACAAGGCAACCTTGGAAGTGGGAATGGACAACCGAGCTTTCAAAAAAACGCACACCAAAACAATCAAGGTACTCAAAGAATGAAAAATGTCCAGTCGACAAAAGAAACAAGTAAAGGAAGGACTGGAAATAATGCCATGAACAATGAAGAGTTGAAGAGATTAGGACAAAGTGTGACAAAGGAGATGAAGAAGGTTAAAATTAGTCTCCCTTTGTTCGAATTATTGAAGGTAGCAGAGATTAGAGACACATTCCTTGATAGTTTGAAAGATAATAAATCACAAGGATTCCGCACTCAAGGTGCAACAACACAGACTCAAGGGAGGTCTCCTCCTAATTTGGTGCATGTAATCCAGGACGCTCCAGGGGAAAATATGACAAATTCATCTCAAGACATTCCATCTAGAGAAATAGGAAGTTCTACACAGGAAATTGCATATGGTGACATCAATGAATTCAACAGACAGTCGGCACCTCAACTAGTTTACGTGGCTTAAGGATCAACACCTGTAGAACAACAAACTCAAAGGCATCAAGACTCGATAAACAATAAAGAAAAAGTGAAGAAAGAAGAGGCTGCTCAGCCAACAAATTTTGGAGTGAAGCCAAAACAAGTACATAAGACAACTGTAGTGTATTACCAAGGAAAAGATGAGCCAGCCCCATTTTTGCTATCAGTAAGGATGTTCGGGAAATTGCTTCACAATTGCTTAATAGATTCAGGGGCATCAAGTAACGTTATGCCTTTGAACATTTGCAAAAGATTAGGAGTTACGGCTTTAGACTCCAACAGAAGAGTTACTCAATTGGATAAAATAGAAGTACCAGTAGTGGGTGAGCTACATAACATACATATGCAGTTGGCATCTGATCCAAGAATGGAACACATGGTAGACATTTTTGTGGTAGATGTGGGCGATACCTATGGATTGATCCTAGGTAGAGATTGGGCTAGAAGATTAAATGGATATATGGCAACGGACTTTTCTCACATGTGGCTCCTATGGAGGGGACTAGCCAATCAAATTAGAATCGACAGTACCCCGAGGTTGAGATTGACGATCACAGAAAAGGACGAACCAAATGAAATATTGTTCGTGGAGACAAATATGAGCACCTACAGACCAAAGAAAGTAAAGTATTGACTATGAACATCATGAGCGAAGGAAAGGATTCCACCGAGATCCTGATTGAGTCAGATCTAGATGCTTCGTCTGATGAGGGCGAAGGCATGTTTGAAAACTTCAAGAATTTCGTGACTAGAACTGTGCAACAAGGGATGGAGTTGGGTGACCAAACGCCAATAAGAGACTTATTATTACCCAACTAGTGCAGAATTCACAATGCATTCCACTCGGAATTATCTTGCTCTTTGTGTACAGTGGCATTAGAACAAGTGGAAAAGAGGATCCCAGGGGCCCTAAAACATGAGAATCAACATGGCAAACAGAAAGTTGAGATTCAACGAGTAGAGGAAGCTGAAAGTAGCGTGCTGGGAGAAAAGAAGAACCAAGTTACACCGCCAGATGAAGAAATGAGAGAAAATGATGAATCAGATAAGTCGAAGAATTTACAAGAGGAAAAGTATTTAGAAAGAAACGGAGTATGGACTCTAAGGTTTGATGGCTCCAAAACCAAGCAAGGAGCTGGAGCCGGGTTCGAGTTAGTCAGCCCAATAGGGGCAACATATTTGGAGGCACACAGATTGCGATTCCCATGCACCAACAACATGGTAGAATATGAAGCATTGATTCTAGGCTGCTTGTGTGCTATTAAGGAAGGTGCCAAAATACTTCATGTACTAGGGGACTCATATCTAATAATTGAACAGATAAAGCAAAAATTCGCTTGTCATGACAAGAGGTTGAAGAATTATAGAAATCGAGTCTGGGATTTGATAGAAAGCTTTGATGCCTTCAACATCAAGTTCAGCTATAGAGCATACAATCAAGTGGCAAATGCCCTCGCGCAGACTGCAAGCTCGCTAGCACCAATAAAATTGGATGGCTTGAAGAAGTTTAGAGTGGAATTGGCATCGGTTCCATCAGTACTAGACGACGTCAAGAATTTCCAAGTGTTCAAAGATGATAGGCATATTCTTAAATTCTTGGCTAATTCAGATATCTTCACAGCACAGATCATAGATGGCGAAGTGGATGAAGAAGTGGAGATTGACAGCGAAGGAATTATGAGCCTAAAGACCAACACTATTCCAAAAGGAATGATTGAACTAGAAAGAATATTTGACATGGATCAATTCCACAAAACACAGTATCAACCTACAGGAGGTGATGAGTGTGAAAAGGTTAATTTGGGAACAGAAGATTGTCCCAAGATTGTCTACACTGGAAATGTTTGTACTCCTAAGGAGAAAGCAGACATCTTGAATTTGATGAGGGAATTCCCTGACGTGCTTGCTTGGGGATATGACGATTTAAAGACATATGACCCCACCATCATTACACACACGATTCCACTGAAGGAAGGGAGTAAGCCATTCAGGCAGCGACAAAGGTCGGTCAACCCTTTGTTAGAACCATTGATATATCAAGAAGTGAAGAAGCTGCTTGATGCACAAATCATCTTCCCAGTGAGACACTCAACGTGGGTCGCCAATCTTGTCCCAGTCAGAAAGAAGAATGGATAAATTGTTGCGAAGATAATACCAAAATGCTCTCTTTTTCATTGTTGCGATTGGCATGTTGATCAAGAACATTGGGTGTTATTGCATGTTTTCTACTTCCACTTAGATTTCTTTTCAAGTTGTTTTAAGTTGGTTGCATTTTAAGTTGTTTAGGTGAAGTTAAAGTAGATGAATAGTTGTATGGTAGCATTGGTAAATGTTTGATAGGGATCAATACTAGACCACTAGCAGCCTAGCGGTTGGTTGGGAAGTCTTGTGTGGTAAACTAGTTTATTATTCCTTTGAATCATTGCACCTGTGGAAGTGAGGCCACTGGTTAGCTCTCATTAGGTTCGATCTCAGTCCATTTGCTAACCTTCCATTCATAGGAGTAGGAGTAGAATAATGAGTAGCTGGGTAGTCGAAGCTTAGAGAAGCAAGTTAGAGGAGTAAGTTAAGTATTAGAATACATCCACTCACCTTCCATCACCATCGCCACCATCAACATTTTCTACTTCCACACGTTTCACAAACCGAGCCACCATCACCTTCATCCCACCAAAGTCCAAGTCATCCTTGAATGAATAGTGTAAGGCCGCCTACGTGATTATCAGCAAATCACATCGATAAAATTGAGTGAGTATCCACAAGAGTAAGGAACATTGGAGTTATACTCATGTCTCATGAGCATTAACTTTTCAAGAGAGGAGTTGTATGTTTGATATCCCATATTGAATATTCAAATCCTAATGTGTTATGTAAGTGATACAAAACTCGCATCAACAACTACTTTGGAGTTCATGGGAGGAGGCTCAATAGTTGTTTTGGAGGGTGCTTGGATTGATACTCGGTTGAAGAAGAGGTGCTCGATTGAGATGACCCTAACTATAAAGGTCACTAAAGAACCAATGCTAAATTGAGACAATTCGTAAAACACCTGTCTTGTAGTCTGAAACTGAGATTTTCTTGCTTCCATGGATTTTGCCTGATTGTAATGCTGCTAATGGATTCGGGTCTGCCCTTCACAATCTGGAGAACAATTCCGATGCTGTTGGATTCATTCCAAACTGCCGCACGGGTCTTTTAGAGTTGCTCCAATTGGAATGACGACTGTCCTGGGCTGAGTCACCACCGCATTGCAATTAGAACCCACGAATCAGGGTCGACCTGATTACCACTGTATTTTGTGCGATTTATTTATTATAATTCGTAACCTTTCAAATGGTGCCCAAATTGATGGAAACTATATTGTTACTGTTGTCGAATTCATCAACATTCGAATTTTCACAATGCGTGTACTTGCTGACGGATATGCCAATGCTGGAGTGGGTGGCCGAAACTATGAAGATGTGCAATATGCAGCCCGTGTGCAATGCCGACTGGAAGAACTTGAGGTTAGTGAGTCTCTACCCCTGCCACCTACCCTTGGATATTCGCTGTAAATGGGTTCCCACACTGAGTCGGAAAGGATCCTGAAGTAGCTGTCGGCTCGTTCAAGTAAATCGCCCAACCTCTGATGTAACCGTGTGGCAGATCATCCTAACCCTGGCCCGAATTTCACATTTTAAATCTCTACAACAAATTAATACAGTCACCCGCAAATTTTAAACCCTCATTCAATCCTACGATATTTACTTGGCTTCGAGCAATGATGAAAATACCATAAGAAGGGGCGCTTGAACCAGATAACTCGAACTTGCTTTCTTGGGAATGAAACGCTGCTTGTAATCACCCTTCCATCGGCAAAATTTAAACCCTGTGATCATAGATGTGAATCAAATTCTTGACTGATACTAAACAATATCCTTCCTGGCTTCCTTTCGAATTTCTTCAGTTCTGCAATAATTTGGTGGATGGCAATTGATTCTTCTCAGTCAATCAAAAATGCAAGAGTCCCCAACTTGGCCTTAGGCCACAGATTTCCGCCCTGATGAAATGACTGTAATGTCACCTCCAATTTGCAATAATTCAGGTGATATTCCACACCCTCAAAATTGCTTATCAATGGGAGTTTTCGTTCCCAAAGGTAATTTGAGAATTTGCAGACCAAATGACTACAAATTGCTCCAACTGAAATAGAAGTCGAATCCACAAAACCGCTTGTTCAAATGGGTGCCTCCTGTCCTCTATTTATTCACTTTTTGAGAAGTCACTGGAAGTTTCTAGAAACGTCTTTTATAATATCTTATTATAATGCACTTTATTATTAAATAACTTTATAAAATTAAATAAATAACTTTATAAAAATAAAAGTGCAATCTCAATTCAACATTAGAACATGTAGGCCCCACTTACTGGATGTAGGATTAATTATACTCTCCGAGAGCAAAATGCAATCATCTGGCAACGGGATGACTCTCTCTCCAAAATCATTTGCCTACGAGAGTCGATGATAGGCAAATCTACTGTAGGAATCGTGACGGTAGAAAGGGGACATGACAGTCCGCCCTTCCTAAAATTGCTTGTCCTCAAGCAATCTCAAAGCTGGATGCTGCAAAATTGTTTCATTTTCCCAGGTGGCATCTTCAACTGGTAGATCTCTCCATTTAACCAAATATTCTCTGATCACCCTTCTGCGGAGCTACTTTTCCCTACTTTCCAAAATGAATTCCGGCACTAAGATCAATTTTCCTTCATCATCCAAGGGAGGTAATACCGTAGAAGGTACCACATTCTGTCCCAACGCTTTCTTGAGGCGCGACACATGGAACACATTGTACACTTTGCTATCTGCTGGAAGCTCAAGCTCATAAGCCAATTCCCCTATTCGCCTGGTGATCCTGAAAGGCCCATAATACCTAGGCTTAAGCTTTTCTGACCCACTTTTTTTGAGATTAGATTGCCGAAATGGCTGAAGCATGAGGTAAAACATGTCACCAACCTCAAAGCTTCTCTCTGTCCTCTTTTGATCTGCATACTGCTTATATTGATTTTGTGCCCGAGCTATGTTATCTCGGAGAGCATTAATAATGTCCTTACTCTTTTGAATCAAACCCCCGACACGTGGAACCCGAACATCACCCATCAGCAAGTCAATAAAGCTCGGTGCATCATACCCATATAACGCTCGGAAAGGTGTCATCTGAATAGACGTGTGAAAGGTGGTATTATAACAATATTCACACAAATAAATCCATCTCACCCATGCCTTCTGTTGATCAGCCACGTAGTTTCTCAAGTAGCCTTCTACCCACTTGTTCACTATTTCCGTCTGTCCATCAGTCTACAGGTGATAACTAGTACTGGGTGTCAGCTCAATGCCACATAATCAAAGCACCTCCTGCCAAAAATGACTCATGAATCTACTATCTCTGTCGCTCACAATACTTCAGGGTATCCCATGTAATCTGAAAATCTCTCTAAAGAATACCTCAACTGCCTGTACTGATGTGTGAGTAGTAGTGATGGGAAAGAAGTGTGCATACTTCGTCAGTCTATCCACTACCACATAAATGCAATTGCGTCCTTGGGCCTTAGGCAAACCTGTAATGAAGTCCATGGCTATGCATTCCCACTTCCGATCCGGAATGGGAAGAGGCTGTAGGAGTCCTGCTGGGAAGGTGTGTTCTTGCTTACTCTGCTGACAAACAGGACACTCACGAACATATTGCAATACATTTGTCTTGAGTCCTTTCCATGTGAACCGCTCTCGCACTTGTCTATATGTTTTAAATTACCCGGGATGACCAGCTATAGGTGAATCATGAAGAGCTCGCATAATAGTCCGCATCACCTTCGATCCTGGGACTAAAAATATCTCGCTCTTGTAAATAATCAATTCATCCACAAGTGTATACCTGGTATCAACAATTGTCCCATCAACTATCCTAGATGCCCAAGAGTCTCTAGCATACTCTGCAACAATCAAATGCTTCCAATCCTCAGAGATCTCAACCATCGCACTAAGATGTGGCCTGCGTGACAAGGCGTTTGCTACCACATTCTGAGTCCCCCTAATGTATGATATATCAAAGTCGTAGGCTTGCAGCTTACTCACCCATTTTTGCTGTCTATCATTGAGATCTCTTTGTCCAAGGAAATGTCTCAAACTGTTGTGGTTAGTTTTTATACAAAACTTACCACCTACTAGATATTGCCCGAATTTAGCTAATGCGTGCATGATAGCTAACATCTCCTAATCGTAAATGCTGAATGATCTCTCTGGCCCACGGAGTTTCGTGCTCTCATATGCAATAGGGTGTTTGTCCTGCATCAGAACAGCCCCAATAACATCTCCGGATGCGTCACACTGGAGTTCAAATGGCTTTGAGAAATCGGGCAATGCTAATACTGGACATGAAGTCATTATCTCCTTAAATCTGTCAAAACAAGCCTGTGCCTTTGATGTCCAAACAAAGGCTCCCTTTTTAAGTAAGTCTGTCATAGGAGCCGCATGTCGTGAATATCCGCAAACAAATCTGCGATAAAAGCCACATAAACCAAGGAATCCTCTCAATTGGGTCAGGTTCTCAGGAATAGGCCACTCCACTATAGCACAGATCTTATCAGGATCCATCCGTACTCCTTCTCTACTGATAATATGACCTAAATATAATAACTCGGTCATACCCAAATCACATTTGGACTCTTTGGCATACAAGGACTCTGCCTGTTATGCCATGTTCGACTGTATACCAAGATATCATCAAAGAAAACCAACACAAACTTCCTCAGCTGATGATGGAAGACCTTATTCATGGTGGACTGGAAAGTAGCTGGTGCATTGGTCAAACTGAATGGCATAACTACAAACTCAAATTGCCCACAGTGACATCTAAATGCAGTCTTCTCTATGTCCTGTTCTCTGACTCTAATCTGGTGGTAGCCGGATCTCAAATCAATCTTACTAAAGTAGCATGCCCCATGTAGTTCATCTCTCAGCTCATCAATCTGCGGAATGGGATATCTATTCTTAATGGTTTTCTTATTCAGCACCCTGTAATCTATGCACATCGGTAGTGAACCATCTTTCTTCTTTACCAAAACTACTGAAGAAGCAAAAGGAGACTTACTAGGTCTAATGTGTCCCATTGCAAGAAGTTCCTTGATGGTTTTTTCTATTTCATCTTTAAGCCTCTTTGGATGCCTGTATGGAGTAATCATAATTGGTTTAGCACCCTCTTCTAATTCGATGATGTGCTCAATCCCTCTATCAGGTGGTGTACCAGGTGGAATATCGCTGAATACCTTACTATACTTCTTGCTCAATATCTGGATGTCTGGATGATATTCTGTCTTTTGTTGTTCCTCCTTTGTGGGCATGAGAGTACACATGGCTGCCCATTCAATATCATTATGCCTCACCAATCTTTCCAATCGCCTGAGAAAAATGGTTCGGATGTCACTATTCCTGATAGCTCTCAACACATGCTGCATCCCATCTACCTCAAACTTGATCTCCATGTCCTTGAGGCGGAAAGTGACCTCACCCAATAAATGTAACCATGTCATACCCAAAACGATATCCAAGTCACCCATATTGACCACATGGTAATCTGCTTTGAACTCATAATTATTCAGGCATAAAGGCATGTCTCTAACCATTCTATTACACTTAAGAGTGTATCCATCAGCAACCTGTACTCAGAGACCCTCAAACTCCTTTGTCTTAATACCACGGTGCTCAACCAGACGTGCATCAATGAAGTTGTGCGTAGCACCTGTATCAACCAATGTGATCACCTTCTGTCCTGCTAGAACACCATGTAACCTAAAGGATCCCTCCTGCTGAATACTAGACAAACGCCCCTGCTGTAAATGTAACTTAGGTTCTTCTTTTTGCTCTGAATTTCTTGTTTCTCCCTCAGGCTCTGAATCACTGTGATCATCCTCATTTGCTGTACTGTCGGAATCTGACCCTTCGTAATATGCCCACATAACTCTATTGGCCTTTCCCTTAGGTCTCAAAGGACAATCATGGTCCCTGTCATATGGGCCTTTGCAATAGAAGCATAGTTTCTTCCTGCGCAAGTCGTTTAATGCTTCTGCATCCAGGGGTGTAGTAGATTTTCCTTTGGTATCAATGCTCTTCCCTTTATTCTTATCAAACTTCTTATTGTCTCTGAAAGAAGTAGTACTCCTGGAAGTGAACCTGCTAGAAGGTGCTGTAAGCTCCATACTCCGTGCTTTCCTCATAGCCTCCTGAAGTGTTGGTGGATCAAATGCCTTAATCCACCCCTTGAGGGGTTCAGACAATCCTTCTGTGAATAAGATGACCGTCCGTCTCTCAGACACATCCTGCACCATAACTGACAATCTCTGAAATTCACTAATATAAACCTCCAAACTGCCCGACTGTCTCAACTGAGCGAGGTCACGAAAATAAATCTCTGGATCCTTCCTATCAAAACGCTCAACCAGTCTATCCACAAAGTCCTGGTAAGATGTCACCTGATTGTGTTGCAGAGTAATCATCCTGTGCGACCACCAATCATGAGCTGCTCCCTCCAAATACAAGGCGGCGTATCTGATGGCATCTATTTTTGACATTGGCTTTAATGCTAGGAATGTATCCAACTTATGAATCCATGCTTGTGCTGTCATCTGTCCACTACCATCGAAAGATGGTAAAGTGAGTTTACTAGCAGCTCGCTGCAACTCATTTTCATGACTTCCTCTAGGCCTCTTGTTCTGACGGCTACTCCTCATATGCTCTCTCCTCTGGTTCAGGTAGCGATCAAAGTTTAGTAGCTCATGCACATGGGGTGGTAATGCCTGCCATTCTGCAGTAGTGGCTCTGAGATCATCCTGAAAATCCTCCGGCAAGTCATCTTCCTCTATCTTCTGGGCCTCCTCCCTAAGGAAAATGGGACGAGTAGGCCTATTTGCCGTCCATGATCTGCGCCTAGGAGCACCTTGTGAGCCTGCCACACTTCTATTATCATGGTCAGGTGTACCTCTACCCTGTTCCTGGATCCTGGGCAGAACAACTCTCTCCATTATGGTAGTCAATGCTTGTAATGACTGGGCTATTTCTTGCTGTCTGGTAGTCATGATTCTGTAGAACTCTCTGGTCTCATCGTCATCAACTCTAGGTGGACTGTGTGACTGTCTCTCACCCATATCTCTGAATTTCTGTTCGCCCTTAAGTGTTGCTCTTCTGCGTATATAATATCTGGGATAAGGTTGCATAAGATGTTCTACCCAACAGGATGGCAAGAACACTGCTCTGATACCACTGAGATGACCCTAACTATAAAGGTCACTAAAGAACCAATGCTAAACTGAGACAATTCGTAAAACATTTGTCTTGTAGTCTGAAATTGAGATTTTCTTGCTTCCATGGATTCTGCCTGATTGTAATGCTGCTAATGGATTCGGGTCTGCCCTTCACAATCTGGAGAACAATTCCGATGCTGTTGGATTCATTCCAAACTGCTGCACGGGTCTTTCAGAGTTGCTCCAATTGGAATGATGACCTAATTACCACTATATTTTGTGCGATTTATTTATTATAATTTGTAACCTTTCAAATGGCGCCCAAACTGATGGAAACTATATTGTTACTGCTGCCGAATTCATCAACATTCGAATTTTCACAATGCGTGTACTTGCTGACGGATATGCCAATACTGGAGTGGGTGGCTGAAACTATGAAGATGTGCAGTATGCAGCCCGTGTGCAATGCCGACTAGAACTTGAGGTTAGTGAGTCTCTACCCCCGCCACCTACCCTTGGATATCCGCCGTAAATGGGTTCCTAGACTGAGTCGGAAAGGGTCCTGAAGTAGCTGTCGGCTCGTTCAAGTAAATCGCCCAACCTCTGATGTAACCGTGTGGCAGATCATCCTAGCCCTGGCCCGAATTTTGCATTTTAAATCTCTACAACAAATTAATATAGTCACCCGCAAATTTTAAACACTCATTCAATCCTGCGATATTTACTTGGCTTCGAACAATGACGAAAATACCATAAGAAGGGGCGCCTGAACCAGATAACTCGAACTTGCTTGCTTGGGAATGAAAGCTGCTTGTAATCACCCTTCCATTGGCAAAATTTAAACCCTCTGATCAGAGATGTGAATCAAATTCTTGACTGATACTAAACAATATCCTTCCTGGCTTCCTTTCGAATTTCTCCAGTTCTGCAATAATTTGGTGGATGGCAACTGATTCTTCTTAGTCAATCAAAAATGCAAGAGTCCCCAACTTGGCCTTAGGCTATAGATTTCCGACCTGATGAAATGACTGTAACGTCACTTCCAATTTGCAATAATTCAGGTGATATTCCACACCCTCAAAATTGCTTATCAATGGGAGTTTTCATTCCCAAAGATAATTTGAGAATTTGCAAACCAAATGACTACAAATTGCTCCAACTGAAATAAAGTCTAATCCACAAAACCGCTTGTTCAAATGGGTGCCTCCTGTCCTCTATTTATTCACTTTTTGAGAAGTCACTGGAAGTTTCTAGAAACGTCTTTTATAATACCTTATTATAATGCACTTTATTATTAAATAACTTTATAAAATTAAATAAATAACTTTATAAAATTAAAAGTGCAATCTCAATTCAACATTAGAACATGTAGGCCCCACTTACTGGATGTAGGATTAATTATACTCTCCGAGAGCAAAATGCAATCATCTGGCAACGGGATGACTCTCTCTCCAAAATCATTTGCCTACGAGAGTCGATGATAGGCAAATCTACTGTAGGAATCCTGACGCTAGAAAGGGGACATGACATCGATCGTCTCTTGGCAATTCTTGGTTGAGAACTCGGTGGATGAATGGACTCGATGACCTTGGAGGTGCTCGGTTGTCGAAGGATCTCAACATAGCTTGGGGCACTCGGTCGTCGAATGCACTCGACGATGGTTGAGGGAACTCGACACACACTAGGAGCTCGGTGAAGCTTGGTTATAGTGTTGCCTGAGTTGCTTGGTCTTTGAAGGAGTTTAGTTGCTTGAGGAACTCGGTCTGTGAAGGTGTTGCTTGACATATATAATGCGGGAGCTTGGTTATGCTTTGGTGGAATGCTGATACTCGACGTGGTTTCTCTGATGCTCAGTTTGGTCTTGGTTTTGTGTTAACTGAGTTGTTTGTGGGCCACCTTGACTAATAAATTTGGGTTGTAGTTATTTAATATGTGTGGCAGCCGACTTGTGGCTTGCATGGGCATTTAATGTAAGGGTTTATTTTAATTTGTAATTGTTAGGCCAACTTGTGGCTTAGTTGGGTATAAGTAGGGGGTCTTGTGGAGTCTTAAGGCATTCATTTAGAGGAGTGAGTCATTGTTGAGTATGATCATCCAGCTTGGAGAAGATGATGAAGTAGAGGAGCGAACTTTGAGAAGGGCTAGTAGTTGAGGCTTGGGAAACAAGGAGATTGCTTTGTGGGCTTGCGAGCACAAGTTTAGATCTTCCTTGGAGGTTTCTACTAGAGTGTAGATCTGGACGAGCTAGTGTTTGGGTTGGATCTTGAGGGATCTTGTAGAACTATTATTTGCTTTGTATTTGGCTGTAATTGGGAAGGCCTTACAGCCTGGCACATTGCATGTAATGAGTTATTTTATGAATAAAGAGTTGCCTTTGCTATCATATTGTATATCTTGTGTTGTGTTTCCGCTGTGTGGTTATTTGCTGGGGGCTAGGACATCTCCTTTGGGGATTCTCTTGCCTTGCATTGTGTCAACATGCAGAATTAGATATTGTTTTGAGGAGAAACACCAAACATTCAATCGCCTCTTGTTATAAGATGGTCTCTCATGCTAAGTTTGCAAAGTGAGATCATGAAATGACTTCAAGGTTCCTTCTTAATCGCAGACATCACTCAATTTTATGATGTGATATGTTAGTTATCACAAAGGGACTTACACTATTCTTTCAATGGATAGCAACTCTTTCTCTTATAGGTTTGGCTTTACAATGTACAATGAAAATATATTTTTGATCTTCAAACCTTTCCACTTCAACTCAAACTTAAATTGGCTAACTTCTACTCCTAATTGTGAATGCAAGGAATCATGGATGACTTGGACTTTACTAGATATAATCTCATCAGTGACTCCACCCACGTAGTGCAAGCATTCTAATGAATGCTCGAATGGTTTTCAAATCAACATCTCCTCTCCAATTCCATGAAGTGGATGCAAAATAAAGATTCAACATCAATCAAAGTTAAGTGCATTTAATCATTGACTTACCACACAAGACACTCCTACCATCAGGACGAGGCTAGTGGCTCGGATTTGTTTGAGTCAAGCACATAAACATCCACAACAACTTTCATTCAACTAAACTACTTTAATATGAAAAAAAATCTGCTCTAAGTGAAAGATTGAGGAAACCATGTAACACTTCAAAGAAATATTAAGTAACCCACCATGACGAACCAACAAAGAATTATCAATTACTTTGACAAACATTGTAGCAACAAGTTCATCAAGTCTTTCCCTTAGCTAGCTTGCTCTATTCCCCTACCTCTTTGCTACCTCCAATCTCTAAGCTAATGAAATACAAATGAGAAGGGCTTGGCCTTTTACAGTAGTTCCATTACAATGAAGGGCCAAGATCGATTTACGATCAAGGACAAAGATTTTTTTCCCCCAAACCCTAATTAGGGTTGCCAAATTTACACGAAGGCACCAATTATATGAAGGCACCGATTCATGGGCCAATAAGAAAATTACAATGATCTTTCCAACGAATGAGAAAATAGGGCACTTGGCATGCTGTGATTGACTGTGCTTGAAATTAAAATTTTCTAATTGGGGGTGGCAAACAATTGTCACCTCATCATCCTTATCTTGTGCTTGGAGTCTTGGCTTGTAGAAGGTGTTTGTTAAAATTGCAAATATTTCTTGCTCAATTGTTAGAAACTATCTCTGAACATTTGAGATTTTCTCCATCATTTGAATTTTTGTTGTGGAGTTAACTTGAATCACTTACATCTTTGTGAACTTGGGCACTTGACCTTTCTTGATTCTCCTTGAATATGTCTTCATGTAGTTAGATCTTTTGTGCTTTCTTGAAATTCCTCTTGATTTCAATTTGAATTTGCAGCTTGATAGCTTTCACATGAATCTTTTCTTCTCATTTGAGTCCTTGAGCTTGAAGTCTCAAGCTCAACCTTGACTTCAGCTTCATCTTTCTCCTTGCAAAACAAAAAAGAAAGCTTCATTAAGTTTGCAAAAGAAATCTGAAAATAAATTCACATTAATAATGAAGAAAATGGATTTCTCTTATTCAAGACGAAGCCTTTCTATGTTCTTGAAATGATCAATGTCTTGGGTATTGCTAGAGGCTTAGAATAAAAAGCTCTTGGGCAGAAATCCTAAGGCAAGAGGATTTCCACGATGGGAATCCTCTGGTCAAAGGATTTCCACCAAACACAATAAAATTCATCCCAATTTTACTCACTTAGTGTTTAAATTTATTTCTTCGACAACTCTCTAATTTACCCATTTGATTTGTCTTTCATTTTGCATGAGGAAAATAAGGCTAAAGGGAAAGGGGGAAATTCCAAGTTGGGAGGCTTATTGTGGTGGGAATCCTCTAGTCAGAAGATTTCCACCAAACATGGTTTAGCCCCTTTCCACAATTATTTCAAACTTTTCTCTTGTTATCATTAAATCTCTCCCTAAGTTGCATTGCTCATCTTCAATTCTTGTTTAGAATTATAAAATGGAGTGATGGAATTCTTGATGTTGGAGGATTCCATTGGTGGAAATCTTGAGCTCAGAGGATTTTCACGGTGGGAACCCTCTAGTTAGAGGATTTCCCCCAAATTTACTTAGTGCTTCATTTCATTCCTTCCTTCCAAAACTTCATTGTTTTTCATGAATTCCGTGTCAACACAACATCCCTTTACTCTGACACTTGCTTGGAGTCAATTTTGGCACAAAGGAAAAAGGGGGAAATATTGGTTTGAGAGGATTAATGTAGTGTTTCAGGACTTTGCAAGTCCAAGGTAGAGGCAGCCTTTTCGAGGCAAATGGCCTCTGGACTCGGACTCGGCCGAGTCCTAGCAAAGTCCAAGGACTCGTCGAGTCTTGGCAGAGTTTGGACTCAAGCCCATGACTCTCCCAATTTTTTTTTTCTTTAAATTTTTTTTCTATTTTTTTTTAAAAGATAGAGATTTTTGGATTTTTTTTTTTTTTCGAGTGTATATTAAATTATTAATTCTGAAAATGATGTTGTGGGGCTCACTGCCAATATTGGTTACCATCTGGGTTTCATTATGAAGAAGTTGCTTTCAGCATTGTAGAGTTCAGTAATGTTGTACAGATATTTTCAGATTTACATATATGTGTTAGAATTTTATAATGATGTATATGAGTTTTACTTTTTTTTTTTAGACTTACGTGTTCATGAATGTTAGAACTCTCTACTGTTGTACATAAAGTTATAAACTTTCAAACTTACGTGTATATGTGTTGCTGGCTGTGTCCTTGATCATTTTCTTGGCAAAAAATTGTAAGCCAACTATAATTGCTATTAAAAGACTTTTACCGTTAAAGGTTGTGTTTCACCAAGCAAATTGTTAGACATACTTGAGAGCCCTGTTGTCTACAATGCACACATAAGCTGTAACAAACATATTTCTCAATATCTGAGTCTTCCATGACTTATCTTAAGCGTATTCATAGGAGGGCATAGGCTACTATGAACCTTAATCTTCTACACTCTAGCCGAGATTTTGATATATGTTTTCAAACTTTTGATTCCATTGATTTCTTATATTGTAGACATTTGACAGTGACACTATTTTTAACTTTATATTATAATATTCAGTTTTTTTTCCTTCAGAAATTCGTTGTTATACTTATGTGATCTATGCAAAATTGTGTATGAGTGTTAAGTAGCTTCTATTTATCTCAATTATTGTGTATTTGATGTTACTTGACTAAATGATGCATGAAAAATCTTTAAATCCTTAAAAATCTTTGAATTTTGTGGATTTTTCGATTTTTCGAGTCCTTGCCGAGTTTGGTCGCCGAGTCCAATTTCGAGTCGGATTTTGACTTTCCAAGTCAGAGGCGAGTCTGAGTCCCGTAACTATGGATTAATGTAATGAGAATCCTTTGGAGAGAGGATTTACATAGTGGGAATCCTCTGGTTAGTGGATTTCCACCAAACATGATTTTGCCACTTAGACTCCCAAAAATTGCCATTTGACACCCTAATGCAATTCATTTTCAAGTTGCCATGATTTAGGATGATTTTGTATCAATTTTGAGTTGATGATGAGAAGGGTGGAAATCCTAAGGAGAGAGGATTTCCATGGTGCGAATCCCCTGGTCAAAGGATTTCCACCACACATTACTGCGACAATTATCCTTAGGCAAATTACCATTTTTCCTTCTCTTCATCATTTTAACATTGCATCAACCAATTTGCTGCTTTACTAAGGATACCACACAACTAAGTTACCACATCTCTTTGTCCTAAGGTGAAATCTTGAGAATTTTGGGAGAAATTATAGCTGGTGGAAATCCTGGAGTCAGAAGATTTCCATGGGGGAAATCCTCTAAACTGAGGATTTCTACCACTTTCCGAATTCGCTCACAGTCCTATCTCCCAAGCATTTAAACTTTTCTCACTCAGACAAAAGTCTACCCTTCAAAAGGACATCAAAATCCTCTGGCAAACCCTGGACAAATATTGCTTCTTAGTAGGCCAAAACTGCTCAAACTCACCCTCAGACTTGGAGACTTAGAATTTTTGCCAGCTAAAATCATCTAAGGCAATGACTACTATTGCTAAAGCAAAAAGAGGGGGTCCCCATTGCAGCAAAAAGAGGGGTCCCCATTTGCAATGGGATGATGGTGTGAAAACCCACAACAGGTAGATATAACACACCAACTTTTCTTTTGTTATGTCTTTGGAATAGGTGTGACCCCTTGAAGTCTTTTAATAAACTTCATCACGTTTCTTATTTGTCATCTATGCATTCAATATCTATCAGCTTAACCATAAATATCCATCTTAATTACATGGCGTATATACTATGTTCAGACATGAAAAGACATTTTTTTAGATAAATAAGGGTCTCTAATGACAACTCAATAATAAAATGCTTAGTTCTTGATGCTGATTTATCCCAGGGTTGTTTCTTTTTATCACTGCCTTGTGATATTTTTCTTACACTGTGTATGCTGCTCATGCTGTCAATCAATTCTTCAATCTGAAACATTACCCTGCCCACTATATGAAAGCTCCCCTGGCTTTTTCATGATAATATGTGAATCTCAATATAATTTTTCTTTGGTTTGTACAAACTACAAACCAAAAATTTCAATTTAAACATCTATTATAATGCATTAAAGACTCTCTTGTCTCAACCTTTTACCAATTGCATAAATAAAATAATTCTATTTGTTCTGCTGTATTTACAGAGTGCTTGGTTAAATTATGCCCAATTAATTACTGCTTTTTTCAAATTTTAGTTATTCTAGCATGTTCAAGCCTAACTCTTAATACAAACCCTCATAGTTAGAAGCATTTTTGTGGTTGCTTTCAATTTATTTCTTGATAATTTTGTTACTTTGAGGTTATCTTGTAACTTTTGTTTGATATAATTATTGCTCTGTATGTTATAGGAGATCAAGCTGAGAATACCCACACTTCAGACCGATCAGAAATAGATTGGAAGGAATGGATGACATCCAAAGTTTCAGGTTTGTGCTTATAATATGAAAAAGAATTCAAAATTAGCTGTTCTTCCGGCATAGAGCTCAATCTTTTTGATTGCACTATTTTGCTAATGGAAGGGCATCTTTTACATTGAATTTTCTTGAAATTCAAAGTTTTAGGTTTGTTCTTAAAATATGATAAAGAATTGAAAATTGGCTGTTTCTTACATTGATTTTTTATGAAATTCTATTTTGGTTTTATTCTCAGGTTCGACTGACGTGTTCAATCACTTTGATTCTTGAAATTTGAAAGTGGTTTCAATCTCAAAATAAATTAACCTTCGCATCGCCTGATTCGCTACAGTGATCAAAACCATCATATCTGTTGACCATGGTTTTAACTTTCATGTGTGTGTGTTTGCAGCAAATTATCGACATAACCAAAGTCTCCATAAAACATTCACCAGCTAAGCATGTTTCACAATCACAAACTTAGTGGTTATATTATCTGAAATAACAACATAACCAAATTCTTCATTCCTCAGCTTCCTACCAGGCTTTATGGTCTTCTTTTTAACGGTAGTTGTATATAAATAAGGAAAACACAGTTTACAATATATAGGCAATTACATCACGGATCTTTCTAAAAGAAACAAACGTAAATTAAAGCAAGAATTAGAAACTACTTAAACTAAGATAACTTAGATGACCATTAAAGAATCATTATATTATTTTAATACTGAAATATCCCAAACTAGGATATTGTTTCAATCTGCTTTGGGTTTTCAATTTTTTGCCCTGTTTTCCTTCATTTCATTGCAAAATACTAACATGCCAACATTGAAAGGAAACAATATAGATTTCTGAAGAAATAAGTGATTACATAATGATACATTTGCATGACTTCACACCAATAGAATCTTAACACATGTAAGATATGATCCTTGGTAGTGTACAAAAGAAGATTGAAAGACATGCAAGAAGAGACACCTATGCAATGTGAAGCTGCTACCGTAGAGGTGGTGGTACCAACATGCAAAGAAGAATCAAGCTCAACCAAGCCCACAAATAATTGCTGCAACAGGAAGAATGTTTGCTGTCCAAAATATGGGAAGCTGCTACTACACAATCGTCCCAGCCGGAAAATCTCCTCCAACACCTGTTCAAAATGATGCAAATATGCTCAATGATGAAACCTGAGCAGCCCACCCCACAAGTAGTGTTGAGTTTTTGTCCATTCTATGAATATCCAAGGGTTTCCATCGTCAGATATCACTGCTTTTGTGAAACCAGCAACAATGGAGAAATTAATCAAACATCATATACTTGGAGAAGGAAGTGTTGGTGTGTGTTTTGTGATACAAACAACACAAAATAAAATGATAGGGGTACTCTATCCTCTCCTGAACAAAATCTTCAATGTTTTAAACAGATGAAGTATGTAATCACAAAGACAAACTCCAAGGTTGCAAATGCGTGTAGTTTTTCTGTTCAAGATAGAATCTTGTGGTAGGATGATTTGATGAAAACCTCCAAGAGGACTTATGTGGTTATTCAATATGTCATTTTCAACTTTTGAATTTCCTCTTCCTAGTTTCTTTTGGATTTTCTTGGTTTAACACTTATGAAGATTTCTTAAAAAAAGTGCAAAAGAGGAGGATTTGAGAAGGTAATTCAACTATAGTCTATTTCTATATTAATCCTATGCACTCAAGAGACAAAATTGCAGAAGTGGAATCCAAAAGCTATCCTTACTTTGCCAAATTCAACAACTTTACAAGGATTGTGCTATCTTTTGAGGCAAAAAGAATTTTACAATAGAGTTAAGTATATTTCAATTGTTCTGACTAACCTTGGAAAATAATTGAAAACCATCCAACTATAAAGGGTATGAAGTTGAACATATTCATTCCACATAAAATTGTCCCAGCAAATCCCTCATTTAATCTAACAACTTAGAAAAAATTAAAATATTCTTTGAGGGACGTAAACCATGCAACTTGCAAAAGATATTTAAATTCACCAAAACTTAAGCAGTTTTTATGCAACAATTGTTAAATCTCTCTTTACAAATGAGAGACCTAGGATTTATATAGGAGTTTGAAAACAAATGAAGGGGCCAAATCAATTTAAGATTGATAACCAAGATTTAAACAACTATACCCTAATTCCAGTTTACAATGATTATCTATTGAGAACCGCTAATAAATGAACAATTCAGATGGAGCTTTCTTCTATAAGAAAGCACCCCTTATTATGATGGAAGAAAAAGTGAGTTTCATTGAACTTGGGTGCCTTGTTAGGAAATTATTTGATTGGTGGAGACAAGTGTTTTCCTCATCAACATGCTTTTATCTTGGAATGAAGCTGGCTTTGAACAACTCTTCTTCACTTTGTTAATTTTGTAGGATCATATTCTGCAAATGTAATAACACTCCTGATTATTTCTGCGTGTTTCAAATGCATATTTGAATGTTATATAAATATCTATAGAAGAGACGTGTCTTGTGAAGAGACATGTCTCTATGGTAATTAATTAATCTTCAATTAGACAATATTAATATATAACATGTCTACACACACACACGCACACAGATGCACACACACACACAGAGACACACAGACAGACAGACAAATAGACACATAGACACACACACACACAAATATATCTAATATATACACATATATACAATAATATAAGGAGATATATGCGGGTTTGTCTAATTCATGATTAACCAATAGCCATAGAAGGATAATCTCTAGGTCAGTTCAATTTGACTAAAGCTACAATATTAACCCTCCCTCTTAGCTAGGGAGGATTGTTATAGAACACATTATGCTCTCAGGTATGTAGAGAGATATCATCTCAATATGATATACTTGGAATGACATATTTAAGGTTATCAATATATATCCATCAACTTGGATGTTATCTTTCGATATCATCTGAAGTATGATTAAATAAGAAATATCAATCATATGATATTCTCTTGGTATGTGCACTGGCATCATGTTCATGATACCTACCAAAAGAATATGTCATATCTAGAAAGGATATGTGTTATCTGATCTCCGACACACTTCGGATCAACAACTGAATGTAGTCTATTAGATGACAATCATAATCTTAGCAACTTAAACTAATATCCTAGAAAGGATATGTGCTATCTGATCTTCGGCACACTCTGGGAAACAATTGAATGTATTATATCAGATAATAGTTATGATCTCAAGGACAACAATTTAACGTAGTCCATTATGACAAGTATCATGATCTCCGTCACATTTTGAGACAACAACTCAATGTAGTCTATCATGATACGTTCATTATCATAATCTCCAACACATTCTGGGACAACAACCCAGTGTAGTCTATCATGATACGTTCATTATCATGATCTTCGGCACATTTCGAGACAACAACTTAATGTAGCCTATCATGATACTTTCGTTATCATGATCTGCGACACATTCTAGTACAACTTAATGTTGTCTCCATCATGATAATAGGCCAAGCCATTATTAAGATCGTCACCTTACAATAGCGACCTCACAATACAAACATCGATGAAAGATCGTCACCTCTCATATGGTTTTCAGTCATGTAGTAACTCACATGATATCCACCATGAACCAAGGCAAAGGGTAGATCCACCATAGCTGGTCCTAGAGGGTGGAACAAAGGATTTCACCTCAAACTTCTCTCTCACAGAGAACAATGCATTACAAAGAATTTCACCGTGAACTTCTTCCTCATTAAGGAGTTCTCAATATGTTGACTTTTACATCCAAGGTTGCTTGTTGGACTTCGACTTCGTTTGAAACAAAATGTCCAAGATCCTTCAATGTCAATTGAAGTAGATCCTCTAGTTACTCACTCTTGAACTATTGTCATAAAATCATTTGAGCGACCAATCTTGATCATAGAACAAAATTCCATCGTAGTTTGCTCTCTCTTGATGAAAGAGACCCTTGTCTTGTCTTTATTTCATAGTCTCGAATGTTATGACTCAACAACGTTCCTAATGCATCATTCTTCTTTTCCTGGAAGAATATTCCTTTGGACATCAACATGCTTAATACAAGTTGCTCCAATGAAGGCTCATATGTATCAAATCAAAAGATGATTCAGATTTGCAACTCTGATGATGACCTCTCCTTTACATCTCCCTTCTAGAGATGGTTCAAATGGGAATGGAACATTAAACCCACTCATTCCATTTTAAAGAGTTAGAACATTTCTTCCAATTGCTTTAGGAGAGAGCCTATAATCCATTTGCAATCTCAGTGTATATTTGTATGAACATGATCAGTGCTCTAAAAGCATCCAACTTAAGACATTTGTATAACATATCATCGAGTAAACTGTATGTATCATCAACTTTGAATATTGGGGCAATTACTTTACTTCTTACATTTACTCTGGGTGAGTTTCTGCTTCTTGAACTAAATAATAGGAATTATGTCATATCTCAACTATTAAGTTTGGAATGAACCAACAATATATTTAGTATTGGCTAATAGATCAATTCCTTGAAATATGATCTTGACGGATTTGTTGTTCCATGTCCACTATCATCATCAACTATATGTTCCCTCTCTTTCCAAGGTTGCCACTAATGAAATGCCAGGCTCCTTCTGAATCTGATATCAATCTTTCTTTTCTCACAATAACGTGTTGATGTGGAGCTTGTTTCACAAAGTTAACCAAAAATTATATTGCTATCACTATAAGTGTATATATTGCTCTCTTTTATCTTATGAAATGATGGGGAGATATTTATAGCTGATGTAATAAATTTGAATTATTAATTAATCCTCTCTATCGATGTCTATCACTTCTTAGATGAAGATGTCCCAATATATTTTAAAAAATAGCATTTTTTAATAAATCTCTATTATTTTTATTACTTCCTTGATATCATGTCCTTGAATTCTTTCTATTAAGTATGATAACCGTCCAATAGACTCCTTGATCTCGCAGCAGTAATAATGTCTAACTTTAACCCGCATTAAAGCTTTCTATCTCTATTTGTCATGTACTCAATAAAATCAGAGTAGACTCCTCTGATCTGTGTATTAATCATTGTGTGTTCTATAATTCTTCCCATTTATTTGTCGTACCTGGTTCTTATACTTATATTTCCACCATATCTTCCTGGTAACTAGTCGATTTAGTTTTCTTTCTACTCCTGAGATGATATTGCACTTAGAGTAGACAGTCTAGCCATTTTCTATTGATTCTTATACTTCTTTTTCCACCATATCTTCCTGATAACTAGTCGATTTAGTTATTTTTCTACTCCTGAGATGATATCGCACTTAGAGTAGATGGTCTAGCCATTTTCTAGGCTATGATCTTGACTGATAATAATTACAAAGTCTGCAGAGTGTTTTAATGGGACTGGTCTCTCACGGGCGTAATGATGTTGTGAATATTCATTATCATTACATGTGTTTGCTGAGTGTCAATAAAGAAAATCTTTTAATATCAGTCGTTATGAGCAGCGATTGACTATTCTATGAATATAATCATTCTAGATTCTGTAGTTTTAATATTAATAACATTATTTCTAGGCCAGTATCTATCACATACAATTTCTGATTGACTTAGTTCTCACTATTAGCACATGATCTATTTCTGCTCAAATATTATATCTCGATCTCATTGATATTATGAACTTGGAAATGATTAAGTCCCCTCCTTGGAAATCCACTTTCAGGTCTGATTTTGAGGAAATTTCTACACTTTGGAAATTTTCACCATTGCTTCCTTATTGATTTCACTTTCTTTTCCATGCATAAATTTAACATTTTCCTTTTGAAACTTGGCCTTTCCTCTTTCCCACTTAAAAGTTTCTCTAAATACTTGGTGATTTCAACCTCAAATGCCTTTGGACTCCACAATTTTCCAACTTTTGGCTAGCTCCAAAGAGTAAATGTGACATAGTCAAGGGAGGAGAAATCCCCAAAGGAGATGTCCAACCTCGCTTCCAAAGATAACACAACATAAATGATAAAACAAATCAGTAGACATAAAAAAGAAGAAGCAACAATTAATTTTTGATTGACATCAAGTTGGCCTGCAAGTGCAGATTATAGCTTTCAGCAAACATGCCTCATTTCTAAGGACCCAAGCCTTTTTCTTGATCTTCATTATCATATTTCTTGCGTTTTCTTTGCTACCAAGCTCTACTACTTCCAAGACCGATCGATCGACTGAAATGTTTATTAATTCTAAAATAATTAACAATTTGATTTCATAATCAAATGTTAGTATTCCTTGATATTATTAATTAATTTATATTAGTTCAAAAATTTGAAAGTGAAGCTAATATAGAATAATGAATATATTAATTTTTAATTATCTATCTTATATAAAGATAGCTTTTGAGGGACATTACAAATCTCCCCTCCCTCTTGTTGCTTGCCCACAAGCAACTGTAAAGCTGGATGTTGGAGTACCTGTTCGCCTTCCCATGAAGCATCATCCATTATCAAATTTGTCCATTGGATCAAATATTCCTTGATGGACTGATTACACAAATGCCTTTCACGGACATCCAAAATTTTGTTAGGAGCCATTTCTGATTTGCCCTTTGAATCCAAGGGTGGCAATTCTTCTGAAATTGTCACCTGTTTGCCCAATACCTTCTTGAGGTACAAAATGTGAAAGACATTATGTATGCGATTGCCTTAGGGAAGATTCAATTCGTAAGTGATTGCATCGATTTTTTTGACAACCTGATAAGGTCCATAGAAGCGAGGCTTCAACTTCTTAGAACCACTGTGTTAAGTGAAGACTGCCAATAGGGCTGTAATCTAAGGTACACTAAATCTCTCTCCTCAAAATTGCGCTTTGTACGCTTTCTGTCCGCATAAGTTCTTTGTTGGTTTTGAGCAGTTTGTGAGTTTTCCTTAAGTGCTTTTTTAATGTCTTGACATTCCTAAAGCTAATCCTAAGATTTGGGTACATTATTGTGATCAAAACAAGATCAAAAAAAGATAGAACATTGTATCCATATAGAGCCTTGAATGGAGTCATACCAATAGACAAATGATATGTCGTATTGTAACAATACTCTCCCAAAAGTAACCATCGAATCCAAGCTTTTTGGTACCCAGCAACATAATTGCAAAGATACCCTTCAATCCATTTGTTTACGATTTCTTTTTGGCCATCTGTTTGCGGATGGTAACCTGGTGCTGTGGTTCAATTCTGTGCCTGTTGACTTGGATAATTCTTCCCAGAAGATGCTTAGAAATCTGCTATCTTTGTCGCTGATGATGTTCTTCGGCAAACCATGTAATCAAAACACCTCCCTTGTACTTGGGGCAAACCGGTAACGAAATCCATAGAAACACTTTCCCATTTCTATTCTGGAATGGGTAAAGGTTGAAGTAGACCCGTTGGATAGGAATGTTGGGCTTTATTTTGTTGACATGTGATGCATTCCTTCACATACCGTAATACATCATTTTTAAGCCCTTTCCATGTGAACTGTTCATGGATTCGCCTGTAAGTTTTGAAATAACTGGGATGTCTTGCCAAAGGTAGATCATGAATTGCCCGCATAATTCTCAATTTTAATTTAGAACTAGGTACAAGAAAGATTCTATCCTTGTAGTAAATAATATCATTCTCGATCTTATATCTATCATCCTGTATGTTCCCATTTTTGTTCCCGAATGGGTAAAGGCTGAAGTAGACCTGTTGGATAGGAATGCTTGGCTTTATATTGCTGACATGTGATGCATTCCTTCACATACCGTAATACATCATTTTAAAGCCCCTTTCCATGTGAACTATTCATGGATTTGCCTATAAGTTTTGAAATAACTGGGATGTCTTGCCAAAGTTAGATTGTGAATTGCTTGCATAATTCTCAATTTTAATTTAGAACTAGATACAAGAAAGATTCTATCCTTGTAGTAAATAATATCATTCTTGATCTTATAGGTCATCTTGGACATTCCCATCCATTGAATCACATGTAAATGCATTCTTAAATTATTCTACTAATAAAAGAGATTTCCTATCTGCTATCACCCTTGATATAGCATTTATTTTAGGTTTCCCAGATAATGCATCAACTACCACATTGCTCTTACCTTTGTCATATTCAATCCCAAAATCATAAGCTTGGATCTTATTGATCGACTTTTGCTGCCTGTCATTCAAATCTTTCTGGCTTAAGAAATATTTCAAACTGTTATGACTAGTTCTTACCACAAATCTACCACCAACTAAAAATTGTCTAAATTTGGCCAATGCGTGCATAATTGCTAGCGTTTCCTTATCATATATGGAATACAATCTTTTAGCACTATTGAGCTTCTTGCTTTCATAGGCTATAGGATGTTTATTTTGCATTAAAACTCCTATTCCTTCAGCAGAAGAATCACATTCTAATACAAGAGGCTGATTGAAGTCTGGAAGTGCAAGAACTAGACAAGAACTCGTTACCTTTGAGTTTGTCAAATACTTGTTGTGCTTCTTCAATCCACCTGAATGCCCCTTTTCTAGTAAGATCTGTCAGTAGCGCTTCAAGGTGTGAGAATCCTCTAACAAATCTCCTGTAATAACTGCATAAACCAAAGAAACCTCTTAAATATGAGAGATTTCATGGAGGTGGCAAATCCAATATAGCTTTAATCGTCTCCTAATGTACCTGCACACCTTTGGCATTGATCACGTGACCCAAATATAAAATTTCTGTCATGCCAAATTCACATTTAGAGGCTTTTGCAAATAGGTATTGTGATTTCAGTTTACCCTAGATCTCATCAATATGTCTCAAGTGTTCCTCCCAAGTCTTGCTATAAATCAATATATCATCAAAGAAAACTAGCAAAAATTTCCTCAGTTGTTTATTAAAAATATGGTTCATACAAGATTGAAATGTTGCTGGAGCATTTGTTAGTCCCAAAGGCATGACTAAAAATTCATATGGTGACCACAATGACAATGGAAAGCAATTTTATGAATATCCCGTTCTCTTAACTTAAACTAATGATACCCCGACCTCAAATCAATTTTAGAAAAATACACAACACCACGTAATTCATCTAACAACTCATCAATTCGGGGAATCAGATACCTATTTTTTTATGGTCTTTTTATTAAGGGCACGGTAATCTATACACATGTAGAGTCCCATCCTTCTTTTTAACCAACACTATCGAAGAAGCAAATGGACCTGAACTGGGCTTGATATGTCCCATATCCAACAACTCCTTAATAGCCTTTTCTATTTCATCATTAAATGCCTTAGGATGTCTATATGGAGTAGTGATAATTGGCTTTGCCCCTTCGTCCGATTCAATAGTATGTTCAAAACCTCTATCCGAAGGGTCTCCTGGAGGTATATCACTAAAAACCACACTATGTGAAGCGAAAATTTGCAACAAATCATCTTGATAATATTTAGATTCAAAACCTGTTACCTTAGTGGAGATAAGGCATTGTGTTAACCAAGCAACATCACTATTAGAGAAAATGGTCTCCATTCTATTAGCAAACACGACTCTAGGTCCACAATTTGACATTCCCTTGAGAATCACATTTTTCCCATCAATTTTGAAAGAGAACTCCATGTGCTTGAAACTCTGCGAGTATTTATCTTAAGTCTCCAACCATTGAATTCCCAACATAACATTAGAGGTAGCCAAATCAACCACATCAAAATCATTTGTTACTATATAATTACCAAGAGCAATACTTAACTGAGGGACCTTATGTTTGCTTACTAAAGTAGTATGATGCAATGGAGCCTAGTGGGATTGATCAAATGATGATCAAATGGTCCTAAGACTTGTTGTGAGGTTTTCACACCATTGCCCCAAAACTTTGGGGACCCCCTTTTTTGGGCAGGCCTTGGCAATTTTCGCGGGTGTTGTAAGTCTTTGTTTGCCTTAGCGAATTTGGAGTTGTCCAGAGGTTTCAAATTGATAATTTTACACCTTGGACGCCTTCAGGCTAAGAAGGGATTTGGTTTGTTTTCACTCGGTGCGAAACTTGATTTTTCGAAACATAATTTTATCCTTAGGCCAAACATAATTCAGCAACATTTTTTTCGATGGTTAAAATGATATCTGGCAGGATAAATTTGCAAATTTTGGACTTACATGGATTTTGAAATTTTGATATAATTGTATAAGCTTGAGCATCTTCAAAATGAATTTTAGATTTAGTTGTTTTGGATATCTTAAATTTTTTAGTGAAAAGGAAATGTTGACAGTGAAATTAGATTTAGAATTTGAATTTCGATTGCCAAGAAAGGGATTTATTTTGTTAAAAAATTGTAAATGTATTGCAAAATTGAAATTGGATTAAATTGCAAAATCTCATTAATTTGGTTGAAATTTTGCTTAGAGGATTTTATAAATGTTAAAGGAAATTGGTAATTTGGAATTGAAAATTGATTTTGGCTTACTAAATTCGATTTTAATGATATTTTAATTGCCAAAAGATTATTAAATGAAAATTTTGACATCTCATAGATTTACCTTGTTTCTATTTTGCAATTTTTGATCAAAACTAGCAATTAAATGGGCCAATTGCACTATAGGGCTAAGTAATTTTAATGTTGCATCTAAATTTGGTCCATTAATTAAGGGACGAACTTAATTTTGTTTTCCCTCCAGGCAGGTCGGCCCACTTGGAGAGGCAAAAGTTTGGTATAAGAGAGGCTTCCCATCTCTTATTTCCTCATTCATGCTTTCCACCTCCTCTTGCAAGTTGGAGCGATTTTCTTCTAGGGAGCAAATTTCCAGCTAAGGCAATTTTTGGGGCCTGATTTTTCCTTCTTTGGCAGCGAGTTTTTCCTCCTTGGTTGGGCGATTTCTGCCCTAGGGCGAATTCGAAGGACCAAATCTGATTTTTGCAAGTTAGGCTATTTCTGCCCTAGGTTGAATTTGTGGTGAAGAGGCCTGATTTTTGCGAGATTGGCAACAATCTTGAAGTCTGATTTTTCCTCCAAGGGCTGCGATTTTTTTTTCTTCAGTTTGACAATTTTATTTGGTGAATTGGCAAGGCAATTTAAGGTCAAAATTTAGTGGCAAGGGTAGATTTTTGCAAGCAATTCATTTGCTAGGGCATCATATTTTGGAAGGAGGATTGAAATTTTTTGAGATCTGATCCGAAGTTGAAGAGGGCACGATTATTGGTAAAGACTGATTTAAGGTAAAATTCTATTCATTTTTAGAGGTGAAGATTGGTTTTAAAGGTGGATTCTATTCCTTGTTCTTGCTTGGTTAGTTTCCCTTATTTTCTTCTTGCACTCATCATCCATCACTTCATCATTTCCATTGATAGGCTGAGGTTGGGAGATATAAGTCTAGATTTCATGGTAGGACACTTGGAGAGGCAGAAATAAGCTAGACCACCCTAGGATTGAAGTTGGGAGATATAAGTGTAGTCCATCCTAAGGTAACGAAGAGACAGAAATAAGTGGTAGTTCCATCTCTAGGATTGAAGTTTGGAGATTGATAAGTAAGCTAAATTCCATCGATAGAAAAAAGGTTGGAGATTGATAAGTGTGGTCCATATCATTTAGAACAAAGGTGCAGAAATAAGTGTTTAGGATGGTAGATGTTAGTGCAAGCAAGAACCCAAATGGAATGAATACCAAAACGACAAAGAAGACATGATGCCTAAGACCACCTTCTTCCTGAAAGTGAGGCAAGTGACACCAACAATCAGCATAGTGAATATGGTACAATTGAAAGGCATGACAGTGGTAATGATGGATTAGGCGGCCAAGTTCTTTTAGGATAATCAGAATGCTTACTTCATTCATCTAAAGCAGAATTGGTTACACGAAGGCAAGAAGGGAGTCACCAAGTTGTCAAAGCTCACCTGGTTAGATTTCAAGTTGGAGTATGGTGACCTTATTGTGCTTCTCAGCCGAATCATGGGCGTGGCTCAAGGTATGCAATTCTAGAACTGGATGTACAACTTTATTGATGAAATTGAAAATAGAAAGAGAAAATTTGATTGGGCTAGAATTATAAGTGAAAATTTAGAGTTGCAACTAAGGACTATACAAATTCAAAAGCAATTCTATATGGAGTCCTACCTCTTTTATTTGATTTAGAGGCGGTGAAAATTGAAAAGTGAATCTTAAGGAAGAGTGAATTTCAAAGAAGAGCAAATTTGGAGGAAGTGATTTGAAAATATTTAAGGCTAGGCAAGGCTTGGCTGTTTGTGCAAACCAAATTTGAATAGGAAGGTTAGAAAAGACTAGGAAGGTTAAGGAAGGCAAGGATAATGAAGGAGGAAAGTGAGATGAAAGGTTGAGAGAGGTCAAGTTCGATTTCAGGGTGGTGATCAAGAGCAAGACTCTCAAATTGCAAGGAGGTTCATGTCTGGGCAAGCCATCAAGGCCAAGGCAAGATTATCCCAAGTGCATGGAGACCTCACCCTTTCAAGGTCAAGACATCAGGTACAAGCAAGTTCAAGTGGTGATGAGAAAGTTTTGAAGAAGCATCCAAGGCTTCACCTCATCTCAAAGATTAAATAAATTTATAAGACAAGGTTGATGAGTTGGCAATTTCCGGTGCATGAAATCAAATCATGCCAAGTGTCCTATGATCTCATTGGTTGACAAAATATTGTAATTTTCTCATAGGCCCACAAAATTGGTGCCCTCATGTAATTGGTTGAATGATGGTAACCCTAATTAGGGTTTGCAAGGTTTAATCTTGGCCCTTGATTTTGCCTCTTAATCTTGGCCACTCATTGTAATTTTGAGCCTCTATATAAGGTCATTTGCTCTCATTTGTAAATGGTTGAAGAAAATTGTTGCTTAGATAATACCAAAATTACTTCTTTATCATTGTTGTGTCTTGCATGGTGATTAAGAACACTTGGTGTTATTGCATGGTTTCTACTTCCAAGTGTTGAAGAAAATTGTTGCTTAAGATAATACCAAAATTGCTTCTATTTATCATTGTTGTGACTTGCATGGCGATTAAGAACACTTGTTGTTATTGCATGGTTTCTACTTCCAATAGTTAGAGTTAATTTCCATTGAAGTTGTTAAAGTAGATTTTATTTCAAGAAAGTTGTTAGGAGTAAGAGTAGATGGATAGTTGCATGGCGATATTAGTGGATGTTTGATAAGGATCTATAAACTAGACCACTAGCATCTTAGCTGCTGGTTAGGAAGCCTTGCATGGTAATCTAGTCTTTTTCCCTTGAATCATTGCATCTATGGAGGTAGAGCCGCTGGTAAGCTTTCATCAGATTTGATCCCTGTCCATTTGCTAATCGTTCCATTCATAGAGGTAGAAGTAAAGCAACAAGTAGTTCAGTAGTTGGAGTTCATTTAAGAAGAAAGTTAGAAAAGGAGAAGCGTTGCTGATGGACATACCCTCCATCTTCACCATCAACATTATTTGTCGCTCACATACTTTACAAAGCCAAACATCATCACCATCACAATGAGAGTTCAACAATCCTTGAATGAACAACGTAAGGGCGCCTACGTGATTAACCAACAAATCACATTAATATAATTGAGTTAGTATCCACAGGTGTAAGGAACCTTGGATTTTTTCTCATGTTCTTCATGAGTATTTACTTTTCAAGAGAGGGATTGAGTGTTTGATATTCCATATCAAGTATTCAATTGCTATATGTTATGTAGTGGTACAAAACTAACATCAACAAGACCCTCTTCACTAAAGTCCTGTCAACCAAATGTCTTGGTAAGATGATCAAAAGCGCAAGCACCAATCACAAGTGCTTCAGGGATGATGTTAGGTTATCACAACCACTCACCCAAACAGGGAAAACCTCAATCACAAGGGAACCCTACAAACAAGACAACTTATCCCAAGTTGCTCATATTGCACTAATTGACCAGTTTTGGTAAAACAATCCTAACCTTCATGAAATGACCAAGGGAGACTCCTACACAAGGAAATGGTCTATTTAGGGCATAAATGGAATGATTCAATGGTTAAAGTCCAACTATGCAACTTGTAGCATATGATTGCTTTGGAAAACCACTCAAAAGGCTAGTAGCCCTTTTTGATGAAAAATTGACTTAGTTGCAAATCACTCCACACAATTCGAGGAATAAATCACTGTTTTGGATACCCTTTTGGGGCTTACAAAACATGCTGAAGCACCAAGGTTTGATGAATCAAATAGATAAGGTTTTGTTCTAGATCTCGCCTAGGCAATTAGGCCTATTAGGTCTCCATTAACAAAGGAGGTACATGTTCTAGAACCCCATACTAAAAACCAATGATGGGAACATGTGAGAGTAGACCAAGACATCACAAACCTAATTTCAAGTCTTGATGCCAACTTTGGAACGAGTTGTGGGGGTTGCTGCATTCATTTGCTAGCATGCACATGGGTCTTGCATGCCTAGGGCATCAAATATCTGATGGTTCCTTGCAAGTACAAGCCTAAAACCAGATACTTCTTAAAGTACATGGAAAACGCTACGATTTCACCAAAGGCCATTAGATTCCCATGGTGAAATCCTTGGTTATGACAAAAAATGCTTGAAATCCTAGGTTAGCAACTTATTCCAACCAGTTTGTGCAAAAAATATGAATAACTTGAGTTTCATGATTGGTAGTACCTTCAAACGAAATGCATTGGAAGGCTATTTCATCCACCTATCCAGAAATGTGGGTCTCAACCTCAGCTTCTGTCTGTACAGAAACACGACGTGTTTCAGCAGGTAGATTGTAGGAAAACAAGGTATTTTATTGTAGGAAAACAAGGTATCTTACAGATCCTTATTGCCTATCACCCACCTAAAAGGGCTTCTTATAGGCCTTCCAACAGTCACAACAACATTTCAAACCTATTTGTGGCCATTGGGATGGTTTTACATTTGTTTGCAAAAAGTTGCTTGATAACTTCTGAGCAATTTTGCAATTTTTAGCAATTTTTGCAAACTATATGCAAAATGCCATTAAAAGTAATCTAACTGATCCAAATAGGACCAAAACATGTGAAAACATGAAAAATATGCAAAATCCTAAGATTTTAGGCCTTTTGACCATCTTTGACCGTAGTTGTCCGAGGGCTTATAATTGTGCCAATCTTGGAACTAGGCTTTACAATTTGGTCTAGATGCCTAAATGATAGATCTAACCTATTCTAGATATTCTTAGGACTTAGATGAGTCACCATTTTTTGTGGGTGCTCTTGCACCATAGTACCACCTGCTACTCTGACATCAAATCCTTTGTAAACTACGTTTTTTAACAACAACAGTATCAATGAAATTATGAGTAGCACCACTATCAATCAAAACAATAACTCACTGCCCTTGTATAATTCCTCTTACTCTGAAAATATTGTAGTGCGGAGTCCCTGTCATTGCTCCTATTTCACTTTTCCCTGGTGAATTGCCCTGAGCTTGTTCTGCAATTTTAGAATCTTGTTTCTAATTTGGATCTATGTTTTCCTCATCTTCACTATGTGATACTACCTCAATGTAGTGAATTTTCCCTTTTCCCAAATATCTATGACCTGGTGCCCATGCTTCTTTGCAATTGAAACACAACTTTTTCCTTCAAAGTTCATCACGTTCTTCTTTATCTAACGTGGCTATAGGAGGCATGTCTCTATAAAAGGGTTTATTGTCATTATCAGGTTTTGGTGGTGGTCCTTTAAAAGTTTTCCCTTTTGAAGAGGGTTCCAATTCCCTTGCTTTTTTAATGGCTGATTGTAAAGGAGGGTTTAGGATTGTGACCCAACCTTTGAGAGCATCAGATAACCCATCTATGAATATCACAGTTATTTTCTCTCTATGATCTCAATTACGAGGACTGCTAATTTTTCAAATTTAGAAATATATTGTTCCACTGTCCCTGTATGTTTAAGCTGGGTTAAATCCTTAAGATGAAGTTCAGAATCTTTAGAATCAAACTTGTCTATGAGTGTCTCAGCGAAGGTAGCATATGTGCTAATCTGATCATGACTCAATCTTATTTGCCCATGGTGCCACCATTCATGTGCCATCCCCTCTAAATGCAAAGCTGCATATTTGATTGCTTCATCTTCCATCATCGGATTCAATTGGAAATACGGGTCAAGTTCTTGCACCCAAGCTCTTGTTGTTGTTTTTCCCGATCCATCAAAATAAGGGATAGACATCTTTCTAATTTTTCTCTGCAATTTGCTGTTGTAACCTGGCTGCCCCTTAAGCCTATGTTTCATCTTGACATCCAAGTATTCCCTGAAGGTAATTGATGCTCCAAATTCTTCTCCTGATTGTAATCAATCCTGATATATTTTTTCTTGTAATTCTATAATGGAGGGTTCTCATTCAGGATGAGGATTCCTAGGGGTGAATGGAGGCATGAAAGGGTTCGAGGTTATAGAACTCTCAGGTTGGTTATTGATTGAATGATCTTCCCGTCCACCATTTCTCCCAGCATTATTCCGATTTTGATTAAGATTGTGAGTCATGAACTGAGTCATCAGATTAGTCATATGATTTACATTGTTCTGCATATCCTGTTGGCTCCTAAGTAAGGCTGCAATAAGATTCCTAGTGTCATCTGCTTCTCCCAAGTTATTGTCTTGTTCAAAGATTATTTCTTCGTCTGTCTCAGTATGACTATCTTCAATGTCAACCTGTATGGATGAACTAGACGACTCTATTGGGGTGTTAGTCTCCCTAATTTGTTTGACTCGGGTATTCCAGAAATTATAATTCTCTTTTTGCATATATTTAGATTATGTGTTTGTATTTCCCACTGGCTGGCATGACTGATTGCTCTGATATCAATGTAATATTCCAGGTTTCAAGTGTCTATTCTTAAATGTAAATCCCAATAAACATTCCAGCCACAGTTGCAAATTCTTAAACACAGATTTTCCTTTATTATTTAATTCAACTGAAGATTGTAATGGCAAACAATTTCATATAGATTGAATCCGGAATGCAGCTTCTGTGTTTAATTATTTATACAACTATATGCGTATAATACTGGGATCATAAGAACATGCACCTGGAATTTCTGTTGTCTGAACTTACTAATTTCCTTTGTCTGGACTTACTGGATTGCCACGTCCACTACTCCTTTGCCCTGGCCTGAATCCCACAACTGCTATTGTATTTTTCCTGCAGTTAGACTTGGCTGTTTATCTGTATATCTCCTTCTCACCTGAACACGCGTTTGAACCGCAGGAATAATATGTATAACTTTGTATATTTATTCTGGATATGATAAGTAAATTCCCGATGCGAGCTTCTCATTCACTGCCTGGTCTTCCGCATAGTATTTTGTCTTCTTTTGGCACCTGATGATGTGCACTCACTGCCCAATCTGTGATTAATTCTGCCAATATTTTCTCTTCTTCTGTCCTCAATATATCTCCACGTAACTGGGTTTGAAATCAAACAATTATCGTGTGTTTCTCCCTGCTGAGAATATGGTCATTTGCACTCATTCCCTAATTCCACTAGGTCAGACAAGTTTTGACAGAAGGATTTTAATACTTATTTCTACAACCTTGAATTTATTTTCCACAACAAGCCTATCCTTCAAAAGCCACGACATATTATTTAAAATGGAGAAATCGGGTGGAAATCCTGTGAACTTCCAAAACCAATCGATTAACTGAAATGTTTATTAATTCTAAAATAATTAACAATTTGATTATATAATCAAATGTTAATATTCCCTCATATTATTAATTAATTTATATTGGTACAAAAATTTGAAAGTGAAGCTAATATAAAATAATTAATATATTCATTTTTAATTATCTATCTTTTATAAAGATAGCTCTGGAGGGACATTACATTCTTAAATGCCATGTTTTGATTTTTCTTCATTTTTATGAATTGTGTCATCATTGGAATCAACTAACACTCTAGAATATGCATTGTGATCACCCAAAGGATCCATATCGTCATTATCCATATCAATCTATGCTCAACATCAGCATAAGTCATGTTTATCTTTCTTATAGAATCTTCTTGCGAATCTTCTCAGGAAGATAATGAAGCTTCTGAATATGTTGACTCTTAGTTCATTGAATGAAAGAGTGGGTTATGAACCTTGCATCGATGGACAAACTCGATTCATTTCCCAAGCTGCTTGGTTTTCAAGGTCTATTGATTGTTAGAACTTGACAGGTAAAGAAATAATTGTTCTTGGTTATACATCTCACACTACTTAATCACTAAGATACTTGTTGGAGAAATGGGGATTCATGTCAGTTATGCAGGTACTTATTATTGAAGATTGTAGCTGCAATTGAGATCTTTATCTCTGATTTTTCCATATGTTGAAATATGTATAGTTATACTAAGTTTATACCAGATTTCAGAATATGTTTGCAATTTCAGTATAATGCTGACCGATGAACGATTTTATTTGCATGTTCAAACTTCAATGGCAATGGATCTGATTTACTTCAGAATCTATGTATTTACTCTACAGTAATATAATAGAGATATTCTTCAAATTGTGATGCTTATGTTCTTTCAGATATGCTTTGCATTAATAGATCTTGATGCCTAGCAAGTTTCGGCAGATCGAACATATATATGTCAAGGAAGGGTGTGAGAGTGAATGGGCATGTCTCTGACTGGAGACATGACTATTCACTGTCATACCTGTTTGGTGTTTGACTATCATATCCATTCCGTGTTTATTTAGACATAACAAAGGTATAATCAATATATCAACGACCATAATGGTGTCGATTCAATCACTGCCTGATAATGATAATTATGCAGATTGATATTGATCTAAACAAATAAGGATCAGAATATATCTTGATCATTACTGAGATACGATCTCAGATGAAACTAAATATATGAACATCGGTTTGATGCAGTGATCTATGCAGAATACAATTCGATTTTGATTATATATATGTGTATATATATGAGTATGTAGATTATATTGGTATATATATATACATATGTATATATTCTCATATCATTGATCACATATATTGTCTAACCGAAGCTACATACTGTAACAAAATAGAGACAATATTGTGTCAACAGTTGTAGAATGTATTTATTTGAGATAACATTATTCGGAGAGTCATGTGCTATGCAAAAGTCATGCATTTGGAAATATGAAGAGTCTTAAATTTGGAAATTGAAGAGATCTCCGGGTGTAATTTGAAGCGTCTCTTTTCAATCTATATATGTGATTGCTTAGTGTGTTGTTTTATGACATCAAGTGAAAGCATTGTACTTTGAACATTTTATTATCAATAAAAGAGATTTTTTTCTGGCGTGACTGAGTTTTTTCCTTAAAATGGAAGGGTTGTCCCACGATCAATATTTTGCATCTCTTGTACTAATTTTTCTTTTGTTTATTGTTGCTTATCTTTATTTTGGGTTAACATGGAATCAAAGCCAAGTTAGATATTGACTTTTTAGGGAGTTTCTTTTGTTCTCTAAATTGTGTTACAGTTTGCATATTTTTTTAGTCAATTTGTATGTGTTGAAATTCTGGTAACAAGAAGTTAAGTTTTTCATACCTGTTTTGTTCATAGTAGATTATGAGTCGAGGCCTCTCGATTGTAATCGTCATATTTTCTTTCAATCAAGGGGGGAAGTATGTGTACCTGAGATGTTCAATCTGGCAGGCAATATTGCTTTGTCTTTATGAAACTTAGTTGGGCATGATTTTTCTTTTATCATCCTCTATCAGATTTCTTTGATTATGAATTGTAATATGTGTTTCTTGTTTTGTCGTGAATCCTCTTTCATGTTGTTGGTTCGTGAAAATGTTGAAGTTGTTGGAATTCCTTGGGTCCTCTTTTGTGTAATTAGTAGCTTCAATTTGATTCAGCGATAAGAGCCCGTGTATGCCATTTTTTGGTAATTGTTAATCTTTTAAGGTTTGCATGTTATGTTAAATGTGAATTGTTTCTTCTTTTGTGTTGTCATTCTATAACTCTCGTTGAAGCATGCTTTTTAGAAATATTTTTTGTGATTGTATGTTTGCACACGAGGCTTGTGTGTGATTCGTTTCACCCAGGCAACATGATTTGTGTCATTTGTCTTCATTCTTTTTTGAGTTGGATTTTTGTTAAATTTAAGTGGACCCCTTGTCTCTTGTGTTATGTCGTGTCTTTTCCATCTCATATTTCTGTCGAGTCTCTTATGCTTTGCTCATATGTTTTTGAATCATCTCTGTCTCTTATCTCCAGCGTGATCTTTCTTTTGAACCAACTAGTTACATGTAGAGTCGCCTGTGATTTTATTTTATGTAAAATGTGTGGTGAAGTTTATTTTTGGTGAGCCCTTTTTCTGGTGATCGTGTTGGGCATAGTTCATGTTGAGATTGTTGTAATCATCCTGTAAAGGCATAGATGCTCTTTGGCTCAACTAAACTGAGAGTTGATAGAAGTACAAGATTTAGAGAACAACTTGGCCTTCTGTTCATCCTAATCAACGTTTACTATTGGCATCCATGTCATTCTTTGTGTTGAGATCATTCCTTGCGATTGATATTCCTTTATAACTGTTATTGAGGTCTCTTCAGTTTCTCTCCTATGTTTGTGTGGGGGTCCTCCTTGGGGTCATCTTTATTATTGGTGGTGACTTTTTTTTGTGGTCTCCTGTCTTGATACTCCTCACAAAAATTCTATTGTCTCTTGGAGGATATGCCATGTACAGTAAGTCTGAGACGGTAATTTTGAGGATTGGTATTTTGTATGTATGGTATTCTGTCAGACAAAAAGGAATCATCGCTAATTGGGTTTGCAATGTGTGTATCGTGAGTTCCTGATTTTGGGTACTGTGTAATTCACGTATTCAAGTCTTCTTCAATATTGAACTCTTATTTTTACAGTGTCACAGTATTGTGACATGACTGTTGATATGGATTTGCAAGATTATTGTTGTATGTGTGATCCGAGTCTATGTTTCTTCTGGTGATGGTGTGCGATGATCGTATCTATTAATAGAAGTCTACAGTGTTTGCATTATTCATCTAGTAATAAGTTTATTACAGTCATCTTTGATTATGAAACTCTATATTATGTGATGCTGTCTTGGAGCAATAGATCACTCACATATATATTAGAGCACACCAGACTGGTTGGGATACTTGTTGTCATTTGCAGATCTCTGTATATGCCCTAATGGGACAAAACTGGCCTGAAATGTGAAACTAGTTTTGATCCAGGACGGTGAACCATATTATCTGGAGTTGTAGCACCTGTAGAAGGAATTTTGATTTGTATAAACAATCAAGTGTCGATAATTCAGCAGATAAATTTTATTGTGCTTTGTTTGTGAGCAAAGCTTCGAGAGTTTCTATATTGTTAAAAGAAATAAGTACTCTATACATTATTCTATGATTAGACCTACAGATCATAAATTTTTGTTCTATTGCTAGGAATAATGTATGATTTAATCATTGATCTCTATATATCTCTTTATGATAGGTTGATTCTATTGAGAAGCAATGGGATAATTACATGCAAAATCTTGTAGATTGTGAAAATGAACATGTGTATGCTGATTGCAGTCATAAGACTGATGGTACATATCTTCATTAAAAGAGGAAGACCATATACTGGAAATGATATTCAGAGGGAGACTATTTAGCTTCAGACGGAGGTTACATGACAGAGAGTGATGTCTAATTCTTTGCAAGCTTATTGGAATTAGCTATCTTATTGTGGTGATCAAATTTGTCTCTCCTGAGAGGGAGTCTCTATTGAGAAAGAATCTTAGTCTTTCTTATATATGTTACTAAAATGCATTCTTCTATGGGAGAAGTTTGAGGTGAAAGCCTTTGTCCCACCCTCTGTGAGCAGGTATGGTAGACCACCCTTTGCGAGCAGGCATGGTGGAAATGCATTCTTATCAAGGTCCCCCGTGCTTTCCTTTTGTACTCATGAATCAAATTTGCATGTTTATCAAATTCTTCTTATAGATTTTTGCATACCTCCTTTGAGTTTTCTTTCTTCTTATGCTGCTGTTTTGAACTTGTAGATGATTTTTGGTTTCTTTTTGGTATGAAAGTAGGCTGAAGTGGTCTATTTGAAACTATTGCTTCGGCACTATTGGTTTTACTATGCCTTCTACTGTTGCTTGTTGAGGTTCTTGACCGAGAATGGTCCAATCCCATCTTTCCCATGGTTGTAATCATATGATTATGTAACTTCTGTAGCATTCATTGTTGTTGTTGGCCAAAAGTAGTTAATAAATCATTAAGTTTATTGTTCATGTCCCTAGGCAGGCTTTCTGCTATCCTCTCACCCATTTCTTCAAAAACAAAATAATCCTCAACTTCGCTTGCTTTCCTGACCTGCGTTTGGTATAATATCTATATGATCATACTATAGAGCACACAATTATACTGAGGGGTGGGGGTTGAATCAGTATAATAAAACTTTTAACCAAACAATTAATTTCAATTGCTGAAATGAACAGTTATGCACATGAACACAATAACACAATGTTTACAAGGAAACCCAGTGTGGGCGAAGACCATGACAATAAATGCTTTATTATAAACTTTGTTCTTTTACAATATATTGTAGGCTTCAACCTTCTAGAGGCTCCAACCCTTACGTTTATGAGCACGGACTGACTGGATGCTCCAACTCCCACACTTTGCAGGCACTAACCTATTGAAAGCACCAACTCCCTCTTGCTTGTCTTCATGAGCACCAACCCACTGCACAAAAACTTCTTCTTGACCTTGATGATGTTAAGTAGGAGATAATTTCCACAGCAAGCGAAATTGTGATATTGCTATCAGGATTTAACTGTGGGATTTTGAGTCAAACTCAGTGACCCATGTTTCATGAGTAGTGATTCAACATGAATCCATCTCTCATGATGTTGGTTACTTCAACTGATGATGGACGCTTATACTACACAACTTCTTCTCTTCTTATCACTGTTTGAAGATATACACTGTTCTCCCTTTGAAGTCAGCAAATCACTCTTCTTTATTTATTCACAAAAATATAAATATAAATATATATATATATATATATATATATATATATATATATAAATCTGATCATATAAATATCTTGTATACACTCTTTCTACAGCTATATATGATGCTTCTTCCTCTACTATCCTTCTCTCCTGACTGCTGACTCTCACTTCTCTTTCTTTTGCATCATTTCTTCTGATTCCACTTCCTATCATACTGCCCACACTTCTTCACTGTTGACTTCACTACTGACTCTTTGTCATGGTTTTTTTTCAATTGTTCATTATTTAATATCATTCTGCTATTTATATTTTTATTCATTTTAGAGATGCAACTTTTGAAATGAAAGGTTATTCCTTTTCAAAACTAAATGGCACTATTTAATTATACTTCTTTAATAGCCTATCTTTAATCTTGACTTGTATCTTTTAAAATAATCACCTATTAATGATTTAATTAAATGTGTGCTTCTTGGATATTTAATCGCACCCTTCCATTCTTATTAACCTTGTCGGGCATGCTATAGCTGTAGCAAGGTAATTAAAAGGACTACTGCCTTTCTTATTACAATGAAAATATAAACTTGCACATAATTGAAATGATGCATCTTCATATACTAATTATTTGGCAACTGACGTGAATCACCTTTTTTTTTTCAAATACACCTGTCTTGATAATATATGTTTGATGACCCACAGACCCGTCATCTTCAGTTCCTTATCTTTTAGAAACATACGTGGATGAAATATCTGTCATTATTCATGCTGGCATATATCCTGTTTGTGTAAAGTATTTATTCACAACTTATCCTTGGTTGTCACATATTCCATTGGGTCATCTCAAAGATATTTTGCTTCTGCTCTTTCATATCAAATATCACTGCTGATCTGCGTAACATATATGCTGACTGATAGCTTCATTGATATTTTGTGATTTCCGTAAAACTCCGCTGAGTCTAATTTCAATCTCCGTCAAATCTACTTCCTTCCAATAGGTATTGCTTTATTGGCCTCTCTTCTGTTATGTCTCGTCTTTTACTGTTGTCATGTTTGATGACCTGGATTTCTCACACCAAATCCCCAAATACTTGCTAAGATTTATTCACTGTTATAATTGGACACATGTTCAAATTCTTGGGAGGACCCTGTATGCATATTTTGCCATGAGTTGTCTTATGTCAAGGTATTTGAATATTCTTCCAATATAAGAGATTTGACATAAGACAATAAATATCAAATCTCTTATGTTTGTTATTCTTATATGCCTTATCACGCTGAGATATTCTTCCAAAAGCACGCTTGAATATTTATTTGTTTTTATTGCCTTTGTGGCTTTCCCTGAGTTTTCTGAATTGTGTGTCCTTGCTGAAGTATAAGGGTCATTCTGAGAATTTCTATAGCAAATTGTTGCTGTTGTATAACAATTTGCCTTCTTCTCCTACTGCGTGTTCTGTATCTAAGGAGATTGTTTTGCTGGAAGTGAGTTTGTGGATCTGTGGAGTGATTTCACCGAGGGACTATTATCAACCTGCTGTTGCATTTGGAGGGCTCGAACTGGGCATTATTGGTTGCTGATTTACATCTGGAAGGCCGTGTTTATGTTGTTACTTGCATTATTGGTGATCCCTAAGCCAATTCATCTCTTTAGAAGCTGGGCGGTAACTTGTCTTGGACCTGCAATCATAATTCTCAGCATGGAAACCTAAACATCAGTCGCAATGGTGTTTTGGAAGACTTGCGTTCAAGTTATTTGGACATGTGATCTCCTATTTGGGCCTGTGATTCACCTATGAAGATCAACATTTCATCCCTTAAGTCTACGATTTAATTTACCAGGCCTGCTTTAGAATTTCTGGGAAAAGTCGGCATTCAGCCTGCCAATGTGAATTGTAGAATCAAGCAACAGGTTTCACAAATAATTGAATCTGCTATAGATAGATATTCTGTTACTGTTAATATAAGCAAATCTTATTCTTCCAAGTTTGTTGGTTGTGAATTTTAAAGTAAATTCTGGTGTTAAGTTTCATTGAGAAAAATATTGCTTTACACAACTCTACTTCACTATTGTTTCAGTATTTTATATGATATGGAAAAGACAGAAATTTATATAAATCCATCATAGGAAAGAAAAGGGTATCAAGCACAAACAATAGGGAAGGTGTGTAGATCAAAGAGCATTAAATATACTTGCATTTCCATTTACTTCACTGGAGAGTTGGTTTGTCAAGTGTTCGACAAAATACCAAAAATCTAATTTGTGAGAAAAGTTGGTGAAATTGGAGTTGTTCAAGTTATAGCCAAGTGAGGATTTTTACAGTGGTATCAGAGCTTGCTTGCAAAGTGTTTGACAAAATGTCAAACAACTGAATTATAAAAGAATTTAGTGTTTGATGAAGTTAAAACGAGTTGGGGTTTTTACAGTTTGGGTATCTGCCGATTTGACATGCAATGCAAATCCACTAACTAGGAGTGCTCAGAAATGACATGCAACGGTAACCTTCTTTACAAATTGCTTCTAAACTGACATGTGACTGAGAAAGTTGACATGGAACTTAAAAAATCTGACATGCAACCTTCATAGGCTGGCAAGAATTGTGACTCTATGTAACACGCGAGATATGATCGTTGGTAGCATACAAAAGAAGATTGAAAGACATGCAACAAAAGGGACCTATGCAATGTGTAGCTACTGCTGCAGAGGTGCACCAATACCAACATGCAAGGAGGAATCAAGTTCAAATTTAGGCCACAAATAATCACTGCAATAACAAGAATGACTACTGTCCAAAAATGGAGAAGCTGCTACTACACAATCGCCCTAGCAGGAGCATCTCCTCCAAAACCTATTTAAAATGATGCAATTTGCTCAATGATGAAGCTTGAGTGAGCCCATCTCTCATGTAGTGTTGGGTTTCTGTCCAGCCTACAAATATCCAAGGGTTTCCCTCCTCCGATATGGCTGCTATTGTCAAACCAACAACAATGGAGAAATTATCAAGTATCAAATCAACATATCATAATACTTTGAGAAGGAAGGAAACCCCTCAAATAGATTTTCTAAATTGTCTTTGGACCTCAAATCACAATATGTGGTTTTAAATAAACTTTTCCCTTCTCCAAGAGGTTTGTACCACTTCTAGAATGCTTACAGAATTAAATAAATTCATTTTATAAGTTTGCCTTCATAATAAAGTCACTTTATTTTAATAATTTAATTTTATAACCAAAATTCTTTCAGCCTGATCTTGGGTTAAGAAAAATTGCCCCTTCTTGTAGCCATAGACATTGAGAAGATCTCTTAAAACTGAAACAACAATTTGAGTAAAAAATGCCAAACCTTTTGCAGATGAACACTACAACCTAAACAAACTGCAAGAAATCATTTAAATATCATCTCAAGATATCAAGAGTAATGGCCTTAGAATATCAAGTTGCGTGATATTTTCCAAGTACTCAAAAAATGTCCATAAATAATGTATCCTCAACAATATTTACTGTAGAAACATTCATGGTCTTTTTAAGGAATTTAATCCACCATGTAAGTTATCATCTATCATGATCTACTTAGACATCATGTGATGTCCATCACAATAGAAGACTATGGTGTGTAAGGAATTTAATCTACCATGCAAGTTATCATCTATCATGATTTGCTTAGACATGATAAGATGTCCATCACAATAGAAGGCCATGGTCTGTTTAAGGAACTTAATCCACCATGAAAGATATAATCTATCATGATCTTCTTAGACATCATAAGATGTCCATCACAATAGAATTGTATGATGATCATCTTTCAAATACTTCTACAAATATAAGTGATAATCATTTGGAAGTTGTCACTTCTTCGTGATGTACAAAGGGAATAGTGTTAATTCCTTGTATCTTTGACAAGACAAGTGTTCTGATTTTCAGATCAGTTTGATCTGGATGCATGAGTTCCCTTAAGTATAACATATTGTCCCCTCTAGACAGATCGACATCTTCCTTGTGGCTTTTATAAGCCTTCTTATTTACTAGTGTGGTTAGTTAGTTACTAACCATTAGTAACTCTTGGAATAGGCACCAATCTTGAGGAAACAATTATGTTGTTAAGTAGGCCAACCTAGAGAGGGACATGTCCATTCAATGAACATGCCCCTTGAGTTAGGTATAAGGGAGGGCTAGATTGCAGATTAGAAGACACACATAAATCTATAAGTCTGCTCTTCTAGCAATCTGCCCAAATAGAATCATATGTAGGAATGTAAACATTTGCAGAGGATCCATGGATATTAACATGGTATTAGAGCTTGCTTGCAAATGTAAGAGTCTAAGATGGAATTATTTTCTTAGACCATGGGAGAAATACTGCACTATTCCTTGCTTCCGTCCACGCTGATGCAAAAGTTATATATTGGCTGATGAAAACTAGAAATTGAGGAAAGTTCCAAGGCTTTGAAGATTTGCTTACTGCCTACACTATTCTTGAGGTTTTTCCATGATGAAATGCTTATTTTCAAGATATACGTGGACTCATTAAATCCCTTGAAAAGTTAACTTGAATGAGAAGTGAAGAATTTGAAAACAAATGAATGACATTTTTTGAATCGTGGGATCAAGGAAGTGAAATAGAAATTGCAGTGGAGTTTTCCTTGTCGCTGGTATACTGTAGAATGATGATGCCATTTAAGATAGGAGTTAACCAATTGCATGGGACACACACACAACAATAGGCAATGACCACAAAATGGAGTTGTTTTGATTGCATGTCATATGTTCAATCAATTTTATTAGAGAAACGATTTCTAAATCATAATCCTTGGTCACCATTGCTGACGGGTTCATGGGCTTAAATATGAAGCAAACCATATTCCTTGCATTTCATGTAACTAAGTTCCAAAATATGGAGGTCTTCAATTATATGTATTTTGGTCCAAGTAAATAATAATATACTAACGTTGGATAGGGTAGTTGGGGCATTGAATACATACATAAGTTGTCAAGAAGAATAAGACAACATAGCGATTATTCAACATTGAGGAAGAACTCTCGAGTAGAAAATGGCCAATAGAATTGAGTAAGCCTATATAATACTGCCCCAACAGTTTGAAAATTTGGTGAAGCATGGGCACTAAAAGGATAAATTTAAAGATACCTTTCCTTGCTAGTTGTGCGTGCCTCACGGGTATATGAGGACCCCTCACTAATTGCATCAAACTAAATATGATAAATTTAATTTATGAAGCGAAAAATTAACATTGCAGACAGTTTCATTATTATAAAGCATCAATATTGAGGATGATGATCGTTACTCAAAGCAAAGATTGACAAAAAATCTAATTACTAAGTGTACAACGGATGAACGTTGGTATATGTTTGTTGGAGTCGAGCGTTCAGATAGAAAGGCCAAAACAGACGGAATGAACATGTGCGGATATGGAGGGCACTATGATGATGCCCTCATACCATATCGATTAGAATTGGAAGCTGCAGGTTTGAGAAGATATATTGTCATAAGAACCGATGCCCAACTTGGTCTCCTTGTGCGATAGAAAGCACTTACAGATTGTAGCCAAGTAAAATATAATGCATATAAAATGTCCGCAGGAAGCATGGAAGTACATGAGTCGAAGTATATCTACTCGACCACATCTATGGTTCGATTACCTTCACATATTAAGGAGTCATAATATATTGGCATTATAATTATATTGGGTAGGGAAGCTATTAGATAGGTCCCGATAACATTTGTTTGTTTATGTTAACAAATTAGTTGCATACCTTATGGTGGAAGGTATAACCAAACAGAGCCTATTTAAGGTGTGGAAACATTTGAATTGATTATGAGTTAAAGTGCTACATGATAAAAGATGTCGGCTAGCTACTAATACAGGCTACAAAAGTTTCTAATAGAAGATATGGGTTAATTACCTTAAAGAGTTATATGTTTGAGTTTCATTTGAAGGTTGTTCACAAATTGATGTAAATGAAAATTGGGTTAGAGCTCTGAAATTTTGTGAGAGTTGTTACTCTAATTAGGAATTGTTGCTCCTTGGGATGGAGCCATTTGAAACACTTTATATTAAACAAAATTTTGGGATACAACTGCATGTAGGAAAAGACCTTGTTTAAATTACGAGCTATAATTTAAAAGAGAGAGCAAAATTATTCGATATGCATCTGTACCGGTTGAATGCCTATTTGACTTGTAATAACATTTGGCAAAATCTGAAGTATCGATGTGCACGATGGATTTGATTTTTGTCCTACCTGTAGATTGCCTCTATACAGATTTCTTGAAAACGATAATATCTCCATTATCAATATTAGTTGTAGATAGATTTGAGATGATCATCGACAAGCGTAAAATTGTTTGTCAGTTACTGGATATGGAGACATTTGGAGAGTTTATAGTGAGTAAGCCGAATGACGCTCTACTGAAAGGAAACTCCCATTCAGAATAAGTTTGATCCACTATAAAAGGGAACCTTGGAATAAGAACAAATGATTCTATCATCTTAGACAAACTTGATTATTTTGTTTGAGAGGGAGTTCATCATGAAGATAACTCTTGGATAGAATCACTGATGAGATGCACATGAATAAAGATTATATCACGAGACTACAGATCATTAAGATAAACATTTTACTCAAGGCATTTCTGATCTTCCCTCAAGTCCAAGAGGGAGCGTTAATGATTGTGGACTTAGAAAAGATGCATTTTATATAACCTTATAACTATTCAGATTATTAGTATTGGTTCTCTTAGAAAGGAGGGAAGAAAGTGACATCATGCTGTGACACTAAGATCATTGATATTAGCATGGTATGCGTTCCTGACAAAAGGAGAAGTTAAATGATCTACAAAGGTGAATCTTGACTTAGAGGGAGTAGACCATGCTTTATTGATTCCCGAATAATAAAGAATTTGTAGCAGAGAATCATAAGTATCATCTTATAAGAAGGTTATATGTCAGGGAGAGTACCTAGAAGATCAAGTTGACTCCCTAGGATTTAGGTTATACAAACTTAGATTGAGTGTACCATGTCAAGATGGTGTATAATCATAAAGTACAAAAGCTTTCATCAAGGTCATGATGGAAAGATAAGTATCTATTGTACTTGAGCTCTTCTTTTACCTTATGTCTATAATATCTTTCATTTGTTTTTTTTAAATATAAGAAGAGTATATGCCTTGATTTTTCTTTTCTGAAGAATGTTCTTGTAGGAAAGAATTTTGGATTTAGAGGGAGTCTAACATCTCATCAAGGCAACCTTGAATAAGAAGCTCGGAAGATTTGATATCTAGTAGGAGTATTGAAAATCTAAAGTGAATAACCATCTAATGGGCCTACTTTATAAACATCATGGTGTGGAAGCATTTCTCAACAAACAGTCTTGCAGTATCAGTTTGCAATAACAGAAAAGAATCTTCCAACACAAATTTGTTGTGATAGCAAATGATCTTATGGTGTTTCAAATCAAAAGAGGACTACTAGAAAATCTTGAATAGATTCAAGATTGTGTTGTGAAAGAGACATTTTGATGTCTATGAATCACAACTTCGATAAAGAGAGAATTTAATTATTCTCTAGATTTTATCCTTAAGTACTGGAAATTAGAAAGCAGTTATTCTTATCAAACCTCTCTGAGAGTGATCATCTCAGGAAAGATCTAGGTATGATTGAATTGTTTTGTATTCTTATGATAATCTATATTATTGTTAGGATATTGACTGTTATGGGGCTTCACCATTTGTGTTTGTTATTTAAGAGGTTACGATCTCTAAAATAATGAACACTTGTATAAAGATATTATAAGAGGTGATGATCTCTAAGAAAATGTTTTGACCAATAGAGAACTATTGGTACATTTGGATGAATTTAAGATCATGTTGTGATGGAGGCATTTCTATGTCTATGAATCACAACTTGGATAAAGGAAGAATTTAATTATTCTCTAGATTTTATCCAGTGTACTGGTAGATCTTAATTCAGGATCATGTTGTGACAGTGACATTTCTAAAACTCCAGATGTCACAACTTGGGTAAAGGGGGAATTTAATTATTCTCTAGTCTTTATCTTGAGTATTGCATTCTATACAATTCTGTTATCACAAGCTCAGGTAGTAGGTCATATCACAAGCCTTGTCAAACACCTTGTGTTACAAGCCTAGGTGATTTGATAGTTTGTATTACGAACGATGCTTAGTGATTTGATCACAAGCTCTGGTGATAACTTATATTACAAGATTTGTAATATGATGTGTTTTCAAGTATCATTTGTATAATGATACATCATCTTTGAAATTCAGAAAGGTATTGAGTGTATATCTATGCTTAGTCATCTCTATGGATGTTGCTAGATATGTCTCTATCACTTATCAAGTTAAGAGGAAGTGTTAATTCCTTATAGCTTTGACAAGACAAGTGTTCTGATTTTCAGATCAGTCTGATCTAGATGCATGAGTTCCCTTAAGTATTGGTCACTAGAACATATTGTCCCCTCTAGACAGATCAACATCTTCCTTGTGGTTTTTATAAGCCTTCTTATTTACTAGTGTGGTTAGTTAGTTACTAACCATTAGCAACTCTTGGAATAGGCACCAATCTTGAGGAAACAATTATGTTGTTAAGTAGGCCAACCTAGAGAGGGACATGTCCATTCAATGAACATGTCCCTTGAGTTAAGTATAAGGGAGGGCTAGATTGCAAATTAGAAGACACACAGAAATCTATAAGTCTGCTCTTCTAGCAATCTGCCCAAATAGAATCATATATAGGAATGTAAACATTTGCAGAAGATCCATGGATATTAACAAATAGGCCCATTAAATTCATGTAGTCACACACATGGATTTTTAGGCTTCCTTTGAATATCAAACTTGTTAGCTCCTCATCCACTATTGCCCTTGATGAAGTGTTGGACTCCCTTTGAACTTGATATTAATCTTCCATTTCCTGCAAGAGTATATTTGGAGAGAAAGGAAAAGATCAAGGCAAACAACTCCTATAATATGTATAGAAATACAAATAAATAGAAGAGAGATTTATTATATTAGGAATACAATGCCTAGAAATTTAAATAGGTTTAATGATAATTATATAATATTAAAAATTTAATTTAATTAATCTTATAACAAATGTATGTGTCTTCTTTTTATATAACATTATTTATATGTATTTGATAATTCCCCACCTTATATATATATATATATATATATATATATATATATATATATATATATATATATAGGTAACAAAATGATTATCTAACAAAACAATAACAAATTCAATTTATAGAAATTATAATATACCAACCTTGATTTTACCTTGTTTATCTTTACGTATTTTGATGGGCTTCTTATATTAAATCTTCTTGCTTTAATCTCTATTTAGTTTTTGGTGTATCCTCTGTGCCCACGAGACATGGGACACTGCTCATGAGGGGGGTCTTGTATTCGTTGAACCTTCTCCTTTATTAAGGGGTCAACCGCACCCATGTCCCTTTTGTCCTTTATATCACGTTTGCTAGTGATCAATACTTTAGAGAATGTATGCCATTTTAGATGGCTCACTGATTTTGCACTATTACATAAATCCCTTCTCCTTATTTGGCATGCTCTGTATGTATATCCTTTGTGACCAGTGACATTTCATGCGCCCTCCACATTATTTTCTCCCTATTCGATTGTAGTGGTTCTTTGAAGTCAATTTGTATCTCCTTGTGCCCTTCGATTTGGTTAGTTTTGCTCCATGCTATCCCTGCATTTCGTATTTTTAAGATGACATTAGCTATTTTTCCACCTCATTTTCTATGTGTGCTTATGTGGTCTGACTGCCATTCTCCTCTGTGATGATGTATACCATTTTCCTTCCATATTTTAGTTCCTTATATCTCCCACTCGTGGTCTTTATGTCCACGTAGGATAGTTCATGGTAGATAAGTTAGGTAGTTTAATAATTTTCTGTCACCTTTGATGGCAATGAACGTAGGACTCTTTTGGCAATTACTGACAATTTTCTAGATCTATATCCTACCATAAGGACCACCACCTTTATTCAGTCACTCACTGTATATTCTGTGCACTTGTGATGAATGCATTGAAGAGCACATGATTATATTGAAAGGTGGTGAGGGGTGAATTAGTATAATAACGAATTTGCCAATTTAAAACTTTTATCCAAACAATTAACTTCAAATGCTAAAATGAACAATTAGGCACATGAACACAATAACACAAGATTTACGTGGAAAGTGAATGCGGGAGAAAACCAAGGGAAAGAAATGCTTTCTTATATAAACTTTTCTGTAATGTCTCTATTTTAGCAGTTGACCAAGTGTGTGTGTGTGTTAGCCTTGTTCTACATGGTCCTGAGGGCTAACGAAGGGTTTAATGGGATCTTGAAGTGTTTTGGCTTAGTCATTTCCAGTTTGGGCCAAAACGAAGTTGATTTACTCAGTTTCACGCATACTTACTATTTTTAGTAAGTCGGCAGGACACAGTGCAGGTCAATTTTGGTGATTGGATTTGATACTCCTCGGTGAGAGCTTTTCGATGAGCTATCACTCGCATTATTCGGAGTCCGATTGCTAATACATTTTAATGCTTGAAGTTTTATTAAAGTAACGTCTAATTTAATTGTAAAATATTAAAGTGTTACTTTAATATTTATTTTATGTGTATGTGTACCCAAGGGAGACATAAGGGGCATTTTAATATATGTTTTATATATACACATCTTTTATCCCACATTGCCCATATGAGTTGAGTGGACCCTTGGAAATAGAATAAAAGGAAGCATTTGTGGCTTCATTAGACAGGTTGAATATGAGAAGAAATTGGTGTGTGAGTTGCAGCTCCGTTCTTGGCATTTGAGGACGTTTATCCTCTCTTGTAACATTTTAGACGTCATTCCCTTGGGGTTTGGCTTTTGGAATTCTTTGTTATCGGCTTCATTATCAGGCAGTTTAGTTGCATTTCCAGCTACAGGCAGATTTGGTATTTTGCTCATATCTTCTTCACTACTTGTCCGATGCTTATGCCGCTTTGAGGGAATGATATTATGAAGGTAGTGGACTGATTGAAGGACAAAGTACTGTAGCAGCACTGTTCACGCGGCACTATTCACGCAACACTATTCACGCGGCACTATTCACGCGACACTATTCACGCAGCACTATTCACGCGGCATTGTAGCAGCAAGTTCGAAAGCATGGGCTAGAGTATTATGTCAATAATGCCGAAGTAATTAGTGAGTTGATAAATCTGCCACGTATTTGGTTTTATGAATTCTGAAAATAACATTTTATTGGCAGCAGTTCATTTCCACTTTGCATATTATTGTAGTTTCTTTCTTGTTTATATTGTATGATACCAATTCCATGCACAAAACACAACAAACAAATAAACGTTTGATTTCCAGAGTTATAAGGGGTTTAAAACATTAAACGGAGAAATAAGAGGTTGAATGCAAACTGTTTGACATAATTCCTTTCAGCAAATTGGTTTAGTTTTTTGGGACATTCAGGGGTGCCCATTACAGTGGTATCAGAGCTATAAGTCCTGCCATCCTGTGGAGGTCTTATAGGGAATTTGGAACAGCCGGATAGAGGGAAAAGTGTTTGACGAAATCTCAAAACACTAAAATCAGAAATAAATAAAAAAAACACAGGTTAAGCATTTATGTTTGAGCATGTGACAGGGGCCTTATAATTTTTGCGATACTAGAGCAAGACAAAATAGGATTTCAGACTTGCAAAGCAAACAGTCTAGTACATCCGTGCAGGTGGACATTGAATCCAGCCATACAGATACAGAGGAGATATTCTTTGATCAGCACAACAAAATGGGTGATCGAGATGACCGGAATACAGGATTAGGCGGAGGCGGGAATGCCAGTCCAGATCAGGGGGAGGTAATGTTCAGATAGTTATTGGATACATTAGAGCAGGGGCAGCGTATGCAGCAGGAGCAGAATAGGCGAATGGACATGATGTTGCAGCTCATGGCTAGACAGATGGGTGTCAATACTAATCCAGGTGATGCCAACAACATAAACAATAACAATGAGGGAAACAATAACAATGGGGGAAACAATAACCATGCAGGCCAAGACAACAACAATGGTCCTGAGAATAACATTAATGGTAATAATGGACACGGCAACAATGGGAATGAGGCTGATAACTTTAGACCAATGGGAATGAGGCTGGCAACGTTGCACGCCTAGTGCGGACTGCGAGCCCGAGACCTCTTCTACCCACTTTTCCACCCAGAGATTCGGTTCAACCAGTAAACGAACTGCAGATTACCGAGTTACAAGATCAGTTCAGGAGGGACTGGGAGGCTAGTGGACCGGAGTTTCAGGCGGATATTTCCCTCAGAGATTATATGGACTTAAGAATGAGACACATGCCTAGAGCAGGAGGGAGGAATCAAAACTTTGAGTTGAGAAAGAAAGTTGGAAAACTTTCTTTACCTTATTATGATGCTTCGGGGAAGATGATTGCACGAGCTTGGGTGCAGAAGGTAGATACATACTTGTAGCTAAATCCTATGCCTAAGGAGGAGGCTCTCAAGTATGCGGCTATGCACTTGGATGGCGTTGCACATGAATGGTGGCATCATGGCATGGTGACTTTTGGGCATAATCAGATTACATCCTATGAGGAATTCACCGAAACATTGATTGAGAGATTTGACACTAGGGATCTCGAGTTACATTTCAAGGAGCTAGCACAGTTAAAATAGTCAGGTTCTGTGGATGCTTACATTGCTGAGTTTCAGCGCTTGTCTGTACTTGTTACTGATATCTCTCCTAGGAGATTGGTGGTGTTATTTTGTGATGGTCTTGCTGATCCATTACGAGGTTGGGTGAAGGGACATGATCCACTCACCTTAGCTGAAGCAACTAAAAAGGCACGAGATTTAGCCCCTTCGGTATACGAAGGAAAAAACCATTCAACAGATTCTTTCTACCGCAAGGACAAAGACAAAAAACCGTTTCAAAAAGAGTATAGCAAACCCAAAGAAGGATCAAAAGGACTAGACAATGAAACCTTGAATGAACTTTGAAAGAAGAAGCTGTGCTTCCATTGTAGAGAGCCTTGGGACTTATCTCATAAATGTTCTCTCAAGGCTAAGGCAAATCAAATGGAGTATTTTTCAGCAGAAGAGTCAGAGTCAAAGGGGGAGGATCAGCACTCCGATTCAGATGAGGGTAACACTATAGAGGAGAGCAGCATTCCTAAGGATGATAGATCGTTGGCACGCTTGACAAGGGCCCAAAAGACAATCACATTTAAGGTCAAGGGTACTATCCAGGGGTAGAAAGTGATATCTCTTATTGACACTGGGGCTACACATAACTTCATAGATGCACAGTTGGTAGCCAGGAGAGGGTTACAGACAGAGGAGCATGATGGGTTTAGAGTCATGGTGGCTAATGGTGATAAATTATTATGCACTCGGAAGATATCTAATCTTCGCATCAGGTTTGGAGATGGCTACGAGTTGGAGGATGAGTTTTATGTTGTGGACATGGAAGATTATGATGTCATCCTCGACATGACATGGATGGCTTCACTAGTTGAGTTCACACTCAACCTAGCGAAATTGAAGATGAGATTCTAGCATGAGGGCAGAACTGTGGTACTTAGAGGACTTTTAGATGGAGGTTGCAGAGTAGTGTCCTTGAGGGGAATGTAGAGACTTTTTCGTCATGATGACATACAGTGGGCGACAGAGTGCTACATTTGCCAACTTCACCAGAGCCACAAGAAAAGAGTCATCCACCAAATATCCAGAAGATACTTGATAGACACGCTAAAGTATTTTGCGATATTCCTCATGGGGTTCCTCCTAACAGAGGGAGGGAACATGTTATTGAGCTCGAGGAGAGAGCCGAACCAGTTATGATTACTCCCTATCGTCATCCTAAGAAACACAAGGATGAGATAGAGAAGGCGATTAAGGATTTGTTGGAGATGGGGCATATCAGGCCCAGTAAGAACCCTTTTGCTTCAACAGTAGTATTGGTAAAGAAGAAGGATGGGACGATGCGCATGTGCATCGTTTATAGGGCAATGAATAAGAAAACAGTTAAAAACAGGTATCCCATTTCTAGGATTGATGAGCTGATTGATGAGTTGCATGGCGCATGCTTCTTCACCAAAATTGATTTGCGATCCGGATACCATCAGATCAGGATGAGAGCAAAGGACATTGAGAAAACAACCTTCTGATGTCACTATGGCCACTTTGAGTTCATGGTTATGCCATTTGGTCTAACCAATGCACCCGCTACATTTCAGAGTTGTATGAACCAGGTATTCAAGAAGCAGCTGAGGAGATTTGTCTTGATCTTCTTTGATGACATCTTGGTCTTCAGTAAGACCTGGGAGGAGCACTTACATCATCTGGAGGAGGTGTTATCTATTCTGGAGAGAGAGTCATTGTATGCCAAGGAATCTAAATGTGAGTTTGGCATGACTGAGCTCCTTTACCTTGGGCATATCATTAGTGCAGATGGCGTTCGGGTTGATCCCGAAAAGATTAGAGCTATTGTAGAGTGGCCTACTCCCACAAACCTTACACAGCTTAGGGATTCTTTGGTTTATGTGGTTTTTATAGGAGGTTTCTTAAGGGATTCTCACAGATTGCTACACCCTTGACAGATCTTACTAGGAAAGGAGCCTTCGTGTGGACAGGGGCAGCACAGAGGTGTTTGGAGCATTTCAAGCAGGTAATGTCTTCATGTCCAATTCTAGCTCTATCGGATTTCACGAAGCTTTTTGAGTTTCATTGTGATGCATCAGGTGATGGGATTGGAGCAATATTGATGCAGGAGAAGCATCCCATTGCATTCGAGAGTAGGAAGCTCCGGGGAGTTGAGAAGAGTTATTCTGTCTATGACCGGGAGATGTTGGCCATAATGCATGCATTGGCCAAATTTCGATCATATTTGGTAGGTGGACGTTTTGTGATCAAGACTGATCACAACAGTATTAAATACTTCATGAGCCAGCGTAATCTTAATGACGGACAACAAAAATGGGTGACTAAATTGCAGGCTTATGACTTTGACATAGAGTTTGTCAAAGGTAAGAAAAATGTGGTGGTTGATGCCTTATCTCGAAGACCTCACTTATGTGCTCTGGCAGAGATATCAGGAGATTGGAGAGACCGGATTATAGCAGAGTATGTCGGAGATGCTTGGGCTTCTTGATTGATTTTAGGTACCATACAGGATGATCGCTATGAGGTGATAGATGGATTGATCAGAGTTCAGGACAGGGTTTATTTGATTCCGTCATCACATTTGAGAGAGGCTATATCGAAGGCATTTCATGGTGCACCCAGAACTGGACATCCGGGGGTCTTCAAGACCTACAGGCAGATCCGAGAGTGGTTTTCATGGAAAGGGCTCAAGGATGATGTTTAGAGGTATGTCGGGGAGTGTGCAGTTTGTCAACAGAATAAGGGAGAGCACACATTTCCTGTAGGTTTATTATAGGCCTTGCCCATTCTTGATAGGAAATGGGAAAGTATTTCGATGGACTTCATCACTGGTTTACCATGAGTGCAGGGAAGGGATTGCATCTATGTGGTGGTGGACCGTTTGACGAAGTTTGCTCACTTCTTTGCTATTCCGTCCACTTACACAGCAGCACAGGTGGCAGATCTTTTCTTTAGAGAGATATTCAGGTTACATGGGTTGCCCAGATTCATTGTCAGCGATTGGGATAATAAGTTTGAGTGTTTTTTGGCAAGAGTTGTTTAGGTTGTGTGGTACAAATCTTACACGTAGCACTAGTTATCATCCGCAAACAGATGGGCAAACAGAGATTGTGAATAAATGGGTGGAAGGATATTTGAGGAACTATGTAACTGCACAACAAAAGGCTTGGATCAGATGGTTGCATATGGGAGAGTATTGTTATAACACCACTTATCATATGTCCATCAAGATGACTCCTTTCATGGCACTCTATGGTTATGAAGCACCTAGCTTCATGGATTTAGTTTTGGGGGACAGTAGAGTGCCCAAAGCCAAAAACTTATTGCAAAATAGTCAGGACATCCTGAAAGTGCTCAAAGAGAATATACAACAGGCCCAGAATCAACAGAAATTGTATGCTGATCAGCACTGAATAGAGCGTAGCTTCGAGGTAGGGGATATGGTTTACTTGAAGCTACAACCAGATAGACATTCATTGCTCAAGAAGAGCGGAGCTGAAAAGTTGAAACCTAGATTTTATGGTCCCTACAGAGTGATTCGCAAAGTGGGCAAAGTCGCCTATGAGCTTGAGCTTCCAGAGGGCAATCGAGTGCACAATGTGTTTCATGTGTCTAGGCTTAAGAAAGCCATTGGTTAGAGTGTAGTGCCTTCTGCAGATTTACCTCCTTTGGATGAGGAGGGGAAGTTTGTGTTAGTACTCGAGGCTATTCTGGACACCAGAGAGAGGAAGCTGAGAAATAGGATAGTGAAGGAGTATTTGGTCAGATGGAAAGACCTGTCGGAGGAAGATTCTACATGGGAGAGTGAGTAGGTTATTCAGCAGGCTGGACTGAGATTGCTTGAGGACAAGCAATTTCAAGGGGGGCGGACTATAATGTTCCCATTTTAGCAGTTGACCAAGTGTGTGTGTGTTAGCCTTGTTCTACATGGTCCCAAGGGCTAACAAAGGGTTTAATGGGATCCTGGAGTGTTTTGGCCTAGTCATTTCCAGTTTGGGTCAAAACGAAGTTGATTTACTCAGTTTCAGGCATACTATTTTTAGTAAGTCGGTAGGACATCGTGTAGGTCAATTTTGGTGATTGGATTTGATACTCCTCGGTGAGAGCTTTCCGATGAGCTATCACTCGCATTATTCAGAGTCCGATTACTAATACATTTTAATGCCTAAAGTTTTATTAAAGCAACGTCGAATTTAATTGTAAAATATTAAAGTGTTTCTTTAATATTTATTTTATGGGGATGTGTACCCAAGGGAGACATAAGGGGTATTTTAATATATGTTTTATATATACACATCTTTTATCCCACATTGCCCATATGAGTTGAGCGGACCCTTGGAAATAGAATAAAAGGAAGCATTTGTGGCTTCATTAGACAGGTTGAATATGAGAAGAAATTGGTGTGTGAGTTGCAGCTCCGTTCTTGGCATTTGAGGACGTTTATCCTCTCTTGTAACATTCTAGACGTCATTCCCTTGGGGTTTGGCCTTCGGAATTCTTTGTTATCGGCTTCATTATCAGGCAGTTTAGTTGCATTTCCAGCTACAGGCAGATTTGGTATTTTGCTCATATCTTCTTCACTACTTGTCCAACGCTTATGCCGCTTTGAGGGAATGATATTACAAAGGTAGTGGACTGATTGAAGGACAAAGTACTGTAGCAGCACTGTTCATGTGGCACTATTTACGCAACACTATTCACGCGGCACTATTTGCGCGACACTATTCACACAACACTATTCACGCGGCACTGTAGCAGCAAGTTCGAAAGCATGGGCCAGAGTATTATGTCAATAATGCTGAAGTAATTAGTGAGTTGATAAATCTGCCTTGTATTTGGTTTTATGAATTTTGAAAATAACATTTTATTGGCAGCAGTTCATTTCCACTTTGCATATTATTGTAGTTTCTTTCTTGTTTATGTTGTATGATACCAATTCCATGCACAAAACACAACAAACAAATAAACGTTGGATTTTCGGAGTTATAAGGGGTTTAAAACATTAAACAGAGAAAGAAGAGGTTGAATGCAAACTGTTTGACATAATTCCTTTAAGCAAATTGGTTTAGTTTTTTCGGACATTCAGGGGTGCCCATTACATTTTCTTTTACAATATTTGTAGGCTATGACCTACTAGAGGCTTCAACCCTTATGTTTATGAGCGCTGACTCACTAGAAGCTCCAACTTCCACACTTCATAGGCACTGACCTACTGGAAGCACAACTCCCTTTGCTTGTCTTCACAAGCACCAACCCACTGCGCACAAATTATTTCTCCACCTAGTAACGTTGCTTTCTTCAACTCATGATGGATGCTGTTTATTTTTTTCCTCAATCTGCTGTAAGTCTGATCACAGGTCCTTCGTAAATAATCCTTAAATCAGTCTTACTCTTTCTTTGTATACTTGTATGAGATATGCTTATCAGCTTCTCTATAAGTCTTCTATAAGTATTTTACAAAATATGCTTATCAATATCTCTCTTTAATTCCCTATCAATTGCTTGCATACTTTTCTTTCATCATCACATGTCAATCTGAATATATTACTGTCTTATTACTCCACCGCTCTGCCGTTTTTCCCATAGATTTATTAACTTCCACACCCTTCACTGATATACTTGCTCTGCTTTCTTTACATCACTACATTTACATATTCTTTTTATTTTAATTCTACACACTTCTTTCTTCTACTTATTCTGCATTTTTTCTTACAATCTTTTCAAATGATTCATTTCCTTTTATATTTATCTTGTAAAGGATCATGACTTTTCAACTCAAGGGTTTTGTCTTTTCATAACTAAATTATATATTCTGATGGTATTAACATAATCTTAGCTTTTCAATCACTTTCATTTTTAGAAATAATTGCTACATGTTTTCTATTGTTGTGAAGAACGATGGCCACAATCTATTTTTATCTGATATACCAAATTCTACATTGTTGCTATCAATTGTAAATACCATTGATTCATATTATTGGGCCTCTAAGATTATTGTCATTGTCGCTAGTATACTTGTTCGTCCTTTTGAAAAATTGCTACGTAGGTTTATCCATTTAAAACATTGACTTTCCATGTTTGTCCATGTGCATATATGGTTTTCTGTATACTTTTATTTCTTGTTGTCGTATATGAGAATTCAATTTTGTTTAATAATTTCCTGTATCTGTTTACCCTTTCATTGTACAATTTGACTTTAGAATAATCATTGTTTTGATTATTGAAGCATAACTTCTCACTACGTCTCTGTATATATCATGCTTCCTTAGTGATAATGTTTTTGACCTTCCTATCATTGCTAGATTCATTAATATTTGCCTTTGAGTATATTAAATTGATAATGACGTTGGCGAAACCAATAATCATTTATTTTTCAAGACATGATCTTTGCCTTGGATTTTTCTTCAGTAACTTATTTGTTGAGCCTTTTATTTCCATCGTTCTACTTATTGTTGATAACTTTGAATCTTATACTCCATCTCTACGGTTTGGGTCTAAATGACAAGTCTGTAATGACCCTCCTCAAATCTGCTCTCAAAAATGCTGATGAAAGTTCAAGGAATTTCATCAAACAATTCACATGCAAGGGACGTATGACTGATATAGTATTTCAGCTGGCTTTAAATGACTCTTTTTTCAATTTGCATCAATGAGAATCTTGTGCTAGAAGACTCCAAATGGACTACACAATGGCCTAACATGAGTGTGCTACTAATTTTGACAATATTCAATGCATATATATGATCTAAGCATGAGAAATGAACACCTACAGCCAACTGGCATTTTTACAAACAGTTGGTATGCAAACTAACTAGCTGATAAATAATGATATTGAATTGCTTAAATGACACCAGCAACTATTATCTTTTTAATTTGCAATGAAATTTCTAATACAATGCTCATGAAATATGGCCAAGATTTTTGGCATTTACATGGATTACAAAATGATAATGCTGGTATAATGCACACTTACAGCTGAAACTTATTAACACTTAAAAAAGAAATACTACTAAAGGAACCTGGTTGTAGATGGCTGTAATAATTTTCTTCAATGCTGCCCCTTTTGTTTTGCTTTTTCCGATTTGCTTTTTTGAATTGCTTTTTCGGATTTGCTTTTTGAACTGCTTTTTCGGACTGCTTTTTTCAGTTCCGCTTTTTCGGTTCCGCTTTTTCGGACTGCTTTTTCGTATTTGTTTTTTCAGACTGCTACCATGTTAAATCTCAAGACCATATCTTTCAATGGCGTTAAGATTTCTAGCTTGAAGGGATTTCGTCCTTCAAACTATTGAGACATAATCTCCAGAAAATTTCTCAATTTCTTTGATATTTCTAAGCATACTTAAAAGAAGCTCTTCCATTTCTTTTATAGTGTTCTCACAAGGGCTCCATCCTTCGTTTTTTCAATGTGGGATAAAACATAACTCCTTTTATGTAACTTATGTCTCCAATGTGTTATAAAATAAAGGGGACTTTTTAAATTTAAATATTTTCCACAAACTATAGTCTGTGCATTAATAAAGTTAAATATTTAAATTTAACTTTATAAAATAGCTTTATCAATGCATAACAAATCTTATCAGTGATAAACAAGTCTTCTTACCGATTCTAAACAATTACCATCGACATACCGCTGCCACTGGATGTCCGACCATATCCAAGATGACTTACTATAAATAGTAAGTATGCCCAAACTTGTCTCAAAACTCCTCAAAAAGACCTGTAACTGAAACTCTCTAGGCCAAATGGCCTCTAAGCCCCTTTAATGTTTTGGTTAGCCTAGAGGACCGTGGGGAAATAGGCTAACGACAACATCATGCTATGAATGCTAAAAAGGAGACATTACAGTCCATCCTTCCCAAAATTGCTTGTCCCCAAGCAATGGTCGAACAACAATCCAATCAATCCACCTGGATCCCAAATGTAGTCATGAATTATACTGCTGTCAGTCAACATAGGCTCCTGCAAAAACCTTTGAAAATTAACCAAGAGGAATCCATAATCAAATTGGCGAATACAACTCACCCAAACTCCAAAGTCAGGAACCCATGAGAAACAAGCTCTCGAAATATCAGAAGCCAAGTAGAGTAGATAACCCAAACTGCCAACATAGTAAATACCATCAACACATCCCACTAGCCTATGTGGAATGTACAATACAATTCTGCAACAACGATAATACTCCCGCATGAAACTGCACCAAATACAGAGAATCCACACACTGCACACCTACTGCAATTAACACAACTCTGCAGATCACCGGTCACTGTCTCATAACCATAACACCCATGCATTGCTGATGGTGAATAGTCATTACACAGTAGATAGCAAAAACGAGAGCCCAGACCAAACTTGTCTGCCATCAACTCCTCAACACATGGATCAAAAGCAAACCGATGAACATATCCTACAGTATAATGCCGGTAAAAAGAACCAATCCCAGTCAAAGACTCATCCTGCAGATGTGATACAACCGTGACTGATCATCAGCTAAGTCAGAGGATGATATAGCCAAGAGTGCAGAATCAACAACAACATCACTAGTCTCTGTGTCCTCCAAGTCAAACATACCACAATCCTCGGCTGCAGTGCCCAACTCAGCTGAACCTGCCTCCAGTGGAAACGGACCAAATATGCCAATACTAGTGTCATGGATAGATATATCCTCATCTCCACTGCCTCTATCAACCTCGACCATGGACATCCTCGGATCACCAGACACCACGGTCAGTGACTGTACAGAATCTGGTAAAGACTGAAGTCGTTCCAACTCCACGGTCACCTCAGCTAAATGAAACTGTGACTCCTCGAAAGCCAACTGTGTACTCTCAAGAAACTCAGAAGTCACCTCAAGCTGCTGAGTAAGCTTACTCACCTCATCTTCCTTGACCAATAATGCGTCATATGTTGTACTGCGCCACTCCATAAGATAATCTCTATCTGCTAGCAACTGCATATAATTCTGTCTTAGAATCCGGATAGCCTCCCATAAACAGTGGATCTTTGTCAAGGAAAGATAACTGCCTCCCTGCTCATCACTAGCAGGATAACCCCATCCATAAATTGCTAACAATTGACGAGCAGCATCGAAATGCTCGCAAGCGATAGAAATGTCTCGCTCGCAAACTCTCAGCTGACTAGACACATGGTTGTGCTGATTGGTCAAACTCCTATACTCTACCCCTGGTACACTGTCCAAAGGAGTAACCTCAGAATGGCTATCATCTGTAATACTGCCATCCAAATTTTGCAGTCCAACTGCTGAACTTGTATCATCAAATGGAGTGACTGAGGCATCAACATAAACCTCTGTATCAAAGGAAACTGTTGAGGAGACTAAGTCCTCAAAACTGTCCACAACATCCCCCTGGGTGTCATCTGTAATAATCAGATCCTGGGACTCTTCTGTAAACTTTGTCATATCTGAGAGATCATCAACCCATTCCAACAAGAATGGTCGACTGGATACATGAACAATGCCCAACAAAAGTGTGTAAAAACTAATTCTAGCATCAAACAAGCTGCTGGCATGAATGAGAACTACACCTGGCAAGCTACTAATCAAGTCCATGATGGTACAACAGATACTACTACCAAAGAATGATAAATATCTCCGGTCAAAACGATCCCAAGTACTAAGATAAGGATCCCAACATCTAATCCATGAACGGAAACCAACTGGCAATTCAAGTAAACTTCTCACCTGAGTAATGTGAACAATACCGACTTCACGCACCTGTCTACAGTCTCTGAATCCGGAGTGTGAATGCCAAACATACTCATATCATCATCAATATGTGACCCGACTGTAAAAGGAAACTGAGTCCCTGCTATATGTGCTAACTCCCGAACTGAACTCACCTCAAGACAACGCTCGTCCACATGTCTCTCAGAATCCTGGAGAGCCAACTTCATTGCCTCCATGCCTTCCTTGATCTGTTGTAAGTCGTCACAAGAAGAACCTGTTGTGACTCCTTTTTGTCTCTCTTGCAGTTGAATCATCCAAATGTGATTCTCAATCAATCCATGTATCCAATCATGATGAGATAAAGCCGTGACAATATTCTTGTCCCTTGTCTTCAGCTGGCGTGCCAAACCAAGTAAAGAGCTACTAGCCTCTATCTCATGTGAAGAAGCATCCAACTGTGCCTGATACTCACTTTTTGCAAAGTCCTGAAAGCTCACTTTCTAATCAACTGTACTATCCTCAAACATGACAGTATCCTCAACTGCTATAACTTCATCCAGCCCAACTGTACTGGAATCACTATCTGTGTCAATCGCACAATCCGGTGTGCCTGTGATATCACCTTCTGGCTCAATCTACACAACGTCTGTAACCCCTTCTACCTGCGAAGATGATGTAGATAAACCATTACCTGAAGATATGCTAATGTCTCCCTATATCGAATCAGCATGTCTGTAAACTCCACATATGAGGTAATGTGTGCATGACCCATAGTGACCATACCATGATGCCACCACTCGTGTGCTAACCCATCCAGGTGAATTGTTGCATACTTAATAGCTTCTTCCTCAGGCATAGGGTTCATTTGAAAGTATGTGTCAAGCCTTTGAACCCAAGCTCTTGTTGTAGACTTCCCCGAGCCATCATAATATGGTAATTGAAGTTTCCCTACTTTCTTCTGTAGCTCATAGCTCTGGTTCTTGTCATGTCCATGAGGCATATGCTTCGTTCACACATCTATATACTCCCTAAAGGTAATTGCAGCAGTAAAATCTCGACCTCCGGCTTCCCAATCTCTCCTCAGCTAGTCCTGTATATTAGTGATCTAGGGCTCTAGTACGGGCTGCTCTGGAGCTCTAGGAGGAAATGTGGGAATCATGGGCCTCAAACTCACTGTCCTAGCTTGCTGGGGTGCATGACCGAAATTTTTCCCAACTTGTTCACCTCCATTATGTGTCCCATCCTGATTATTCCCATTCTGATTATTTCCTCCACCTACATTAGCATTCAACCCCATTTGACGAGCCATCATCTGCATCATAAGCTCCAATCTCTAACTCTGTTCCTGTGCTCTCTGCTCTGCTGATCGCTGTCCCTGTGCTAAGGTGTCTAATAATTGTAAGATTCTTTCCTTTCCCTGATCTGGACTGACATTCATTTTTCCGAATATTTTTCTCTCTATCTGGCCAATCCAAATTCCCAATAAGACCTCCACAGGATGGCAGGAAACTACTTTGATACCACTATAATGGCCCTTCTCAAATCTGCTCTCAAAAATGCTGATGAAAGCTCAAGAAATTTCATCAAACAATTCACATGCAAGGGACGTATGACTGATATAGTATTTCAGCTGGCTTTAAATGACTCTTTTTTCAATTTGCATCAATGAGAATCCTGTGCTAGAAGACTCCAAATGGACTACACAATGGCCTAACATGAGTGTGGTACTAATTTTGACAATATTTAGGGCATATATATGATCTAAGCATGAGAAATGAACACGTACAGCCAACTGGCATTTTTACAAACAGTTGGTATGCAAACTAACTAGCTGATAAATAATAATATTGAATTGCTTAAATGACACCAGCAACTATTATCTTCTTAATTTGCAATGAAATTTCTAATACAATGCTCATGAAATACGGCCAAGACTTTTGGCATTTACATGGATTACAAAATGATAATGCTGGTATAATGCACACTTACAGCTGAAACTTATAACACCTTGTTGCCCCACTTTTACACCTTGTCCCAATTTTACAAAGTGGAGTAGATCATAGTCTTGTGTGGTCTGGTCAAGTCAATAGGTCTTTGCCCTCTTAGGTGAGGAGCTTCTTCATCGGGTTTTCACCTGTAGCCTTCCTCCGTATCACATATGAGCCGGGTGGGTTGTTCCTTGACTATTATAAGTCGGAGGGGTAGTTTAGGTCCTTACTCGATGAAGATTCTCGGATTGTACTGCATCATGTGACTTGCCTTCAATATAGCCCACTTTGAGTTAAGAAAATCAAGTCGGCGGGAAATTGGGTTCTAGCTTCTCCTCGGCGGATTTCGCACCCCGAAGGCCTTTTTCCGCAGATCTCAGTATATACAGTAAAGGAATTCAACTGGAGCGAAATAGTTCATGTTTCTAAGAAATCTTTCGTATGTTGTCGCGATCCTACCACCGGAATCAATTATAACTTAATGGAATGATCAAAAGGTAGATGTGCGGAAAATGAAGAAAGGGCTTCTCCTCGGCGGGTTTCGAAATCCTAAGTGAGATTTCCGCAAAAGCACTATTAGAAGGGAAAGTTGACATATGGGTCCCACCTTCTGGCGAAGCTACTTGGCGATTTTCCGAAAAGGAGCTTTCCGAAGAGATAATATAAGACGGTGGGCCCTACCTTTTGGCGAAGCCGCTTGGAGATTTTCCGAAAAGGGTTGAAACGAAGTGACTTAAATAAAGAGAAGGCAGTGGCGGAAAAACAGAAATCGACTTCTCCATTGCGGGTTTTCTACCCTCAGAGGCGATTTTCCGCATCAGATGAGAAGACGCAACTGTAAGCATGGTAAGTATTCAGATTGATTGCAGATGGTTTTCAGAGGGGAATTGAGAGCAGATCATCCAAATTCACCAGTTATTTCAGAGACAATTGACATATGCGGATTTTGCCCGAAGGAGTACTCCGTTTTCATTTTTCCGCGGGTTGCTAAACGAGAGGTAAGGCTGTAATTAATGAAAGTTACCGTTGAAATCAACGGGAATAGTGAAAAGACAAGGTTAAATCCGTTAGAAATTCTTACCTTCACTAACCCAACAGATTCAATCATAAATTCGCTCGTGTGGCGCGATTTATGAAATTAAACGGGCAAATCTGAAGTTTTCTATAAAGGGGAATGTAACAGATTTTCAAACTCCCGCTTTACTGTCGAATTGTTAAAATTGCTTAGTATATGCAATAATTCCCGAGTTTGCTGAGTTTGTTTTCTGTTGCATCACTATTATTCATCCGCATATCCATTATTATCCTTCAAGCAATATGGCAGCGAGATTTGCAGGTTTCGATAGCATGGGTGGCATCAAGTCCGCATGGTCGACCATAACGGACACTTCACTCCGTTTCTACGACATGCAGGACTTTCAGAGGAGATTGAAAACGGAACCTATCCACCCTATCACGGAGAGACTCAGAGGAAGCGGATTGGTGGAAGCAGCTGGCTTCCCAGTAGCAGTTCAAGCCCCGGAGTTGATTCTCGAATGCATCAACAACTACAACCCGGACACCAAGCAAATCCTCTTGCCTGATCAATCAGTTTTGATTTCAATCGACAGGCAAGCAGTGGTGAACTGTCTGAGAATTCCGGAGAGAGAAGAATTCTCTGACCTAACCATGGGTGGAGCTATGTTGGAGTTCTCCTTGAAGAAGATGATCTGGAGGAAAGAAATAATGAGCTCTTGGTTTCAGAAGCCAAGAGGAGCCAAGAGTAAGGTCCCTAAAACCCTCTTCGGTACTGACCTCAAACCAGAGATTGTGGACATCCTGGTCCTGTTGCATCGGCTCAAAGGTGAGGTAGAAGCTTTTAATTTTATGGAGCAATGTTTCTTTCTAGTGCAAGTTATATGCTCAGATACTCAGTATATAGATTGGGCGCATGAGGTGAGTGAGCATCTTGCTAGAGCTCTCGCCGCAGCTAAGTTTTATAATTCTTTCTATATGTCGTCCTTTTTGATATACATGTTGGCTTCTCTTCAGTTATGGCCAGGACTTCCCAGAATTGAGGAATTTCCTGAAGATGTTAAAAGTTATGAGTTTTATCCATGCTTACAGTTGCAAAACAGTTATGCAGATTATGTCAGAGTGAATGACGCCTTTACTATGAGAATTTGCAGGGAACTTCAAGGATGTCCGGAGCGGAGATTCAGTCCTGAAGCGATGGCGGCAATCAGTCAATTTGGCTGTTATTTCATCCAGTTCTTATCCTTTTCTTATTTGCGTCTTGCAGCATTTGATGGTTTCCCAATGAAGCTGCCCAGATACCCAGACGACATGATCGTGCTCGTAGAGATCGTGAGACAAGCCGTCCAGGTGAACGTGCTGAGCGCCAGTATGCGGAAGAAAGGGTATGAATTCCCCATAAGAGTCGGAGCTTATAGCTGCGAGGCCAGACCGGATGCAAAGAACATCCTCAAGGCGTTTGAAAGCAAATACAAGCTGGAAGAGTATGAGGTAGTCAGGCCCATGTTCGATCCCAATGGTTATGCCCGAGATGTGCTCCAAATTGGGAGCGTGATCAAACATGTGACTACCATGGAAGACTACTGGGCGGACTGTAAAGACGAGCTGGAGAGCCGTGATCGGGCATTTGCAAGATTCACTGTGGAGCAGGTAAAAATGTATGGCGTCAATCTAGACGTGGAAGGAATCAAAGATGACGGCCAAAATATGTATAGTCATACATATTTGACCAAGTTGCGGAACACGCCTGTCAGTTCCGAACCATACTTCAATGTCGAGGAAGATTTCGATGTTATGATGGCGAAAATCATCAAGCGGACTGGAAAATGGGTAGAATGGACAGCTAAGAAAGGTCGGAGCAGAAGTAAAGCCACTCAAGCTTCACCAGCCACAGCTACCCCTGCTTCATCACAGAGCGCTACTCCCAGTACCACAACTTCAGCTGCACAAGGACCAGCTCAGTCCGCCGGAGGAGGAGATCAACCCCCAGAGAAGAACATTCCGATAGTACCAACATGCCAAGGCGGATCGTTGCCAGTCATCGGAACTCAGGCTGCAGCAGAGGAAAAGGAGGCCGAAGAGCCAAAGGATGGATCCACTTCTCCAATCCCTTTTTCTCTTTCCACTCCACCCCCATCTCCTCAGCTCGCCCCAAGTTCACCATCTCATCATAGCCCTACTCCAGCCATAAGTGCCCCGTCCTTGAAGCCTACTGGCTCCTCTATTCAAATTGTAAAGATCAAGGATGATCAAAGTAGTAGCACTGAACCTGAAGAAGAAAAGGAGATCCCTAGTTCCTCTCGACTTCTCTCTCGAGACCAGAGGAACCCATTCTCTGCGACTACTGCTGCAGTGACTCAAGTAAAGAGGAAGATGTTCACCATTGAGTCTCTGGGAACGGCCTCTAAGATAATTAGCACAGAGTCTTGGCTTGAAGACACCCTGGAGAAGAAGAGGAAGAGGAAAGATGACAGCACTCCTGCGAAAGATATAGTGTCTCAAGCAGTTCATTCGGGATCGATGATGGTGAAGGCCAAGAAGCAGAGAACCCTATCCATACTAGGGCATGATACAGAAACAGGGCACCTAACCATGGAGGTGGCGAAACCAAACAGAGTGGGAAAAATTGAAGATTTGACTCCAGCAGACTTCACTCTGCATTCCATCGATCTCGGAGAAGCCAGGCATGACACTAAATGTGTAGATATGATAAGTTGGCATCTCGCCATTTGTCATCTTGAGAAGATGAGCCGATTTAAATTCCATTGTAACGATCATCTCTCTCACCCTATATGTAAGATTTTGAATGATTAATAAAGGGTCGGCAAATTTTTGGTGTGAATCCGGTTGCAGAGACAATTGAATTTGTGCCATTTCTTTACTGTCCTTTTCTTTTCATTTGTGTATGAGATACTTCTTCGATATTGGATGGAAATGGTTTAGTGAACAGAGTTTCATTTCGTTGTTTCTATTTAATTGAACTAGTGAACCGATCAGAGTATTGGAGCTAGTAGTGGGAAATATCTCGGTTAGTGTTTTGTTCTCCATATGCATTCCCTTATATTTCAGTCATCTGCATTAGATCTTATATTACATTGTTGCGTGTCGGAAATCATGAGATCGTGAAGATCCGAACGCAGTAGCACTAACTAATCATCTCATATTGCATTCGCGGTCCATATCTTGCATTTCATTCTGTTGTGTTGCGGGAGCCATAAGATTGTGGGTGCCATATACATAACATCCTAACATTTAGATTCCTGCCTGAGTTTCACTTGTCTGGGTGAGACTTGGTTTCCTCTCCTGCTCTCGGGTTAAGAGCATACCCCGCATTAGTTTTAGGAATCAAACATAATTCATCGAATATCATTCATAATAGGGAGCTGTACCTACAAATTTAGAGATAAGCCAGTTAACAAGAAAACGGCTTTTCAACTGTTGCAAACAGATTTTGTTTATTGTTCGGGCATCAAGAGTCATATTGACAGAAGAAATTAAAAAGAACGAATCTGTTTACCAACACACCTAAAAAAGAAATACTACTAAAAGAACTTGGTTGTAGAGGGCTGTAATAATTTTCTTCAATGCTGCCCCTTCTGCTTTGCTTTTTCCGATTTGTTTTTTCCAACTGCTTTTTCGGATCTGCTTTTTGGGCTTGCCTTTTTCGGTTCCGCTTTTTCAGGCTGCTTTTTCGGTTTCGCTTTTTTCGGACTGCTTTTTCGTATTTGCTTTTTCAGACTGCTACCATGTTAAATCTCAAGACCATATCTTTCAATGGCGTCAAGATTTCCAGCTTGAAGGGATTTCGTCGTTCAAACTATTGAGACATAATCTCCAGAAAATTTTCCAATTTCTTTGATATTTTCAAGCATACTTAAAAGAAGTTCTTCCATTTTTTTTATAGTGTTCTCACAAGGGCTCCATCCTTCATTTTCTCAATGTGGGATAAAACATAACTCCCTTTATGTAACTTATGTCTCCAATGTATTATAAAATAAAGGGGACTCTTTTAATTTAAATATTTCCCACAAACTATAATCTGTGCATTAATAAAGTTAAATATTTAAATTTAACTTTATAAAATAGCTTTATCAATGCATAACAAATCTTATCAGTGATAAACAAGTCTTCTTGCCGATTTTAAACAATTACCATCGACATACCGCTGCCACTGGATGTCCGAGCATATCCAAGATGACTTACTATAAATAGTAAGTATGCCCAAAGTTGCCTCAAAACCCCTCAAAAAGACCTGCAACTGAAACTATCTAGGCCAAATGGCCTTTAAGCCCCTTTAATGTCCTGGTTAGCCTACAGGACCGTGGGGAAATAGGCTAACGACAACATCATGCTATGAATGCTGAAAAGGAGACATTACAAAGTCGCTATTGGGATAATTATCATTTGTCTCAATATTCTTCATTGTTGTTATGTACATAGCTGCTTGATATCTGTGAACCACTTATGGTCGTTGTTTATATGTTTATCAAAACTTTGCATCATGTTTCGATATACTTTTGTTTCTCTTGCCCTGAATATGGTTTGAAGAAGACTTCATTGCTAGCGTGGTTGGTCACTAGATGCCACATATTCATGTAGTTTATTCAAACTCAAGGTCTTCAAGTATTGCGGCCTCTAAATTCATTTGTCAATCTATTTATATCGAGCTCTTGAAAGTCTTTATAGTTGCCCTTCAAGAATAACATCTCCCTGTTGAAAGATATTTAGTCTTCCAAAAAATAATTATGCATATGTTGATTCCATGCGGTTGATAATACTTACTCGCTGTATATAACTAATTTTCATATTCAAGTAACTTCATGTAACTTGTTTATATTTCCTTCATATTACTATCTTTTCTTTACTACTGTCAAATAATTTATAACTTCCTTATGCTCTGCATCTTTAGACATCTGATGACATTCTTTAGTTTGACTTCATATTCTTGTCGTATGTTCCTTGCTCTGTCTATCTGGTCATGAGATGGAATATTTTAAGACTTTCATTGCTTCCGGTCATCATTCCATGAATTTCCTTATTACTCTCTATCAGTGGTCTTTGCAGTATTCATTGTTGTTGTACATATATACTTTGATAGTCATTCGCTATCTTTATCTTGTGAGTCTGCCCTTCAAGCTGATGCAAGTATTTGACAGTCAAACAATTGTTTTATATCGGTTCATATCTTTCTTCATATAGATGATACTGTAGGATATAATATAACTCGATCAATGTAATGCTGAACTTTTCAATTTCATCTTCGTTTCAACATTAATTATACTGATAACAATTTACTGAAACTATATTGTTCATATAAACTCTCCAACAATGTCCTTATTCTTTCTTTGACATTTATGATAGTGAACTTTGTTTTTGCATCTTTGACATTAATGACAACATTTCCATTATGCAATGTGTTTGTAAGGACTGGTTATGCATATCTGTGGTTTGTGATAACCTTCTTTACACAGATGTCCAATATGAGCTCATTGACTTATAGCATGAGTTCTGGTGGCTAAAGCGTGCATCAAATTGTGCTTATGTGCTTCCCTTTAGTGAAGACACCCCAATAAGAATGTGGCCCTGGTAGTTCTGAGGAAATTGAACTTTCTTCAAGTTTGAAGCTCCCGATTTGTGCCATATTTTAAGCATCAGATCATATAATATGTCAAAGCAGCGGAGGCTACCGCTCACTCCACATTCAATGTTTCCTCCCTGTTTTGTCATCGGCAGATTTTTTATTTTGTAGCCAATTGGGTTCTGCTGTCGGAGATTGTGTATTGGTAGCCGATGGTTAGATTAGGATTGTTTTGTAGTCGACGGACCTCTTTTGGAAGGTTTGGCGGAAAGTATTTATACATCCTCTTGGGTCATTGTAAAGCATCTTATTACCGGTTATGTAATCTATTGGCATATGCAAATAAAGGAGTACTACTGTTCGTGTTCATTATCTGTGTGCATTTTTTAATTAACTTATGCGGTAAACATTTGGTGTCGTTGCCGTATGAACCTGGAAGGTGGGAGGAATGAAGATTAATGCCAAATCAGCCTAACAAGGATCGCAATAAGGTCAAGGGAAAAGATGGAATCTGTACTGCGCAAGAGAATTTAATTCTAGCATAGCAAGCTAAGCGTTGAAGGCGATTTTAGAAGATTGCCGACGGAAACCAGACCACAGAAGAATTGTTGGAGGAAACTCGGCAGCGGGTGGAATTGGCGGAAGAAGCACGGGAGGAGTTTTTGAATTTGTGTTCGTCGAGGGAAGAGAATCCAGATGAGAGAGCATTGACTCGCACGGCTTGGAGTGCCGACGGAGCAATAGTGTGGAGTGAACTCTTCGTTCGGGATACACTTCCGCAGGAGACAACTTCAGAAGATCCTTCTTCACCAAGGTTCACAGCTGTTGAGTCCGCCGGTGTGGGATTGCAAACCATTAGTGTGGGAGAACAGTTCGCCAGTGCGGGAGTGCAGACCACCAGTGTGGGAGTGCAGACCGCCGGTGGGAGAACAAGTTCGCCAATGTGGGAGACCAGTCCGTCGGTGTGGGAGTGCAGACCACTAGTGTAGGAGTGCAAAGCCACAATATAGGAGTGAACAACGCTTGTGTTGCAGGATCGAGCAACGCCTGTTTACAAAAACCAATTGTGATGGCGGGACCAAAAGAGAAATTGCCGAAGTTCGATGGCGATGGTACAGCCGATTCCATTCGACATTGCAAAACATGTGAAACGATCTGAAAGGCAAATGGGATAACTGATGAAGACCACTGAATGAGGCAATTTTTGGCCATACTAGTACAGATCTGCAGAAGCTGGATAGTTGGAATAACATTAAAAAGGAGTTTCTAGCCAAATTTCACTTGTTGCGTGACGATAATGAAATTGTAGCAGAGATCTTCAATACTAAGCAAGGGAAGAACGAAATTGTCTGCGTCTACACTAGGAAATTAAAAGATTTGATAAAGAAAATGGAAAATAAGCCGGTGGACGAACTTCAAAAAAGGTGGTTTGTGGAAGGTCTACGCCCAAACTTGCAGAAGAAAATGAAAATTGTGCCACCGTCCTCATACACGAAAGCTTATAACAGAGCATTGAACCTTGAAAGTGAGCAGAAGACAAAGAAGAAGAAGAAGACTAGCTCATCTGATTCGGATGATGATGAGCCTTCCGGAGAAGATAACAGCGATGATGAAGGCAGTAGCAAAAAGGTCCGTGCCCTACAAAAAGACATGATCCGCATGATGGAGTTTAAAAATATGCAGGAGACGAAGGGCAGTGAGCTGTGGTGCATGGAGTGTAAGACCGACGGTCATACTAAAGGATCTTGTCCAAAGAACCAATTCTGCGACATTTGTCCGATCATGGGCCATTCGACCAAGGAATGTCCCTTTAACATGAAGACTAGAGGATCTCCGCAGGTACTTCTTACACAGGAGGCGTCCTCATCAAGCAGTAGCGGAAATACCAATAATGTTGGTGCTATGTTAGGAGGATATAGGAATAATAGATGCGGGCAAAATAATAATAACAATGCAAACAATAACACTAACAATACCAACCGAAGCCGAATCCAGTATGATGCGAACGGACGACCGATCGTACAATGCCGCGCATGTAATTTGTGGGGGCACTTTTCCTTTCCAACTGCAAATACCCCTCAACTATTATGCAGATGGTGCGGACCTGGTGACCATGACAATGCCAAATGTCCAAAATTTGGAGTCAACTTGATCACTGTCGGGACAGCTAAAGAAGAGGTGTTGGCGATTACACCGAGGCAAGCAAAAGAGTACTTGGACCCGGTGGAAGAAAAGAGGAAATTTGGGAAACACGGGCGGAGATTGAAAAGGTATTGCAGGCAGAAACATCTTAGTTCAGGGACACCACTAGCACTTCGGCAAGAAATTCCGCGGAACAAAACATTATACTGCAAATTTTGCAAACGAAGATACTTGTTAAGATAAATGATTTGCTTCTTACAATGCCCCAGCTCTGATCCGCTCTCACAAATATTGCACCAGCTCCAAGGATACCAGGAGAACGAGGTGGAGGGAAGGAAAGTGATCTAGGCGGAGAAGACCACATGTTGCTAGCCCTCATATTTGGCCGGCATCCTGCGGTTGTCAAGATGGGGATCCTCAGGCATGTTCTCACAGACACAATAGTCGACGGAGGGTCCAGTGTAAATGTCTTACGCGAGGAGACCTGGAAGAAGCTGGGGCAGCCGACATTGTGGCCCCTGACATTTCAGTTGCTCACAGCGGACCAGCATGGCATCAAACCTCTGAGCGTTCTCATGGCACAGCCGGTGAAGATTGGCACATAGCCGTTCCTGTTGGACTTTGTCATTATCCCGTTGAAGAGAAAAGGATACGACGCCATCCTTGGCCGCGGATGGCTTATTCAAGCCAGAGTAAGACACGATTGGAAGAACACCTTGTCACTCGAAAGTAAAGGCCGGCGATTTGTTATTGATTTGCACACTCAAATGGTCGGGGAAGAGGCCCTATCATTAGATTCTGAGGGAGAGGAGGATAAAGGAAGACAACCTATGGAACCAGATCGAGAGGGAGTCTTGCGATTGGACGGAGGATCAATAGATGACGACTCGGATTCGGTCAACGGTCTCTACCACTGGCAAATAGAGGATTACGAACTATTCCAGAGTTGAAATGTACTGATAATTGAGGAAGGTCCGAGCGGGGATGGATTTCCAAATGAGTTCATTGAGGTAAACAAGGGGGATGCATCGTTGGATGTTACACTCGCCCATGCATTCAGTGAGGGGGAGACAATCAAGTATAATGAAGCCACACTACAAGCAATGAATTTGGGGGATGAAGCAGCACCGAAGAACATTCTGGTGGGAGATAATTGGGATCCGGTACTCAAAGTGGCAACATTCAAGATATTCCTAGAATACAACGATGTATTTGCATGGAGATACAAGGACCTAAAGGGTGTACCGCCAGAGTTGTGTTTGCACTGCATTCCATTGATCGAAGGAGCGGTACCTGTACGGAAGCGACCCTACAGGATGAACAAGAACTACGTGGCACGGGTCACGGAGGAAATCAACAGGATGTTGGAGGCCGGGATTATTTTCAAGGTGCAGACAAGTGAATGGGTGTCGCCTATAGTTATCTCACTGAAAAAAGACACCACCCAGATCCAAATATGCGTGGATTTCTGATGCCTCAATGCAGTCACGGTCAAGGATCCTTTTCCGATTCCGTTTACAGACAACATTCTGGAGGAGGTCGCCAGACATGAAATTTACTCTTTTATGGACGGGTTCTCCGGATACAATCAGATCTCTATAGCGGAGGAGGACAAATTAAAGACTACATTTGTCGTCGAAAATGGAGTCTATGCATGCAATTGGATGCCATTCGGTTTGTGCAACGTGTCAACAACCTTCTAGTGGATTATACTGCACATCTTTGACAAGATGTCTGTGGGAAACTTCAAAGCGTTCCTCGATGATTGGTCGGTATTTAGCGTGGAAGACAGACACCTGGCAGCACTCGGTGAATGTATGGAGAGATGTCGCAGGGCGTGGCTGGCGTTGAACCCCAAGAAGTGTAGATTCATGGTTCCGCAAGGAAGACTGCTCGGACACATCATCTGTAAGGAAGGATTGAAGACTGACCCAGACAAAGTGAGAGTCATCCTGGAAATGCAGCCATCTACTAATGTGATAGAGGTAAAGTCTTTTCTTGGACATATAGGCTATTACAGGAGATTTATCAAAATTTTTGCCAAGGTGTCATGCTCGTTGGACAGGTTAACCTGTAAAGGAGAATCATTCAGATGGGACAAGGAACAGGATGAGGCGTTTGAAGGGTTGAAAGTATGACTGGCTACTGCACCCATCTTAGCATATCCGGACTGGAATAAGGAGTTTCATGTGCATGTTGACGCCTCGAATTGTGATCGGAGCAACCCTAGTGCAGACGGGTAGCCACGAGTTAGATCACCCCATATACTTTGCTAGTCGATTGTTATCAAAAGTGGAGCAGAACTATAGTACGATCGAACGAGAAGCGTTGGGAATGGTCTACGCCGTGCAAAAATTCCGTCATTACTTGCTCGCCACATCGTTCGTATTCTATGTTGATCACCAGGCTCTATTGTACATGATTAATAAACTTGTCATTCAAGGGAGAATCAACAGATGGCTACTTCTGTTGCAGGAGTTTACTTTCAAAATCATTGTCCGGCCGGGGAAGAAACATGTTAGCGCCGACCACCTGTCGCAGATTAAAACAAGGGAACCGGCAGAAGGGGTGAATGATGACTTTCTTGACGCACAACTATTTTAGATTGTAGTACTGCTGGAATGGTACAGGAGTATTGGAGAATACCTATCAATAGGACAGTTTCCTAGTGAGATGCCAGCAAATGAAAGGCGCAAGATGATAATCAGGAGCCGTACTTTTCAGCTGATCAACGGATTGGTCTACAAAATGGGACCGGATCATATTCTTCGGTGGTGCGTGTTAGAAAAGGAGATACCGCGAGTGTTAAAAGAAGCACATGGGGGTCCCGCAAGAGGACACATGGGACCCGACACCACTGTGTGGAAGATATTGCTCGTAGGACTCTGGTGGCCGATGGTGTACAATGATGCGCGAGAATGGGTCGTCGGATGTGACACTTGCCAACGGGTTGGGAAGCTGCTCAAGTGAGACTTCATGCCACCTAACCCCTTCCACGCGCAGGAACTCTTTGAGCAGTGGGGATTGGATTTCATTGGACCCCTAAAGGTAAGCAAGGTTAGGCGGTACCGGTACATCATTGTTGCGACGGAGTACCTCACCAAGTGGGCGGAGGCACGCGCATTACCAGATAACTCGGCCGTGAGCACCGTGAGGTTTATTTATGAGCAGATCATTACTAGGTATTGAATTCCGTTACAGTTAACAAGTGATAGGGGTGGACATTTTGTTAATCATGTCATTCGACTGCTCACCACCGAATTCAAGATTTGTCATTCACTATTGAGTCCGTACTACCCGAGAGCAAACGGACAGGCTGAGGCTACAAATAAACTTCTGGTATCAACCATCTACAAATCCTGCACAGTTGAGGGTGTGGATTGGGAGGAAAACTTACCCGCCGCCCTTTGGGCTTATCGCACAGCGTATAAGGTGATGACAGGGCACACGCCATTCCAGTTAATGTTCAGACAGGAAGCAGTGGTACTGGCGGAACTTATGATTCCGAGCTTGCGAATAGCACTGGAAAATAAGCTAGGGGATGTGGAAAGCTTAAGGGAGTGGCTGCATCAATTGAATAAGCTCGAGGAGAAGCGATTGTTGGCGCAGTGGGCGACGGAAGTGACACAAAACAGACGCAAGGTCTGGCATGATAAGCATCTGAAACTCAGCAGGTTCCAGCCCGGGCAGTTGGTGTTGAAGTACGATGGTTGCAATGAAATCAAACCGGGGAAGTTCAAGATTAGATGGGTCGGACCCTACTAGATACGGGAGGTTGGCGACGATGGAGCAATCAAATTGTTAACCTTGGATGGGCAAGAGGTACCTCAAGCAGTCAATGAATCCATATTGAAAATATACCACACTAGAAAGACTTCGTCGCCATCGCCATCACAGAATGATTGGATGGCTTCCAAAAAGACTTCGTCGTCGTCGCCATCGCCATCGCAGAATGACTGGATGGCTTCCTCATTGTTGTTGCAGAACGGCGATGCCTCCACGCAAAATTAAGCTGCTATATCTTTTTATTAAAAAAAAAGAGGGGTTCTGCGAGCAGTCTGTAGTTTTCGCGGGCTAGGTTCCGCGGGCAGTCTGTCCCGCGACAAACTACCCCGCGGGCGGCTGTCCGCGGATGACTTTCTGCGGATGACTTTCCGCGGAATCCCGCATTTTCCCGCGGTGTATGTCTCAAGGGCCATGGAGTTTTAATGTCATCTTCTGCGGAGTGTTTTATTTTATCTTCTCGTGGACTTATACCCGCAGTGTTTTAACCTTCTGCGGGCAATACCCTTTCTCCACAGGGTTTTGATATCATTTTTTCGTGGCGCAAATTCAACACAGTTCAGGAGCAACAACATCACAACTTCCCCTATCCCGAGCCCCAAGTTGGTCAATCCGGTAGCAGCCTTGCGCGAGATCAAATCGACTTTGGCATAGCTGTAGACCTTTCCAGTCGATCCATCGATTATGCACGGTCTCTTTGCGAATTCCGTCAGTTGCTCGAAGCAATACATGGGGAAAGGTAGACGGTTGGAAATCTCAATGTCGGGAAGTTTCGATCTAAGCAAGAACTCGTGAATTTCTTCCTCTGGATTTCGGTTTTCCATTACTAACAACTGGTAGGCATGCAACACAAGCCATGGCAAGAATCATGAATCTAAGGTCCAAATTTGAGCTCTGAATAAGGATTTTTTCTCACCTCCCCTCTTCCACACGAGGAAAAACACACAGCCAAGCAGCACAGCCACGGCCGTGGTCAAAATCATCAAAATCTGCGAATTCTCCGTGAGAACCAAAGCCGAGCTCGACATAGCTCCCAGATCTCGCCCCCTTGCCATTCACCAGCAAGGCTAACTTCCCACGAGCAATGATGAAATGTCCCAAAACGTGGATTTTTCGGTGGATGAAATTGCCCTTGGCTGCTCAAGACTCAATTTTGTTGGTGTTTGCTTGTATGGCAAGGCTTCCCGCGTGACTGCCAGATCTGTGGGTTATTTGGCTGTTCCTTCGAGTGTTTCCATGTTGTAAGAGGCTTTTCACGGGCCTTTTCCCGTCCATTCATTTTTCTCTGCGGGGGTACAAGTTTTGTTGCCGGACACGAGAAGATTACTAGAATTGAGTGCAAGGAAAGACATAGACATCGGAATAATATCTATAAAGGCAAGGGGAAGCCATTTTTGCATGGAGTCCGCAGGCAAGCGGAAGCAGTGGAAGAGTCCGCTGACAGCAAATATGGAAAAGAATGCAAGGGTTTTGGCATCTGGGATCCGAGTTGCAGGACCGTCGGGTTCTAGTAGCAAGAAACAGAAGGTCAGGGAGGAACTCACTCATCTCACCGTCCAGTTCGAGGGCCTTAATGGCAGCGAATGCCGAAAATGGTGGTAGGAGACCCCGGAGGCAGACTAGATTAAGTAGATTCTGATACGAGCACAGGTGCATTGGGCCATCTAGCTCTGAATTTTCTCCATCTGGTTATTCGAATCAGTTTTGCGCACTATGATAAAGACATAGTCGGCATAGCAAAACAAGTACATTTATGTACAAAAAGCATCGGATGACGGTGTCTTTTAAACCTAGGGATTTCACTAGGGTTTTCAGCATCCCTGGCCTCGGGGGTAAAAAATTGGAAATTAAGAATCACAAGCTCTCTCAGGAACGAAAGGAACATTGGATACGGCTAGTGGGCAGCGATCTTTCATCCGAGGAGATGGATTCAGTGGTGAAGGGGTAGAAATGCAGATGGCTCCGTAGAGATTTCATTCAGGAGGGTCACTGGAGGTGCATTATGGATGTGATTAAGAGTAGGTTGACGGGTGCGACTCGAGCTTCAGATATTGCATTGCTGCAGGTTGTATTCATGAATGGCATCATGCAGGGTACGGTGTATGATTGGGCTTCGATCCTTGCCGATAGGATGGACGAATTCGTGACGCTTCAACACCGCACATTCTTTATGCCATATCATGCGATTGGCTTGTTTCTGGAGGCAGTAGTTAATCAGATACCCATGGATGATTTTGAAGTGCCACCTTGAGGGAAGTTGGCACAGGGAGAGCCTCCCATATTTTTCCAAAGACATCTGGACACAGGTGGGACAACCGCGGGATAGAAAAAGGTATTTCGGGGATTGCAAGCGGCACACGGGGACAATGACAGCGTACGGGAGGAGACTTCGAAAAGCAGCAGGGCGGGGTATGAGGAAGAAAGTACTTCCACAGAGATTGGCAGCGACCCAGCAGATAGTGAGCCCACATTTTTCACCTCGCCACAGTTGTCAACTTCGGTGCACTTGTCCGCTCCCACGTCACACATTCCCCCTTTTGGTCAGTGTCATGCACCGGTTGTGATGACCTCGCCGGTCGTAGCAGATGTCCCTCGGGCAGTAGCAGAGCGTGTCCCACTGGCGATAGCTGTCGTTGCACTAGCAACCACTCCAGGAGCAACTTTTTCCGCAGCTGTAGCAGATGTTGTCCCAGTAGAGCCAGCCTCGCAGAGTGTCGAATTACCAGCGCCAGAGCTTGAGCCCCAGGTTCGCTTGGAGGTGATTGATTGTTGTTTTCACTGTTTCATCTTCCTTGTTAGCGTCCGCTGAGTCAGTACAGACAGCCTAGTTAGCCCAGCCAGCACAGCAGGAGGAGGGCATGGAGTCCGCACAGTCAGAGTAGCTAGAGGTGATGAATAGAGCCAGCGCTTTCTTGAGGCAGCAGTTCCGACTCATTCTTGCTGAGGTTGGTCTATCCATCCAGTGGCCTGCGCACCTAGGAGTATCAACTACCGTACTAGAGTCTCAGGAGGTGGGGGTGCCACACGTCGAGGTTGCGCCAAGCGCAGAGGAGACCGCACCGGATGTGAGCATGGTCATCGTAGATGAGGAACATAATAGTGATGCCAAATGGTCATTGGAGGGCTTTGCAAAGGAGGATTATGGGTCGGACGAAGACAGGTGCAGAGACTACCTCAGGGCTATGAAGGTTGCGCTAAAGAAGGGACACGATGTGGCATTACAGGCTATGACTCGACAGAGGGAGTGGCATTTGGTTCGAGCTTACATTAGGGGGATTTGTCCGCAACAGTTCCGGTCATGTTTTGAGGATAGAGGTTGGCCAGCAGTTGAAACACCGGAGATGTTGGCAGATTGGGCCACTGAGCCAGAGATTGGACCGAGCGACACTTCGCTGATGAAGCTGGCACATGAGATCGTGGGATTTTATAAGGAGGTTTATTATGCTCGCAGGCGCGCGGAGGCGGACAGGGTTGCAGCTGATAGAAAGGCTCACGAGGAGAGAGAGAAGATAGTCGCCGACTTGGCCAGCCAATAGGCAGCGTGGGTAGCTGAGCGGGCAGCACTATTGAGGGATATAGCAGCGGCCATGTAGGATAAGGATGCGGCTGTACGGGATAAGGATGCGGTTGAGCACGAGTTGCAGTTAGCCAGGAGATAGGCTATGGATGCATCGCTTCTTCTGAAGGAGGTCGTAGAGGTTAATTCACAGATTTAGAAGGATCTGTACATCCGAACAGATCAGGTGTATGAGTTGCGTCATCAGTAGCATGCTTTAGGGGCAACCAGCTTTTCTCTAGTATTTTTTGTTTTGTTGTATGTGGGTTGTCTCCTATTTTGGTTAGTCGTCAGGAGACGACTTTTCTTTTTTGGGGGGGGGATGATGTCGTTGGCAGATTTTGTATTTTGTAGCCTACTGGGTTATGCTGTCGGAGATTGTGTATTGGTAGCCGACGGGTAGATTAGGATTGTTTTGTAGCCGACGGACCTCTTCTGGAAGGTTCGGCGGAAAGTATTTATACATCCTCTTGGGTCATTGTAAAGCATTTTATCACCGATTATGTAATCTATTGGCATATGCGAATAAAGGAGTACTGCTGTTCGTGTTCATTATCTATGTGCATTTCTTAATTAACTTATGTGGTAAACACTGTTTGAGTTTTAGGATCGCTGCAAATGTACTAAGACTGCCTCTATGGTATGTATTTTCAAAAGGCAGCCATCTCTTGTATTTATATTTGAGAATAAACCAAGAACAGACATGTCCCTTCATGTGACATGTTTATTCATTAATATAATAACAATTTTAATTTTATACATATATATATATATATAAAATTAATATCTTCAATAGATCAGCCTCATATGTTAATCCGACTGAAGCTACCAGACATCAATAAATAGTATATTATCTTCTTGAAGTCACACAATGATAGAGTTTTGGGTTGTGTAATGTCCCCTTTTCCGTGCTAGGCCTTTCTGGCGCCTTGTTGGTCTATCTTTCCATGTGGATAGGCTAACGACATTAATCTAGAGGATGCCAGCTAGTCGCAAGAATTTATTTGGTTTCGTTTGGGGAAATATTAAAGTTGAGGAGCTTTTCTATAGTTAAGTCACTTTATTTTATAAAGTTGCTTTATGACTTAAAGTCATTTTTATAACTTAAAGATGAAAATGACTTTTATCCCACATTGCCTAGTTGTTTGTACTTCCCCTCATATCAAGGTTATAACAGCAACGAGCTTCCTTGGGATTGTCACCATGAAATATACCAATAGATTGAAAGATAATCTTGGTTGCTTAAATGTGACTGGTTTTCTTAAGGATGAAACCCCTTAAGAAGAATTGAGAGATTGGACGTAGCCCTAGTATCTCACCTTACTATGTTCAGGCCGGAATTAGAGGCAGCAAAGCTGGAGTCAGCATGAATCATTCTTGAGGTTGTGGCAGATAGGGAAAAGAGTTCAGTCAGCCGAGGGGAAGGTTCTTTGGATATAAGTTCATAGGTATGAAATATGGGAATTAGCAGATTGGGTGGCAGTTTTGAGACGTCAACTTGTAGGACAGTCAGTCTAAGGCCCACGGGACAGAGGTAACATACACGATTCTTCTGAAGTCTGAAGCATTGCATTTGTATTGGGTTTGGTAGAGTAGTGGCTTCCTTTCTAGGCTCTGGCTGAACAGCAGAGACACCATGTGGAGGCTGGTGATCACAATTCCGTGGTTATTGCCCAGCAGCCAAGAACTCCACGTATTCCCAGCACTGAGGCATCTGCAGGAGAGGGTATGCATGAGTAGTATGCTTGGGTGGAGCTAGTGTGCAGGTTACTGAAACCATGGCGGAGGATATTCTGAGAGCGGCATAGACGGTGGACTTGAGCAGATAGTAGCAGGCGTGTATATTTCCCCAACCGTGGCACACTCATATCATTGAAATCATGGTCTGGTACACCAATCCCAGGTTTCTTCTATCACGTTATTTCTGCATGTTAGGATGTCATCCTAAGGGAGTTAGGAGTTACTTCATTTAATTCTGCATTTCAGTTAGCATTTTCTATCAGTAGTTGTAATAGACATTTTCTTTCAGCAGTTGTAATAGAAATTATATATCAATGCAAAAATAATGTTCTTCTTGGATCGCCACTGGCACAAAAACTTTCTGGAGACAATAAGTCAATTTGTTTGAGCAGCCACACTACAAATTTGATAACAGTACTAGTAAGGACAGTATAGGTAGAGTACTAGTGCTTCTTTATCACAAGTTTTTATCATTTAATAGATAATAATAAGAAATTGATTTGTTCACTGATTTCGGGGCAACTATCCACAATTTAACTGTAAAGTTGACAAAGTCGTTTGGTTTCTAAAAGCAATACATAACGAAATTAATATTCTGCTGTCCATTACTTCAAACATATCTAACAAGAGACTGTCAAGTGCTTCAATCTTTGAATTTTAATTTGTTTATACTCATTATAGTGCTGCCTTCAATAATTTATCTCATTTTAGGCTACAAAACACCTTTAATTTTGAAGAAAACTTACCTTACAATCCCCAATCACAAAATGCTCTTATAACCAGAATTTTAATGCCTCAGAACTTGTCAATCAGAGTGCATATGAAATAAGTAATTATGGTGGAATTTTGAGAAGTCAAAATATTACATGCATGTATTTATGTCAAGGTGCAAGAATCCAAGAACACAGTAACTTATGACTCTCAAACTTTAAAATTCTTGATATGGCATTAGAGTAAGTTATTCTTGTCTGTTGCAAAAGACAGTAAGGGTGCATTGGACATGGTTTTGTACAGTGAGGTATTATGAGATAAGTGCAGACAAACAATATTTTTTAGAGTGTGGTTGTCTTGTAGGCTTCTGCAGACATTCATCGACCGTCATTTTGACCATGCCATGTTATGTTGCTGCTGTCATTCTGCTGTCTCGTAGAAATTTGGGTCTCTCTCTCTCTACATACACACACAAACACACACACACACACACACACACGTTGCTATTCCCTCACTATCCCCAAAAGATAGCCCTTGGACTGCTGTAATGTGCCCTCTGCCATCCTTAAATGTGTTATGAAACATAGGCTCTCAATATAAGTAGAATATAATTGAAGAGTATGATAGCTGAAGCTTGGTATTTGATTCGGCTCTTAATTTAACTGTTAATTTCAATTTGTAGTTTTGTAGTGTAACTTAAAATTCAGGCTTTTCTCTTGTCACACCATAAATTATCTTGATGAATTGTTTGACCTCCAACTAAATGTTTTCTATCAGTTGGTCCTAGGTCTTCTTCCAATGAAAGAGAGTCATCAGTTGAGTCACCTGATGATTTTGAACACCGATTGTTTGGAGGATTCAATGACAATTATCCACAGCCAAACTCTTTTTATCAGAAATTAGATAAAATTGAAAAAGCTCGCAGACAGGCCAGCTCTAGCTTTGTTAAGGAGGATTGGGGTGGTGACTCAGGTTGGGAGGGTGATCAAATAGGTCTTGACAGTGACACGCTGAATGATGGGATGGATGATAAACTGAAAAAGGCTGCTCTAGAACATGATTATGGTGCAGTGAGACAGGATGACGACTATTCCTTTCGGCCTGATACTACTTTTACATCTGGAACTCAGTACAAAGTACAGGTAAAGCACACTTTTTTGATGGTAGAATGCAATACACAATGGATAAGAATCATGTTTCTACAGGCAGGGGGATTTTAACACTGTTTTTACATATTTTGCTCATGTCCTAGCTTCCATTAAGTGTATGGAATCTGGATTACTCAAGAGGCATGTTGATAGTTCTATGACATTTGTCAGGTCAGTCATAAGTCTTAACTGTTACTCCTTTATTATAATCCCTTAGCTCCCTTTTAGCTTTTCTGCTTCTCTCTAAGTGACTCTCTAAATGATGGATTCTTTGAAACTTTCACGGGTCAAATCTATTGCTGTATTTAAGATCGCACATTGAACTTTCTTAAAATTTTCCAGCTGTCCCATTGGTTTGGAGTGATCCATTTTAATCAGTAGCTATACCTTGAGTAACCTATTATCTAAGCTCAACTTAGTAAGCATGCATTCTTAGTCCTATTCCTCATGATGAAGGTTGATCAATCTGATACACACCCAGGGATTGAGCCATCTGGCTACTTTAGTAGATGGTAAATTTGTCCAGCACTAGGCAGGGAGGTCCAGGGCCCTATCTTTAGTAGTTGGATTGGTTGCACTGCTCCCTATCTATAGTAGTGGGGTTTGAATGTTTGAGTTTCACTACCTATAACTTTTTAATTGTTTATGGGCAAACTTATTTCAGTTTTAAACCCACAAGATTCCCATCCTTTTCTATGCCTGTGGCAGGCTAAATGGGTTTTATTTTGGTTTCCTTTTTCACTTTAAGTCGTGGATTTATTTTGAGCATTTCTGTTGGGTTCATCTTTTTGTGTAAAGTCTTTCCTAGTTCATGGTATTGTAAGCTTGATTAGAAGACTGAAAATTATGTTCAGTTTCTTCTTAATTAACATAGAAAATGTTACAGGATCTGGATCTTACAAAGCCAGCAGTTCAAAAGGTCTTTAGGCGATATACGTTTCAGACTACAACAAAGGAGGTCTTGCAGAAAGCAGATTTTAGGGTAGTATATTCCCTTGTCCTGCTTGCACAGTTTGTAATTTGAAATTGAAATGTAATCTGTTTTACATTGCAATATGGAAATTATTTGTGTTTGTAAGGATGCAGTAATATTCATTCATGTTTGTTTTTGCGCTTCTAGTAAACAAAGGGGAATTAATTGGACAGATAATCATTTTAGGCACATGATTAAAAATAACCTAGCCTCAGTTGGTATCATAGTTCGAAAAGCATGTACGGAGGCATGAAATGTTCACCCCTTATTCTTTTGGCTTGTTTTGAGAGAATAAAATTGAGATGCATAAAGTGTTTGGCATTTCAAGTTTCATTCACCAAATTTGGATGGACACAGAATATTCAGTGCATTGAAAGAGAATAGACAGTTGATTGCATAACACCATATTTATCACCACAACAAAAGCAGTAACCATCAAGCACTAAACTGAATTCAGATTTGTCCAATTTATTTGTAGACCTTAGTAGATAGCCAAGCAGTTTATTTTCAGACCTTAAAGTGAACAGAAAAATTCTTTAAACTCCTTCAAATGACTTTGAGCAAAAATCAATCTAATGTAGATTTTAAACCAGAGAAATCCCTGCCAATTGTGCAGATTCAAGTGACCAGTGAAAACCCATGTACCAAATGAGAAACAGTGCCCAGCCGAAGGCCAATTTGTCTAGCAATATCAGTTCTTAAGCAAAATCTGCAAGTGACATAGCAAAAGGTGATGCCCAACAATGAGGAATGCATTAAATCGATACCCAGAGATATCTATCATTCCTAGTGAATAATGAACACAACTATAATTTCCAGAATCTCTTAATGTAAGAAACCTCTGGAGGCGAAATTTTTTAACTACAAATTTCTTGCCTCCTTGTCTTTGTTTTGATGAATGAATGTGGTGTACTTTTGATATGACAATATAATGTTGCAAATTCAAGATATTGCAATAATAAATTTTCCAATTTTAAACTGAAATTACATTGAAAATACACAGCTGAAAATCCCAGATTTTATACCAGCTTGATTACTCGGAATTTTCACGATATAACGACGACCCAATTCATTAAATAACCCCTATTATCAATAGCAACAATGCCCAAAAAATCCAGGAGTTACAACTAATGAACTCACAAGTTATACATGCCTTAAAAAGTTAAAACCCTCTTAAACGATGAATAATAGAAGTGGATGAATTCTTCAACCAAGAAATGTTTGTAATCTGATTTATAATTGCAGCAATAATATATTTAGGATCTGCAGCTGCTAAACCTTCAAATACATGCTCAAAGCCTTGTCCAAAATCCTCAAAACTTCACCAATTAAGCTCAAAAATGACCACTGTATGTAGCGAACCATTTAAGCAATATTCAGCTGATTTACCACAACCTCTGATGGCTGGAATCAATAGAGTTTTTCTTTCCAATGGTCAAATATGGCTGAAACCCTAGCTGGTTCCTTCTCCTAGCAAGAACTCCAAAAACATGTCAGATATTATCAAGAATGAATCTATTTGCTTTTTGAGACCTTTGTATAAATCCAATCTCCTTAAAAACATTGTATAACTCCGATCTCCTTAAAAACATTTCAATCCTCTTTCAAATCCACTTTATATTATCTCTCCCCAATCTCCTTTATATTATATTACTTTATAACCCCAATCTCCTTAAAAAGATTTTTAATAAAAAGTTAATATTATCTCCTCATCTTATGTACTTAAGTGACATTTATTCGAGAGTCATGACCCCATCACACATAAAGTGATTTTAATACCTTTATATTATAATTGCTCTTTATTAATAAAATAATCATTTTATTAATAATCACATAACTTCGTAAATAATCATTATTTCTCAATTCTGGCTGAACCTGGGAGTAAACGACTGTGTCCATTGTGCATCCAATTGCCTTACTAAAATTAGTAAGGGTCCCTCTCAATCAACCAGTTATTCTAATTAGTAAATCCATTACTCTGAGCCCCAAAACCACTGACAGGGGAAAATCTAGAACCTAGCCAAGCACTGTGGTGGATTAATGCCACCAATTGCACAAGTAACTGATTCTGAAGACCCTATTGTTGAAATTAGAACACTGCATAACTAGAGAACAATCTTAGTAAAACATATGAATAATAAAACACAAAATTTATCCTGGAATAATAATTACCACTCATGGAATAATGATTAACCCAAGGGATGGAATTGGTCATAGTTAGAATTAATACTGTTTAAGGGATAAAGTTGTGATCCCATAATTGGATGATTGCACACTCTTGGGCTTAGTGCAGGGATGGCTTCAAGTGGACCTATCATGTTTCCTTCCCTAAACCTGAATGCTTTTAGATACTAGGGTAAATCCAAGGATACATTCTAGTGAAAGATAAGGGATCTAACAATACATATATTCATGTGTATGCTTTGTGTCTACATATATTTACATGTATGCTTTGTGTTTGCATACATGTATTCATTTATATACATTGTCTTTTTATGTGTATGCTTCATGTTTGGTTCATGCTTGATATGCTTCAATTATGTCTGCTCTACGAGTTTATATGATTATTGCAAATATAGTTCTTGTTGGTTGATCTAGAATACGAGGATAACTAAGAGGATTTTTTAAGGTCATAGATGTGTGTCATGCTTCTAATTCTCATCTTATATAAACTCGGATTCACATTCTTGAGAATTGTTGGGGCACATCTCTTTGGATTCAAGACAAACATATCTTACTTGAGCCAATATTAGTGTTACATAACAAAGGCTAATTATTTTCCTTGGAGGATCTAAAGATGAAAAATCTCATATTGAAAAACTTGGATAAAATTGTCCTTGCTTGAGGACAAACATTCTTAGGAAGGATTGTGAAAAAAAATTCACAACTTGAAAAATTTTGCTTGGCAACAACTAATGTTGAGTGGTAGATTTGCTTGGCACAAGAGGGTGCCGAGTGACAGGAGGACAGTATCGAGTGAGCTCAACACATGAAGGAGCCGAGTATGCTCGACACTTAGGGCAACTCGGCATAGTGTATGCCGACATTGTGCCGAGTTGGCTTGGCAGCAATGGATGCTGAGTGAGCTCGGTAGTGAAGATGCCGAGTGAGCTTGAGAGTAACAGCTGAGATGGAACCCACTCAAAGACTAGACCGAGTGGGTAGTATAACAGACTGCCATTAAAATGCAGAGAGCCGAAGGATGAAGATTTCAAATATGAACTTCTTAAATGCAAAATATTATGCAATGATGAATAGAAGAGGGAACAACATAATTTAGTATGCTTGCTTGCTTATATTCAACAAAACTTACAAATCTAGGAGCAATTCGACTTCAACCAGACAAGCCCTAAAAACTTCAAACTGGTAAAACTTTAAACTTTAAACTTATAGCTCTAATGGCTGCATACAACAATGCCTGGAGCAATCACTGCTTCACAGGTCGAATAAAAATGAACTTATAGAATAACAAGAAGAAACACGTGCAATTGTAGACACGAAACTAATTTCCTTCTATCTTTTGAACTCTAACTTGATCTACTGATCCATTTCCTTCTCTGCTCTATGCTCTTGCACTTCTCTGCCCTGCAACTGATCCAATCCCTCTACTCTAATCGAATGGATCAGATTCATTCCTTTTGTCTCTTTGCAAAAATGGTTTCCCTCTCTTTTCAAATTTGAACTCACCTACTTGTATTCAATATTTCTGATTGTTTGTGTAGGTCGTCAGGGTGGTAGGTGGGCGTTTGGCTCCAAGGGCAACTGCTTACACATTAAATATTTCTTACACTTCTCGTTTATCCTGAGCCAAACAAACAAGGGTCACTCTTGATCCAAATCAACTACACCAAGACATTTTCTTAGGTGTACAAAAGTTCCAATGCCTAAAGGCTTAGTGAATGTCTACTAGCTGCTGCTCAGGCTTGCAAAATTTCATCTTGATATCCCCATTCTCCACCAATTTTCTGATGAATTGATATCTGATCTTTATGTGCTTGCTTCTTCCATGGAAGACTGGATTCTTAGAAAGTGCAATCGAGGAGATGTTGTCACAGTAAATTGTGGTTCCATCCTCTTGCCTTTCATTCAAATTTGTCAGGTTCCTCCTTAACTAAATAGCTTGATATGCTACTGCATTTGCTGCTATGTATTTAGCCTCTGCTGTAGATTGAGCAACAATAGGTTGCTTCTTGGATGCCCATGAAATTGCACCCGATCCCATATGGAACATGTATTTGGAAGTGCTCTTCCTATCATCTAATCTTCTAGCCCAATCACTATCCGTGTAACCAACTAACTTGAAATCATTATCTGCAGTATACAAAATCCCAAATCCCTTGGTGCCATTCACATACCTTAGGATCCTATTTCTTGCTTGCCAATGGCAATCCCTTGGTGTTTCCATAAATCTAGAAATCACACTTACTGCATGCATTATGTCTGGCCGAGTTGCAGTCAAATACAACAAACTTCCAACCATACTCTTGTAAAGTGTTGGATTTATACTTTTGCTGCAATCTTCCTTGCTCAACTTTAGACCTACAACTATTGGTGTTGGGGCTGCCTTACCGTTCTGCATTTTGAATCTCTCCAAGATCTGCTTTGCATATTTTTCTTGAGAGATGAAGATGTCATCATGCATTTGTTTTACTTCTATGCCTAGAAAGTACTTCAAGAGACCTAGTTCTGTCATTTCAAATTCATTCTTCATGGCTTCTTTGAGCTCACCAATTAGGAAATTGTCATTTCCAGTGAAGATTAAATCATCAACATACAGGACAACAATCAACACATTTCCATTTGCTGCCTTGATGTACAGTGTGGGATCACTATCACTTTTGTTAAAGCCATTGCTCATCAAATATGAGTCAATCCTGCTGTACCATGCCTGTGGAGCTTGCTTGAGCCCATAAAGAGCTCTATTCAATCTATAAACTTTATGTTCTTCAATGCAACTTCATAACTAGGTGGCTGCTCCACATAAACTTCTTCCTTCAATACACCATTCAAGAAGGTGAACTTCACATCCATTTGATATACCTTCCATTTGAGTTGGGCTGCAATTGCTATGACAGCATGCACGGTTTCCATTCTTGCAACCGAGGCATATGTCTTAACATAATCTTTGCCATACTGCTACTTGTACCCCTTGACCACTAATTGTGCCTTATGCCTATCTATTTTTCCTTCAACATTGCACTTGGTCTTGTAAACCCATTTCAGTCCAATTACTTATTTCTTGGGAGGCAAAGTAGTTAACTCCCATGTCTCATTTTTTTCAATAGCATCTATTTCCTCATCCATGACATTACACCATTTCTCTTCATTCACAACTTCCTCAAAGGAAATTGGATCGCTATGAGAAAATAATGCAAAATTTACACTCTCATCATAATCTTGGTATATCTCCCTTAGACTCTTAGTCTTTCTTGCCAATAGGGAGGCGAGAGTGGGATCTAAATTCTCAATATTGCTGTTACTACTGTTTTGCGTACTAGATCGGGGCTATTTTGATGTGCTTGGAGTTGTTGCCTGACATGTTAAGGGCTGCTTGCCTTTGTCTGCAATCTATATTTGCTGCTCCATCATCTTGTTGATCACCAATGTCATCTTCTTCCTCTTCAAAAGTAGGCACTTTACTTGAAGTGCTTGAGGATTCATCTACCGAGCCATTCCATGATTGATTTTCAAAAAATTCCACATCTCTTGAAATGATGATCTTCTTGGCGATTGGATCATATAGCCTATAAGCCTTTGATTCTGAGTTGTACCTTGTGAAGATGCAATTCACACCTTTGTCATCCAGCTTTTGCCTTTATTTCTTAGGCACATGTGCATATGTTACACATCCGAACACTCTCAAGTGTTCAACTGCCCATCTATTCCTTGACCAAGTCTCAAGAGGAATCTTGTAACAAACTGATTTTATAGGACACCCATTGATTAAATATACTATTGATTAAATATACTACTGTTGCTACAGCTTCTCCCCAATATACAGTTGGGAGCCCTTTTGCTTTCATCATGCTTCTAGCCATTTCAACAATGGCCCTGTTCTTTCTCTTAGCCACTCCATTTTGCTGCGGAGTATAACTGGTTGTAAGCTCTTTCGTTATACCATTTTGCCTGCAAAAAGGTACAAACATATTGGAGGTATACTCCCCTCCTCTATTTGATCTAAGGACCTTAACATAGTGTTCACATTCTTTTTCAGCCAAGGCTTTAAATTCAACAAATTTGTCGAATGCTTCAGATTTGTTTTTAAAAAAAAAACACTCATGTCCTACGATTGAAATCATCTATGAATGTCATAAAATAAGTACTCCCCCCAATAGAAGTAGTTTGCATAGGGCCTACCAAATTAGAATGCACCAATTCTAATGGTGCTCTAGCCCTTTTAGAATTTTTAGAATTAAAGGGAAGCCTATGTTGCTTACCCAAAATACAAGCCTCATGCTTGTCATATGAATCTACTATGCTTGGCAAACCATCTACCATTCTTTTCTTGGACAACAAATTTAAACCAGCAAAGCCAAGATGTTCATACCTAAGATGCCAAAGCTTGGAGGGGTCTTCAATCACGCTCCTAAGAGCTGATTGCTGATGTACTGCTGTACATGCATACTTGGGAGGTGCAACACTGACTTGAGAAGAGAAACATGTCTCTATTCTCAAGGGGAACATTTGGTTCTTTGTCATTTGGACTGTTGCAAGTAATCTATTGCTCCCATCCTTTTCATGAATGACACACTTGTCATTTTTCATCAGCACTTTGTATCCATTTTGAATGAGTTGTCCAACGCTCATCAAATTGTGCTTCATACCCGGGGCAAAATACACATTCTATATCTCCTCCTCACCTTGCTTGGTGCGGACCATAATAGATCCTTTCCCACTATGGGAATGGTTCCATTATTTCCCATCTTAATTTCATACTTAAAAGTCTTATCAATGAAAGAGAATAAACTTTCATTACCACTCGTGGTTGCTACAATTGTTGTCTAAGTACCATACCTTAGGGCTGCTCTCTTCACCAATGTTACACATGATGAAGGCTGTGGGATTGTTTGCATTTCCCATGTTCACATCAGCTACATTAGCATTCTGCTTTGACTAATCACCTTGCTTCTTTCAGCATTCACTAGCATAATGCCCATACTTATCACAATAGTAGGAGTCAACATTGCTCTTATTAGAGTTGTAATTCTTCTTACCTCCTTTAGAGCTATTTTGAGAGGTACTTGCTCTCTCTTGGTTGCTTGCTCATCCTGAGCTTTCTGCATGTAATGTCCCCTCTTTAGTTCGACATGACAATGATCATGGATTTTGCCTATTCTAGACTCTCGTAGGCAAATGGTGTGGAGAGAGAGTCAATTCTGCGGATCAGATGGTCATATCTTGCTCTTGAAGAAGTGTTAAGAGGTTATATTTTATTATTATGTGTTTTGGGGCCTACATGTTATAATTTTAAGTTGAGTTGCACTTTTTATTTTATAAAATTACTTTATTATAAAAAGTGCATTATAATGAGATTTTATAAAGGATGTTTCTAGAAGTTTTAGAAAAAGTGCATTATAATGAGATTTTATAAAGGATGTTTCTAGAAGTTCTAGCAACTTCTTAGAAAAGTGAATAAATAGAGGGCTGGGCCTCTCATTTTGGACATGCTTGGATTTGAGATTTCTTCTACTTCTTCCATTGTGGAGCAAATTTGTAGTCTCTTGGGTCTGCAAATTATTATTTGATCTTTGGGAACGAATCACTCCCTTGGATTGGCGACTTTGAGGGTGTGAAATATCACCTGAATTGTTGCATTTGAGGAGTTGGTAATTCAGCCATCTCATTTGGACTTCATTGAGATTCAGTTATAAGGGTTTACTTTGGTTGGAATAAGGGTTTCAGTTGTGCCCTAGCATTTGTGGATTGATTAACAGGGTTTGAAGACACAGTTGTGCATTATTTTCAGACTGCCAGTCCAGGGTTTGGACCCACGTTTTTGCTCATAACTCCTAATTGGCTTGACGGATGAATTTCATATTTTAGGGGGTTATTCAGCAACCCTAGGCGCCCAGGTTTATTGCTTTTGGAGTGACAAAAAACGCTGCAGTATTTTTATATAGCAGCCGTTCCAGGCCGTACCTGTACGGCCCTGTTAGTTGGGCAGCAGCAGCAATTTGTGAGTCGGTTTGGGGCAGATTGTGAGGTCTTCGTGTGGCATTAATTCATAGCCGGCAAAATTGGAGCTATTTCAGGTGCACAAACTGAAGTTTTGATTGCCAAAATATTGCATGTTATGGATTAGAACAGTCAGCACTGTCATTGCATAAATAGTTATTTCCAGTCATTAATAACTGTTGTAAAAGTTTCGTCATTTGCATTCCAAATCTGAACTGGGTTATTGTTCATGTCATAACATTGCATTGTCAAGAGCTTGATGTATTAGAAGTGCATAGTTGTGACAGTCTCTCATTGTAATCAGTTCTATTTGCTGTCATAAAATCAGAATTGCATTGGACTTCATATTTGAGTTTCATATTGTCATCTATCTCTTAGATTGGTAGTGTTATAATCTGAAATTGTTGTTCACACATTATTGGCATCATATATTGAGGTTTCGTTGTACAACAATTAGTAATATTGCAGCCTTATTCGGTTACATGCCAACTGTTTGACAAAATTCCTAAGTCCAGTTTGAGGGTTTCAGTGGCCTTTATAGTAAGGCTCATTACAGTGGTATCAGAGCTATAAGTCCTGCCATCCTGAGGAGGTCTTATAGGGAATTTGGAACAGCTGGATAGAAGGGAAAGTGTTTGACGAAATGTCAAAACACTAAAATCAGAACATTTATGTTTGAGCATGCGACAGAGGCTTTATAATTTTCGCAATACCAAAGCAAGACAAGGTAGGATTTCAGACCTGCAGAGCGAACAGTCTAGCTCATCTGTACAGGTGGACATAGAATCCAGTCATACAGACACAGGGGAGGTATTCTTTGATCAAGACTACGACTACAATATGGATAGAGGCGGGAATGCCGGTCCAGATCAGCGAGAGGAAAGATTTTTACAGTTATTAGACACCTTGGCACAGGGACAGCGATTAGCCGAACAAAGAGCACAGGAACAGAATTAGAGAATGGAGCTTATGATGCAGATGATGGCTCGTCAAATGGGGTTGAACGCTAACATAGGTGGAGGAAATAATCAGAATGGTAACAATTAGAATGGGAATAATCAGCATGGGATACATAATGGAGGCGAACAAATTAGGAACAATTACGGTCATGCACCCCAGCAAGCTAGGACAGTGAGTTCGAGACCTATGATTCCCACGTTCCTTCCTAGAGCTCCAGAGCAGCCAGTACCAGAACCCCAGATCACTGACATACAGGATCAGCTGAGGAGAGATTGGGAAGCAGGAGGTCCAGATTTTACAGCTGCAGTCACCTTTAGAGAGTATATGGATGTGCGGATGAAGCATATGCCTCGTGGACATGACAGGACTCAGAGCTATGAGCTACGAAAGAAAGTAGGGAAACTTCAGTTACCATATTATGATGGCTCGGGGAAGTCTACAGCAAGAGCTTGGGTTCAAAAACTTGACACATACTTTCAATTGAACCCTATGTCTGAGGAAGAAGCTATTAAGTATGCAGCAATTCACCTGGATGGGTTAGCACACGAGTGGTGGCATCATGGTATGATCACTATGGGTCATGCACACATTACCTCATATGTGGAGTTTACAGAGAGACTGATTGAACGTTTTGATAAGAAGGATCCAGAACTCCATTTCAAGGAGTTAGCTCAGCTTAAACAATGGGGATCATTGGAAACATACATTTCAAAATTTCAGAAACTTGCAGTGTTAGTAACAGATATATCTGAACGGAGGCTATTGGTTTTATTTATGGATGGGCTAGTTGATCCGTTGAGAGGGTGGATTAAAGCTCTCAACCCTCCCACTTTGCAGGAAGCCATTAAGAAAGCTCGTGACATGGATTCCTCTTCAGCTTCTAAAAATAAATTCCAAGCAAAGAGTTTCCCTTCAGGAAAAGATAGGGACAGGAAGCCCTTTCATAGAGAGGCACAACTACCTAAGGAGGAAAGTAAGAGGTTGGACAAGGAGACACTTAATGACTTGCGTAGGAAGAAGCTATGCTTCTATTGCAAAGGCCCGTATGAGTATGGCCATGACTGTCCTATGAGGCCAAAAGGGAAGACCAACCGAGCAATGTGGGCTTATTACGAAGGCTTAGATTCAGATAGTTCAGAACATCATGATGAGGATCCTGATGAAGCAGAGGGAGAGCAGGAGATAGACAGTGCAGGGCAACAGCAGGGAACAGAGCTACATTTACATGAAGCACGACTGTCTAGTATCCAGAGAGAGGGATCTTTCAGACTTCGGGGAGTTTTGGCTGGGCAGAAGGTTATTACATTATTGGACACAGGTGCCACACATAATTTCATTGATGCACGATTCGTGGAGAAGCGTGGACTCATTACTGAGGAGTTCGTGGGACTAAGAGTCAAGGTAGCTGATGGATACACTCTTCGTTGTGACAGGATGGTACGAGACCTACCTTTGCGCCTGAACAACTATGAGTTTAAGGCGGACTATCATGTGGTCAACATGGGTGACATGGATATAGTACTTGGAATGCAGTGGCTACATTCATTGAAGGTGGTTACCCTGAGACTAGAGGATATGGAGATACAATTCGAAGTGAATGGTAGGACTCATGTGCTTAAGGCTATCCGTAATGGAGACATCAGGACTATCTCATTTAGGTGGCTGGAGAGATTAACTAGGCATAATGACATAGAGTGGGCAGCAAATTGTACTTTGACACCTACACAGGAGGAGCAACATAAGACGGAATATCATCCTGATATTCAGAAATTGAGGATTAAGTACGAAAAGTTATTCAGTGAAATTCCACCAGGCAGGCCATCGGACAGAGGCATTGAGCATGTTATTGAGCTGGAGGAAGGTGCTAAGCCTATCATGATCACACCATATCGACACCCAAAGCGACTCAAGGATGAGATCGAAAGGACCATCGAGGAGTTGCTAGCTATGGGGCACATCCGACCAAGTAAGTCACCTTTTGCATCTTCTGTTGTTTTGGTAAAAAAGAAGGATGGAACTCTTCGGATGTGTGTTGATTACAGGGAATTAAATAAGAGAACCATTAAGAACAGGTATCCCATTCCTCGCATTGATGAGTTGATAGATGAATTGCATGGGGCTTGTTATTTCACGAAAATTGATTTGAGAACAGGATATCACCAGATCAGAGTCCGTGAACAGGATATTGAGAAAATTGCTTTCAGATGTCATTGTGGGCACTTTGAGTTTGTAGTCATGCCTTTCGGTCTGACCAATGCACCTGCCACTTTCCAGTCCACTATGAACAGAGTTTTCCACCATCAGTTGAGGAAATTCGTGCTGGTGTTTTTTGATGACATTTTGATCTATAGTCGATCATGGCAGGAGCATCTAGAGCATTTGGAGACAGTGTTGAGCATTTTACAGAAGGAGTCCTTGTATGCAAAAGAGTCCAAATGTGACTTAGGGATGACCGAGCTGTTATAATTGGGACACATTATTAGTGCAGATGGAGTGCGGATGGATTCTGAAAAGATTCGCGCTATTGTTGATTGGCCTCCACCAGAGAACCTTACACAGTTGAGGGGGTTCCTTGGTTTATGTGGTTTCTATCGCAGGTTTGTCAGTGGCTACTCACGACATGCAGCTCCCATGACAGATCTACTGAAAAAAGGGGAATTTGTGTGGACTCAGAAGGCACAGGACTGTTTTATGAGATTTAAGGAGATAATGACTACGTGCCTAGTTCTAGCATTACCTGATTTCACGAAGCCATTTGAACTTCAATGTGATGCATCTGGAGAGGGAGTAGGTGCTGTACTTATGCAGAATAAGCACCCCATAGCTTATGAGAGCAGGAAGCTCAGAGGCCCCGAGCGTTCATTCAGTATATATGATAAGGAGATGTTGGCCATCATGCATGCTTTGGCCAAATTCAGACAATATCTTGTGGGTAGCAAGTTTTGTATTAAAACTGATCATAACAGTTTGAGGCATTTCTTGGGACAGCGGGACCTGAATGATCGCCAGCAAAAGTGGGTAAGTAAGTTGCAGGCATATGATTTTGACATCTCATATGTCAAAGGAACTCAGAATGTTGTTGCAGATGCTCTTTCTCGAAGGCCACACCTCACTCTTATGGTTCAGATATCAGGGGATTGGCGATACTTGATTATAGCAGAGTATGCCAGGGATACATGGGCCTCCGATATAGTGGAGGGAACAGTGATTGATACCAGATACACACTTGTAGACGATTTAATCATTTACAAGAACAGGATTTACCTAGTCCCAGGATCGAAGGTTAAGCAACTGATTTTTAGAGCATTTCACGACTCACCGACAACAGGCTATCCCGGGTACTTCAAGACTTACAGGTCAGTTCGAGAGCGGTTCACTTGGAAGGGGTTGAAAGCTGATGTTTTGCAGTACGTTCGAGAGTGTCTTGTTTGCCAGCAAAACAAACAAGAACACACCTATCCGGCAGGGTTCCTACAGCCACTTCCGATCCCTGACAGGAAGTGGGAGTGCATCTCCATGGACTTTATCACAGGTTTGCCCAAGGTACAAGGACGGGATTGTATTTATGTGGTGGTAGATAGATTAACAAAATATGCTCATTTCTTTCCTATCACCACTACCCACTCAACAGCTCAGGTGGCAGAGGTTTTCTTTCGGGAGGTTTTCAGATTGCACGGATTGCCTCGGAACATTGTGAGTGACAGGGATAGCTATTTCATGAGTCATTTTTGGCAGGAGGTATTCCGGTTATGTGGCACGGAGCTTACACCCAGCACTAGCTATCACCCACAAACCGATGGTCAGACGGAGATTGTGAACAAATGGGTGGAAGGGTATTTAAGGAATTATGTGGCAGCTCAGCAGCGAGCTTGGGTCAGATGGATATATCTCTGCGAGTATTGTTACAATACTACATATCACATCACTATACAGATGACACCCTTCATGGCACTTTACGGTTATGAAGCACCTAGTTTCTTGGATTTGTTGTTGGGCGACAGCCGGGTACCCAGTGCAGGAGAATTATTATAGGAGAGTAAGGATATAGTTGCTACTCTCAAAGATAATATTGCGAGAGCTCAGAACTAGCAGAAGCAGTATGCAGACCAGAAGAGGACTGAGCGTAGTTTTGAGGTGGACGATATGGTTTACCTCATGTTGCAGCCATACAGGCAATCTACTCTTAAGAAGAGTGGTGCAGAGAAACTCAAGCCACGCTATTACGGACCATTCAGGGTTATCAGGCGAATTGGTGAGGTGGCTTATGAGTTGGAGCTTCCGGCAGACAGCAGGGTGCACAATGTGTTTCATGTGTCCCACCTCAAGAAGGCGTTGGGTCGGAATGTGGTGCCTTCCGCAGTATTACCTCCTTTAGACAATGAGGGAAAATTGATTTTAGTGCCAGAATCCATCCTGGAGAGCAGAGAAAAGCAGCTTCGCAGAAGAGTGATCAGAGAATACTTGGTTAAGTGGAAAGATCTACCTGTTGAGGATGCTACTTGGGAGGGGGAAGCTATTTTGCAGCACCCGGCGTTGAGATTGCTTGAGGCCAAGCAATTTCAGGAGGGGCGGACTGTAATGTCCCCTCTTTAGTTCGACATGACAATGATCATGGATTTTGCCTATTCCAGACTCTCGTAGGCAAATGGTGTGGAGAGAGAGTCAATTCTGCGGATCAGATGGTCATATCTTGCTCTTGAAGAAGTGTTAAGAGGTTATATTGTATTATTATGTGTTATTGGGGCCTACATGTTATAATTTTAAGTTGAGTTGCACTTTTTATTTTATAAAATTACTTTATTATAAAAAGTGCATTATAATGAGATTTTATAAAGGATGTTTCTAGAAGTTCTAGAAAAAGTGCATTATAATGAGATTTTATAAAGGATGTTTCTAGAAGTTCTAGAAACTTCTTAGAAAAGTGAATAAATAGAGGGCTGGGCCTCTCATTTTGGACATGCTTGGATTTGAGATTTCTTCTACTTCTTCCATTGTGGAGCAAATTTGTAGTCTCTTGGGTCTGCAAATTATTATTTGATCTTTGGGAACGAATCACTCCCTTGGATTGGCGACTTTGAGGGTGTGAAATATCACCTGAATTGTTGCATTTGGGGAGTTGGTAATTCAGCCATCTCATTTGGACTTCATTGAGATTCAGTTATAAGGGTTTACTTTGGTTGGAATAAGGGTTTCAGTTGTGCCCTAGCATTTGTGGATTGATTAACAGGGGTTGAAGACACAGTTGTGCATTATTTTCAGACTGCCAGTCCAGGGTTTGGACCCACGTTTTTGCTCATAACTCCTAATTGGCTTGACGGATGAATTTCATATTTTAGGGGGTTATTCAGCAACCCTAGGCGCCCAGGTTTATTGCTTTTGGAGTGACAAAAAACGCTGCAGTATTTTTATCTAGCAGCCGTTCCAGGCCGTACCTGTACGGCCCTGTTAGTTGGGCAGCAGCAGCAATTTGTGAGTCGGTTTGGGGCAGATTGTGAGGTCTTCGTGTGGCATTAATTCATAGCCGGCAAAATTGGAGCTATTTCAGGTGCACAAACTGAAGTTTTGATTGCCAAAATATTGCATGTTATGGATTAGAACAGTCAGCACTGTCATTGCATAAATAGTTATTTCCAGTCATTAATAACTGTTGTAAAAGTTTCGTCATTTGCATTCCAAATCTGAACTGGGTTATTGTTCATGTCATAACATTGCATTGTCAAGAGCTTGATGTATTAGAAGTGCATAGTTGTGACAGTCTCTCATTGTAATCAGTTCTATTTGCTGTCATAAAATCAGAATTGCATTGGACTTCATATTTGAGTTTCATATTGTCATCTATCTCTTAGATTGGTAGTGTTATAATCTGGAATTGTTGTTCACACATTATTGGCATCATATATTGAGGTTTCGTTGTACAACAATTAGTAATATTGCAGCCTTATTCGGTTACATGCCAACTGTTTGACAAAATTCCTAAGTCCAGTTTGAGGGTTTCAGTGGCCTTTATAGTAAGGCTCATTACACTGCACCACCATTCCTTTGACGATTCCTTCCACGACCTCTACTTCTTGAGCCTCTATCAGAGCCATTTCTTCCTGTCCCCTGCCTCTTGAATTCTCTCGAGCTTTGAAAGATTGCTCTTGAGAAGTTGTTGCTGATCTGTTTATCAGGTGCTCGTGGGTTTGAAGAGTTCCCATCAACTCATCCATGGGCAATGTGGCGAGGTCCTTTGCCTCCCCAATGGTCATCACAAGATTGTCATATTTTTGAGGTAAACTCTTTAGTATCATTTCCACAATCTTTTGCTCTACATAATCTTCTCCATTTGATTTGAGTTGGTTTATCAAAGTGGAGATTCGTGAGCTGAACTCTGCAATAGGTTCATTATCCCTTATCTGAATGTTCTCAAACTCCTTTCTGATCATCTGTTAGCTTTACTACACTGGCCTTATTAGTCCCCTTGAAATTCGTCTCAAGGATATCCCATGCTTCCTTTGTATAATTTGCTATTGCAATCTTGGGAAAAATTGTCTTTGTCATTTTTGCCTCAATCAGACTTAATGCCTTAGCATCCTTTCTCCTTGACTCTGTCAATTGAGTCTTATGTGGGTTTGTGAGGGTAACATACAGTGCTGGGACTGTAACATCATTGAATCCATTTATCACAAACTCCCACAAATCATTTGCAACCATTATGGTTTTCATCTTCTTTGCCCATGTATCATAATTGTGTCCATTAAAGGATAGTGGCTGCTGCCATATCTTTCTTGCATCCCTTGCCATGTCAAATATCCCAGAAAAAAACAAAAATGCCCTAATTCATTGTAAATGTGGTGCCTCAAAGCTTTAATACCAAGTGAAAAAATAAATCACAACTTCAAAAATTTTGCTCAGCAACAACTAATGCTGAGTGATAGATTTGCTCGGCACAAGAGAGTGTTGAGTGAGCTCAGCACATGAAGGAGCCGAGTATGCTCGACACTTAGGGCAACTCGGCACAGTGTATGTCGAGTGTGCTCGGCAGCAATGGATGCCAAGTGAGCTTGGCACTAACAACTGAGATGGAACCCAGTCAAAGACTAGACCGAGTGGGTAGTATAATAGATTGCCATTAAAATGCAAAAAACCAAAGGATGAAGATTTCAAATATGAACTTCTCAAATGCAAAATACTATGTAGCGATGAATAGAAGAAGGAAACAACACAGTTTAGTATGCCTGCTTGCTTGCTTGGTTATTTTCAACAAAACTATTACAAATCTGGGAGCATTCAGCTTCAACCAGACAAACCCTAAAAATTTCAAACTGGTAAAACTTTTAACTTTAAACTTATAGCTCTAATGGCTGCATACAACAATGCCGGGAGCAATCACTGCTTAATAGGTCGAATCAAAACGAACTTACAAAATAACAAGAAGAAACACGTGCAATTGCAGATACGAAACTAACTTACTTCTGTCTTCTGAACTTTGACTTGATTTGTTGATTGATTTCCTTCTTTGCTCTGTGCTCTTGCACTTCTTTACTCTGCAACTAATTCAATCCCTCTACTCTAATCAAATGGATCAGATTCATTCCTTTTGTCTCTTTGCAAAAGCAGTTTCCCTCTCTTTTCAAATTTGAACTCACCTACCCGTATTCAATGTTTCTGACTGTTGTGTAGGCCGTCAAGGTGGTAGGTGGGTGCTTGGCTCTAGGGACACCCGCCTACACATTAAATATTTCTGACAAGGATGGACTGTCATGCCTAAGCTAATTACAAATAAACAAATCCAATCTAAAAGATAACGATAAAATAATTAGCAATTATTTTTTTGTTTAAAAAGCAAGCAGGTCAACTATTCAATAAGGACTGGCCAAGAAGCCTTAACGGAAGCAAATTCCTAAGTGCATTCAAGTATAATTAATCAAAAACTAAATTAAGCAAGTAGGTCAACTATTCAATAAGGGCTGGCCAAGAAGCCTTAATGGAAGCAAATTTCCTAAGGGCATTTAAGTATAATTAATCAAAAACTAAGTTAAATTAATATTAGAACGTGGGAGGACTAGATAAGCATCTCCTTTAGAAGATTTTCATATTAAATTATATTTTAACTCAGGCCAACCCTTCTCGAAGTGTTGTTTCTTATGGTGAAGTGGTATAAAGGGGCGACACAAGGAGGATAGAGGAGATAGAAGGGAATAAAATATCTGGGATACAAGAGCAAAGATAAGTAGAAACAGATGTCAAGAGCAACAAATTATCAAATGACAACTTTTTAAAACGTAGTTGAAAATATAGTTATTGACAACTTATTGCCAAGGGCAAAAAAAAATTAAAATATTAGAGCTAAGTTTGAAACTTATCGAGAAAATATCAGGAATTTAAAATTTTCTTAAATAATTAGACATTCATTTTTTTGCAAAATTCAATAAGGAGATGCATCTAATCCCACTATTAGTGCCCTGCCCTTAGCCTCCTCTTGAATGGATTCCAATCCCATTGTAAATCCACCCTCCTCCATAGCCTCCCTCTTCGAATTGTAGATGTCGTCCTCAGTGAACAATGGAGGCTCTCCTGTGATGTGCAATCATAGTAAGGATCTATGTCATCTAAATCAAATGGACTAGTTGGTGCTAACTCTACCTTTCTTATACACAACTTAAGGTTATATTGTACAAAGACAAGGTCATTGAGGCGTTTATGTCCTATCTTGTGATCAATGGAGGTCTTTAAAGCGAAATCAAGTGTTAGTATATAATTTTCATTTAATAAAACATGAAATAACAATTAAAATTTAAAATATAAAAGAGAATTCAAGTGGATTTTGATTAAGTACGAACCTTCCACTCAAATCCTTGTGAGAAGGGGCCTTGTACGCTTTACCCTTGTAATGCCCCCTTTTTTTGGGACATTATAATTCTGTGTTGCCAACTCACTTCGCCTAGACATTTCCATTTTCAGACCCATCAGAGCAGTATTGGTAGGTTGGTTGGGTACTATTTTTAGTAAGTAAACAGAGCTTAGTATTATGGATATTCCAGAGTTGGTTTAGAAGTGTCTCGCCGAGAGCTTTCCAACGAGCTATTGCACGTGCTTATCCGAGTTCGTTTGATCAGTTATTTTAATGCCTGATGATTATATGGTTTACTAACTAAGTGACTATTAAAGTTCATTTAACTTGTCACTTTATTTTAAAAAGGTACTATGTTCACTTAAGTGACTAAAGGACAAAAACGCTTCTTTATCCCACATTGCTTAAAAGAGCGTGCATGACATTGGGAAAAGTGATAAAGGTACAACAAGCTCCACATGGGAAGTTATGAAGAATTATAATATTTAAAACAAATATTAATCTGGGAGCTGGAAACAGTTACTGGTTATCTCTTCGAGAACGCAAACCTTTGAAAGAACATTTGGAGGTTGAACACAAACCTAGCTTTCTTATAGGTTTTATCTACATTTGCCAATCTGACTGTTATTTTTGTTTATAAGATTGGATTTTTTCTAGATTGTTGCATGTTATTGTATTGTTGATGTATAATACAGTAATGTTATTTGGCAACTATTTGTGTTAATTGCCAGTTTAAATATGTACTTCTGAATATTGGAGGAAATAAACACACCTTTTTGAGTTTTCTTGTATGCATATTTGCTGGTTATAAACGATTAATGTTTTGGAATTTAGATCAAATATTGGTTTACTGTTCGGATTTAAATCTGCACTTTAATATCAAGGGTTTTTGGGAAAATATCCATAAAGGGATATTACAACCCGAAACCGTCAATGTGGTCATCAAATTCAGCCAATAGAGACTATCAACCACATTCATTGGGATATTGTTGAAAAACCAAAAATCTGCACATGTGATAATAGTTTGCTCATGCACTTGCTTGTTCCATCCAGTGCCCTTTAATGATGGTTGTGCTCCAGGTGTGTTCTAGGGAACAAAATAGCTGCCCAACCTTGATGTTGACGGGGATGAAGAACTAGGTACTCTAGAAGAGTGTGTGGAAGTGGTAAAAGAGGCACTCTATTTGCGGAACTGCGGGCCATGAAGAGATCCCATCATGTTCTCGAGTGCTGCTGCTTCTTCTCCAGCATCAACAGGATCACTTTGAATTTCAGCTATAGTTGCCCTCATAGCTAATCTCCCCCTCTCCCTATTCAATCTTTTCTCTTCATCAACTGTAAGTAGAGGATTAATGAATCTTTTAATTTCCTCATTTGTATTGTCACAAGGATTTGATTCATGTTTCCTTATGCTTGCAAGATGGTATTTGAGGTGGTTTATGCCTTCAAAAATTATTTTTCCACATTGAATGCATATCACCTTCCTAGGCTCATGTGGAGCTTCATAGGCATATCTCAATGCCTTATCTCTTGCATTTCTAGGCTGAGTGCTTATATATCTAGATGGGCATGGTGTTAGTGGCCTCTCTTCCTCTGAACTTGCCATGCTTATTTAATTCTTAATTGCTGCCCTACACAGAAATTTAAAGCATAAATTTAAAATTTATAGAAAAATAATTAAACAAAGTTAGAATTAGAAATAGAAACTATGTAAATTAGTTTGATTATTTTTAGACATCATTCAAAATTAAACATTAATTACACAAACAATTAGAGTTTGTTAAAAAAAAAACTACAGATTGTTCAAAAAATAATGAGAGATTCAATTTTTTTTGTCATAGTGTTGAAATGCCTTCAAAATCATTTCAAAATAAAAAACAAACTCAACTAACTTTATTGGGAAAGAAATTTTCTTCCAAAACTAGTTGAAATCTGCTTGAAATCCACCCAAATTCGGCTTCAATAGCTTGCAATCACCTAACTAGAGCTTTCAAGCCTTTTTTACTTCACTACTCCAAGTCCACAAAGCAACAAAATTAACCACAGGTATGTAGACACGTGTAAGTTTTTTAAAAAACTTGCCAAATCTTTGCCAACAAGTCCACGATTACTCAGCGACAAAAACTCGACAAGTTTTTGGGCAGCTGAGTTGCGAGTTTTTCTTCCCAGTAAAACTTGCCAAGCAAAAAAAAAACCGAGTACTCGAAGACTTTCCAACAATGTTTGTACGCATTCAATGAGGCCCTCCATGACCTCTCCATTGGGACCCTCGTAAGATGGAGAGAAGCAAAAGCAATGGTTGAGGAAGTACCTCATAAAATGAATGGGTTGGTGGAGCTGATTTTTCCACCTCCTATCAATAATTTCCCATATGGGGTCAAATTTTAGGCTGTTCCCTCTTGTAGTATGTTTTGATAGCCTCTTTGGCCCTATCCATGGCTTCATATCGATACTCCATTGGGGTTTGATTCCCATCTACCATTTACAAAACTCTAATTGAAAAGTAGGAAGAGATTCTCATTAATCACTAGAGACTAGAGTTACAAATTAATAATGAAAGACTTGATTCTTAAATTCAAAAAGGTTAAATAAGTTTCCAAGTTCTCTTAACAATTTCTATAGCAGTTTGTAAAATTGGTCATGAAGGATGATGTATGGAACACTCTCTCCATCAAGCTTCTTTAAATAACTTGAGTCTAGCCATGCTTGGCTCACAAACATTTGCTTCAAATAGATCAAAGAAGTAATAACACTTTGCAACATTAAGAAAATTGCTACAAGCTTTGTGATTGTTGGTCTAACCAAATCCTTCCCTTTGGTGTGTTCTCTTATCAAAGGGGAGAACCCAAGGGTGATTGTAGATATATTTTGCTATCTTTCTTGCATCCTCTATGGCTGGTCTCACTGAACCCGATTTTCCTATATCCTCTAAATGAAGTTTACAGACATGCACCAGACAAGGAGACCAAAAAAGTGTGCTATACTTTTTGAGGAGGATCCTACGTTCTGCCATATGTGCCACTGGATTGATGGTTATGATTTGCACCACATTATCAATCCCCATCTCCATTGCAATTTGCTTTAAGAATAGAGCCAAAGTTTTAGCTGTCTTTACCTTGTGTGAGGCATTTAAGGATTTCATAAAGATTGTTTGGTCCTTACAAGAAACCACAAATTGATGATGGTATGGTTTTTGCATCTATTCATCCATTTGAAAGTATGGTGCAGGAAAATTGTTTCCATTGTAATTTTTGGTCTTCTACCTTATCTTTTGCCCTAGAAGCATCTTTGAGAAACCCACAAGCACGAAGTAAAATTAAGTACATAATTTTGATTAGACAAACTTATATTCAACCAAAAAAAAGTAAATTGTAAAATTGTAAAACATTTAAAAAGTAAAACAAGTAAATTGACTTCCCTCTCAAGTCTGCACGAGTAGGCACCTTGTTGCCCTTTCCTATCATTGTAATTTTGATCACAAAATTCAGCCAATAGGGACTTGCTGCTTGTTGAAATGACAAAAAATGGCACATTAAATATCAAATTGCCAATACACATCGTTTTTCCACCTAGTACCCTCCAATAATGGTTTTTCTCTAGGTGTGCCGTGCAAAAAAAAAAAAAAAACTATCTATAGAAGATGTATGTTGTACAAATGGTGGTGGTCTAGTACAACCAACAAAAGTGGTGGCTGAGGTAGATTTGCGGATCCGTAGGCCACGAAGAAAACCCATATGCCCTCAAGTGCTGCTTCTTCTAGATTGAGTGGGATAACTAGTCACAACCCATATTATTTCATTGCAATCATTGTTTTATCATTGTTTTAGCAAAGCCAAACTAATATTGGTGATCAGAAAATAAAATGATTCTTAAAAATGAGATAGTGTGAGATACCTTGCGATTCATAAATGGCTGGCCTCATGGTTAATTTTGCCCTTTTCCTTTGCAACTTTTTCTCTTTTTGGGCAACGAGCAAGGCATTTATCTCTCTTTATTTCTTCCATGGTGAACTTACAAACCCTTGTATCATGTTTTGTAATCCTTCCAAGGTGGTATTTCGAATGAGATATGCCTTCACTATTGAAGTCTTTCACATTTTATGAATATCACAGTAATATATATGGTTCCTTCAAAGCAATATTTCCATGCCTTGTCTCTAGTCCCTTTAGGACATGTGCCGACATATCTAGATGGACGTGTCTACTACAGTACTTGAAAACCCTGCAACTGATCTAGTTGTGGAGGTATCTCTATTTGCCATTTTAATGGAAAATTACCTACTCATACAAATTGAAGACGCAGATTTAGAAATTTTATAAAGAATTTTAGAAACAAACCAAATTAGTTCAAAACTTTAAACAAGTTTAAACATAGCTGAAACTCGTAAGTAAAAACAAAAATAGTGTTAGGTTATGTAATTTTTAAGAAAATGCAAGGTTGCACAGGGATAGGGATACTTGGGTACTTAGGGTGCAGGTACAGGTACAAGTATGACTACTTTTCAAAATAGAGGATGGGGGTACTTGGGTACATCATCTTTTTTGTTTAATTTAATATTTATAGAAAATCTGAAAATTAGTCATGATAATGATTTTTCAGAACAAGAATAGTGATAAAGTTTGCCAATGGAATGTAATGTGTTTCAGATTTGCAATATCATTATGTTGTAATAATAATATATGCTAAATGTTTAGATGCATAATAGAGAAGGCGGGCTTTGAACATTAACTTGAAGAATATAAATCATATAACAATGACATATTGTAAATGAAAAATTTCTCACTTTGACAGTGATAATGTTTACTGTTAATCAGTATTGAATGAAAGTTTTAATTTGATTACATATTTAATTATGCTTGATAAACAACAAGTTGATACTCAAACAAAAATCAGAAATCTTAAGCAAGGTCCTTAGCTATGATGCTCTCCACCAAGTACTCAGTATTTGGGTACTTGTCCTAGGGTGTGAGTACGCGCAGCCATGCAACATAGAGACAATATGAAATTATTTAATGGACTGATTTTTTTTGCAAAATATGCTAAAAGTGGTGTTAGGTCTTGTACATTATGCTCTAAAATGAGTTAAGAGTACATTGAAAATGGTATTATAAAGTTTGCATAAACTTAGATGCAACTAAGACAAGACAAAATGATTTTAAGTTTGTTTTTGAAACTTGTGAATTCGAATTTGTTTGAAACAAAGTCTTCGAATCCGCTTCAAATCCACAGCAAGTCACTTTGCAATGCTGCTCCAAACCCCTTCTTTCCACTCCAAACTTGTTTTTGCAATCAAAAAATTATGTTTTGACCTTTTTGAGCTGTCGCTGTCTATATGCATCTGCAGCTGATAAATTCTGGCTTATCATGATAAATTTGCAAGTTATTGACGATATTTTGACAAGTTATCTGTGATATTTTTTAATTTCTCCGTGATAAGTTCCTTTGCAAAAGTTACACAATTTCTCACCGCGTATAACTTATCATGACTAATGAGCTTATTGTAGAGATATCCGTGATGTTTTAATCACAAGTCTATTTTTGAAGTGATTATTAATACTGTAACATTCCATTTTCCTAACTATTAGGAACATCGATAAAATACAACAATTAACATTTCTTTTCACTTTAATCTGAAACGAAATAGATATAATGACTACTTTGCTTAATCAATTGAAAAGAGTATAATGGCTGTAACAGAATTAATTGCTTCTATCTAAGTGGGAAGTAAATAAATGAATTAACTGCTTAAGGGAAAGGAAATAACCGAATCAACTGCTTAAGGGAAAGGAAATAACTGCAGAAATGGAAAGAACATAAAAGTAAAGATGCTATAGGAAGGTGGAAATCATGTAGTACTGAATGTATTTGTCCAAGCCTTGGCATTCTAGTGGAGAGGAGAAGCATTGCCAGGGGCTTAACCTCCCAACCACGGACCCTTAGTATCCTCACACAATCTCTACCGAGAAAGGCCCTCCTTACCCGGGAATAGGCATGGGACACCCTGCCTTGCTACTGAGCATCCTGGTGTTAGAGTGTCAGCTAGGCAGTCCTGGATACCTTCCTCTGACCTATTTGCCAACGGCTAGCGACCTGACCTCTAGTGATCACAGCAATAAGCATGCCACTAAACCTGCCTTGGCCAGGGATTACATGGACATTATGTGCTCAATTCACCCACCGCTCGACTTGACAACAAGATTTACACCATTTGATCACCGTGAACTAATTAGTTAAGATAGTGTTTCTTAAGCTTATTATTATTTTATTTATCTCCGATTTCCTTATCTTATCTTGTAGGTATAACCCACTATTCTTTTGGCATAATCCACACTCTTCATCTTGACCTTGCTGGTCTTTCTTGATGAATTCCAGTGTGTTTGTTATAGTGTTTATCATTCTTATTTCATCACAAATTGAAAATCTTTCTGCCCAATCTGGGGTTATTACAGTCATTCAAAAGTAAATTTTTAAGTTCTTATAACAATTTGCTGAACTCTATAAAGTGGCTTTCTTATCCTAGAGGCATACAAAATAAAAAAGCCTCTTTACAAGTCTGCACTGGATTTAAAATACATCAAGGTTCCGAAAACAAAATAAAAATCTTGCAGATGCAGTGTAACATACAGACTCCTCATGAAATGGTATTACCATTCAAATACTCAATGAAATGGCAGATTCCTTGGTGCCATACTCTAACTGTAATGGTTAGGATAACTTCCTCAACATTCAGCCAAGATTTCAGAGTTTGTCATGTAAAAATTCAAAAGAGAACGTGAAAGAAGGTACGACCTAGGAGAGAACTATGTCCTTCCTTGCATTACTGTAGAGTTAAGCCTTCTATTACAACTCCTTGCTGAGGATTGGACAATCAAATTTCACCGACTCACAACAATCGCCAAACTTGCAATATGTGAGCTTCAGAGTTATGATTCACGGCTTTGTATTTAACAACCAACTATGAAAATCAATTGCTTATACACAACACTAAAGAACAATGATAGCTGGTGCAAGTAATCTTACTGGAAATGATATGCAAGTAATTGCACAGGAAATGATATGAAAGTAATCTCAATGCTATGGTTGATGCTAAAAAGAAGTGCGAGAATAGCTGAAGAATAAATTGGAAGTGGACTTGCAAATGAGAGAAGAGTCTGCTCGAAATGCATTAATCGCATATGATAAGCTTGCATGGTTGGTTATGAGCAAGAAGAAAGGTGATATCGAAAATATTTTACATTCAAGAACCATACAATGAGGCTGAATAAGTAATGGCTCCAACATAAAATAGACTGCTGAAAGTATTGGCCAATGGCACAAATATAATTATAATATTGCCAAAGTTTGGAATTTTAAATCAGACATAAATTGGAAATAAGAGCTCTTTTAATGTTTTAATAGAGGGTTATCATTGCACCCACCCATACTTGCATATGTAAGCACATGCATATGTATGTACACGTAATATTCCAAATATATGTATATTATGAATAAGACATATACGTTCATAAGAATCATAAGGAATATAGGCATGTGCACGTGTATATGTATGTACATGTATAGTCATGTGTAGGTACCATGGTATCGGTAGATTAAAACATGCCTTGCTTTGACAGGAGCTCTGAGATCATCTATAAACTTAAAGCTAATAATTTGTTCTAGTAGATTATTTCATTATTTATTAAATGTGTTGACCAGATTGTTTATGGTGATCACTTGTTATGACCTTGCTTGCCTAGTCTAGCTTCCTTGACCAAGATGGCTGAGAATCCACACCTATCAATCCATAGGCGGAGTGGTATCCTTCACCCAATTCTTTCTCTAGCAATGCCTCAACCACTTCGGCGTGCTTTTGCAAAAGAAGAATTTTCCAAGATAATAACATATTCCTCAATATAAGTAAAAGCTACCACAACAAGTTATCACTTTTATAAAACATCATAATGGCTAACTACCATTTCACCTTCCATGAATTTATAATGAGTAAACTACTTTTCCATAATTTCAAGATAACAAATGATCATAATAATATCATATTGATTAACTAACATGTCATTTTCACATGAAATTATAACAAATAACCATATATCCATTTCACATGATTATATTGATTAACTAATTTTACTAGTTGACTAACTTCACATGAAATCTCAATTGCTATAAAAACATTTTTAAATTAGGCAAAATTTGGGATGTAAAAAATACCAACACAAATCACCGATAAGCATCAACAATTGCATATAGCGATCAAGATTATATTAGAATCCTTTTATTGATCAGCAAGCTGTAACATTATGGTTATTTAAAAGCAATAAATCTATACACGTTAGCAGTTGAAATGGAGAGTGGGAATGAAGTGCTTAGGGTTTCACTTGAAGAATGGGGTGTAGAGGAGGCAAGAGAGGATGAAGATGCCGAGGATCATGAGGATCTATAATGTTGGTCCTAGTGTGGTGGATTCTCCTTGCTCCCGATGACTTTTCCTAGCCCATGGTTTGCGCTTGTTTGGGTGTTTTTTTGCTAGGGCATTCTATGTATTTGCCAATGTTGGGGGCTTTGGGAGGGGGTGGTGGTTTTTCATCACAACCCCTTCCTTTATTGTTTGGTTTCTCGTGGATGGTGTTTGTGGTAGTGGTATGGTGGCATTTTGGGGTTTTTTGGCACTTGTTTTTTCTAGGGTTTTGGGATGTGGTTCCTATGCTTTTGAGGGTAGGGCTTCAATGACTATTGTTTTGAATGGAAGGGCAATTTTGGCCAGTGCTTTGTGTGGTAGGGTTTTGCCCTTCTTGGAATTGTTTAGTCTTGACTGGCATTTGATGGCATCCAACCAAGTATTCTTCTATGAAGTCGAGAAGGTTGTATATCTCCCAGTTTTGCTTTGGTCTTGTGGAGCTTTGGGTCCTGACTTAAGCTTGTCCTAAAGTTTTTTTTTGGAGATGATGCCTTTAGTTGGTTTTTTATGATCCTTTACCTCTTTGCAAGACTAGCAGTGGTGGCTCCAACTTGGTGTTGTGTGATTGTTGGTTTACTACAACTTTCTTGTTTTGGATATTGCTATGAGCTATGTTTTATTGGCTACCTCTTTGCTTAATTTGGGGCATTTGATTGTGTAGGCTTTTGACTACCTCAAAGATTGCGTTGGCTAGACTTTTTGGCTATTTGTGGTATTTTGGGTTGGTGTACATTGGCACTCAGTAGTGCTTTGTTAGGATTGCAAAGAGGTGGGCACTTGGTTATGATGTTTATGTATTGCACTGATGACAAGTTTGTCATTGAAGTCAACATATATATGTTGGTGTTTATGACATACATAGATACTGTACATCGCAGTGGTTGGATTGATCAATGAAGGTGGGATATAACAGGTTAAGTAATGCGAGCTTGGAATCATGTTTAGGAATGTGTTTGTGTTTGTGTATGTTTTGGATGAGCATTGGTTGAGTTATAGATCATTTGGTAAAGACTGGTAGCAGACCAATGTGTAGGAAACAAGTTGCTGTATTTTAGCTATATCTGATAAGCGAGATGGATTTAAGGTGAGTGAGCTTAGATCGTGGTTAAAGACATGTTCGTGAGGCTATGTTTGTGTTAGCACATCTTGATGATCATTCTAGGAAGGTTTTTGAAGTTAATGTGCGATATGTTCATTGGCAACCAACTCTTGTTGTATAATAGTAGCTGAAGCAATTTGGACAATGGGTTCAATTGTCTTCCTTTATGCTCCTAACAGGACTAGAACCTTCTGTCAAGGGTTCAAAGTCTCCTAATAGGGACTAATTTATTGATCGTATTTTAATTGGCTCCTAACAGGGCACATCCTTTCACAAGGAATATTTATATTTGTACATCATATTGTGTGTTCCATCCCTGCCGAGGTTTTACCTTTGATGAAGGGTTTCCCTAGTTAACAAATCATTGTGTCATTGTGTATGTTTTATCTCTTGGCATTTTTCACTATCGTGGTTGTTGAAGTTGGATTTAAGTTATAATTGGCACCAACTGATTCACTCCCCACCAACAGTTGTGTTGGTTGACTTTACTTTCTAACATTCTTGCGTTGGAGGATAAAGACAACTTTGATCTTCACTTATGTTGGTGCTTCTTGTCCTCCAAAGGTTTTTGTGTGTCTGTGTCATGAGTTTCTAGCTTCCTTTGGCATTTTTCTTTTGGTTAAATTTGATTACCTTGTTTCGTTGCAGGCTAGATTGAGTTGTGGTTTTTTGGTTAAGGGTCTCTTATGTTGTTTGGGAAGACAAGTTTTTGTTGGTTTCTATGAAGAGGACTCCTATGCATTTCGTGGAATGTAATATTTTTAGAGCCTCTATTCTTTCTGTGGTCTTTTTTACGAGTCTCCTTTTGAGGTAAAGAAGTTTCCTATGGAGGCAGAGAACTAGGTTTTGCGAAAGACCAATGATTTGTTCATACACATGCTTGGTCCATCCCTTGTTTATCCCATTGAGGTGGGTGTTTCTCCTATTGAGTTGGAGAATGTGAAGATGGGAGAAGTGGTGTATCGCTTTGTAAGTACGGATATGAGAGCATGTTTAAACCCATTGTTTAGTTTACTGGGGCTAGGTAAAACCCTGGGTGTTGGTTCTGCTAGAATATTCTAATGTTTCCTTAATGATCATCTTAGTTATGTCTTTAGTTTATTAAGTAGTTTCTATTTATGTCTTTAGTTCATGATTGTTTCTTTTAGAAACATAATCTTTGTAAATCTATATAAGGAACTTTCATCTCCTTTGTTTAATAATACTACAACAACATCGATTTACCATAACATGGTATTAGAGTAGGTCGATGGGATTTCATAAAATTTGGTAGAGTTTAAAGAAAAATCAAGCCTCATTTGATCTGGAATTTTTTTCCAAAAATTTGCTTTTCAATTTTAGAAATAAAATTTGTTAGAGGTATTTTATGGAACTTTTGTGGTTTGTCTTTGAGGATCTTTGTTGGAAATTGCAAGACTGGTTAAGGGTTTTGATCTCGTGATTTCTTGGTTGCAGTAGAAGTCTCTAATTTTTGAAGGTTGCATGTTTGTTGCATGTACTTGCATATGCTTGCATGTGCTGGTTTACCATGTGAACTCTCGTGTTTTCCTTTCTTTGGGAAAATTTTGATGGGTTTTTATAATTTTTTCCCTTGAATTTTTTTCTTTGATTTTGTAATTCGCAAAGTTGTGTGGGATTCCTTTGTGGGTTTATAATGTCTCAAAGATTATCAGGTGGTTTATAATTTTCTCCTCAATAATTATGTGGTGGGTTTATAAGTTTTCCTCAAAAATGATCTCTTGGGTTATATTGTTTTTCCTCAAAAAATGAAGTTTTGTATTCTATTATTTGTCTCGGATTGTGTTGGGTTTTGATTATTTTTTACCTCAAACCATACAATGTTTTGATCGATTTTCACCTAAAAAATAATGTCTGGTTTTTCCAAATTTTCTCCTAAAATATCATGGCTTTTTGCAATCTATCTCTAGGTAAGAGCACCTTCATTACCCAACATCAAGTTGCATGTTTTTGTGATGATTTCTGGTCAGATGTTTTGCTGATTTTGGGAGGGTTAGTGGCAGACTCATCTCAATGGCAGAGCCAGTGGCATGTTCTTGTCTTTTGTTGCAAAGCATTTTGAAGAAAGGGATACCCTTATCAGTTTGTTTTTTGGGTGGATTTTGGCTTCTTGGTCATTTACATTTTGCAGATCTGGAGAGGATCTCAGCAGCAGCAAAATATTTTGAAGAATTTGTGACCAAAAGACATTAGTTAGACAATAACCATTAAGGGAGGGTATTAGAATATTCTAATGTTTCTTTAATGGTCATCTTAGTTAAGTCTTTAGTTTACTTAGTAGTTTCTATTTATGTCTTAGTTCATGATTGTTTTGTTTAGAAACATCATCTTTGTAAATCTATATAAGGAGCTTTCATCTTCTTTGTTTAATACAACTACAACAACATCGATCTACCATAAGAGGTTCGAGTTTAGGGGAGCCTTTTAAAACCCTTTAGTTTGTGTTCAGGGGCTTCAGCCTGTTGTTTGTGTTGCTCAATTGTGCTGCTCAAGTTATGTCTTACTAAATTTTTATTGGCTTGCATTCTAGTGATGGTGGAGCTGTTGTTTTTCTATGTAGTATTTGCTACAGCTGCTTGCTTTTGGGATTTAGATCCCTCCAAACTCTGATTGTAAAGGGTTTTGGCCCTTCTTCAAAACTTGTTTGATCCATAGTAAAAAAAACATTATAGTAATTTGTGGGCAAATGATAGGTAATCAGGATGGGATTGGACGATCTAGGAAGAACTAGAGGAGTATTACATATAAGGGATCTGCAATTGGACTAGAGCATGAAGTACATATGCAGTGATTAATATAAGAAGACATAGCCAGATTTATTAACCCAAACAGCTAATAGCATTAACAGCTATCATCTAGGGAAAATGCAGGGTCTATCCAGAAGGGAATAAATACACTATGAGAGGTGCTTGTGCTACAATAAGGGAACAGCACATGGCACATGGCACATGGCATAGTAGCAACGGAGCTTAAGATTAAAGTGGCACATCCAAAAACATAAATCATAAGGCTGAAACTTGACAAATACTTGCAAGCAGAACAAAGGGGCCAGTGAACACAAGGATTGAAACATAAACTCGAATTATGAATCAAAATCAATCAGAAAAATGCATGTGTAATGTTTCTTGCTAGAAAATTCCTGATTTTTGCTCTAAAACAATAATTCTTATTCATAATGATAATATCATAATAACTTTATCAAACATTGAAAACTCAAGATAATAATCGAATAATCAAATTCAAAGCACAATCCTCAAAATCAATCAAATTGGGAATTCTTTGGGAATTAACTTACCTGGAGCATAAAAGAGTTTCTGTACCTTTCAACTTTGTAATAATCTTGGCTAATTTAATAATAGAGTTCTGAAGCTGTAACTGGGTAATTTTGTCAAACAGTTATCAATCAACCACCATATTCTTCACTACAAACTTTCTGTACAACCTAAATCACTGTTTATTAACTCATACACTAGGAGAGGCTGAGTCTAAGCAAATGTAGTTCCACATTCCATTAAGATAGTTCATTCTGAGTTTGACAGTCAAGTTTTATAACAATCAAATAATCAGCAAATCAGTGAATCTTCAGTTGTATTCTGAATGTAACAATAATATCATAGACGGAAGTCTAACAATATGCAGAGAGGCAAGAATGACAGACCCGAAATATTGTGCATGCCCTTCATGAAACATGTCTGAAGCAGAGCCTATTGCTTCGTTGGTTCTGTTATCCTAACCAAGTGGCCAACCATTATTTTAAACTGCTCCCTGTATGTTGATGGAACGTGCAGACCATACTGGTGAAGAGTCTTCTTTCTATGGTGGTGCGGATTGTTATATATTGCTTCCCGTGCATTAGTCCTGTCTGGTTGTAGGAGTTTGATGCCACAAAGGGCTCTTGGTTCACTCACGAAACTACTGGCATCCACATGAGTTGAGCACATGACCTGTATCTGAGACGTCCACCAAATCTCTGTCCGACTGATGATTTTCTCAGGCCGCGGGTAGTGTATTTCTGCTGCCACGGAGTATTACTGTCAATGCCAAAGGAAACCCAGTGCGGAGGTCATACCGACAGTCTTTGTATTAATTTTGGGGCATTCAACGTCCGACTACTAGCATGATATACTTCCCTGCAACTGGTATTCCAACTGAATAATGAAAAATGTGAGCCGCACCAACCTGAATATACTTGAATCTGAACTATGTAAGATCGATGACCTTCCAAGTAATCTGAGTCTCCCAATAATCTTCCAAGGAATTCGAATGTACACTTCAAACAAGAGAACTAGGACTACATCCAGCTCCTAACTCTCAAGGGTTTTCGTCCTCGAGTTAACTTAGTCACATTTAAGCAACCAATGTTCTGGATATTGAGTTCATAAATTCTTGTGTGTATAAATCCCAATGCAAGGTCCCTTCTTTTATAACCTCGAAGTGACGGAAAAACATTGAAATAAGGGATGTGGGATAAAACAACATTTTCGTCCTATAGTCACTTAAAGTCACAAAGTAAATGACTTTATAACATAAAGTAACTTTATCCACACACTTTAATATAATAACTCGAGTACTTAAGAAAAAATCTCCGACGTGACTGGTAGGCATCCTGATAGTTAATGTCGTTAATCTATCCGGATGTGGAGATAGATTAACCTGGCACCATAACACTAGTGCAGAGAAGGGGACATGACAAAGTTCTAGTCCTGGAGCATGAAAATATTGCTGAATCTTCCAGCTCCTAGTCCCAGAGCATGAAAAGGTTTCTATCCTTAGAACTCCTTGCCCCAAAGCATGAAAGGGTTTCCATCATTCAAATTCCTGGCCCTAGAGCATGAAAGGATTACATCCTTCCGAATTCCAGCAACATAGCAGGAAAGGATTAAATCCTTTGAACTCCCACAACGAGACTTCCTCCAATTCCAACTGATTGGCTAATGAATTTGCTTGATTCATAAATGATTGATATTTCTTGATGGATTGACAACTCAAAATTTAAATAAGTTCATGCTTGAATAGTTGATGTTGGAATGATGAATGCTTTTATGTTTCATTGATTGAATGAATCGATAATTTATGAGAATGATTTGCTAATTGATTCTTTGCTTGATTTAATGTGATGAGTTCTTTTGATGGATTTATGTGCAATGATTTCATAAGTTCTGATTTGATATATTTGCAAGTGTTGATTGATAACTATAAGTGATCCTTGAATGCTTGAAATTACTTCTCCTTAATCGATGAAAGAGTCACCACCTTTTATAAGAATTGAGTCATCACCACCCTCCATTGCTGCCTTTTCAGAGTAATAAATTATTTTCCAATTGATCTCTCATGCAGGTCCTTGAATGAAATCTTCTTCCCTTAATATCTTCCATTGTGAGGGAGGAGTCACACCCCTTCATCATGTTTGACCTTCGTAAGTGTCACAACCTTTCAAACTATTTGAAAGAGTACAATCTTTCATAATCTCGGCTGCTTGAATCAGTCATTCATTTTCTTCCTAGTCTTTTGTATTAATCCTTCCTTGATTCCTTCCTTCTGTGCTAGATGATCTTCTCCTTAGAAAATGATCTCCCTTTTATATCATTCTTGAGGGAGCCATGACCTTCCAGAACTTCTACCCTTTGAAAGGGACAATTTTTCATCCTTTATTATTCTGGACTGCAGGAATTTGGTAGAGCCCTCATAAACTGCAATTCACTTGGTAATCTTTTTGATTTGGTCCATCAGGCCGACATCACATGCCCTTTGATAGCACGTGTACTTCCATGGCTTGTTTGGGAAATGTAGTGCTTTGCTACTAACCTGAAGTCCGTGGGATCCTCATGGGCAAAACAACAGTGGGTACATCTCATGGCAAGCAGTGGATCTGAAAGTGTCCTCCGATTCACTTTTGGTTGCAAGATGGGCTCAATTGGGATATCAAGGTATTAATGGTCCTAGAGTCTTGATATCTCATTCAATCTAGTGCTGATTCACATTTGAAATCCAGCTTGGAAAACTGATTTGAGTCTGTGAAGCAGACTTGAAGGCTTTTGTTGTGACTTCCTGTAACCATCACCAATTTCTATGGGACCCCTTCATGTTTGTGCACAGCTGAGGCAAAAATGCCAAACTTAGCAATTCATGGTGGATTCCCTTCATCCCCGGAACACAATTCAATGACCATGGAGGAAGGTCAAACCTTAGGAAATTTGCAGTGTTCTCCAAACTGCGTTCTCTGGTAATTTTGGGGCACACTTTCACATGCACCAAGGATCTCGTCCAAACCAAATGAATTCCATGCCCCCATCAAAGTTATGCTCTCCGCAGTTAATGGAGCGCAATTTTCACTTACTCAGTGATTGTGTCCATCGGAATAGATTCCTTACCCACCTTCAAATTGCACGTACTGCAAAGAATGGAGCGCAATTTAAAATATGCCAAGGAAAGTGGTAAAAACAATGAAATTCTGCAACAACTCCCATGTTGCGTTCTCCGAGGAAGTTAGAGTGCAGTTTCAACTTGATCAAGGATTTCATCCAAATGAAATAAATCCTTCACCACCCAAAATGTGCGCTATCCACATTTCTTGGGGCAAGATCATCAACCCATCAAGGATTTTATCCAAAAGAAGCGTGCAAAGAAATCTTTTCAAAATTTTAAGTCTCCCAACCCTCACAAAAGTGCTCAAGCATCGAGTATGTTAAAAAAAACATATTGGTTTGGAAGGTGAGAGAAATGGCTCAATCTTTTGAGAGAAAAGATGAAAATTCACAAGTAGAAAGAATATCCAAAATGTTGAAGTATAGCATCAGTCGAAGTGATATACTCATTACATTGAGTATTTGTATTCATGATTTATATGAACATTGTTTTGTCTTATATTATTGATAAGAAATATATATATATATATATATATATATATATATATATATTATACATTATATAATAATATATTTCATATATGCTTAAAGGTGAGTTGTACATATAGTTAAGTAAAAATGATTAACTATAGAACATGTCTCTTGAAGAGACATGTCTCCTCTTCTCATATTTATATGAGATCCAAATCTGCATTTGGAAATCATCAATCACATTGGCAATGTTACTACACTTGCAGAAAACGATCAATGTTACTTAGCAAGGTATTAGAGCCAAACTGTAAATGTAAACAAGTGTTTGAAATAATGGAAGCTTGCAAACAAGGTATGAAATTAAGTCACAATAGAGAGGAGGATGACAGATTGTTTTAGTTTATAAAATAAAATAAAATAAATTGTTCCACTAACCAAGACTAGTGCAGAATGTAGAAGAATACAAAGCGCACAAAATGAATTCTGATTGCACAATTACAATCTGAAACTTTCAAAAAATATGTGAAGATAGGCACAGAAGCAGTGTGCAGATCATACCAGTCATTGGGGGGAGACATAATGATCACAAGTCAACAAGTGAGATTGTACGATGTATGCCAAAGAGTTTTATCAGAACAATTGAATCAAGCACAGATGGGTTCCATATGGGAGAAAGGCACTAATGAAGAACATCTCAAGCTTACGATGATATATATAAATCGGGCCTAATGAATTTGCAGACTCATTACTGACTAAAATGGAGGATAGTGCCATTTTATCAGATGCAGGAAGTTTGGCCTGAGAAATTCATGGGAGAATCTTGTCCAATAGTTCCAACAAGAGTCATGGCCACCACATGAATAAGTAACCATTGCTATTAAAGACAGATTCCATGTGGGAAGTCTCATGGGAAATTGAGTGCCATCAACAACTTTGGCATTTTTTAAAAAGTAGGTAGTAAGGTGAAATTCCAATTTCTCACAATTGCTCGCATAGACAGTGTCATTTCATGCCAACGATGTCCGGTTCTCATTGAGCCCCGACATGGACTCTACCAGGAGGAATTTCTTGCTAATAGATTGACGCCAATATTCAATTTTGGCAAAGCATGATGAATAGACACAAACTAGTTGACTTCCTTTCAAACAAACACCCCACGTGAGTGGAGATCAGACTAAAGAAGTGGATAAAATATTTCAGACTGACCCTCCAGCATCGTGTGGACTCCACCATGAAGGTAAGGAGATCTAGCTCTCCAAATGAGGATTGGAGCAAGAGATCCCATCAAATGTATACATATAATCACATCATCTATTGAATAAAATGAAGGAAAAAGAAAAACGAAATGGTGCTAGACCTTGAAAGTCCTCACACTAATGATAATATAAAAGGGACACAAATCTGTATCGACAGTGATGACATAAGGTAAGGAGTGGACATTGGTACGAATTGTAAAGTGTTAGAGACATCTAACAACAATCTATTAAAAGTAGATATTATAGATAACGTTCTTTTTCATGAATATTTGTTTCTATGTTTAGTATTGTACCTTTGTATATAACATTGTGAATGTATTAATATTTATTATAGAAATGATTAATATTTTATGAGATGAATATAATATTTTCTAAGAAAATATTTATAAAAGTTTCAAATATGAAGGTTCAGTCATTAATAATTGATATCTTGTGAAATCAATTAAATTTTAATGTTCTTATAATTTTTAGAATAATTATTAAAGGTATTTTAATTATTATTATAAGAATTATGTGCCTATATCTTTTCCTTCGAGAATGTTCTTGCAGGGAAAGGGAGGATTGATATTAGATTCAAAGGGACTCTGACATTTGTTCAAAGGTAAAGGGGCTCTGAATATTGATGTTCAAATGGAGTCTTACACATCCGTCTGACAGAGTAGATAGAGGATATGGTTTCATCAACCATCAGTGATATTGATCATATTGATTTAGAGGGAGTAAACCAATGTTGTGATGGAATCCTCAGTGATTGATAAATTATAACAATCAAGAGGATTGTAATTCATGCAACTATGTGAATGGGCCTTCCCCTTGTGTACATCATAAGAAAGTTGTGACTTTAATTAAACTATCTACAAGTGTCTCTTTGATAAATGAAACTTGACGAATGAGTTGTAGAGCTGAATTCAAGTGACACAACCATACTAAATCAAGATATTGGCGTATTGTGGGCGAGTTTGTGTTAGCTTCTACTATTAAGCTTAATGAATGTTTGGAGCTTCAATGAATGAAAAGAGCAAGTTGGAATTTAGAAAGAAGTCGTCAAAGTTGATGTGATGTAAAAGTGTTCAAACGATATAAGAGTGGGAATTTTACATTGTGGGGGGGAATAATAGCCAATGTTTCATTCCCACATGAACGATCCTTAGAAAAGGAGGTATTCCATGACTCTCATGGGCAGATAAGTACTTGTATCTTTTACATTTATCTATTCATCTATTTGTAATTCTCTACATACTATAAGTGTTATTTGATTTGATATTTTCCTTTATGTTTGAGAATATTCTTACAGGAAAAGAAGGTTGTTACTTTACATATGCTATCAAATGTGTGCAGACTCAATTTAATGATATTAGTTCCAAAGACCCTGATGATCAATATAGATAAACTAAGGCTCTTGAAGCAAACATCCTTGATGATTGAGATTATGAGATTCTTCTACATTAAGAGGAAGTATGACACTTATTCTAAGATAACGCAAGAGCTTAGAAGAATATTAATACTCGGAGGGAGTCTAGAAATACATGTGGGTGATTGCATGATGTGATGGGTCTACTCCTATGTATATCATGAGGAAGTGATGAATTATCCTTGGGTGAAGAGAATTTTTAAGGAAGTAACTAGAGGACTTGACTTCCCAGGATCGATGTTCAGAGGGAGAAATTTTGAGATGCAATACTTTGTGAATGATATCTTCTCTATGAGAAGAAGTTCTAAGTGAAATTTCTTGAAATGCATTCTTCTTAGTGTGAGAAAATTGAGGTGAAAGCCTTTGTACCACCCTTTGATTGAGTTCATGGTGGTTACTATTTCACATATGTAATGAAAGGTGATGATCTTTCATTAACATATATAATTAGAAGGTAATCATTATAAGATGACGATCTTATAAATGGTAAACCTATTATCATGATTCTTTGGGCTGGATTTTTTCGGACACCATGATAACAAATAGATAGAAGGTAATCTTTGTAAGATGACGATCTTGCAAATGATAGGCCTGTTATTATGACAGTTTTTGTTCCAGAGACGTTGGAAGTCACTGATAACGAAAGCATTATGATTATACTCTAGATATTGTTTCGGAGAATTAGAGATCATAATATATGTTATGATAGTGTTTGTAACATTGTGATTGTAGTTATTTGACAAGTTAGTATTTCAGAGTGTTAAAGTCAGATAATATGTTGTGTATAGATATCCTTGATACTGATATCTCATAAGATGTTTTTATCACTTCTTTGCTAAGAGGGAGTGTTGAAGTATAGCATCAATCAAAGTGATGTACTCATTACATTGAGTATTTGTATTCATGATTTATATGAACATTGTTTTATGTCTTATATTATTGATAAGAATAATATTTATGTAATATATATTATATATTATATATTATGCATTATATAATAATATATTACATATATGCTTAAAGGTGAGTTATACATATAGTTAACTAAAGATGATTAACTATAGGAACATGTCTCTTGAAGAGACATGTCTCCTCTTTTCATATTCGTATGAGATCCAAATCTGCATTTTTAAATCATCAATCACATTGGCAATGTTACTACACTTGTAGAAAATGATCCATGTTACTTAACACAAAATAGGCAAAAATTTGAAATTTGGAAGATTTTCGAAAAATTGAAAAATCCAAGTATTGCAAAAAAAAAAAAAATTCCCAAATCCAAGAAATTACCATGTCCAAATCGTAAAGTTGAAATAAGTGAGAAATGTGGAAAAAATCCAAAATCTCAAATTTTTGGAAAAGTTGAAAATTGAGACAGTTCCATTTTTTTTTGGAAAATCCCCAAAATCTATGATAGCAAAAATTTGGAAAAGTTCCAAAAAACTTGGAAAATTCGGGAAAAAGTTGAAAAATCTTAGGCAATGGAGAAGGTTGAAAACTTGGAGAATTTAGGACAAGTTGAAAAATCTCAAAAATTTGGATTTTTTTTGAAAGATTAAATTTTGGAAAATTTCCAAAATCCAAATGGGCAAAAGTGAAGAAGTCAAAATTTTTGGGAAATTTGGAAAAAATCTTTGGAAAGAAATCAATCAAAATCGGAAAAGGCAAAAGAATGGAAAATTTCCCATGAATGAAAAGTTGGATTTAAAAAGCGATTTTCTTTCAAGGAGATTTTTTTGGATTTACATGGGAAATTAAATATCAATTTTATTGATATTTAATTTGATTATTTTGAAAAATAATCCAAAAATGAAGCATTAGAGGAAATCGAAAGGAAATTTGATTTTTTGCATTAAAAAATGAAAATTAATTAAATATTGATTTTAATTAATTAATTTGAAAAAAAATCAAAATGAGATAAATGAAGACTTAGCTTCATCCTAAAGCTAAAAACATCAAATTGGCAACTTCTAGAAAAACAAAGAAAAAAATGATGAGTGGCACAGAAGTGGGAATCTTGGTGGCTAAGTAAAGCAACTGCCTAATTTTAGCCTACAGCTTTGAAGGCAACTTTTCTAAAGGACGATTTATATAAGAAGCTCATTCATTCATTTCCTCTCACACCCAGAAATTTGAAGAGTGAATTAAGAATAGGAGTGAAACTCAAAGAGATTGTAAGAAGGGAGATTTTTTGAAGAAATTTTCGAGATCATTGAGGAATTGGTGAAGTAAGATTTCAAATTTCATCAGAAGGAAATATTTTAGTGAGTTGGAGAAATCTTCATGAATCCTGAGAAAAATTTAGAAATTTTGACAAATTCCAGAGTCTTTGCCCTCTGGAGAAATTGTCTCTGCTTTTTTTGCGTATTCTTACATATGGGTATTTTTTGTTTGCAGGAAGGAAGAATGGCAAAACTCTGAGGAATAGGAGGAACGTGTAGATAATTGATAAAGAATGAAAGGGGATGATTCTATCCAAAACCAAAATTATGTCGAAGTGGGTGGAAATCGGAGATACAAGCCTCGGTGGCCTCGATTTGAATGAATTTAATCGAAGAATGTTTGGATACAATGACCAGAACTGTGAGAAGTGGAATTGTTGCTACAACTGATTTCCCTCCTTTTTAGCATCCAGAGTTGATTGTGGAATGTACTGAGCACTATAGTCCCAAGAATAGGACTATTAGGGATTCTGAATGAAATATCCTCGCGGATTTTTCTCCAACATCCATGTTTGAAGCATTTGGGATTCCTTCTCACCCGAGGATGGTCACGAAAACACAAGAGCAAGCACTTAGAATCCACACCTTTGGAGTCCATTTCTATGAGGAAATAATCAACAAAAGATGGTTGAAAAAGAATAGATCCTAGCATTCCAAGATTCCCAAGGAAATAGTATGGCTTGACTTGCAAAGGGAGTACAACAATATGATAATAATGTCAAGTCGCATATTTGGCATTCCTCATTCTTAGAAATTTGAATCTTGGATGTGGTACTTTGTTAAGTAGGTGATAGAAGACGGTTACAGGACAGATTGCGCTAGGCTCATAAGTGACAACCTGAATGTACAGTTGATGAATTTAGAGCATACAAGGAGATTTTACATGAGCTCTTATGTCATCTACATTCTGCCACGGAGGATGAATTGTGATGGACTACAATGCGAAGTACCGATTGGAAGCGAAACCCAACAGTTGAAAGTTCATGAATGCTACCCGCAATTGCATTTATATTCCATGCATGATTACATAAGGGTTAATGATGCCTTTGCCGTGCGCATAGTGAGAGCACTGCAAAAGAGACTACATATGAGATTATCAGTTAGTGCGATGAAGTTGGTGGAAGATTATGGTGCTTGGTTCATTTAGTTTACTACCTTTTCATACATCCGAGTTTAGAGATTTCCCATGGAGCAATACAAACTTCCTAGGTACCCAATGGATAAGATGGTCTTGTTAGAGCTTACTTGACAACTTACAGTTTATGATGAGATCCAAAAGGGGAAGAAGTTGGGATTGCAGTTTCCATGGGAGAGGGAAAAATTGAGGTGTGCCCATGCTTGAAGGCTGCAAAGAGATCATTGGATGAGCTCTACTTCATCCGTCTTCCACTTTATCCAAAAAGGCTTGATTTTGATCCCTACAACAAGATCACATAAGTAGCAGGATCAAAGTACCAACAAAAAGTTCACCTTGAAGATTTTTGGGCAAATGCTGCGGATGAAGATGAGATTAGAAAGAAGATGCATTCAAGAATACCGTTGAATATTATCAGAACATGCAACATATTCCATGTACCTGATCAAATGGAGGAGGATCCAAATGTGATGGGAAAAGGATTCAATCCAGAAATGATAGCTTAGCCATATGATTGGAAAATGAAAGAGGTTACAGATCTGGAAGCTCTTTCAAAGCCAGTCTTGGATTTTACAAAGTGGTGGATTGAGCGTAAGCTTGAGAAATAGTTGCACAAGCAAATGGATTCACATATAGATTGATTGGTCACCAACCGCTTAGGGATGAAAGACCAGGACAAATATCTGAGGGGAATGTTGAAGAAAGAGGACCTCCATCAGAAGGTGCAAAAACCAGGAAAAGGAAAGAGATAGCTCTAGAAAAACATCCTAGGAGTGGGATAGATGTCCAAGAGCCTCAACTGAAGAAGCAAAAATCTAGAAATGCTCCCTCTTCTTCGAGTCGCACTCCAAGTGTTCAAGAGATAGAAACATTTGAAAGGCAGGAAGTAGAGACAAGCATAAAGAGATTTGAGCAAGAGGAAAACCTGGATAGGCCAGTGCATGATAGACTAAGTATAACTGCCTATGAAAAATTTGTGCAAGAAAGAGGATGAGATCAAGATATAGCTACAAAAGAAAGTCTCGCTACAATCTTAGAGTGAGAAATTATGGAGGCCAATGATGGTCTACTAGAGGAAGAGCCTCCTACAGTAGCAATACATCTTCGAAATATTGAAGCCGTAATTCTTGAAGTAACAGTGGATAGTCCAGGAGGTGAAGAGGAGATTGGCATTCAAGCAGTCCAAAGGTGAGAGAAATTGGTGATTCCAGGGGACCAGAGTATACCCATTCCAGAATAGTTGAAGTAATGAATTTAGAAGAGTCAACAAAAGGAGGTTGATCTGATGATTGAATTACAAGAATTTTGGAACGAGCAAACCGATCCAAAGAACGAGGGAAAGCGAAAAGATTCACTAAGGTTGTCAGAGGGGAATTAGGGTCCAGAATCTTGCAGATTGCGACTCCTATGGTCGACAAGAGCAAAAGTCAGATTGCTCCAGATGAATACCATGTTACGGAAATAAATCTTGGTCATGCCTCCCAGGAGCAAATATTAGAAGAATATGATGACTCTACATAGGCTTTGAAGGACACACTAGAGAAGCTAGAAGATGGATACAAGAAACATAAAAGAGAAATTAGAGCCTTATGTTAGTACATCAATGGCTTGCCTCATCTAGTAAGAGAGGAAGGTCCATCATTCGTCCCTTCGACAGGTGTTTCCACTAAAGTGGTAGGTGACATTGATAGGATCAAGCGAATTGCTCAAGGCGCAAAGGTCTGGGTCGAAGGAATTTAGGAGGAAACCTTCAAACATGTAGAAGAATTAATGCAAGTGCATAGTAGGGCATTAGCTGCACTCTCCAAGATCTAGTACATGGAGGAATCATGGGAGGATGAACATATTTATCAAGATGAAGTGATTTCCAACATTCAACATCTGATGGAGACCTAAAGCAAGCATTGATTGATGGTCAAGTTATTAGCAAAGGGAATGTCTATGATTTTCTTCAATAGTACAATGCAGTTATCACAATCAAGAAAATGTTTGAGAGCTTCACCAATGAGTTCGCTCGATAGAAAAGGGTGATTGACAATATCAAACAAGGGGTATCCAATACAGTCACATCCTTGTTGTCACAAAGATTGGTGGAAGATGAAATGACAACTGGTAATTTGAAAGTCAAGTTAGAGGAATTCTTTTGATTGAATGTCTATGAAAGAGATGATTTTGAGAACTTTACCATCTTCTCAAATCAATGCACACCACTCAGGGCTTATTACCAGATTGGGAGGAAAGCTTGGGAAAAGAGGAAAGAGCAATTGCAGTTCTAGAATTCAAGCAAGAATCTGCACCAAGCATCAGTACGAAGGAGTTGGAAATAGTGTTGGATCGATTCCATGCCTTCAATCGAGGGAATCAAGGAGAGATGCATTTAATGCATAGTGGGTGTTCTTAAGTGGTCTTTTATTACACCCCACTCCCTTCCCAGACGAGCATGCACAGTGGGCATTTATTACCCACTATATTAGTGTATTCCTTATTGCATTATTGTAGATTCCTTTTCTTTGCCCTAACACTAATTAGGGCTGATGTGGCATGATCTAGGCCATCGATTATTGTGATCATTTGGGCCACCTGTTGTAATCGAGGACCTATATAAAGGCCTCATTCCTCATTTGTAAAAGAAGGATTTTATGAGATTGTTGCTATGAGCTACTAAGATAATAGAGTTTTCATTGAAGCGTGGTGAATACTTGATGTGTCTTGGTGCTTGCTTGTTCTCTTAAATTCCCTCATTTAGATTAAGTTAGTTTAGTTAAAATGTTGTGATTGCGATAGAGAATATGACAATGTATTGATGGATTCCTTCGGTTCATACTTTTGACGTTTTAGTGATTCTAAATCATTGTGCAAAGTTAACCTAAACCTATTTCATGCTTATGTTTAACTTTGATCATTCATATGCATTGTTCTTTATGATGGTGTATGTGGTGGTAGGAAAATCTTTGGCATAACCCTTGAAGATTGTACTACCTCACATGTAGTTGTAGTATAACTTGGCAAAGTGGAGCTCGGTAAATTTAGGAATTTGTCCACCAGAGTACCTTATATTGTCATCACTACCCTTAGGATTAGAATAGAATTCTTGAACCCTATCCTATTTCATTTTTGCATATTTTGTGAAAACCCCAAAAAAGTACTTCATTGCAAAAACTTAAGATAGCTCCCACGTCCAGTATGGCTTGAAATGAATTTGAGCAAACACGTAAGGTCCTTTGTGATCATCAGCAAATCACATCAACCACCGAGCTTATCCACAGTCAAGACCTAGCGCTAAAGGAACTTTGAAGTCATTGTATGATCTTCTAGCAATCTTCGCATACACGAGACTTTATTCAAGAGAGGATAAGATATTTCGGTATTTTGTTCTACTATTTGGTGGGTCATAAAACATACATCAACAATTTTTTTTTGTTTTTCTTTCTTCACTTTGGCATCTAACAAAATAAAAATGAGTCTTTATTTTGAATTAGCAAATTGGCAAGTTTGGAGCAATAGGGAATAAAATGGTAAAAGTTAAAACTAAGCGAAAATGAGAAAATTCGGATCCAGAGAGTTCTTGGCAAGACCAAAATTTTCAACTCAACAAAAACTCGGATAAAACCAGAGAAAAGCTTGGCAAAACACGGCAATTTAGAAAGAACGAAAAGGTCAAAATCTTTTACAGAAATGTATTTGTTTTGTAAAATTCAATTACAAATGTATTAAATAAAAAATTGACATTTGAAAGAGAAAATGCATGGTTTTATAGCAAAAACAGCATATGAAAAACATATTTTGTCTGCTATTTTACCTGCATCAACATTTTAACCCATGGTTTTTGGTCTATAAAATTGTGAGAAATAAACTTGTGATTACTTGCCCAGCAAATAACATAGAGTACTCGGCAACCTGGGGAGTACTTGGAGAGTTTATAAACCATGCAACAAGAGATGCAACTAAGACTAAATTGAAATTGATTCTGTCTCAGGTCAAGGATATGAAAGAGAAGGAAACAAGGAATACCTTAGAGAATTGTAACTGATGCTGGAAAAAAGGTTAAAAAAATTTGATTGCCAGATTGGTTTGAAAGTAAATTAGAGGAACTGAAGCTTTTCTTAGTGTAACTCCCAGATGTGATAGTAACATGTGGTATGGTAAATAAAGTTTAGATTCTGACTGATGAAGGGAACTAAATAAAGGATATGGATCTTAAGCAGCTTTGACCTGACATTGCAGGCAAACCCAGAACCCAACCTACAAACTGAAATTTAAAAGGGGAAAAGAAATCAGATTGCAGATTGGCCGAGAATGATAGAGACAAGAAAACAGCTAGCCTAGAAGATAAAGTTGACATCAAAGGAAAACAAACAAGGATACAACTAGATATATTTTGGTTGGCACAGAATTGTAACTTGCCAGAGATGCTCCACAATCAGGTCTCAAAAGTACAAGTTAAAATAGCTAGTCAAGACTTATAATGAACTCCAGCAACTAGAATTAAAGAATCAATTCAAGTAAGGAAGCAAAATAGATTTAAAAAGACCCAAAAGGGTAAAACCAGGCAACTCAAAGAAGACAAAGAAATATGATATAGATCAATCGTGTCAAAGGAAGGCTTTTGCAGTACAGAATCACCAACAGGGTACAAAAATAATGTCACTCAGTATTCTTCATCAGATTCAAGGCTAGTAAGGTTTAACATTCTGTACAAGTCAAGTCAATACAGGCTCTGATGACATTCTTAGGAGATTAGCATGGGGATAAAACTACCCTGCCGAACAATCTTGGTATGAGTCAAGGTACTCTTAATGTGTCTCCTAACTTCCGCAACTGAAGCTTTATCAGACATGAAGGGAAAATTCAAAATTGGTGATGCACACCTGACCTTGGAGTGTTAACAGTAGCAAGTCTTTGATTCTCTACATTGTATTAATATAGGAAGCAGTCTTGTAGGTCTATCTATCAAAATAGCCAGGGATTGCTGTAACAATGTTTGCTTGATATGCATTAAAAAACAGTTTAAAAGAAATGAGTAATAAATTTGAGGTTATTGAAAGGAATAAAAGCACATCATAATATCTGTATAGGATTTAATATATTCTATTATAAGTTTTGTTGTGCACATGTAATGAATTTGATGCTGTTGTGATATAAAACCGCGGTATTAAGTTACAACATTGAGAATCACATGTATTAACATTTTCTTTTTTAATTTAAATTTATTTAAAACCATTTATTATTATTATTTTTCAGATTTGATATCTGCAGATATTCATGGTCAAAAGCATTTTCATTCTTAACGATTTACTAATTTCATTTTCATGTGTTATTGAGTTGAAAAGTAAAATTTCACATCCCAAGATTTATTATAGTCAGTGACTGGTGCAGAATGCTAGGTTTCTTCAAAATTTTATCACGGAGGCTGGAATTCTTTGGCCGCGAAAGAAGGTAAGTGAAAGCTATCTCATGTTATGTATCACCAAGCACAACTATCCAATATTGCAATTCCGGGAACTGACTGTAGTAATCTAGTTCGTTGTAAAGGAAACCCAGATGATATCTCAAATAGTTTCATCCCTGCATTTAATCCCATGTTCGTTGGTTTGAGAATTTGCAGTTTAATATTAGTGCAAAGGCTCAGAGGAAGGTTGCTCGTGAAATTAAAACTGCTCGTGCTTTTGGTCTATTGCCATTTACTTTGATGGGAAAGAAGCCATTCCAATTTGGTAAAACTATGGAAGATCTGGATGAAGATTATAAATATGATATTTATGTTGAAAATGCTGACGAACTAGAAGATGTTTCTGGAGTTGAAGCTCCAGTTCTGACTGAGGATTTGGATATCCCAGATTTGGGAAAAGGATGAACAAAAATGTTAGTCTTCAAATTACACCATGTACTTGTGTTCTAGAATTCAAGATAAAATGTCTGCCATGGGCTAAAGAGGAAAGCCATCTTGTAGATTGAGAAGGCAATACAGTGTTACATCAATATCGATTCAACAAGTTTATATAGTGTTTTTAAGGGATTTGGTAACCCCCAAGTGATTTAATTTTGAAAATCTCTTCTATCTTCTCTAATATGTGGTATGTTGTATTTGGTTTTTGTGAGATGTAGGCAAAATGTGTGTTATTTTATCCTTAAATTTTGTTCATTAATCTCTATCCCTTTTCATTTTAAGCTTGCAAAGAGTGTAATATTAGGAAAAACATGTTTTATTTCCTTAAATTTGTTATTAATCTTTTTCAGTGCAACCTTGCAAAGCAAAATATCAGAAAATGCATTTTGCAATCTCTTTTTGGAAGACATGCCTGTGATTTTAGTTATGTGTTTGCTAAATATTCTTACAATAGTGTGTGTTTCTTTTAAAGAAAGTAAATGCTTTGATCTGGAGCTATGAATCAGTGAGGTCACAATTGGAGGACCTTCTCCTCAATGAATTGTGAATCTTGACAAGATTAACAGTACGACTTAACCATCACAACATGCCAATTCCAGTTTTTACAATTATATGCTCATTACATGTAATGTTCTGAATTGAACTTTTTTCTATTTTGCAATTTTACAATGGACAATGCAGGAACCTAACACCTTTTGATCAAAGAATATTTTGATATACGATATTGGAAGAATATATGGTGAAAACAGTTAAATTGATTATTATAAAACAAGGGCTCTAGTGGACCGAGTCCCTGCCTTCTGTATAAATGGGAATCATGACCTTATCTAATGTATGAATATTTGGGCGAATCCCGATCATGGACATTCATTAAAAAGCTTCCATAATTTTCTATACAAGTAGTTATAATAAAGCTAATGGACTGTAGAACAAGAACAAAAGTAAGAAGGAAGAGATAAATTCACATAAAACTGGATAATCCTGTACAAAAGTAAATAATTACTAATTTAAACACAACCAGAAGTATGTATGTTGTTTTCTATTCATTGAAACTTTATAAAATTTATAGTCCCAGTCCACTTTTGTCCGGTACATGTATGACTTTAGAGTCATACAAAATACATTAGTTTGCCGTTCTGTTTTCATGATAACAAAAGAAGCTGAACGTTGATATTTTCTTATAATATTAGGTGGATTTCATGCTTCCTGCATGGTATTTGTACACTGCTGCTACTCGTGTCTCGACTGTTCCTGCAAAATATCAGAGTCAGAAGGTCAGAAGTGTTATGAGAGGTGGAGCTGTCTATTGGGAGCGTAGAAAGAATGTTTGAATCTTATTGTTGTGTTACCTTAATGGCTAGAAGATAGTAGTAGCCAAAAACTTTATGGGATGATTCAATGTTCATGTACCCTGCAACCAAAACCCGTGACAATCTTGACTCTGTTCTATCAAACTCCTCTGCAATGTAACAGTCAGCGCAAATCAAACTTCTTAGCTGTCCAAAAACCCACTGCAGTATGTTATATTGATTTTATGTCAAAAATACTGGTAGACAAAGGCAAAAATATGATGATATAGTAAAGAAAAGAGGGTTTTCGAGCATTACCTCAAAATCAGTTGACATGTCAATGAAAATTGGAACAGTTGACAACCCTCACTATTTTCAGCTCCTCTACAATGCAAGAGTCGGTCGCGTTTGAAAACCCTTCACTATTTTGAGCTCCCCTACAATGCAAGAGTCGGTCAGACACTTGTCTCTTTGCCACTTCTCCGAAAACCTTACCTCTATTCTCTCCAAAGTATGCAATTAATTTCTGTTCCAGCTTTCTGACATAATAAATTCATCTCTATCTCTTGGTAATCAATGCATTTTATCTCATGGCCCGTGCCCTGTCACAATTTTATTTTATTTTTAAATCTGAAAAAAGTCCAAAAACACCACTAAATTTTGATTCCTCCAATCAGAAATTAGGAATATCCATTTAATAATTGTTAAATATTGCCTTCCTGAACTTTACAATATGACATTGTGCAAGCAAAAACAAAAATTAAATCAGGATCCACCGAAAACATTAGATCCCTGCCTCGCAGGGACTAACAATGCTACTTTTGTAACAAGACCCAAACTCAATAAATAGATTTAGAGCTTTAAATATTTATTTTGGGCAGTAAGCTTTTCAAATTTAATAAAACTGAAAATTGAAATAACCAAAGCCAGTTCTGGCGGAAAGCTTTTTGAGAAACGTAGGAATTAGAATTAGAAATATAAGAGTAACAATTTTTTTTCATACTTACAAAACAAAAATCAACCTCTAAAATATTAAATTGCAAGTGCAAAAGTATATTCGAAATGTTCAGCTTTTCAAATTTAATAAAACTGAAAATTGAAATAACCAAAGCCAGTTCTGGCGGAAAGCTTTTTGAGAAACGTAGGAATTAGAATTAGAAATATAAGAGTAACAATTTTTTTTCATACTGTGGCGGTATAGCCTTCTAAACTTACAAAACAAAAATCAACCTCTAAAATATTAAATTGCAAGTGCAAAAGTATATTCGAAATGATTGCGAACATTGACGATGTTATGTCAAATCTGATGATAAATGCTAATCACAAATCTTAGCGATCTTACCAAATTGGTGGAGTCAGCATAGTAGATACAATTATATCAGGCTGCCATAGTTTGTCAGTTGGAATAGCGAAGACAAGTAATAGCGAAAAAGAGACTAGCTATCTCCTAAGTGGTACATCCTTACCAAACATGAATTAATTACAACATAAAATAATTATTTTATAAAGAAAATTGTGCAGTATTAGTTAATTCGAAATAAGTGGCAAGAGAAAGCTGGGGTCCCCTTAACATTAATAATATGATGATTAGAAAGCTATGACAGGACATAATTAACATTAATAATAAGATTGGCTAATGGATTTTATTCTCTTCACTCTCCTCTCAAGGAACTCAAATAAGAAAATACGCCAGTAATAAAATTACCTAAATAAATAAAAGGCTATAATGATTAGAAAGCTATGACAGGACATAATTAACATTAATAATAAGATTGGCTAATGAATTTTATTCTCTTCACTCTCCTCTCAAGGAACTCAAATAAGAAAATACGCCAATAATAAAATTACTTAAATAAATAAAAGGCTTCCTATCTTGAACTCCTTTATTGAAGGGTTTTCTTCTTAGTACTGAAGCAGTCAATCCTTTTCATAGCTTAACTCTTTATAGTAATTTTAAAGAAAAATGGTATTGGATATTTATTTTTTGTCTATACATACTTTAATTTTGAATTTGTGCTCAATTTTTAGTGTTAGTTTTGGTTCTATTTTTGAAAAGATATATTTTTTTATTAGAGGAGCAACAACCATTATAATTAATCTTATAATTTTGTAGCCCTACCTTGAATGCTTCCTCATTCCGATGTAACATTTGAGCTGATGTTTTAACTTGCAACTGTTATTTATTTATGTTTTTCAGCATGAAATTGTTTGGTCTCATCCAAAGTAAGTTTTAAAAAATATTCGAAATAATTTAAGATTATATATATATATATATATATATATATATATATATATATATATATATATATATATAATCCGAATCAAGAGGCACTGAGAGGACAAAGTTGGGTAGAAGTCCTTTAGTTTAGCCAAATTCATTAGCAACCAATATCTTGGTGAACATAATAAAAGATTAGAAACCATTATTCACTCTCAAATAGTGCTTTCTAGTACTTTTTACCTTCCTTAATAATCAGTCTTGAAATAGCTTCCATATCTATGCTCCTCGTTAGGGGATAATAAATAAAAATAAAACTAAGTCATCTGCACAAAAAAATAAATATATAAATCGTTGAAGAATAAAGTTGTTCTACCAAAGAGGGGAGACCAACAAAGAGAACCAATTAAATGGCAGGAAATGAATCACACATATTATTCATTCCTTTAGGAGTACAATGGCCTCATATATATTACTACTTCATCTCCTATTACAATCAAAGAGAAGAAATCAATCTACTGGCATGAACAAAAGGGGACAGAGGTTCCTCCTCTTCTACAATACTATCATGGTCAGCTACAAAAGATTCTGAACATTCCAAGCTCACCTATACTTTGTTTTCCTAGGTTCCTATTATTTCCTCAACTATGCATTGGTCTATCCACTCATGAACCCAAGGTTGATGGACATGTAGAAAGTTTAAGAGGAAATTGACATTTTCAAGGATTATAGGGAGCCAATCCAAAATTTTAGCAGGTCAAAAGTTGAGACAATTAGATATAATGAGACCAATTATTGACCATGCTAGGGGATATCGTAATGGCAAAGAAAGGGCCAAATAAAAGATAATTACATGGGTTTGGCATGTGTGATTAATAATTACTTAATTACCCATTGCAAGGAATAATGAATTGTACTAAACTCTTAGGCACCTAACACAACTCACTTAGTAATCATAATCTGGAGTAGTGATTGAAAAGAAAGAAAGAAATGGTGATCTTTTAAATTGCGTGAGGTGAGATCTCTAATGTTTAAAAGAGATAGTATGCATGCATCTAATGATAAATGCTAATGCTATGAGGACTTATACCAATAACTACAAAATATACGAGCAAGCTTGCTTAAAAAGAGTATCCTTGGTAGACTAAATTGTGAATTAGTTCCCAAGATATATTCATTAACTAGTAGGTGGATTACCTAACCCCTAGTTAGCTAGCTCATCTACCCTCTTATTGCCTTCTCGGTAGATATGGTTTATTGTAAGTTTATCAAAATGCTTGCATAGCTCAACAACCTTGGAGAGTTCAACATCTAATTTCCAACTTGTGAGGGAACCCTTTCTGAGGGCAGTAATTTTTATGGACGAATCTCCAAGTTCCCCAAATCCAATTCCTTACAACGAACTAAATCTTATTCTAAGCTCAAGATTTTTTTCCAATTATTGTTGGTTACTTCTATAGTTTTAGCAATATACAATATCTCCTTACCTTCATCATTATGAATGCTACACCCTATGCCTGCCTCTCTAGGGATACCTATAAAGGCCCTGTCAAAATTGAGCTTAAACCAACCTATCTTCGATACCATCTAGACACACTCCTCTCTAGGATTAATTTCTTTAGATATTTGTTTTATCGATAAAGGGGGAAATTTTCAATCCTATCCAATGGCCCCCACATCTTTTCATTCCAATGATTCATAACTGAAGATAGTGATATTTTAAGGAATATAAATAAAAGTGATTTTGTTAGATTTTTTTTTTTTTAAAAACTTCAAATTATTTTCATCTCGCCAGTGTATGATCAAACAAAATAATAGGTTGAGTCTTGATTGCACTTGAGAAGTGGACATAGATTTTGTGAGATATCTTTAACTTGAAACTAATAGAAACATAGCCATTTCAAATGTGTTCTTACAAGAAAAAACATGAGCGCAAAATGTGTTATTTTTTATTTTTGTGATGCAAATCATTATGATTTTACTATTAACTTTTGTAATTACTCTTTGCCTTGTAATTCTAAGTCCGAAGAAACAAAAAAGAGAAAATATGTTTTATAATGTACTACTATGAATAGGTATTTTAGAAAGAGTTTTCTATTCTTGATAATTATTTTCAGATTTATTCATTTTATATTATATTTTAATGTTCTTAAAATAATTACATTACGATGAAAATTTACGATCTTAAAATATATGTAGAAATTAGTTTCTTATATTGCTATTTACAAATATTTTAATCAATCATCAATAATAATATTTTATTCATACGATCATCAATAATATCTATCTCTAAAAACATTCAAAATGAAATGGTAAGGATGTGCCAAGTCACCCATAGTCATTGCCAGTCTCCTTTTGCCTTTGCGTGAGAGCTTTGAGAACATGTCATAAAGTGAGAGACATCAATTGGAATAACCAACAATTGATTTCTATGAACACATGCCTATAATAGACAAGAAACTCAACCAAAACATTGGGATAAATTGAGAGACACGAAACAAAATGTAAAGATAAATAGAGTCCCACTAACATATAATTGTCTAATTTCCATGTTGTTATTGAGTACAGAGTTGGGGTAAAATGAAACTAGGAGAAATACACATAACATGATTCCCATCAATGTTATTTGAACATACAATTCATAGATAGCATATGAGACTAATGTTTTTAGGTGAGTGCTTTGCAATTAATATTGATTTTTAAAAATATGCCAATATATTTATCCTATGGTTTATAGTGAAGTATTTTATTAAGCTATTTTTCTTACCTTTTAAATTAATTTCTCATTGGTTGTTCATATTTTGGCAACGATGTTTTAATTTTAATTTAAAATTTGAAAAAAAAATCAATTTTACCCAATCAAATCTCAGAGATTGAAATGTATGTTTTGATTTCTCCTAAGTTTAAATGCATGTTTTTTTGTTCCTGCACAAACAAAATGGTCGAACGAATTCAATTAAAACTAGTGAGTCCTTCATTTTAGAATTTTAGCCTTGAAAGTCAAAATCTTCGTACTTAGCTTGTCCATATCTTTGTGATTTGTTCCATTTTTTTGAGGTGGTGTTATTTGTATGGACACAGGGAAAGCAAAAGGCAAAGAAGAACAATGAAGGTGTAGAGCAAGTGAAGCGGCCTATATGTGCTGAAGTTCATCTCCAATATTTGGTTTGTCCTTAGTCCTTCTGTTTGAAATTGAATGCTCCAAATTAGGTATGTCTATCTTAGTCCCATTTTGATTTGAATGACAAAACCTCAACCATTGAGATTTTTTCTCAAATAATTTATAAGCATAGTTTTGATTAAGTAAAAACAGGTTTTGAAAGGACTTGAAACCTTGTACAAAGGGACAAGAAAGATATAACAATAAGAATCTTAAAACAACTATAGAGAACCACCTGACAAACTAGAGGGACACACTAATGTTCAGACCATGAGGGAAAACAACCTAAGTAAAACATAGACCATCAAGGTTTACATTTTGGTCCCTTCTTTTGAGAACATAATGCCATATCAAATGAAAGTTTGGAGGACTTTTCTTTTTTTCCTTTAACTGAAGTCCAACCATCCTCCACCTTCCCTGCAACTTTCTGCCAGTCCCCACTAACCCCCAAAACCCCTACAACCAAAGAGACAACAACAGTGTTCTGGAAAGAGTCAACAACAAAAGGGACAACAAACAAATTCTGACCCAAAGCAAGCAAAGGGTCTGGAAGCACAAAGTCAGCAGGAGACGGATCATCAACAACACTTTGAGTCAAAATCATTGTAGGGACAACATGTGCAACATTAGAGACATCAACATAATCCTCATCTAAAGTGAGATCAATATGCGAAGAACTATCCAACCCATCCACAACCGAAGTAGCTTTCTGAACCGTATAATGATCATTTGAAACTCCCAACCACCAAGAAGGTGATTTCTTTGATCTAACCTTATTAGAGGAGCATCGAGCAGCAAGATGATCAGTATTATGATACTTCCTACATATGAAGGGAATACCTTCATAATCAGGAAGCTGAATCCATGAACCACTTGAAGAAGCCAGCTTTATCATAGCAAGGAGCCCTTTAGAGATATCCATCTCCACAAGGATGCGAGCATACGTTGTCCTAAAGACATTGGAGGAAACATAATCAACCATTAAGAAACCCCCAAGGGCTTCCCCCACAACTTCTAAGACTGAGTCCTGCCATAGGTGAAGGGGAAGATTCGACAATCTAATCCAAAGAGGAATCTTATCAAAGGGCTCAGTAGTCGGATTGAATGCCGGATACCAAGGTTTGGCCATCAAGGGAGAACCATTCCTCCCAAGAGAAACCATGACACAGGACGAAATTGACGAAATTTATAAACATAGTTGAGTTGGATTATACCTAACTATCATTTGGCTTGAATTATTCAGTCTCTCTGATCAATATAAATGTTGAGCTTGGTAATATGCCTTGCAGGAAAATAAAATATCGGAGATCACAACTGGGTTAGAAGTAGATTGAATGACAATGCACCTTTTACAGGATTCAATTATCCCATGCAATACCAATGCCAATGTCATTCACTCTTTCATCTCAATCTGAATCTTCCAATATTACGTAGGAAGGGTATGAAGGAGACACCACAATTTCTTTTCACAACGCGAACCTCACTATACATTCTTCTATCAGTCTCGAACTATTGCATACCCGTAAATTACGAGGAATATGATCTCATTAATCACAGGGGATTCTCATTTGCTGCATATACAATTTTTCAAATAGCCCTATCAACATGTATGACAAGTTCGATAATGGTATAGATGCGCGTAAAGTGTCCACTCAAATGATAAAATGTGACATCTCCTCATGGAATACCACAATTGAAGCTTCCTGAAGACATGGTTTTCCTTGCCAAGCACTAGCTCTATTTTACCAAATGCAACAAATAGGTGCTTAGCTCGATCGATTCACATTTTCTTGCATACTCCAAGAGTGTGCTGAAATAAGAGTTTTGGAAGTTGGTATGAAAGCCCATCAAGATATAATGAAAAGGGCGATTTGTTCGGATGTTGTAATTCTGGATACTCTTATAGATTTACAAAAAAATATTGAAACATACACAAGGGATGCAAATGGTTTGACAAAATGCCTTGGAGAGCATGATCTCATGAAATTCTATCATTGCAGGGTATACTCAAAATGGTGTACTTATAAGGCTTAAATGATTTGAAAAAATGCCTTAAAGAGTGTGATCTCATGAAATTCTATAATTGCATAATTGCAGGGTACACTCTAAATGGTTTACTTGATAAGGCTTTTGGATATTTTGATGTAATGCCAAAGAAATAAGAGGTCTTGTGGAATGTTATGATTTTAGAGTTTATACAAAATGACATAGTAATAAGGGGACGCATTCCCCTCTTTTGCCCTACATATTTGAGACAATTATGCACCGGAAACTTGGGGACTTTGTTCATTTGTCCCTTGTGACATCATTAGATTTTGCCACCTCCACTGAGTGTTGTGATGCTGAGCCCAATCATACTCAAAAGTTAATTTTTTTCCCACTTCATTCAACATGTTCCCTCACTCCAGCTCCCCCCACCAAATTTTACTATGGGGGTTTGCGGCCAATGACCCCATGCTCTAGGGGTCAAGGTGCAACCCCCCTTGTGGGATCCTAGGGCATCACCCTAGTCACGGTCAATGGGAAATGCCCCTTGTGCATTCTTGATGTCAACGACCCTAGGTGTGCTCCTTGTCACGATACAAGGTGGGGTCAAGGGATAGCTCCACTGAAGGCAAAAATGAATTTACTATTGTAAAAAGGTACTAGGAGTTGTTTTTTTTTTATTGGTCATCTTATTCTAACCTTAGTTTTGTAAGCGATATAAAGATTGTTTAAAATGGTTTACGATTAGGGATTTCATAATGTATGATGAGATAGTAGCTTCTTGTAATAATATTAGGTTGTAAGGGATTGCAAATTGTAATCACTAGATAATAAGAATATTAGACTTGGTGTTTGGTAGATGTAGTGTAAGGATTGAGTGAACCATGTTAAATCTTTGTCTTGTGTTCTCTTCTATGTGATTTATTATTTTTCGATATTGATTATATTTGCATATAATTATTATCCTTTACAGGAAGATTTCATAGTTGAGTGGGAGCGATGACACACAAGGGTAAGCTGAAGGTTGAGAATTTTAATGGGCATAACTCTCAGTTATGAAAAATGCAAATGGAGGACTATCTTTATTAGAAGGATTTATGGTGGCCATTGCAAGGAAAATCCAAGAAACCAACCGCCATGACATATGAGGACTTACTATAATTTTCTGCCAATGACATAGAATTTAATTCTTTCTCCCATCATTTCCGTCCATTGACTAGGGATGTCAATTATTGTCAATCTATATGTGTTTCAGACTAAACAGTTCCTTAAAAGAATCTAACATTTTTAAATTTTTTTTTTGCATCTGGAAAACATACAAATATAGATATTGAGGGTTTCTCAAATTCCCAAATTAACTCGATAGTTTTGATATCTTTATAAAATCTAGGATAGTTATAGGTGCTTAAGCTATAAGAAATCAAGGCTTTGTCAAATACTTCAGACTCGATATTCCACTTGAAAAATAGGGGAAAGTGTTGACTTCAGGATCGAGAAACACTAATAATCTTTCTCAACTCTCTTGGATAGTATGCCCAATTTATCATCTAGCAAATAATGAGGTGAAATAGTTTTTGAAAACAATAAGAAGTTTTAGAAATTTCAAATCTATCGGTCATGCCAAAGGGTGGCTGGTAAGTGTTAGAATCTGAAAAGATTAATAACCCAGAAAACTAGTGCAAAGAGTAAATATCTAAACTATGAATGCAAATGATACAAAATCAAAATAGCATCATAGAGTTAGTCTCCAAGAGAGTAATGCAAATGCTGGAAGCAAAATAGCATTAAGAGGACGCAAAAACCAGAGATGCAAATACAAGCCAGATAGCATGCTTATATAGGCTAGGGAGAGGGACAAGGTGACAACACCAACCAATGAGGAGCAACCGTTTATCAGACTAAAGATAGAAAAGTATCTTCCCAAGATAGCTAATGGATGCTCACATGTAGGAAGGTGACACCTCACAACCATTCACCTAATAATACATGCTTTATTAACCTAAGCGAGATTACTAAAAGTGTAGGAAAAACCTAGCAAAATAGGAAAAATAAAAAACTACACTAACACCCCCCCTAAGTGAAGCTTAGGTGGATGTAGAAATGGGTCCCGGTAACAAGGCCTGATCAGGTACCTAATACAAGAAAAAGAATTAGATGAAGGAAACTAAGCCTCCAATCTAAGAAATGTCCCAAAGAGAGGAACAAAAAAGAGCATGAAGCATCTCCGAAGCATGAAGCTGCAAACACTGTCAGAAGAAACTGCTGGAACCCCCACTGAAATAGTGCATGACCAAGTAGAGAAGAGAAAGTCTGAAGAGCTGATCAATCGAAGAGGTGACCTCCAAAGGTAGGAATGAATGAGTGTCTATATAGTAGATGAACCATCTCACTGAAATGCATAGGTGCCTAGCCACTGCATCTGCCTAGTACATAGGAATAAAAACTGAATACATAGATCACTCAACCGAACCAAGGAAGCAATAGAGCCAATAGGTGAACCCGCCCATAATGCTAAATAGGGAGAGGGGTGACAGGAACACTGAAATGCAATGCCAAAAACATCTGCAAGAAGAAGAATCAGGAACACCAACAGTGCAATACAAGTACAAGCACAAGATAAAGGGCGGTGTCACCAACACACTGCATGGGCTAATGTCGTGGAAGAAAAATTCACTTGAAAAAGGTGGATGAGCACAAAATGGCAAAACATCATGACCCCCCATGGCACTTTATAACTGAGTGCGAGTATAAACAAACACAAGGTGTACAAGATCCCAGATATGCAAAAGCAGACACTTTATCTCAGTGCGTTTACAGAAAAAAGAATGCAACAGAATAGAAGCATACAATGCTAAGAAGTCAGAAAGAAGAGTGAGCCAAAAGAACAGAAGAAGAGATTCCAGGACCTATACAATCCAAGTAATCCGCCAAAGTGCAAAAGTGCAAAACTCGAAGGAGAAAGAACTTGAAGCAGAATCTGGATAAAAGACCTTTGCAACTGAATAACTCACAGAACCAGCTTTCCAACGATATCTGGCGAGCCCATAAAAGAGTCCGAATGAGCGAGATATGGCTCCCGGAAGGCAAAATAGAACATCTAGCTTTGACTGCCAAAACAGGCAACCAAACTATAGCAAAAATAAAAAAAACTTGTACCATCATCTCCGTCTTAGAACCAGCTTTCCGACACATTTTTCGGATTGAAAAAATACGTCCGTATGCTCAAGTTACGAAAGAAAAACCAACAGGGCCTCCTCATGAAGAGCATATGCTAAAAGTAAAACTTGGGCATAATAATCAAGGAAACAAATAGCACCACTGCGATCTACTCGAAAAATCATGCACTTCCAAAAAAAGAATCGCCTCGATATGAGGTCTTATGAGAAAGTTATGATCCTTCGAAGTTTCCAAAATGAGAACTGTGTACAATCACGGCTGAGAATCTGCAATTTTTGAAGAATTCATGCATGAAAATCAAAAAACAACTTCACTAGTGGATAGAGCACAAAAAAATAGCCAAGTTCATAACAAGAATCATCAAAATCAGAGTTCGTATGAGCAAGAATGAGACATTTGAAAACTGCGTTCAAATCTGCAACTGCCAATGGAGAGGGGGTATGGCTGTAGCTTTGCATGCTTGATTCTGCAAAATATACAACTTGCATGCAAAATCTAAAAAATACCCAGATGGTTTTTCGAGACTGCGAACAAAACCCAGAAAGTGTTTTTCTTGTTGATGTACAGAAGATGTTGCTGTAGTGTAAATCAGATGCCTTTAACAGTAAAAAATGGCTCCAAAAATCAAAAAACGACCCTAGCAACTAGAATCTGACATGCAAATGCTAGATCAGCTTCCTAAGTCTATCAATGGCATGCTGGAACCTGCAATACTGATTGAAAACTCCAAATATGCAAGTTGGTTGTCAGATTTTAGATTGAAACCCCAGAGAAAAACCGTTTTTGTCAAAACTTTTCTGATTCTCAGAATCATCCAAAGATGCAAGAGAAGAGCATACTTCATTTTTCAAAAAACTACAATAAAGTTTATTTGTCCCCCCCGAATCTCTCAAATAAAGAAACTAAAATCTACTTTTGCACATAGAAAAACTCTGATACCATGTTAGAATCTGAAAAGATTAATAACCCAAAAAACTAGTGCAAAGAGTAAATATCTAAACTATGAATGCAAATGATACAAAATCAAAATAGCATCATAGAGTTAGTCTCCAAGAGAGTAATGCAAATGTTGGAAGCAAAATAGAATTAAGAGGATGCAAAAACCAGAGATGCAAATACAAGCCATGTAGCATGCTTATATAGGCTAGGAAGAGGGAGGAGGTGGCAACACCAACCAATGAGGAGCACCCATTTATCAGACTAAAATTAGAAAAGTATCTTCCCAAGATAGCTAATGGATGCTCACATGTAGGAAGGTGACACCTCAAAAACCTAGCAAAATAGGAAAAATAAAAAACTACACTAACAGTAAGAAGTGGAACATTTAATGAAATCATTAAGAACATAAGTTGCTTCAAATTTAGATGTCATTGTCATTCCACAGATTGAAATGTTTGGCTGAAAAAAGTAAGGAAATATGAGAACTACAATTAGATCAAAGCAACCAGTGTATTTTTAGTTCCTTACTCAGTAATAGAAAATACAAATAACATATCATTCATACCTAACTATATTTTTCAATCTATCCATCCTCTCAAAGAAAATACAATGAGCATTCGATCAACTCAATTTCTAGATTTGTATGGAGATTTAATTTTAAAATGTTAGCCTAAATAACCATGACAATATAATCAAAACTTGTTTCAAATATATTTCAAGAAAGGAGCTGAAGATAATTTTAGCATGTTTACAAAGTGTAGAACAAAAAAATGATAAATGAACTGTTTTAGAAATCCCACAGGAGGTTTCTTGTAACATGTATCTACAATACGTGAAAGTCTGAGTCATGATTGCGGCAGGTTTTAAGAATGGTTTTGTTGGATCCTTGGAAATTGGTATGTTATGCTATCATGCATTATATCACTTTTGAGGGTAGGTTCCATATTTTATACTACTATCATTTCCCTATTTTGAACCAATTTAGGAACCATTACCTCATTTCGTTTCCCTACCTCATCCTACATTCTATGGAAGATAATATCCTTAAGGTTAGGGAGAAGATGAAAAAGAGTAAACCCTATAATGTCCTCCACTAGGCTTTTATGTTCAGATTGTTCAACTTTCACAAAATCCTTTGCCTTTCCCATCCTAGAAATATAAAAAATAATAGTAACAACTTCTTAATATTGTGGCGGTTATAGCCTTCTAAACTTACAAAAAATAAGTCAACCTCTAAAGTATTAAATTGCAAGAACAAAAGAATTTTAAAAATTGATTGCCAACATTGACAATGTTAGGTCAAATCTGAAAATAAATGCCAATTACAAATGCTAGCAACCTTCCCAATTCTGTAGAGTAAGCATAGTAGATATACAAATGGAAATATATAATTGTATCAAGATGCTAATTTTTTCGATTGGAATAGCAAAGACCAATAATATTGAAAAAATGATTAGCAATTTGCTAAGTGGTACAACCTTATCAAACACTAAGTAATTATTTTATAAATAAAATCAGTGGTAGTAAAGTATTAGCTAATTCAGAATCAATGGTAGGAGAACTATGAAAGCTAGGGTCCAATTCGATTATTAGAAAGGTAGGATAGAACATAATTAATACTAAGATTGGCTAATGGATTTTAAGCTCTTCACACTCCCCTCAAGAACTCAAATTAGGAATACACCAGTAATAAAATTACCTCAACAAATAAAAAGGCTTTCCATCTCGAACACATTTTTTGTCAAAGGGTTTTCTTCATTGTACAAAAAAGATGAGCACGGTTTTTTTTAAGGACTTGGTAACATGAATCATTTCATTGGAAATCCTTCCATAGCTCAACTCTTTATACAAATTTTAAAGAAAAATGGTATTATTTATTTATTTTTATGTTTGTCTCTCCAAACTTTAATTTTGAATTTGTACTCAATTTTTAGTGTTAGTTTTAGTTTTGTTTTTGAAAATATTATTATTTTTTTTCAGAGAGAAGCAATAACCATTAGAATTGACCTTATAATTTTGTAGCCTTGATCTTAAATAGTAATTTTACTAAAATAGGAATAAAGCCAAAAAAGACAAATATTAATAACCTTCCCTCCATATAATGCACTGTAAGAGATAATGGTGCTTTATGAGTCTTGGTCATAAATTTGCTCTTTAAAACCACTCTATTAAAGTTGCTATTGGTTCTTCTCACCAAAAACCTAAAAAGTTTCCCAATGTTGTAGATCCTCGAGCAAAACAGGATTAGGCTTAAGATTCTCAAAAGGAAACCAAAAATAAAAAAATCTAGACAAATGAATTAACAAAAGAAAACAAATTTGAAAGGAAAAAAATCTTTATAGGAAGATTGACATAAATATTACTGCTCTTTAGAGCAACACATTTCATATTAATGCACTTCCCTCTCTTGCAACCAAATTGTTACCCTATTTGTAGCCGAAAATAATTGTAGGATTTTAGAAGGACATGAATTAAGTGTAAGAAGACAATCCTCTCTTGATGAATGCATATTAACTTACTATAATTATCTGCCAATGGTGTGGAATCTGATTCTTTCTCCCATCGCTTTCTCCCATGAACTAGGGATGTCAATGGTTGACAATCTGTACGCATTCTATATTTAATAGTTCTAAAAAGAATCTAACAATTTTTTTGGCGTCTGGAAAAGGTACAAATCTAGATATCAAAGGTTTCTCAAATTCCCAAATGACTTGATAGTTTTGACATCTTTACAAAATAACATAGTTCTAGGTGCTTAAGCTATAAGAAATCAAGGCTTTGTCAAATACTTTAGGCTTGTTATTGCACTTGAAAAATAGAGGAAAGTGTTGACTTCACGATTGAGAAACACTAATCATCTCTCTCAACTCTCTTGGACGTATCCCCAATTTATCATTTGGGAAATTATGAGGTGAAATAGTTTTTGGAAACAATGAGAAGTTGTAGGCATTTCATACCTATGGGTTGTAGCAGAGGGTGGTTGGTAAGATGCAGAACATTTAAGGATATCATCAAGAACATACGTTGCTTCACATTTAGATGTCATTGTCATTATTTCATAGATTAAAATATTTGGCTGAAAAAAGTAAGGAAATATGAGAACTACAATTAGATCAAAGCAACTAATGTATTTTTAGTTCCTTTCTTAGTAATAAAAAATACAAATAACATATCATTCATACCTAACTATATTTTTCAATATATCCATCCTCTTAGAGATAATGCAATGAGCATTCAATAAATTTGAGTTCCAAATTCGTATGGAGATTTAATGAAAAATGTTAGCCTGAATAACCATGACAATATAATGAAGCCTTGTTTTAATCATATTTCAAGAAAGGAGCATGGAGATAATTTTAGCATGTCTACGAAGTGTAGAACAAAATATACAACAGGTGAACTATTTTAGAATTTCCATGGGATGTTCCTTGTAATATTTATATACAACACATGAAATTCTAAGTTGTGACTATGGTGGGTTCGTAAGAATTGCCTTGCCAGATCCCTCGAAAGATGTATGTTACAATACCATGCGTTATATCACTTTAGAAGGTAGGTTCTAGATTTTTTACTACTATCATTTCCCCTTTTTATTCCATTTTAGGAACCATGATCTCATTTCATTTCCCTACCTCATCCTACATTCTATGGAGGATAATATCCTTAAGGTTAGGGAGATGTAAAAGGGTGACCCCTATAATGTCCTCCGATGGGATTTTATGTTCAAATTGTTCAACTTTCACAAAATCCTTTTCCCTTCCTAGCCTATCAATGTTTAGGTTGTTCTCCCTAACCCTGCTATTTCCACCTTGACCCTCAAATTTTGGCATAGGTTGTGTCTACTATTGATACTAAAAGGCCTAAGTCCTCTTTGCACCATATCTTAAGAAAATAAAAATGGAGAAGGGTATCTAGATTGGATTTTAATGTGGAAATGGAAGGAGGAAGATGGATGTCCCTTAGGAATAAGAAAAAATAGGTGAAAATGGATCCCAAGATCAAACATGAGCACTTTGCTAGTTCAGATTCCATTGGTAGTGGAAAAATAAAACCCCATAGAAAAGGTAGAAAATGAAGGCATCAAGGAAGAAAAAAATTGATGATGTGGAAGAGGAGATAAATAGTGAAGGGAAAGGGGCAAAATGTAGCCCTACTGATAGTCACTTGAGCACTATTCCATCTCATGTTTTAGATACTCTCAAGAATGATACTCCTAAAAACTATAAACAAAGGGGTGAAAACAGTGAAACTCTCTCCTCCCCTCCTTGTAAGAATAGAAAAGGAAAACAAATCCAAGATAAGGTGATGGTTGGAAATATAAGAGGAGTAAATGAGAGGGGAGGGGTGAATCAATTACTACAAAAATAAATCCATGATCCCTTTTAATGTTAGTACAAAATGCAAATAAATAACTGAATACTACTGTAGCTCAGTAAACACAAAGAGTGCTATAACACGATAGTAACTAGATTAGCTTGGTAAAAGGTTAAGATAAGAACCATTAGATGTTATCTGTGATAACCATTACTTTAACTTTGCTACAAACACATAACATAAATAACATGAACACATTTGACACCAAGATTTAATGTGGAAATCCAATTTGGGAAAAACTACCAATAGCAACTAGTTACTAATTTTTAGTCTTTTGAAGCGAGCCCTGTTAGGAGCCAACCCTGTTAAAGGTTAAAAAACATATTGTTAGGTGTGACTCTATTAAAGGATTTAATCACCTTGTTAGGAGTGGCTTGGTTAGATGTCTTGAGAACAATTCAATGGAATTGCCACCTTGTTAGAGGATTTGCAAATAGCTGTTAAGCCAACTCTGTTAAGAGATTTAGATCACTACTAAAATGGTTAGAGAGTAACAATGAAATGACCTAATTTGAATGCAACTTAATTGCTAATTTTAGATCTTTGTTCTGGCTTGTACTTGATCCTTCCTGATTAAATATGACTTTGTTGCACTACAAGAATATTCAACTTATCCTTCAATTTCACTTCTTCTGCTTACCAACAGATCTTCAATCACATCACCATAATTCACACATTCTCTTGCATTGACTTGCACACTTTCTTTCACTCTTTGAAATCACAACTTGACCTTATTCTTATACCTTCCATTTTGTTAGGTTGGCTCAAATACAACTTATAATAACCAATATTCATCACCTTAGTTAGCTGGAATCAATAGATAGATCAATTAAACTTAATATAACAAAATAGGAAAATGCTTTGCTAGTCGACCCTGCTCGGTAGAAACTAATTCTTAAGCAATTTCTTTCGTTAACCAACAAAAGCTTGATTAACACTGTAAACTTACGAAAAATATTTTGGCAAGCAAGTGAACTCGGTTAGCACTAGTTCCATCCAACTTTCCTTCGTTACCTGAGTGAACTCAATTAACACTTGCTTTCTGCGACTTTTCCTTCAATGCCCGAGTGAACCCCGTAGATACTACCTTCTAAACTAGGCAAATATAGGGATGCTCGGTAGACACTGAGAACTGTTTTCACTGCTCAAGTGGGCTTAGAATATATTGATTGATAATGATTATGACATTTGTGTAACATCAAAGACAACACACTATTAATCAATTGTATCTAACAATCTCCCTCTTTCATTGATGGCAACACAACATGTCTTAGCACAATGAAATTTTGGATTTGAGAACTCCCTTTGTCAGTATGAGCTTTTCCTTTCACTGAATTCTATCTACAATGGCTGATACCAAGTTCATTCAGAACATTCTCCCTCTTTTAGCATACTTCATCTTTTATAAGACTTCTCCCCTCTCTAGTTTTTGACTTTATTTTGGTTCCAAAAATTTCTTAGAGATATGACAGTAAACTTCTCCCTCTTTGACAACACATGCCAAAGACAATAACTCTATAAATTCCAATGTACCTTAAGTACTAATTCATTTACAATATGTCTTTGCCAATTCTGCACCAACTGATTGATCTTCAATAGGTTCTGGTTGATGAATTCACTAAACTTCATTTAGTGAATTTCAAATAGGGGAATGACCCCTAGCTTACCTCTTAGATACAAAAATGCATCCTTAGGTAATGGCCTAGTGAATATGTCTGCACTTTGTTCCTTTGTATTCACATATTCCAATCTGACTTGTTTATCTTGCACCAATTCTCTTAAGAAGTGATATTTTATAGCAATCTGCTTTGTTTTGGAATGCATTACTAGATTTTTTGATATGTTAATTGCACTGGTGTTATCACAATATATAACAATTGGGTCTTTGATTTCTACCTTCATTCCTTCCAACAGTTGTTTAAACCAAACAATGTTAGAGCAATTGACTATTGTTGCTACACATTTTTCCTTTGCTATGGATTGATAAGTATAGTTTTTCCTCTTTCTTGTCCAAGATACTAGTCTTTTACTAAGAAAGAATGCTCCACCACTAGTGCTTTTTCTGTCATCCAGACTTTCTGCCCAATCAACATCGGTAAATACTTTTAAGTCCAAATTGCCTCCAAGTTTGTACCATAAACCATAGTCTTCAGTACCTTTCGGATACCTCATGATTCTCTTGATTGCCATCATGTGATTTTCTTTGGGATTTGCTGAGAATCTTGCCACTATTCCAACTGCTAGAGCAATATGAGGCCTTGTGTGAACTACCTACTGCAATTTTTCAATCATTGATCTGTAAGTAGTCTTATCTACTTCTTTAGAATCATCATTTTTGGAAAGCTTATGTCCAGTGGACATAAGTGTTCCAACTGGTCTTGAATCTTCCATTCTAAATTTCTTCAGTATCTCCTTGATATACTTAGATTGAGTGATGTAGATATCATTCTTGTTCTACTGTATCTGCAATCCAATAAAAGAATTTTATTTCACCAAACACAAACATCTCGAATTGTTTTCTCATTTCTTCTGAGAATGCTTTGCATAAATCATCATTTCCTATAAATAAAGTATCATCAACAAATATTTCTACTAACACAATCTTCTTATCTGGTCCTTCCTTCAGACTGCTGTTATCATTAGTTCTTTGAAGACCAATCTGTACCAAGTAATTGTGGAGTCTTTCATACCAAGCTCTAGGAGCTTGCTTGAGACCATATAAAGCTTTGTGTAGTTTGCAACCATGTCCCTTTGCTAGGATCTAAAAAACCTTCTGATTATTCAATGTAGACCTCCTCATCAAGGATTCCATTCAAGAATGTAGATTTAACATCCATTTGATATGCTTTAAATCCTCTATGTGCTGCATATGCTAGTAAAGTTCTAACACCTTCAAGTCTTGCTACAAGAGCAAAAGTTTCACCATAGTCAATACCTTCTTCTTGAGAGTAATCTTTGCATACCAATCTTGCTTTGTCTCTTGATATGCTAGTAAAGTTCTAACACCTTCAAGTCTTGCTACAAGAGCAAAAGTTTCACCATAGTCAATACCTTCTTCTTGAGAGTAATCTTTGCATACCAATCTTGCTTTGTCTCTTGATACTTTTCCATCTTCATTCAACTTATTTCTAAATACCCATTTTGTACCAACTACATTTTTATCCTTGGTTCTAGAAACAAGAGTCCAAATTTTGTTCTTCTCTATATGTTCCATCTCTTCATTCATTGCTTCAATCCATCTTTCATTTTCTAGGGAATCTTTAACACTTCTAGGTTCAAATTTAGTAAGTAAACATGTACCTTTTAATTTGCTTCTTGTCATTATTCCATTTGATTTATGTCCAATGATTTGATCAGGTGCATGATGTCTTCTGACATATTTTGCTAATACAAGCTTCTTGGTCTTTGAATGAGTTCCATCATCTTCTTCTTGAATTTTAGTTTCAAGCTTGGGTCCTTCTATCTATGACTTGAGACCATCAGGGTCGGTTTGAACTAGCTCAGTAGCCTCTATTTATGACTCAGGTCCTTGCACCTTGTGTTGTACTATCTGCAACTCGGTAGCTATTGGAGTTTCTGGGGACTTGGAAGTTGAAGAATCTTTTCTTTCAGATAGATTAGGAAGGGTATCATGTTTATAGTAAATGAATTTTCTGTAGTCTTTAGGTTCCTTGCTACTTTCTTCTTCACTCTTTTCTGCATATTCATCAACTTTGACATGTGCACTTTTTATAATTTTGTGAGTAGATAAATTCAAACATCTGTATGCTTTGCTTCTACAGGAGTATCCTGGAAATATGCCTTCATCTCCTTTTACATCAAATTTTTCTTTTCTAGATTCTTTCAATATGTAACATTTGCTACCAAATACCTTCAAGTAACTTACATTAGGTTTGTAGCCATACCATAGTTGATAAGGTGTCTTGTTTGAATCTTTCTTCATTTGAACTTTGTTTAAGGTATGAACTGTAGTGCTAATAACTTCCTTCTAACATATGAGAGCAACATTCTTTTCAATCATTAGGGTTATTGTAAAATCCATCTATTTCTTTTTTCTGCTATATCATTCTGATGTGCTATACTAGGAGCAGATACTTATCTTTTGATTCCTCTTTCAATGCAGAAATTGTTGAATTCATGGGAAATAAATTCATCACCTTTTTCTGATGTTAGACATTTCAACTTCTTTCCAATTTTTTTTTTCTACTCTTGCCAGATACCACTTGAATTTTTGAAAAGCTTCTGATTTTCCTTTTAGGTACATTACTGTCATCATTCTAGAGTAGTCATCAACGAAAAGAATGAAATTTTTTTTTGCACCATAACTCTCTATTCCAATAGGTCCACATAAGTCTATATGAACAATTTCCAAGACTTCTTCTGACTGATAGTCTTTTTTTTTGAAGCTTGTCTTTCCCATCTTACCAATTTGGCAATTCTTGCATAGACCCATGTCAGGCTGCTTCAAACTAGGAATACCTCTTACTCTTTTATGTTTACTTATCTTAAGAAAATTATCAAAGTTCACATGACATAGTCTTTTGTGCCATAACCAACTTTCTTCTACTTGAGCAATAAAACATGAACAATCACTAAGATCAAGATAAAATAGATTACCTTTTGTTTGCTTGCCAAATCCAACCAAATTTCCTTTCCCATCCAGCAGTTTGGCTTGTCCATTCATGAATTTTACCTTGAATCTAATGTTATTCAATTGTGCCACACTTAGTAGATTATGCTTTAGTCCTTCAATCCAATAAGCATTATCCCACACAAGTTCTTTAGTTAACAAGATACATCCTTTTCTTTTTATATTACAAGGTTCATTTTTTCCAAATCTTACACTACCTCCATCATAATATTCCATATACCCAAATTTTTTTTTGTCACTAGTCATATTATGTGAGCAACCAGTATCATTAATCCATATATCATTTTTGTTAACATGAGAGATAAGTGCCATCTTATCTCCTTCATCATCAGATTCATCTTTCATAGCAATACAAACCATTTCATCTTCATTATTATTAGCAGGGTAAACTTTAAGAAAGCCACCTCCAAAAAAAGATATAAAATATTGGCAAATCTTTCATTATTTTGAAAAATATATATATTTCTATTCGTGAATCTATCAATTTTTAATTCTAAATATGGTTAATATTGGCAATTATTTTCAAATCATAACTTTTTTGTATAAAATATTGACGAATCTCAATAATAATAGGAAGTTTATTAATCACCATGGAATATTACAAATCAAAATTGAACTTTTTTTTACCTCGTGGAATATTATGAGGATCGTTACATATACTTTAAATCAATAGTGAAAACTAAATATTGGTGATGTATCCCTAAAGTAACTAATAATTATGATAATTATTGGTTAGTTCAATTTAATTTCTCCAATAATATATTGTACTTAGGTGACTCACATCTGATCATGTAACAAATATTGTGGCGAATAATTGAGTTAAAAATTTTCAATAAAAATAATTATTGAGCGATTTTAAATATTCTAGAACTAAATTTTATAAAACTATGATGATTTATGTTGTATCAAATCTTAAATTATCAGCCAAATTACTAGCCAAAAAATTCTAATATTAGCCAATTTGCGAATATTAGTCACTAAAAAATACCTTGCTTATTAGAATCTTTAGCTATGAAACAAGATTTCTTACCTTTGTCCTTGAAGTTCTTGTAGTTCTTGGAGTCCTTCTTGCCTTTATGCTTGTTTCTTTTCTTTTCATCCTTCATTTCCTTGTTTGGACACCTAGCAGCAATGTGACCAATTTCTTCACAATAAAAGCAGATCAGAGGAACCTTACCTTTGTACTTCCCTCTTCTTTTGGAATACTTCCTTGCAAGCAACGCTTCAACAACTTCAAGATCATTGTCTGAACTTTCTTCTGATGATCCGTCTTCTTCACTTCTTGATTGACTGGATTTTAACTTTTTAACTTTTTCTTTGAGTGAGAGTTTAGCTTTAAATGCAAATTCAATATTCTTTGAAGTAGGAACATAGTTATCATAATTGTCTAGCTGTTAATCTTCCAACTAGAGCATCCAACCCTATATTATTTGCTAGATTACATCTCGTTTCTTGAATAACATACACTCTAATTAAATAAATAGGAAGACGAGTTCTAAGCACTTTACTTACAACAATTTCCTCCTTGATGTCTCCTCCAAATGGTTTGATTGCACTTACATTTACTTTCAATATTTTTATCTTCTCTCGTTCTCATTTGATCAAATTGTCCTCGAAGGATTTTTGCTTTGGCTCTTCTTACATTGTCATATCCTCCATAGATTTCTTTCAGTTTGTTCCAGATATCATAAGCAGTTTTGCAATCTTTTACCTCATCAAATTTAGCATAACTGAGAGTAGATGCAATATCAATCATCATAATATTATGATTCTTTTTTTCAGCAATATCTTCAATTGATAATGTTCTAGTGGGAGTCTTATATTTAGCATCAAAATACTTGCAACCTGAATCATTGATGGTAGCCAAATGCAATCTCATAAGTCCTTGCCATGCTTCAAAATTATCTTTATTCAGCTTGGGAATCTCTCTTTTGTAAGACATCCTAATCTTTAGCTTAGGTCCTTGAAACCTTCTCTGCAAGCACCAAAAGCTTTGATACCAATTGTTAGAAATATAAGAGGAGTAACTAAGAGGGGAGGGGTGAATCAGTTACTGCAAAAATAAATCTTAGATCTCTTTTGATGCTAGTACAAAATGCAAACAAATAACTGAATACTGTTGTAGCTCGGTAAACACACAAAGTGCTAGAACTCGGTAGTAACTGGATTAACTTGGTAAAATTTTAACATAAGAACCATTAGATGTTATCTATGATTACCATTACTTTAAATTTGTTGCAAACATATAAAGTAAATAGCATAAACACATTTGACACCAAGGTTTAATGTGGAAACCCAATTTGAGAAAAACCACCAATAACAACTAGTTACTGATTTTCAGTCTTTAGAAGTGAGCCTTCTTAGGAGCCAACCCTATTAAAGGTTACAAAACACACTGTCAGGTGTGACCCTGTTAAAACATTTAATCACCCTATTAGGAGTGGCATGGTTAGAGTTCTCGAGAATAATTCAATGGAATTTCCACCTTGTTAGAGGATTTGCAAATAGCTGTCAAGCCAACTCTGTTAAGAGATTTAGATAACTGCTACAATGGTTAGAGAGTAACAATGAAATGACTTGATTTGAATGCAACTTAGTTGCTGATTTCAGATTTTTTTTTGGCTTGTACTTGATCCTTCCTGATCAGATATGACTTTGTTGCACCATAAGGATATTCAACTTATCCTTCAAATTCACTTCTTTTGTTTACTAATAGATCTTCAATCACATTACCATAATTCACACATTCTCTTGCACTCACTTGCACACTTTGAAATCACAAATTTACCTTATACTTATACCTTCCATTTTGTCAAGTCGACTCAAATGCAACTTACAATAATCAATATTCATCACCTTAGTTGGCTGGAATCAATAGATAGATCAATTAAACTCAATACAAAAAAAAAAGGAAAATCCTTTGCTAGCTGAACCTACTTGGTAGAAACTAATTCTGAAGTGATTTCTTTGGTTAACCAACAAAAGCTTGTTTAACACTACAAACTTATGAAAAATCCTTTGACAACCGAGTGAGCTTGGTTGGCACTGGTTCCATCCAACTTTACTTCGTTACCCGAGTGAACTTGATTAACACTTGCTTTCTGCAACTTTTCTTTTGATGCCTGAGTGAACTCGGTAAACACTACCTTTTGAACTAGGCAAACATAGGGATGCTCGGTAGACACTAAGAACTATCTTCACTACCCGAGTGGGCTTGGAATAAACTGACTGATAATGATTATGACATTTGTGTAACATCAAAGACAACACATAATTAATCAATTGTATCCAACAAAGGTGATGCAAGAGCATCTTGTATCATTAAATAAAAGGAGGTGTGATAAAAAAATTAAAAAATTAAAAATTAAAAATCTAAGAGAGAGAAAGTGATGAACATTAGAGGTAAAATATATTAAAAACATAAAAAATGGAGAGAATTCTTTTTCATTTACCGAGGTGCATGGGTTGCATAAAAAGAAATATTAAAAAAATGGTTGTCATTTCATTTATCAAGGTGTGTAGGTGATGTTGGCTCCTGATTTAACAATTTTACAAACAACCAAGAAACTAGACAAATGCATCTAAGGCTAGGAAATTCCTATGATGAATGCATCTTAAGATTTTGAGATATGGTACCAGTGCATTTAAAACATAAATCTGAACCTAATTATTGCAGATGAAAACCCCTTATATCTCCTAATAACTCATGCAATAATAGAGATCTACAGTAGCTAAATGTAAATCTATGAATCACATAAGTTGAGTGAGGGTTAATCCTTTTCAGCCCACTACAAAACATGAAATGCTGAAATGCTTTTGATTAATAATGTTTTGTGCAAATAACCTTCATTTTAGCTTGCATCTGATTTACTGATTAGTGCCTTATCCATTGAAACATAGAGTCATTACCAGTAGGATGACCTAACTTGCTTGCATTACAATCAAGTTTATCAACTGAAATCCCCAAGTCCCATTCTTACAAAATTTCCCCTTCATACACCTAGAAACCCTATCAAAACACTTAAGCATTTACTTAACTCCTTGAGTCAAAAGCAACAATAGATCTGACATACAACTCATCCAAGTTTCTTTAAATCAAATAAACTTTATACATTTAATCTCAAAGTTACTAGCACATGAAGAATTAGGAGACAGAATTAGAGAACTCAGATAATTCATGTAAATCCCCTTTTGTATTTATCCTTAGAAAGACCAAATACACAAACTAGCAACACAAAATGAAGCTCAAGATATGTCACACAATCTAGCATCCATTATCATATCTCAGAAACAATGCATGAAAATGAAATGCAAATCTACACAGGTGTGGGTGTGTGGTCTTCACTGCTAGAGCTCAGCTCAATAAATAGGAAGCAAAACCAATCACATCCATGGTTTCATAGTAGAACACTGGAACCTTGCTAGTATTACCCAGAGAAAACTGCCAACCCCTACAAAAGAGAAGAAGAAAGAATGATATAGACCAGATGAATTCCTGGATCTGATTTCAAAATGACATGTGTCCACTTGGAATTCAATCTTTTTCAGTTGAAAAACCTCTCTCATCTTTCTACCCCTTTTATCTAATTTTGTTTTCATCATTACTTGTAACTGATCTTGAAATATCTCTATTGGAATGATGAAAACTTTTCTGCAACCAAAATATCTGATATGCCTCATGAAATGCTAAAGGAATTAAAATTTAACTGATTTTAATGTGACCCAATTCAACCCCAAATTACATTTTCAATTTTAGCTCATTCCACTGAGAAGGCCTCAACTTTCACGTTTCTGGCTATAACTCAAACTTATGAATTCCTATGCAGAAACGAATTCCATAATCAGAAAATTTAGATTCTCCTGATTTCAGCGATATATAACATTGCATATTTTTCTTTTCAGAAACCCATTAAAACTCAATTTGAAAAATTCCCTTCTAGTATGTAACTTTGGCTTGCAATTTTAAAATTCAAAAATTTAAAACAACTTCTAAAGTTTCAACTTTAAAATAAAAACCCTTTGAATTTAAAACTTCTAAACGTGCAAGCATTTTACTTTGGCATTTAAAAACATTTTATTTTTCTCCTCTGATCAATCGGGTGACGCCACTTGTCATCATCTCACTGGCTCTGAACATCAAACTATGCCACATGTCACCTCGTGATTTGTCGTTGGTATTTGAGCGGGACCCACCCTATATTCTGTCGAATTCTTCAAATTTCTGGCAAGTTGCCAAGTTGCTTGCCGAAATTTCTCAACTTTTTCGGTGGTGACATGGCGACCACCAGATTCTGGCAACTTTTTTGGCTCACTGATGCCACACATTACATAGCCAGTTGGTCCTACATGCCATTCACTGGTTGGCTGTCAAATGGCCATATCACACAGACGGGACCCACATTCTCCTTTTGTCTCTCGTTAGTTTTTTAAAAAAAATTTCCAGCTAGTCACTATGTCGCTAGCCAAAAAACTTGGGATTTTCTGGCTAGCGAGTTGGTGAATTGTTGGATTTTAGACTTTTCTGATGACCTGCAACATTGCTGATGTTAGCAATCACACTTGTTCATGGGTTCAAAATTTAGCAAAAGTCGCCTCCAACTGTTCTTCACGTGCAAGTCGGGTAGGCCCACTACGCAAGCCACTACCTTTCAAAAGGCACCTTTCTTAAGGCACTATGTGTGATGCAATGATTTGTATTTGAACTTTACAAAAGACCTCACATCCTCAATGTGGGACTAAGGGATTACAAGAACCCTCGACTGAACACTACCTCCATCCTGTGCGTGAGCTTTATTTTTAATGGCCTGCATGTTCTTCATTCAACTTCTTCTTTTTACATTGCCCTTCTGTAACATGGAAGTTTTTTGTTTATTTCACTATGTATGAGTTCCATTGAAATCCCCTACCCTTTTCATGCCACGGGTGGCTTTATCTCATATGCATGAGTGATTGTTTTAATCTTTGAGTGACTGGCAACATCTTATTATTTAGGCATGGGTTACCTTTTTAGCTACTAGGTGGAGCTCTACTCTTATTCACTTTGTGAGGCATTTTTTATTTGCATGGGTCTTCAATGACCATGTGGTCCTTTCTACGTAGTTGGTGCAGGTTTCTTCAATCATCTTTGACTTCCAAATGATTATTAGCTGATCCTTTGAATGTGGGTTTATTCTGTCTTGTAATGGCAACTTGTTTGGCATAGGCTTCTCCTTTTTATTTTCCTGAGTGTGGCCCTTTGTGCCATGGACATCCTCCTTGTGATGCATTTTTGCTGGGAACTTCTGCTATATCGCCCTCCTTTGATGCCTTCCCCTCTTCTTTTCATTTCACATGCCTTGTTTGCCTATGATTAAACCGCTGCCTCTGCTCATCACATGGGTTCTTCCTTTTTTAGGCGCAGGCTTCCTTTTTGCACGGGAGTGTTGTCGATTTAAAATGTGACTGCTTTGTTTTAATTTCTCCTTTGACTTATTCGTTGACTCCCTAGTCACGACATGGACTTCTTTTATGCATGGGATCTCTGTGTTGAATTTCCACGTTGCTTGAGGGCATCTCACATAGAGCATCCCATCTTGTGCATATGCCTAGTAATCTATGCATTACAGTGGGCATTCTCCATGTTTATCACTGCTTCCATAGTCTTTTGTTGGTGTGGATTCTGCCTTTTGTTTACTATGAGCCCTTTTTCTTCAAAAACAAGATGTGGCTCCTTCCTTTCCCATCGTGTGAATAGCTTCTTATGCATTCCTTTGATCATCCTTATGCTGCGGGTATTGATTCTTGCCTTGTTCAAGGAGAAACTAAATCTCAACTAAGATTTGATGATTGACATCACAAATTGGTAATAAAAGATGGCATTAACAAAACCAGCCTCCTCAAGTATTCGTGGTCTTGCATGTTTAATAGGAGCCACTTATTGCCTTTTAAAAGCTTCCAATCAACATAAGCTTCTATCTTTCTAACAATAGATGCTAAGAATCCTAAGATGTTTGCATTGCTTTAGTGTGACAGGTTTCTAGTTCCTTTTGAAGGTGTGGACTGTCTTCTTGAAAGGTGTGGATCTCTCTAACTGACTAAGTTCTTTACGTGACACCGCCTGGACTGAGACTTCCCCTTTTTACAATCAAAGAAGTCTTTATACAATACTTATTTTGAACTCTTATCATGCTGACCATGCTTCCCATTATCACCATTTATCTCTTCTCTGAATTATAATATTATGATTAACTACCCTTATTATAATTCACTTCAATCCCCTTGGAAAAAACCATAATGCCCTATTATTTAAGACAAGATTAGTCAGGCCCCAAAGAGGGTCCGACTAAAAAAAAATTCATTCCCAAGTAATTGAAATGGCAAACTGATCCATCAACCCTCTTGAACTGATTGGAATCAACTTTGATTACAAGTTCGCCACTGAAACTCATTTAAAAATATTTTTGCACCATTGTGAAATATGTGTCAAGAGGCCTGTTGCCTGGCTTTAAAAATTGACATAAACACTTGACCGAACTTTGAAATTTGACACACTAATTCTTCGTTTCACATACTTTCACCCTGTCAAATATCATCTCATGAAAAATTCCTAGTCAAAAGATATTCGCTGTCAAAGTTGCCTTGTCAGAATTATTTGCAAGTAAACACGTTAGAAAGTAGTAAACTAGGTTCAGATTTGGCTTGGAAAATTGGGCAAATGAGCACATGGGAAAATGGAAATTGGGGCATTAAATCTCTGTCATGAGGACATTATGAATCTACAATTTGGGCTCATGATGAATAACTAGGCACAAATGGCGAATGCTCAAAGTGAGCTACTTGGATTTGTTGACTGGAAAGAATGACAAGAAATCAATTTTTGCAAATGGAATTGACCTAGAAAAATGTGCAAATGGATTCATCATGACTTAAAAACTGACACACTTAAAGTATTTTTAGAGGACAAAATAGTGGTATAATCCATTCGATCTCACCTATCATAGATTAGGAGTCATGAAATCATGAACAGGGGTACTTACAAATCTACAAATGTTGACACCAGTAAAAAGATAGAAATTGTGTTTGGAATCACATTTGAAAACTAATCAAACAGATTCATCATAAGTTGAAACTTGAAACATAATAAGTCTTTGATGTCTAAAATGGAATGCAAAAGGAATTTTAAAATTTGGGTCAACTGAGTCAAAAATACAACTCATCAAACAAGGCTTCCGAGAATTCTGAACATTTCTCATCAGCATGACATTGATAACTGAGCAACTTTGAGGGATTCAAAACCTAGTCAAACAAATTCAAAACAACTCAAAATCTGAAACATAGGTTCTTGGATATGGAAACTAGATATTACCAAAGTGACAAATCAAAAACCATTTCTAGGTGCAAGATATTCAGTTGCAAACATAGGCTCCTGTCACTGTTTGACACTTGAGTGAAAATGCAAATTTGACAAATGCTCAAAATAGGACTTCACTGAATGACTCAGAATGTTAATTTAGCTTCATGAAACATGTGGACACACTAAATGAAGGGTGTTAGAAATATTAAACACCTCACGGGGCTCAGAGGTATAGCCAGGTACATAGGCATTTAAAAGCATTTATAGGGCTCAATTCACTCAATGGTACTCAAAATTGACCATGCAATTTTTAGTCCCAACAGGTGACATCTTAGAATTTTGTGAAAATTTCCTTAAATCATGCATTTAATATTTTTTGTGATCCACAAAAGGCAATTTAATTTTCTAATTGGCCACATCGTGGTGCTTAGTTGTATTCAGGTGGGAATTACATATTTGTTGTAAGGTAGTTGCATTCACCTTTTGTCCTCCATAGGTTGTGTTTGTAACATCTTGGGTGGTAAGTGCCTATTTAAGAAAGGCATATGAATATTTTTAATCAAGTTCTCAAGTTGTGATCTCTTATTGTATAGAAGCTTGGAGAGAAGGATGAAGCAAAGGAGCAAAATTTGAGAAGAGCTAGTAGCTACGGCTTGGGAAACAAGGAGATTTCTTGGTGGCTTGTGAGCACAAGTTTATATTTTCCTTGGAGGTTTCTACTAGAGTGTGGATATGGAATAACTATGGTTTGGGTTGGATCTTAAGGATCTTGCAAAACTATTACTTTCTTTATATTTGGCCATAATCGGGAAGGTCTTACAACCTGACACATTGCATGTAATCATTTGTTTTATAAATAAAGAGTTGTGTTTGGTATCATATCTTATTTCTTGCATTGTATTTCTGTTGTGTGGTTATTTAATGGGGGCTAGGACATCTCCTTTAGGGATTCTCTTGCCGTGCACTACATCAAGTGATATTAGACTGAATGTTTTCCTAAGTGTGTGGGGGTAGATTGTCGAATGTGGGGTAGTTTTCACCAGGACCAGGGTTGTGTGAAGGTTTCATTTGGTTGGAGATTTATTGTAGAGGGTTGAAGATCTTGGAAGATGCCTCTGAGAAGATCGGACCCTGGGATGATAGCAAATATCTATGATGTGGTGGAGAAGAAGATTTCAGAGATGCCTGCTTGGTTGGAAGCTAGTTTGACTGATCGAGTTAAGGGATAGTTGAGTTTTGTAGAGATCTATGTAGTTGGAGTCTACTAATTTGGAAGAGAGTGGTCTGGTTCGTAAAGAAAATTTTGTAGAGAAGAAGAAAATTTTCTGTTGACGAAGAGGTAAAGGATGACTTCGCTAAAGTTGAAAAGGTATGTATGGTTGATTTTATTGATTAGTTTGTGGAATCTGTTGTGAAACCTATAGATAAACTTGTTATTGTTGCAGAGATACTTGAGCTTACATAAGAGATTCCTAACCTTGTTGAGACTGGAAAGGAGATTTGTTTTCATGATTAGTTGTTGGATCTGACATGAAAATTGTAGAGTATATTATTGTGATGATGAGATTGTTGATTATGGGGATTTACATATGGAGAAGGATTTGCATATGGTTTCTGATATGGATTTGCATTCATATGTTGCTACTAAGATGATTGAGGATGTGCTAGTAACTACTCATATGGTTAATATAGATGTTTCTACTGATGTGGAGTTGGATGTTGCTAATGTAATTGATGATCTACATGATACTATGGATTTGTGTGTTCCTGATTTTCTTGAGTTACATGGATTTTTGGTGAAGCATTATAGTCAATTTTTTCCTAGGAGTGAGCATGTTGGTTGGGATACTGAGATTCATTCGATTTAGATGTTTGTATGGATGAAGATGAGATGGTTGGTGTACAGATTTGTTCTTTTGTCTAGGATGGATTGGGAACCTTTGGTGAAGATAAAGTTGGTTGGAGAAGTTTATTTTTTTTATCGAAGTATGGGACATACTTTTCTATCTACATGGGGAGTTTGATGTAGGAGAATCTTGCATCAAGAAACAAAAGGGGTGTAATATAAATATTTTATTAAAAAATTAAAAATAAATTAAAATAAAATTAAAAACAAGGAAGAGAGAGAAAGTGATGAAAATTAGAGGTAAAATAATTTTTAAAAAAATAGAAAATGGAGAGAAAATACTTTTCATTTACTGAGGTGCATGGGTGGTATAAAAAGAAAAATGAGAAAAATGGTTGTAATTTCATTTATCGAGGTGTGTAGGTGACATCTTAGAATTTTATGAAAAATTCCTTAGATCATGCATTTAATATTTGTTGTAATCCACAAAGGCAATGCAATTTTCTAGTTGGCCACATGGTAGTGCTTAGTTATATTCAGGTGGGAATTAAATATTTGTTGTATGGTAGTTGCATTTACCTTTTATCCCACGTAGGTTTTGTTTGTAACATCTTGGGTGATAAGTGCCTATTTAGGAAAGGCATATGAGCATTTGTAATCAAGCTCTCAAGGTGTGATCTCTTCTTGTATAGAAGCTTGGAGAGAAGGATGAAGTAGAGGAGTAGAGTTTGAGAAGAGATAATAGATGTGAATTAGGAAACAAGGATATTGCTTGGTGGCTTGTGAGCACAAGTTTATATTTTCTTTGGAGGTTTCTACCAAAGTGTGGATCTAGACTAGCTAGGGTTTGTGTTGGATCTTGAGGATCTTGCAGAACTACTACTTGCTTTGTATTTGGCTGTAACCAGTAAGGCCTTGCATCCTGACACATTGTATGTAATCAATTATTTTATAAATAAAGAGTTATGTTTGGTATAAGATCTTATTTCTTGCATTGTGTTTCTATTATGTGGTTAGTTTTTGGTGACTTAGGAAACAAGGAGATTGCTTGGTGGCTTGTGAGAACAAGTTTAGATTTTCTTTGGAGGTTTCTACTAGAGTGTGGATCTAGACTAGCTGGGGTTTGTGTTGGATCTTGATGATCTTGCAGAACTACTACTTGCTTTGTATTTGGTCGTAACCAGTAAGGCCTTACAGCCTGACACATTGTATGCAATCAATTATTTTATAAATAAAGAGTTATGTTTGGTATTAGATCTTATTTCTTGCATTGTGTTTCTATTGTGTGGTCATAAGGACCCCTGAGGGACCCCTAAAGGTGCAAACTAGAAATATGGTGAGGATTTGGTGGCCATTAAGAGGAGTTTCAAGAAACTAGATGAGATGCAATATATTGTTGAGAAAAGATTCGATGATGTGGCCAAGTTTGTAGTTAGGGTTATGCACTAAGTGGCTTTGACTCTTAACCTTGTACATGATGAGAAAGAAGGCCTTATTGATATGGTGAGGGTGGACAATACATGTTCTCTCTATAGGTTCCTAACTAATGATTGGTTGTAGCTATTTTTGGAGAAGCTAAAGGGGAAGGAGAAAATAAGGAGAGCTAGCTCTCCTTCTTGCTTTAGTTTTTTTTTGTTATGTTTCTTAATTCAGTAGTCAATCCATGTCGGCTCTATTCATGGTGCTTTTATGGACTCTGTATTAATATTATTTGAGTATGTCTTATGTTTATGACTACCATAGTTTTTTAGTGATGGTTAGATTTTGGGACACTTTGATGTGGGGTTTTTTGAAATTAAGAAGGCGGGTGGGTTGGTATGTGCATTTTATGACTTGTAGCTATTCTACAACATTTTGTTTTTTGGTTCAACCCTCATTTTTAGTTGCTTTTTAATTTTAAAAATACGTATCTACAATATGTTGAAGTGGTCATAAAACAAGTGACTAGTTGATAATATTTTTATTAATTTCTTGAGAAACAAGAAGCGTGGGTTTAACCATGGAGGAAACTTCGTAGTTAAGTGCGCTCAAGCTGGAGTAGTGGTGGGATGGGTGACCTCTCGGGAAGTCTTGATGCTTCACCTTTGTGAGCATCACCTAGATCCAATGAGTGATAAGTGTTCAATTTATTCTCATGAGAGATGGATTCATGTTGAATCATTACTCATGAAGCATGGGTCAATGAGTTTGACTAAAAAACTACATAGTTAAATCTTGATAGCAATATCACAAATTTACTTGCTATGGAAATTATCTCCTACTTATCAATTGATGAGAATAATGGGCTTTCTAATGAATGGTTCATAAGGCACAAGACCTAGTGAAGGTTTTGTAAGTAGATTGGGTTTAACCATGGAGGAAACTCCATAGTTAAGTGCACTCAAGATGGAGTAGTACTGGGATGTGTGACCTCTCATGAAGTCTCGATCCTTCACATCTGTGAGCATCACCTAGATCTAATGAGTTCTAAGTGTTCCATTTATTCTCATGTGACATACATTCATGTTGAATCACTACTCATGAAATATGGTTCAATGAGTTTGACTCAAAAATTACACAGTTCTTGATAGCAATATCACAATTTGACTTCTAGAAATGATCTCCTACTTATCAATTGATGAGCTTAAGGGGTTTTCTAATGAATAGTTCATAAGGAAACATTCTGGGTGAAGGTTTTGAAAATGGAGATCCAAGTAAAGTGGGTTTAAACATGGAGGAAACTCCATAGTTAAGTGTGCTAAAGCTGAAGTAGTACTGGGATGGGTGACCTCGCTAGAAGTCCCGATGCTTCACCTCTGTGAGCATCACCTAAATGTAATGAGTGCTAAGTGTTCCATTTATTATCATGAGATATGGATTTGTGTTGAATCATTAATCACGAAACACGGGTCAATGAGTTTGACCCAAAAACTACATAGTTAAATCCTGATAGCAATATCATAATTTAACTTGTTGAGGAAATTATCTCCTACTTATCAAATGATGAGTTTAAGGGGCTTTCTAATGAATGGTTCATAAGGCACAAAAATTGGTGAATGTTTTGAAAATTGGGTTGCAAGTAAAGTGGGTTTAACCATGGAGGAAGCTTCGTAGTTAAGTACGCTCAAGCTGGAGAAGTACTGGGATGGGTGACCTCCCAAGAAGTCTTGGTCGTTCACCTTTGTGAGCATCACCTAGATCCAATGAGTGCTAAGTGTTCCATTTATTCTCATGAGAGATGGATTAATTTTGAATCACTAATCATAAACATGGGTCAATGAGTTTGACTCAAAAACTACACAGTTAAATCCTGATAGCAATATCACACTTTGACTTGTTGTGGAAGCTATCTCCTACTTATGAATTGATGAGAAAAAGGGGATTTCTAATGAATGGTTGATAAGGAAAAAAAACTAGTGAAGGTTTTACAAATGGGGTTGCAATAAGAGTGGGTTTAGCCATGGAGGAAACTTCAAAGTAAAGTGAGCTAAAGCTAGAGTAATACTAGGATGGGTGACATCTTGAGAAGTCCCAGTGCTTCACCTCTATGAGAATGACCTAGATCCAATGAGTGCTAAGTGTTCCATTTATTCTAATGAGATATGGATTCATATTGAATTACTACTCATGAAACATGGGTCAATGAGTTTGATTCAAAAACTACACAGTTAAATCCTGATAGCAATATCACAATTTGACTTCTTGTGGAAATTATCTCCTACTTATCAATTGATGAGCTTAAGATGATTTCTAATGAATTCTTCATAAGGAACAAAACTTGGTTAAGGTTTTGTAAATGAGGTTGGAAGAAGAGTGGGTTTATCTATGGAGGAAACTCCATAGTTAAGCGAGCTAAAGATGGCATAGTACTGGGATGGGTGACCTCGTAGGAAGTCCTAGTGCTTCACATGTATGAGCATCACCTAGATCTAATGAGTGCTAAGTGTGTCATTTATTCTCATGAGAGATATATTTGTGTTTAATCACTACTCATGAAACATGGGTCAATGAGTTTGACTCAAAAACTACACAATTAAATATTGATAAGAATATCACAATTTGACTTGCTATGGAAATTATCTCCTAATTATCAATTGATGAGCTTAAGGGTCTCTCTAGTGAATGGTTCATAAGGAAAAAAACTTGGTTAAGGTTTTGGAAATGGGGTCACAAGAAGAGTGGAGGAAACTCCATAGTTAAGCACACTAAAGATGAAGTAGTACTAGGATGGGTTACCTCCTGGGAAGTCTCGATGCTTCACCTCTATGAGCATCACCTAGATCCAATGAGTTCTAAGTGTTTCATTTATTCTCATGAGAGATGGATGCATGTTGAATCAATACTCATGAAACATGGGTCAATGAGTTTTACTTAAAAACTACATAGTTAAATCCTGATTGCAACATCTCAATTTGACTTGTGGAAATTATCTCCTACTTATCAATTAAATAGACCAGTGACAAAAATTATGAGAAAAGATAGGAAAGCAATGAATTAATTCTATAAATCATGTTTAATAGGAAAAATTTTGTAGACTATAGTATAAAATAACTAGGACATGTAGGACACTCTAGGCATCAACTAATATCAAAATGGCATAGTGTGGGACTAAAAATCATTAAGTCTTTTTTCTTTCTTTGCATAGTCCCTATTTCATTTTATCGCTAAAGATTGAAATAAATGTTTCATGCTAGTAATCACCATTTTCTCTTTTCATGTTCTAAACTATTTAATTGTTGATCTTAAGAAATCTACAGACAAGATATTTTCTCAAAACCTTCAATTTGAACTTAGGTACAATGCACATTTTAGAGATCGTAAGAACAAATAATTTTCATTAAGCTCACAAAAGGATAAGTACAAATTATATAAAAGAATTTTAAATCCTACATGGTATGAAAATTCATCTAGATTTTCTTCAAGTTTAAATCACCTAACTTGACCAATGATTTAGAATTCCCTAAGGTATGATTTTCTTCTTCCACCCTTGACTTCTCTTAATTTGCAAGTTAGATTTTGTCTTTATTGTTTCTTAAGCCAAGATCACTTTCTCCATTGTAAGTTTTAATTTTAAATTTTACAAACAATTAAAGAATTTTCTTTCAAAATTTCCTTAAAGTCACCATTTTTCTCAATTAAATCATCACCTTAATGTGCTAAGTAGTTTATTATCTCGATGAGGTCAATTTGCACTCAATGAGGGAATTAACTATATTAAAACTCAGATGAGCTTCACTCTATATATATGGTTAGAATCTACTAGAAAGAAAATAACAATTACATACAAATATAACCAATAATAGAAAGGAATAAAACACACATACATGGAACATTAGACACAAACATTTAACGTGGTTCACCTAATCCTAGGCTACATCCACCAAATATAGAGTATAATATTATTATATAGTGATTCAACCTAATTACAATCTATCATCCCTTGTAACTCATTACCATTGCAAGAAGCTACTAAATCATCACACCAAAAAATCTCCAATGATAGTCTATTTAAGATAAGACTTATGTTGGCTACAAAAGTAGGTCATCTAATAGAAAACATAACTATTGTTTTTTTTTTTTTAAAGTCATTTTTGGCCTTGTGGGTCTTTGCCCCTCTACCTCAAGACTTCACAAGGGAACTATTCTTGACCCCATTATGAGGGTGTTTCCCCCAAATCCTTGTTGAAAAATTTGGGGGGAAATACGTGGAAGGAAGTGGGAAAAAAATTAATGTATGAGTCCAATTAGGCTCCACAGAACAACATATATAGGTGCTTAGGGTGAAAAGTTGCATCTTTGGGGTTAAAGCCAACCCGCCCTTTCTTGGCCAATCAATTTGGTTTAAATAAGCACTTGAGTTCATTGCAAGGGATAGACTTAGGCTTGAACCCGGTTTTGATGATTAAATTAAGAAAATCTAATTATTTATTCATAATTTAATCACAATTAGAAGGGGTGACCTTATGGGTTAGAGATTTTTATGTTGCAAGTGATGGTGGAGGTTTGATGTTTTCAATTATAATGTGGAAAGAAGAGAGGGTTATAATCCAACCTTATCTCAACCCTGCTAGAATGAGGAGAGGTCAGGTTCTTGTATCAATAAAATATAATATTCAATATATCAACACTTGTATATACCATTATATATAGGATCATAATGAATGCAAATGAATAAAAAGAAGTTCCTAGAAGATGGCTTATAGCTCCCTATCTATAGCATGTAAAATCTACACATTTACACTCTTGGAATCTAGCAATGGGACTTTACAAGGTGCATTGTATAATGAAATATTTGAAAAGAAGTAATGCAATGAGCATGCAAAACCCTCAATATATTTCATATGCAAATGAGAATCTAAGATAGTCTGAAAAGTTATACTATAGAATGTGATTGATTTTCATCCATTTATGTTTAATCTAGGTGATTTAAGCTAACATACAATGAAAAAAGCTAAATGTATTAAACAAAGATGATATTTTTGAAAAAAATTGATCAATTTTATATTTTCTTTGATGTTACATAAAATGTGATATCTTTACCAATTAGTATCTGTTGAGCTCACTCGGATGATGAAGATAGTTTCTTATGTCTGTCGAGCATTCCAAAGTTTACCAAGTTTAGAAGATAGTGTCTACAAAGTTCACTCGGGCACCAAAGAGAAGTTTGCAAAAGTTTAGTGTTAACTAAGCTCACTCGATTAACAAAGGAAAGTTGGCATGTAACCTATGTTAATCAAGCTCACTCTATTACTAAAGGAAGTTTATGAAGTTTTAATGTTAACTGAGCTCACTTGGTTAATAGAAGAAAATCATTTCTAAGTTAGTGCCTACCGAGCTAGGTTAGTGCCTATCGAACTGGGTTGGCTAACAAAGGATTTTCTTGTTTTGACATATTGAGTTTAATGATTTTTTTTGTTGGTTCTACCTGATTAAAGAGATGAATATTAATTATTTTAATTTGTATTCAAGTTGACTTGACTATGTATATGATATACGTATATGGTTAAATTGAGCATTAAAGATGTATGAGAATGTGTGGAAGATAAGAAGATGCTTAGAGGAAGCAAATTGGAAGGATAAGAAGAATATCCTTGTTGAGCTACAAACATTAATCTAATAAGGAAGGATCAAGTATTCAAGCTAGAATTAAGATCTAAATCAGCAAAGGCAGTTGTATCAGCAATCAATTCAAGTGATTGTTGATCTCTAACCATTGTAGAAGTGAATCAGATCCCTTAATAGAGTTAGCTTAATAGTTATTTTCCAAATCCTCTAACAAGGTGGCATTTCTAGATTGAAGTGTCTAAAGACCTCTAACAAGGCCACTCCTAATAGGGTGATTAAATCCTTTAACAGGGTCACACCTAATAGTTTGTTTTGTAACCTTGAACAAGGTTGGATGCTAATAGGGCTCACTTCAAAAGAGTGAAAAATAGTAACTAGTTGCAATTGGTGGTTTTTCCCAAATTGGGTTTCCATGTTAAATCTTGGTGTCACTTGTGTTCATGCTATTTCTTTTATGTGTATGCAAATAAGTTAATTAAGATTAATCACACTTAATATATTAAGATCTACATGTTCAATATTTGTCGAGTAACAATTAACATTATAGTACTTGCTGAGTGATAGTAAATTGTTAGTGTTAGCTGAGTGGTTCTGTGCTAATTGAGAAACACCAATAATTCAGTTCAATAGACTTTTGGTTTTGATTTGTATTGACATCTTAGGGACTTGAGATTTATTTTTGTGGTAACTAATTCACCCCTCCCCTCTTAGTTACTCCTCATATATTTCTAATAGTTGGTATCAGAGCATTTGGTGCTTGTAGAGAAGGTTTTAAGGACCTAAGATAAAGATCAAGATGTGTTATGGTAGAGAGATTCCCAAGTTGAACAAAGATAACTTTAAGGCATGGAAGGAACTTATGAAGCTACATTTGAAAACCATTAGTGACTCAGGTCTAAAATATCTGAATTCCAAGTATAAGGCACCTACTAAAACTTTGACTGTGGAAGAAATTGTTGAAAAAAAGAATCATACATAATGATGATTGGCATTACATCTACTCTTAATTATGCTAAATTCAATGAAGTCAAGGATTGTGGTACTTCTCATGAAATGTGGGTCAAGTTGAAAGATATCTATGAAGGAGATGACAATGTAAGGAGAGCCAAGGCAAAAAGCTTAGGAGGTCATTTTGATCAAATGAAGCTAAGAGAGGATGAAAACATTGTAAAATACAATGAAAGGATCAAAGAAAGTGTAAGTGTGATCAGAGCCTCTGGAGGGAAAATTGATGATGTAATAGTGGTCAGAAAGGTACTCAAAACTCTTCTTCCTATCTAGTTGCAAGAATGATATAACTTTGGATGCACTAGTAGGAAGGTTGACAACCTTTGAGTTGGATAAATATGACAACTATGTACCTAACTCTAGAAGCATTGAGTTTGCATTTGAAGCAAGGTTTCACTCAAAAAGAAAGGTGGAAAATCTAAAGGAAAATAATCTAAAAGTGAAGAAGAAGACAATTCTGACAGTGATCTTGAAGTCACTGAAGCCCTGCTTTCAAGAAGATATCCCAAAGGAAAATAAAAGTACAAAGGTAAAATTCCTCTAATCTATTTTTCTTATGAAGAAGTTGTTCACATTGATGCAAGGTGTCCAAACAAAGAAGGAAAAGAAGAAAAAAGAACAAGTATGAAGGCAAGAGGGATTTCAAAAACTACAAGGACTACAAGGATAAAGGTAAGAAGTCATGTTTCATGGCTAAAGATTCTGATAGTAGTGATGATAATGAAATAGTTTATATTGCTATAATAGATGACGAAGATGATAAGATGGCACTTATTTCTCATGTTAGTAAAAATGATACATGGATTATTGATAGTGGTTGTTCTCACCATATGACTGGTGATAAAATAAAGTTTAAACACATGGAACACTATGATGGTGAGAGTGTCAGATTTGGAAATAATGAACCTTGTTGTATAAAAGGAAAAGGTTGTATTTCACTAACCAATGAACTCAGATGTGACAATGCCTACTACGTTGAAGGACTAAAGCATAACCTACTAAGTGTGGCATAGTTGAACAACATTGGATTCAATGTAGAATTCACGAATGGGAAGGCCAAGTTGCTAGATGGAAAATGAAATCTTGTTGGGTTTGGTAATAAAAAAAAGGTAATCTATTCTACCTAGATCTAAGTGAAAGTTCATGTTCCATAGCTTAAGTAGAAGAAAGTTGGTTATGAAATAAAAGATTGTGTCATGTGAATTTTGATAACCTTATTAAAATAATAAAAAACAAAAGAGTGAGAGGTATTCCTAGTCTAAGGAAACCTAATATGGGCATGTACAAAAATTTTCAACTTGGAAAGATGGGAAAAACAAGTTTCAAAAGTAATAATTATCATTTTGAAGAAGTCTTAGAGATGGTTCATACATACCTTTGTGGACCTATTGGCATAGAAAGCTACAACGGAGATAAGTATTTCTTTTTATTTATTGATGATTATTCTAGGATGATGACAATAATATATTTGAAAGATAAGTCTGAAGCTTTTCAGATGTTCAAGTGGTATCTAGCTAGAGTTGTGCAAGAAATATGAAAGAAACTAAATTGTTTAAGGTCAGATAGAGGAGGTGAGTTCATCTCAAATGAATTCAATGAATTCTGCACTGAAAAAGGAATCAAAAGACAAGTATCAACCCCTGGTGCACCTCAATAAAATGACATAGTAGAAATAAGGAACATATCTATCATGGATTGTGAAAGAAACCCAATGATAGAGAAGAATGTTGTAATCAAATATTGGAAGGAAACAATTAGTACAACAATTCATACCTTAAATAGAGTATAGCTGAAGTAGTACTCAAATTAGACTCCTTATGAACTTTAGTATGGCTATAAACCCAATCTAAGTTACTTCAAAGTATTTGGTAGCAAATGTTAATATGTTGAAGGAGACTAGGAAAGGTAAATTTGATGTTAAGAGTGTAAGGGTCCCCCCTTGAAAGAGAATCTTACGAATTATAATTGAATAAAATTATATGATAATGTATTATATGAGTAAAATATATCGATTATTCTCACAAGGAACATTATTAATGACTATAGATAAATATCTATAGTCCATTTACTCTATGTAATTATATATACCATTTATAATATTCCTAATAATAATGATTATTAGTAATATATATTAATAAATAATAATTATTATGTAATATACATTAATATATATGACTAACCGATGGCATTTACATTATAAATATTTAAACATAATCCAATAAATAAACCTAACCAATAATTATATAATCAATATATATAATTATACAATCAACTACATATAAATAAAATAAATAAAACACAAATGAACACTAACTCAAATCAAAAAATTGATAAACCAGTATGTCATTATAGTCGACCGTCGATGGAGGACTTTAAGGGACACGCCCACTTAAATAGGATAAGCGATATTAATGTGGAGTAAAAGGGGTGCAAGGTCATGATAGAAAAATCACATTTGACCGAAACACATCAGATAAGGAGGTATGAACAACGGCACCAAATATTCCACTAGCAAGTAAAGAGATGGAACGAAGACAGATGAGGGAATCACATCACTGAATCTCACTGAGCATAGCATATTGAAATAACATATGAGCATCCAACTTACATTTTACAAACGTCATTAATGGGAAGGCCGTGACATTGCAAATATTTGGAAGGCATCGGATGTAAGGGTGTATTGAAGACCTAGAAGTGGGTGTACAAGCCTTGCAAGCACTTAGGAAGCGTGAAGTTTGGGGAACCTTGACATCCTTTAACCTAGAAATCATGGAGGTGTCATAAGTGCCATTAACATTGGAATTGGTAAAAGAAAGCAAGTAGAGCATTATACCATCGGATACCGGTGCTAAGGAAACCAAGCGAATTAATATAAGTATATATGGAATGAACATTAAATAAAAAGTCATTGTTATAAAAGGATATTAATAATAAGTGGTGAGCTTAATTTACTTAAGGTAGAAGGGGTATAAAACTATAATAAAGAATAGTACAAATTAATATATAATTAAGAAAGAATCTTAATTATATATGTTATATATGAAGTTATCATTTCTTATATGTGTATAGATTATCAAGAATTTGGGAACCCTTAAGAATAAATACTAATTCTATATAATTTCAAGAATAGAACACATATTTGAAGTTATTTACAAAATCTTAAATTGGAAACTAAGAGAAATTTGAAAGACAGTTGAAGGGGGACATTACAAGTGGTACCAGAGCATCTTTCTTGCTAGCTTGCGAAAAATAGTTAATGCAAAAACACTAGAGGGATCTGAGAGCATTAGAAAGGGAAGGAAGGAAATAGTCCACCAAAATGAACAATCAAATAAGTAATGAATTAAAAGCTTTCATGGAACAAATGAACCAAACTACTCAAGCACTCGTGGCACAAATAGAAAGAAACGCTCAAGCTATAATCGAGCAAAGTGAACCGAATCGAATCCTCTTGGAAGCCCTTCATAATATAAACAAAAATGGAAAAGATACAAACTCTCACCAATCTAAAGATAATAATCAGCTACATATATCATAATTAGAGCATAGACGCACAAGACCCCCCTTCCTACCTGAAGAAGAATAAGAAGATGAGGATGAGGTTAATGAAGTAAATAATATAAACGACATTATAAATGAATATTCTAGAATTGATCCTGAACTTAGAAGGGAGATACCATTTAAAGACTATTGTGATGGTCAGAAGAAGTCACTACCTAATAGAAAGAGACAAATGTACCATGAGAAAAGATTAAGAGATGAGATAAATAAAGTGAGTCTCCCAAAATTTGATGTATTAGAAAAAACTACAGCACACTCATGGGTACAATTTTGGATACATATCTTTCCTTAAATCCTATGACAGAAAAAGGTACTATTCAATTTTCTATCCTCCATTTAAGAGGAGTGGCACAAGATTGCTGGCAACATGGCATTAACAACCAGTAACATAAAAAAATTAAGAGTTATGATGAATTCACCCAAAAATGCATAAAGTGATTTGATCGAATAGACTCAGAATGGTACTTCAAAAGACTAACCCTACTTAGACAAGAGGGATCAGTGATGAAATTTGCTAGGGAATTGAAAGGTTATCAGCCATGGTATCTAAAATATCACAAAAGAGACTCATCTATTTATTTATCGATGGATTGAAGGAATCAATCAAGAGCGCAGTAGAAGCACATGAACCAAAACAATTAGAAGATGCCATCCAAAAGGCATTAAAATTTGATACGCACCAATTGAAGGATAGGTCCAAGAAACATACACTAAGCACACATCCCAGACATTATGAAAGAGAAAGAAATCACTCCAAGGAATTCCAGAAAAATGAGTTATATTACCATTGCAAGGAACCATGGGAATGTGGCCATAAATGCAGAAGATAACTCAAGAGCTATCATGACGAACTAAAAAGAAAAAAATTGTGTTTTCATTGCAAAGACAGTTGGGAACCAAGACACATATGTGGAAAGAGAAGCCAAATTTGAAAAATGGATGCCACACTTGATGAGTAAGCAAAGGGAATGATGAAGAAGAGACCTAAATATAATCAAGAGAGTAATGAAGATGTGAAGAACCGATAAGAACTAGATGAGTTGTAATTTTAGTGGAATACATATACATGTAGTAAAAGGAATTATAATAATTAGTGAATCAAATTACCTCCTAAATAGACCACCTTGATGGGTGCCAAGTGTTGCCATTAAGGTTGAGAGGGCCAAAGTTTTGCTCTTGGGCTTAGGTAGGATATCTAAGAATTTTCATCTAAGTAGACCACTTGATGGATGCCAAAGTGATGCCATCAAGGTCAGGAGGGTCAAAGTTTCACTCTTCGGCTTAGATTGCAAAAAAAATGTTAAGATGGACATCTAAGTAGACCAGTACCTTGGCAAAATGATAAAATAGTTCCATCAAGGCCAAGGGGGCCAAAGTTTCGCTCTTGGGCTTAGATTGATCAAGTTAAGAATCTACCAAGTAGACCACCTCATTAGATGACTAATGTCTTCCATTGAGGCCAAGGGGGCCAAATTTTTGCTCTTGGGCTTGGTAGGATATTGGTTTAGAACTAATTTATCACGACTCATCTTTTTCCTGGAGATATTACATACATGTGGATGCTAAAGATTGCTTGTTCTTGTAGAATTTATGATCAATTAACACACTAGGAAACTATATTTTGTAAATCATTTCTTTTACTTCAATATGAGAAATAAATTATAAAGAATCAAATAACTTTTTTGCATCGTTTTTACTTCGTGTCTTCATCTATCTACATCGTGTATACTTTGTGTCTTCATGCACTCATGCAAATACCTTGTGTTTGTTTCGTGTTTTAATTTGTTAAAGATGTATAACTCAAAAATCTTTTAAGACTTTTGTTTGTAGATATATTTGGTGTCTATGACAAGCAATTTTGTGTATTGCTTGAGGACAAGAAATTTTGAGAATGGTAGACTGTCATGGCCCCCCCTTGAAAGAGAATCCTACAAATTATAACTAAATAAAATTATATAATAATGTATTATATGAATAAAATATATCGATTATTCTCACAAGGAACATTATTAATGACTATATAGATAAATATCTATAGTCCATTTACTCTATGTAATTATTTATACCATTTATAATATTATAAATTTATATTATTTGTAATAATAATTATTAGTAATATATATTAATAAATAATAATTATTATGTAATATACATTAATAGATATACATTAATATATATGACTAACCGATGGCATTTACATTGTAAATACTTAAACATAATCCAATAAATAAACCTAACCAATAATTATATAATCAATATATATATAATTATGCAATAAATTACATATAAATAAAATAAATAAAACACAAACAAACACTAACTCAAATCATAAAATTGATAAACCAATATGTCATTACAACCAACCATTGATGGAGGACTTTAAGGGACACGTCCACTTAAATAGGATAAGCGATATTAATGTGGAGTAAAAGGGGTGCAAAATCATGATAAAAAAATCGCATTTGACTGAAATACATCAGACAAGGAGGTACGAATAGTGGCCCTAAATATTCCACTAGCAAGTAAAGACATGTAATGAAGACAGAGGAGGGAATCACTCATCGAATCTCGTTGAGCAGAGCATATTGAAATAACGTATGAGCATCCAACTCAGATTTTACAAACGTCACTAATGGGAAGGCCATGACATTGCAAATATTTGGAAGGCATCAGATGTAAGGGTGTATTGAAGACCTTGGAGTGGGTGTACAAGCCTTGCGAGCACTTAGGAGGTGTGAAGTTTGGGGAACCTTGACATCCATTAACCTAGAAACCATGGATGTGTCATAAGTGCCACTAATGTTGGAATTGGTAAAACCAAGCAAGTAGAGCATTATACCATTAGATATCAATGCTAAGGAAACCAAGTGAATTAATATAATGATATATGGAATGAACATTAAATAAAAGGTCATTGTTATGAAAGGATATTAATAATAAGTGGTGAGATTAATTTAATTAAGGTAGAAGGGGCATAAACCTATAATAAATAATAGTACAAATTAATATATAATTAAGAAAAATTCTTAATTATATATATTATATATGAAGTTATCATTTTCTATATGTGTATACATTATCAAGAATTTGGAAACCCTTAAGAATAAATACTAATTCTATATAATTCCAAGAATAGAACACATATTTGAAGTTATTTATAAAATCTTAAATTGGAAACTAAGAGCAACTTGAAAGACAGTCAAAAGGGGACATTACAAAGAGTGACGAAGGCACATTCCTAGGATACTCAAATAGAAGCAAAGAATACAAATGTTTGAATCTAACTACTCATAAGATCATAGAAAGTGCACCTATGAAGAATGATGAGTTTACAAAAAATAGTGAAGAAGAGAGCAATAGAAAACCTGAAGATCATTGAAAGTTTGTTTACTTTGAACCTAATGCATTGCCTAATGTTTAATCAAATCCAATTGGAAGTCACCAGACTTCACCTCCCAAGTCCCCAAAATCTCTAGAAGCATCCGAGTTGCAACTAGTGCAACCCGAGTCATAGTCTAAAGTCCCCAAAATCTCTAGAAGCACCCGAGTTACACCTAGAGCAACCTGAGTCATAGTCTGATGGACCCGAGTCACACATAGTGGGACCCAAGAATGATTCAAAAGGTCATGGTGAGCCAAGTGAAACAAGCTTCAAATCCAAAGTACTTGTTCTTGCAAGCTATGTCAGAAGGCATTAGGCACTTGAGAAAATTATTGGAGACAAGTCAAAAGGTACAATGACAAGGAACAAATTGAAAGGTACATGTTTTTTTTACTGAATTTGAACCTAGAACTGTTAAAGATGCTTTGGATAATGAAAGTTGGATTGAAGCAATGAATGAAAAAATTTAACAAATAGAGAGGAATAAGACTTCGATTCTTGTTCCTAGACCCAAGGATAAGAATGTAATTGGCACAAAATAGGCATTCAAAAATAAGCTAAATGAGGATGGAGAAGTTCCAAGAAACAAAGAAAGATTAATATATAAAAGATTATTATTAAGAGAGGAAGGTATTGCTTAGGGTTAAAATTTTTCTCCTTTTGCAAGATTAGAAGGTGTTAGGACTCTACTTGCTTATGCAACATATAAAGGATTATAAGTGAATTAAATGGATGTGTAATCAACATTCTTGAATGGAATTCTAGAAGAAGAAGTCTAATTGAGCAACCTAAAGGTTTGTAGATCTTAGAAAAAAGGATATGGTTTGTAAGGTACACAAAGCATTATATGGTCTCAAACAAGCTCCCAAAGCATGGTATTAAAGACTACACAATTATCTTATAATGATTGGTTTTCAAAGGACAAATGATAATAACAATTTATACATCAAAGAAGGACTAGAGAAGGAAATATTGCTGGCATAAATCTTTGTACATGATATACTATTTATTGGTTATGATGACTTATGTAAATCTTTCTCTAAAGAAATGGGTAAGGAATTTGATATGTCAATGTTTAGAGAGATCAATTTTTTGTTGGCTTGTAGATTCAATAGAAAAAAGATAGAATTTACATTACTCAATAAAAGTATATCAAGGGGATATTGAAGAAGTTTGGAATGGAGGATTCAAGACTAGTTGGAACACCTGTGTCTATTGGACAGAAGCTTTCCAAAAATGATGATTCCAAGGAGGTAGATTAGACCACATGTAGATCCATGATTGGAAAACTTTAGTATGTAGTGCATAGAAGACCTAATACTGCTCTTGCAATTGGTATGGTGGCAAGATTTTCACCTAATCCTAAAGAAAATAATATGATGACAATAAAGAGAAATATGAGGTATTTAAAGGGTACTAAAGATTATGGATTATGGTACAAGAAAAGAGGAAACTTTGATTTAAAAGCCTTCATTGATGCAAATTGGGCATGAAGTATTGATGATAGGAAGAGCACCAGTGGTGAAGAATTCTTTCTTGGAAAGAGACTAGTGTCTTGGATAATTAAGAAGAATAATTGCATCTCTTAGTCTATAGCAGAGGCAAAATATGTGGCAACAGTAGTTAATTGTTCCAATATTGTTTGTTTCAAGAAATTATTGGTAGGTATGAAGGTAGAAATCAAGGATCCAGTGGTTATCTTCTATGATAACACTAGTGAAATTAATATATCAAAGAATCCTATGATGCATACCAAGACTAGGCACATTGCATGAGAGAATTGGTACAAGAAAAAGAGGTGAGAGTGGAATATGTGAATACAAAAGAAAAAATTATAGACATATGCACCAAGCCATTACCTAAAGATGCATTTTTGTATCTAAGAATTAAGCTAGGGGTTATTCGCCTATCAGAAGCTCACTAAATAGAATTTAGTGATGCATCAACTGAGTATTTTTGTAGATTAGTCAAGTTGATGCAGTAATGAAAGGGTAGATTGCATATGAATTTTTACATTAGATACATTAAAATTCACTAAATATTGTCTTTGGCATAAGATGTCAAAGAGGGAGAGTTTGATGTCATATATCAGAGAAATTTTGTGATTATCAAAGAAGAGTTTGGTGAAGAGGAAATAGAGAGAGATTGCTAACAAAGGGAGAAACTATAATTAGAGAATCATTCTAGAAGGATAAATTGATGATAGAGGGATTTTACACTGATAGAGGGAGTTCTCATGGATGAGAATCATAATCAAATAAAGGATATTATCCTTACTTTTATTTTGATCTAAAATTTCATTGTATTATGACATGTGTTGCCACCAATGCCAAAGAGGGAGATTGTTGAAAATAATTGATCAATTGATCAATTGTATTTGATGTCACTCAAAATATCATATCTTTACCAGTTAGTGTCTGTTGAGCTCCATCGGGTGATGAAGACATTTTCCTATGTTTGCCAAGCATTCTAGAGTTTACCAAGTTTAGAAGATAGTGTCTACCAAGTTCACTTGGGCACCAAAGAGAAATTTGAAGAAGTTTAGTATTAACCTAGCTCAGTCAGTTAACAAAGGAAAGTTGGCATGGAACTAGTGTTAACCAAGCTCACTTAGTTACCAAAGGAAGTTTGTGAAGTTTTAGTGTTAACCGAGCTCACTCAATTACCAAAGGAAGTTTATGAAGTTGCAGTGTTAACCAATCTCAGTCGGTTACCAAAGGAAGTTTATGAAGTTGTAGTGTTAGCTGATCTCACTCGGTTACCAAAGGAAGTTTATGAAGTTGTAGTGTTAATTGAGCTCACTTGGTTAACATAGGAAAATCATTTCTAAGTTAGTGTCTATGAGCTAGGTTGGCTAATAAAGGATTTTATTGTTTTGGCATATTGAGTTTAATGAATTTGTTTGTTGGCTCTAGCTGACTGAAGAGATGAATATTAATTGTTTTAAGTTGTATTAAAGCCAACTTGACCATGTATATGATATAAGTATAATTTCAAGCCAAAAATTGAAGATGTATGAGAATGTGTGAAAGATAAGAAGATGCTTAGATGAAGTGAATTGAAAGGATAAGAAGAATATACTTTTCGAGCTACAAAGATTAATCTGATTAGGAAGGATCAAGTATTCAAGCTAGAATTGAGATGTAAATTAGCAAAGGCAGTTGCATCAACAACAAGGTCAAGTCATTTCTACTCTCTAACCATTGTAGCAGTGAATCAAATCTCTTAACATAGTTAGCTTATTAGCTATTTGCCAAATCCTCTAACAAGGTGGTATTTGTAGATTGAAGTGTCCAAAGACCTCTAACAAGGCAATTCCTAATAAGATGATTAAATTCTTTAATAGGGTCACACCTAATAGTGTGTTTTGTAAACTTGAATAGGGTTGGCTCTTAATAGTGCTCACTTTAGAAGAGTGAAAAATAGTAACTAGTTGCAATGTGGTTTTTCCCAAATTGGGTTTCCACGTTAAATCTTGGTGTCACTTTAGTTCATTCTATTTCTTTTATATGTATGCAACTAAGTTAATTAAGGTTAATCACACTTAATATATTAATATCTACATGTTCAATATTTACCAAGCAATAGTTGATATTATAGTACTTGCCGAGTGATAGTAAATTGTTAGTGATAACTGAGTACTTCTATGTTAACCAAGTAACAATAGTATTTCAGTTTCTGCATTGTTTTGGTTTTGATTTGTATTGAAATCTAAGGGATCTCAAATTTATTTTTGTGGTAATTGATTTACCCTTCCCCTCTCAGTTACTCCTCTTATATTTCCAACAGATATGCTAAATGCTAGAAAACCAAAGTGACAACATAGCAATATATGATTACTAGGATCCTTTGAACTAAGGTAGAGGCCTTAATTTATAGACTCCAGAAAGTTGGAGGAATGGTCAAGATGAAAAATGAGAAATAGTCGAGATGTTTCTATCCTTGAGTGCTCTTAATTTTAGAAGTTTCCAAAAGGTGTGCACACTTTGAGTGGAGTTTGATTTCTCTTCTTTTTAAATTTAGAAATTAACTTATGCATGTGAAATTTAAGTTGGAACTTTATTTAATTACAAGGTGAGATGTTATGAGGAATAGACTTTAGTGGTCATACTTTAGGATTTTTCATACTTAATTGATGATTTCATTATGTAAAGTGATTTTTTTGTGCATAATTAGGCTTGTCATTAATTTAATTTGATTATTTAAGAATATGGACACATTGTTTACTAGACCAAAATTGGGTGATTACATTTTCCCCTTTTTGAGTCATTATGTGAATAACAAATTGAGTCAAAGAATATGTTGACATTGAACAACTATTTTTAAGTGATGAACTATCCTAAGAGGAACTAATTTTGAACTTGATAAAAAAGAAGAACACTGAGTTTGATTTGAAAGATACTAACTTTGAATTTGATTGAATCAAAGATTAGTGATCTTGATAGGGAATTAATAGAAAACTTTGTTGAACAAAATTTAGTTAGATTGGTTCTAAACTTGACTGAACTAGAATCAATTAAGAAGAGCCTAAATGAACAACTTGAAGTGAAGCGATGAAATTGAACATTATTCAATTGTTTATAATATAAGAAAAATGTAACATGAAGAGATTGATATGCCCCTATTTAAGTACCTAGCCTAAGAAATATTATGTGAATTAATGAAATCACTTATATAGAAGAAGATCAAAGAATCTCAACTTGATTTGGTCCGATGAAGCCAAGATGCCCCTAGTGATGGAATCTTAATTGCTTTAGTTTTGAGAACTTGATTATAGAATATGTTAGCCCCAAGTGATGATGTAACTAAGAATGTTATGAATGTATCTGCAAGATTCATATCAATGTTATATTGTCATTGATGTCAAGTCTTAGTTGATTAGAAATTACACTAATTTTGACATATCATTTGATTGATGAAGAGGATTTGAAGAAAGTATGTTGATGATAGAGATGATATGTATGATATTCAATGGGCACTTGAACAGGTTGGACAGTGATAATATAATGTTGGTTTGATTAATTTACAGTCATGTAATATTGTAATGCAATAAGCTTTAAAAGCTACACCAAGTGACAAGGTGAAAGAAGAAAGACAATGTTCACTGAGTAACTATAGTTGTCACCGAGCAGTTAGCAAAGAAAAGTGAAAGTTCAGTGTTAACTGAGTGATGTACTACACAAGTGAAATGTTGTGTTCACTAAGTAACTATTAGGATTAACCATAGACATAAATAAAAATTACATGAAAATATAACCAATATTAACAAATAATAAATAACACATAAGAGAACACAAGACACAAAAATCTAACATGGTTCACCCAATCCCTAGAGTACATCCACCAACAACAAGTCCAATATTATTATTATCCAATTATTAGAATCTTCAATCCCTTATAGCTCAATATTGCTACAAGAAGCTATAATCTCATCATACATAATGAAATTCCTAAACCTAAGCCATTTCATACAAGCTTTTGTCATTAACAAAACTATGGCTAGAATAAGTCATCCAATAGAAAAATAGTAGTCGATGCCTATAATAGTGAGTCATTTTTGGCTTTAGGGGTACTACCCTTGAAAACTCCTATAGGAGCATTACCCCTCAAGCCCACCTTGTATTGTGACAAGGAGTGCACTTGGTGTGCTACCATAGGACCCTATGTCATGCCAAGATTTTAAAAGGTGAAAACATAACCAATAATTTTTTTATTTTTATTTTGGATTAAGAGAGTGATAGAAATAACACAATCATACTTTGAACTGAGAGGGAAAGGAGAATGTTAGATTCTAAATGACGCACTATGCATGGTGCAATGGTTGTGAGCTCTCAATCTTTCATACTAAATATGAACTATTGGATGTTCAAGTGGAGCTTATTTTGGTGACATCATAATGGTAGGGGCCTAAGGTATAATTCAAGATTATGTTTCAACATTGAATCCTTTGCTTTCAAGTGCTAAGTTAATCATTAAATTGATATTGACATTATTATTATTTCATTCGTTAGTTATCATTATAACTTGATCATTGCTATAAATATTATATTTAACCACCTAATTTTAATACACATCTTTTATCCTACTGCTAACAATATCTTTTTTTTACTACTAATATTTTAACTACTACCTCTTGGAATTTTATATTAACTTTATGTAAATAGAAAACAAATAAATTATATATTGACCTAATATCTTTAAGGAAACTATACTATCCTCAACTCATCTATAGCTATAACTAATTTAGAATTAACCACTATATATTTTTTTTGTCTCAAAGCCTTGTCTAGTAAATTAGCCTAGGTACTAGTCACATCTATCAAAAATAAAATCAAATAAAATAAAACAAGGAAGGACTCCAAGTCCCATCGCCTAGGGTTTGTTGAGAAAGTGGGCGTGGGTACCACCACTCCCAAAGAGGCTATGCATTTAATGTTTTTTGAAATGAAAACCCCTTAAGTCTTCCTTAAAGAAGCTTCCTAAATCTTGGTGCAAGGAATGCCAAATTTGACATGTCTGAACCTTTATTTATTGCTTGGATTTGTATTTCCCAAGTCAACCATCTACTTGGTCGCCTAGGTAGGAGAAAGGGAATTTGCACCAAAATCCAAGGTTGCTGTCAGGCATAATTACATGGGTAAATGCAAATATTTATCTAATGCCATATGTATTCCCAAGGATATCAGTGCCTAAAGTAAAGGGGGGGGGAGTTTCTGACACATGTCAGATCCTTGTCAAGGTTTTTTCAAAAGTTGCTTAAATGCTTGCCAAGCATATTTTTCCTAGGTGGGATGGGTATACATATAGATGCTTAAATTATTACTTGCTTGGTAAAAGGTGCTTAGAATGGTCGGCTAGGCAGGTTATAGTCTTGTCCAAGTTATACCCATGTTTGATTTTTTTTGTTTTTGCATTAACTCCATGCTTTTGTGAGAGGGAATAGTCAGCAATAGACACTTAATTATTATGTTAGGTTAGTTAGTGATTATAAAAGATATATATATATATATATATATATATATATATATATATATATATATATATATATATATATATATATATATATATATATATATATATATATATATATATATATATATATATATATATATATATATATATATATATATATATATATATATATATATATATATATATATATATATATATATATATATAGTTTTCTTTTCTTGTTTATTAAACACACATACCTTTTCCATAGAGTCATATCAAAAAGAAAGCTAACTTTGACATTTCTTAAATAGGAGGATTGTTGAAGGGTCTTATTCTTGACTTGGCAATCCAAAATATTATTGTTTAATGTAGGGCTTATTATTTTATTAGACTGCAATGAGATGATTTTTTTTTTTCTTTACCCATACATTTTCCAGAATGAAAATATGCATTTACATGTCTTATTAAGCTTAGCTAATTTGTCTAGCATGCATTCTCAATAGCCGTTAATATTTATTTGAAGATAATCTATTATGATGCTATACATTAACAAATTGTAATCTAATAAACAATATTACTATGAAGCAAACTAGCATATTGCTAGAGAAACCATATTCAGAAAGGAACACAAGAAGTTTTGAACTAAAATTTCATTACATCGAATATTCAAATGCTCAAATGTCATCCAAGTCCATACATTTAAGCCAACTTCAAATCATTACTATCAATTGCATCTCATATAACTAATTCAAATTTCAAACTGATCATCAAAGCCATGACATTACTTTCATGAAGTTGAAGGAATAAAGATATCAAATGGTAATGTTTAAACCCTTCTTCCTAAGTATCACATGACACTAATTATGTTTTTTTGTTATAAAGATCCAAATTAAAAAATAGATAAGGAAACAAAAGTCTCTTGCATGATCCTTTAACAATTCACTATTCAACATAATAAGAACAAAGGTGGTGAAATGTTCAATCAAATTACACACAATAGAAAATCTCACAACAAGATATCTCAAAATCTTTCTAATGGAAAATACAGGAGTCCACTAACAACACATCACCATACAATGAATGTTCATCATAAGGTGGAGTTCACTTCTCCATTTCAACACCACCAAAAGGCTTTTCACCTATGCAAATTATGAACTTCATGATCACCAAGCTTCCATCTCTTCAAATGAAAATTTACAAAAGAAAGACAAAAATAGGAACCATGGAGGCTCACCTCCCAACCTAGGCCTCAAGGAGGTCACCCATCGAGCTCGGGGAAACAAGACATAAATAGTTTCATGCTACAAACTCACATGCCATACATATTCACAATAAATTGATAGGATTTACACAATATATTCTCAACACATCCCATCCCAAGGCTTTGCACAAAGATTCAACAAATGAATCAAGGATAGGGTGAAGGTGGGATCTCAATATGAGGAGGATTTACATAGCCTTCATTCACAAAATACACATCTCTTTCAATATCAAAATGCCCTTTCAGGGAAATCAACATCCTCCCTTCTACATACCTCCTTATACCTCCCAAGATGCAAGTGAGCAAGATCATTCACATTCCATAGAACATATACAATCATCTCCAAAAAAGGGAGAATTCCTCAACTCCATGTGTGAGCCCAACTAACCCCTTCACCCCAGCCATCTCTTCCCTCCCAAGGGTGAGCGATGCCTCACACCTAATTCACAAGACATATAACATGAAACAAAAAAATCAAAGAAAGACTCACACAACACTACCCACATGCAATTCACAAATACACCACAAGACACCACAATCCCATAATGAAATGAAGAACACCATTTCTAATCTACATGCATAATGAAGAAGCTTCATGGATCATGATACCAACCTTCCTCCAAGAAAGGCAATGAATAATTGTGGTAGAGCTCCCTCCTCCTTCTTCCAACCCTATTAGTCTCTAAAGGTAGAGAATGGCCAAGTGAGGTTCAATTTAGCCATGCCTCTATTTATAACCCTCTTATTTTCGGATTCAATGAAGAATGCCACTTTCATGGGGTCTCCTAGGTCCACTAGACACCATAGAGGTCATTGATAGCTCCCTAACCTATAGTACTAACATGGGTAGGGTTAATTTTAATCACAATTTACCATAAAGTTACTTTATGACCCTCAAGCTAGGTAATTCAAATTTCAACTTTTTTCCAAAGGTGATAATCTTGTCCTCTTCTAACTAAGGTAATAATTAAAATTCTCAATTGAGGCATATACCATGGAACAAGGTGACCAGATGATTCATTGACGAATAACATGTCATTTCACATAACAAGTACAAGTGTCAAGTGACACACACAAAATGCACTAAAACGTCACCCATGACACATTCAAAATCTACACATGAAAAACATACCACACACATACATCAAACGTTCACGAAATAAGCATATCACAATGAGGTTTACGAATCTTACAAAGATTCACCTTGGCAGAGTCATTAAACATGTGTCTATACCTTGTTTCCTCGTTAAGTTTCCATGGTTCCTCTTCCTGCACATCAAACTCGAGCATCAGTAGTCCAAGGAATCAAATAAACATACATAACACAAATGCAAATAACAATAATATCCATATGAGTATAATTCAAATTAAATATCCTTTCTTACCCCTTCAATTTATTCCACTCAAAATGTTAAGGTATCCAAATTTGTAGATCATAAGCATCATAATCAAATTATTATTCATCCTTACACTGAAAATTATTAGAAGCACACTAATATTTTGCATTACATCAAAATCTAATAATATCATGTCATAAAACTACAACCAAATATATTCAAACATTTCCTATGCAATAATAGGTTTCTTTGTGCACATAGCAATGTAAGACACTACTATAGTATCAAATCCATAGATAAGGAAAACCACCATCTGTCTAAGTCTGTCAAAATATCAAGGTCTCAAATATCAACATATACATAAAACATCCAGGCTATAACGGGTGAGGGTGAGGCCTCACACCCTGCAAGGGAAGTTTCCCCTTGATGCCGTTGAAATTATTTGGGGGGAAACCACATCAAATAAACCTCTGAGTCTAATTAGGCTCTACATCACAAAAATCTCCCACTTGGAGATTGATTGGACTCCACAAAAATAACCTCCCACTTGGAGACTGATCATAGTACTACTAAACCTGTAACTCCCACTAAAATATAAAACCTCCCTAGACTCAATTATTCTTTTACTTTGTTTATTCTAAAAGACCAACTAAAGATGAAGAGGAGTTCAACTTTTTCCTTGTTACTACCTTGGTAAACATATATGTTGGATTATCATCTATATGTCTCTTCTCTAGCTTTAATTCTCCATCATAAAAAAATGAGTAAATGAAATGTTACCACAATTGTATGTGTTTTGTCTTTGAATGTATTTGTGAAAAAATAAGTATCTCTTTGTGGGTGCCCTAATTCTTCCATGAAGAACTGAAGCCATATCATCTCTTTGGTTTCCTCTATAGTAGTAACATACTCTACCTCTATAGTGGATAAAGCATTCACCTTTTATAACTGAGATACCCAAGTCACTATTGCCTCATCAATAGTAAATACATAACTTGTAGTACTTCACCTAATATCAACATCCCCTGCCAAATCTAATTCAACATAGCCCTATAAATTAGTAGCTGAGTCCCCAAAATGTAAATACTTACTAGATTTTACTCTCAAATATCTGAGAATCTATTTAAATGCATTTAATTCTCAATCCTTAGATGACTCATATACCTGCTAACAACTCCCATTGCATCTACAATATTTGGCCTAGTACATACCATGACATAGATCAAACTTCCTCCAAATGAAGCATAGGGCACCTTGGGAATTTTTTCCTCCTCTTTTTGTGTCTTGGGACACATCTCCTTAGTCAATTTAAATGACCAGGTAAACCTATGCTGACAACTTTAGCATTCTCCATAGAGAAAAGTTGAAACACCTTTGCAATATAATCAAACTGAGAAAAAGTCAAATTTCTAGTTTTTCTATCTCTACAAATCTTCATACTAAGGATTTGTTTTTCTCCCTCCAAATCCTTCATAGAAAATTAATGTGTTAACTATCATTTCAACCCCTTAATGTGATCCATGTTAGACCTAGCTACAAGCATATCATCAACGTATAAACATAAAATAGTGTAGCTTTCATCATCTAACCTCTTAAAATATAAACAATGGTCAAAATGACATTGAGTGTAACTATGATCATGCATAAAACTTGCAAATTTAAGATACTATTGTCGAGGTGCTTTCTTCAAGCCATATAAATGTTTCTTCAATATACACACTAAGTTCTCCTTACCTTTGAGCTCAAATTAATGTGGTTGTACTATATATATATATATCACCATATAAAATCACCATGAAAAAAGGTTTTTTAAACATCAAGTTGCTCCAAATGCAAATTTTTAGTAGCCACAATACTTTGATTATAAGTCATTTTAACAATAGGAAAAAATATCTCATCAAAATCAATGCATTTTTTTTGTGCAAATCCTTTTCCAAAAAACATGACTTTAAATATTTTCTTACCTCCATCTTCTTCTTTTTGTTAGAATATTTAGTCCACTGATATAATAGGGGGGGGGGGTTGTTGAATTAACTGTCCAACTTTTATCACAATTATCAACCTCAAACAAACTTAACCATATGAGTAATATAAAATGAAACCACAACAAGATACTCATACACAATTAACACCAAATATGTTAACTAGGGAAACCCTTGATAAGAGGGAAAACCCTGGTGTGGATGCTCCCCACAAGATGATGCACTAATATCAATATTCCTTGTTAGAGGATGGACCCTATTAGGAGTCATTACAATATTTAGTACATATGAGTCCCTGTTAGGAGACTTTGAATCCCTATTAGGAGATTCCAACCTTGTTAGAAGTTGTGGAAGACAACTAGACCCACTGCCCAAACAACTTCAAGGTAATAGCAATGAAATCATTATCCAAATGATCTTTGTATTATTCCTTATAGAATGATAGAAATGAAATGTACTTCCTTCCTCTATCTTTGTCTTGTCAAATAAAATTCTGCTCCTGATCTTGTAACCATATAAAACACTTACATCCAATAATCCCTAGGATCTCTTACTCAGATTTAGTAAGCACTCTTCTAATTTTTCACACTTCACACTTCTTCGCAACAATGGGTACTTGATACATATTACAAAAAAGGAAAATAACTTTCCTTTATACCATATCTTCATAATAATTCTTTGAATCGGCCTTGAGGCTTTCTTAATTAATTACAATTACAATAGCACTTTTGGTTCATAGTCTATAAAAAACTTCACATGTGTGATACCAAGGCTTGCACACTCACTGATGTCACCATATGACTATCCTTTGTCACAATGTGATTGGACACTTCTTCATTGCATATGTAAGATAGAAATCAAACATCAGATTGATGTTCTCCAATACTCTATTTCTATACTACTTTTAGTAAATTAGGTACAACTATCATATGCCATCAACTTAAACCCTGCACACTTAACCATTTCATCAAAACATATCCTCAACTCTACATCACCAAACAATCAAACCGTTGTCTATACCAGTAAGATCTTTGACTGTTGTTCTCCCTGTCCTTACAAAAATAATGCTATTTTGAAATCAATGACAAACACGATCATGAATACAACATGTCAATTCTCTCCAATGCTTAGGATACTCCCCCAATATATTATCATCAAAATTCATGCTAATAATCTCCCCATTTGGAATTGATGGAAACATAGATGAAAAACTATCTAAGTTCCAAGAATACCAAATAATACTTTGTTGCTGTTGCTATCCTTTGGACTCTAGAAATGGCATCAACTTTCCACATGCTAAAAAATCTCAACACAATAGGTGCATATTCTTCTTCTAGATAGACATCAATTATTCACTTCACACTAAATAATTCACAATACATCAGATGCACATCATAAGCATATTCTTGCTTCCTTACATGAATCTTTCTAAATCTCACTAAAGAGATATCTCTCCCTCATACATACTTATGAGTTCTCACCCATTTCTTCGGAGATGTTTTTCATGCAAATTCCCCTCTATTGTCATCAATGTCAAAGGCCTCAATAATAGAAAATACTAATTGTTATATGGACTTCGCTCCAACTCTTCAACTAGCTCAAGTGTCCAAAGACACTGTTCAATATCAAATACCAAATACCAAGAGTCCTTAACAACTCAATAGACACCAAATACTCCCCCATACAGGAAGCATCAACATTTAGTCTAGTCTAACAATAGTGCTCTATATAACTAAACTAATGCATTCTTTTCATCATCTACTTAGAAGTAGGCAGGAGAATAACCCCAAGCATACCTTTAAGGTAATCAAAAGTATCATTAGGAAAAGGCTTCATAAAGATATCTGCAATATTATCTTTAGTACTTATATACTCTAATCTGATCTCCTTTTCTGCTGCCTTTTCTCTTAAGACATGATACTTGATAGATATACGCTTCATCTTAAAAAAAAAAACATGATTCTTAAACACACTCATTGTACTTGTATTATCATAGTAAATGATAACAAGTTCTATAAACTTAATCCCAATGTCCTTCAATATCTACTTCATCCACATAACTTGATTACAGTTATTTGCTGCTGCAACATACTCTGCATCAGCTATACTTTGTGAAATATAGTTTTATTTCTTTCTCAACCAAGAAACCAATCTTCCTCCAAGAAAGAATGCTCCACCACTAGTTCTCTTTTTGTCATCCATACTACCTACCCAATCTGCATCAGTATATGCACACAAAGTGAAATCACTCGATTTGTCATACCAAATACCATAATCAAATGTTCCTTTCAAATATTTGAATATTCTCTTTACTACTACATAATTATACTCTTTAGGATCAGCTTGAAATCTAGCTACAATCCGAACTGCATTTTCTATATCTGGTTTGGTATGAGTCAAATATTGCAATCCTCCATTCATAGATCTATACTTCTTCTGCTCAACTATAGGTTTCTCATCCTTTCTAGATGACTTGTGACCAATTATCATAGGTGTACCAACAGGTTTACAACTTTCTAAACCAAATATTTTCAACAAGTCTTTCAAATACTTAGCTTGTGTAATGAAAATACCATCATTGTTATGTACAATCTATAATCCTAGGAAAAACTTCATCTCTCCTATCATTCTCATTCCAACTCATTTTTTCATCTCTTCAACAAATTGATCACTTTCTCCATCATTTCCTCCAAATATTATATCATTAAAAAATATTACAATGATAAATATATCATCATCAATTTATCTCAAATAAAAATCACCATCTTTCATACCTTTAACAAATCCAAGCTTTGTCAAATACTTATCCAACCTTGCATACGAGGTTCTAGGCACTTTCTTCAAACCATTTAAAACTTTCTTTAGTATGCATACCATCTCTTTTTCTTCTATAGAGGGAATCCACTAGGTTGCTCAATGTTGACTTTTCTTCAAGTTCTCCATTCAGAATAGCTAACTTGATATCCATTTGATATACCTTGAACTTCTTACTCGCTGCATAAGCCAAGAACATTCTTACTACTTCCATTCTGGCTATAGGTGCATATGTCTCATCATAATCTATGCCTTCTTGTTGTGAGTAACCTTTTCAAACAATTTTGGCCTTGTTTCTCACAACTTCTCCTTGTTTGTTCATCTTATTCCTAAATACCCATTTGGTTCCTATCACATTCTTGTCTTTAGGTCTAGGAACTAACTCCCATGTCTCATTCATCTCAATCTGATCTAATTCTTCCTTTATTTCTTGAATCCAATGATCATCCTTACATGCTTCATCTACACTTTTAGGCTCAACTTGAGAAGTCAGACACAATTCCTAATTCACTATGTTCCTTGTCATCACACCTTTATATTTACCTCCAATTATCTACTTTGGATGAATTACAATCTACCCTCTTTTCTTTAGTATCAAAATTTTCATCAATTCTTACATTTGCACATTCAACTATTATCTTAGTTCTATAGTTGAAACATTTGTATGCTTTTCTCTTTAATGAGTAGCCAAGAAACATACCTTTATCACTTCTAGGATTGAACTTACCAATGTCATCATATCTCTTAACGTGACTTACCAAAAAACATGCTTTTCTCTTTGACTGATGGTGAATGACCAAACCATAATTTAGGTGTCTTGCTCATACCTTTTTTGATCTATATTTTATTCAGAGTGTACAATGTTGTATTAACTAATTCTCTCCAAAATGTTTTAGAAACATCATTCTCAAATAACATTTCTCTGTTACTAATTTATTTCTTCTTTTAGTAATCCCATTCTGCTCAGGTGTTCTAGGTGAGGATAACTATCTTTTGACTCCATTCTCTTCAAAAAAGATGTTAAACTCTCTAGAGGTAAATTCTCCTCCTCTATCTGATTTAAAAGACTTTATCTTAACACTAGATTCATTCTCAAATCTATTCTTAAATATCTTAAACTTCTCAAAAGCTTTAAATTTCTCTTTAAGAAATGCTACCCACATCATTCTACTAAAATCATCAATGGAGATTATAAAATACCTTTCACCATAGAATCCTCTTGTTCTTGAGGGACCATTCAGATCTGTGCGAATGATCTTCAACTTCTCTATGGTAGTGAACTTCTTGCTAGGAAAAGACACTTTCCTATGCTTAGCTAAGATACATTCTTTGCAAACATTATTAGTAGGCTTCATTATCTTGGTAAAGTCTCTAATATCAAACATGCTACAAACTTTCACATTATTATCAAAGTTTATATTACAAAATCTCCTATTCCATAACCAGTTGTTATCAAATTCCATAACCAAAAATGTCATTTTAGTAGGATTCAACTGAAATAAATTACCTTTGGATCTAGTTCCAATTCCAATCACATTACCATCCTTATCCTTGATAAGCATGTATTCTCTATGAATTGCAATTGATATCCCTTGTCCACCAACTATCCAACACTCAACAAATTATGCTTCAATCCATCAACAAAATAAATGTTAGTCCTTCCATTTGAAGTAATGGATCCAATCCCTGTAATATGATAGGATGCATTGTTACCAATCCTAACAATACCTCCATCATAGTTTTTGAACTTAACAAACTTATTCATATCACTAGTCATATAATGTGAATAACCACTATCAATTATCCAATTAAACTTGTTTTCAACTTGGGAAATCATAGCTCTTTCTTCTCTAATTTTTTAATCAAGATTATCTTCCTTGATAGTCATAAATCCCAATTAATCATCACTTTCAATTTGACCTCTTTCATTAGATTCTTCATCTTCATTAGCATACAAGTAATTTCTATCTCTATCTCTTCTAGGCTTAAAATTTCCCTTTTCCTTTTTCTCTCTTTTAGGACATTTAGATGCATAGTGACCAAATTAATCACATATCCAACATTTAAAGATTTTCTTACCATCTTTTTCTCTTCTCACAAGAAGAGCTATTCTTTCCTCAATTTTCTTGCCTTCATCAGATCTGCTACTACTAGTAAAATCTCCTCTTGTGTTTGCACTCCTTGATGGATTAGGTCAAATGTTTACGGAATTAAAAGTTGTTTTCACTCTAGCTAGATCTCTAGACTATATCAGATCTACTTCTATAGACTCTAGTCTTTCAAGCAATGTTTCCTTTGTGAAATCTTTAGTGTAGAGTATTATTAGCTTAATCATCTAAGCTACTTTCTTGAATGGTGGTGTCAAAATTTTCAAGATCTTCAATATAACTTCATCATCTTCCTTGGTTCCACCAAGAGATCAAATTCCTACAATAATTTCTAATATTCTACCAATATAACTTCTTAAAGATTCACCATCCATCATCTTAGCATCTTGAAATGCACATATCCAATTCTGGAATCTCATTCTTTTTACATGTGTATCACCTTCAAAAGTATCTTCTAATGCTTTCCAAATTTCATAAGATGTTTGAAGTGACTTTACATAATTGTATTCGTTATTTAGAAGAGCTAATAGTAGGCTACTTTATCTCTCATGTTACACATGAAAAAATCTCACTCTGGTTCAATACACTGTTCAAGATATTCTTCATCCACAATCATCTTCTCACTCTTTGCCAAGATCCAATAACCCATACCCATGCATAATAGACATGTCTTCATCTTCTCCTTCCAACTATCATAATTGGCCCCATCAAATCTAGGACTATCTTTTTTGAAAAGATTCTCCATCGATCTCCCAAAGCTGTTACGCTTATCTCTCTTAACACTAGTACAAAAATAACAATATATTACTAAATAAACTACTAAAAATTATAGATATGTGACTAATTTTGATCACGTGACCAATGGTAGTTTATTGCCAGACATTTATCTCCCAACCAAATTTATGACTAAACTATTTTAATCATTGATTAGGTCATTGATTTAGTCATTCATTTTTGTTACTTGGTAGTTTATATAGTAGTTTATTTGGTAATTTTAGTAGTTTATTTGGTAGTATAATTGGTCATTTCTTGGGTAGTATATATGGTAGTATATTTGGTAGTATTTATGGTAGTATATTTGGTAATATATTTTGTATTTTATTTGGTAGTTTATTTAATCATTAATTTAGTCATATTAGGGCACGATGGAATTGAACCACCATCCTCCTACTTATAAAGCAGGTGCTCTTCCATTGAGCTAGTACCCTTTAAAGAATAATGCAAAAAATTGACAAATTCATCTTCCCAACATTAGATCTACCATGATCATGGTCACTGTAACATGATATACTCTTCTCAAAGAACACAAATTTTAGTTATTATGAAAAATAATAATCTAAATCTTTATCAATAACAATTCAAAAAAATTAAATTCTTTTGTTCAAGAGTTTTAAAATTATATTTCATGTCAATTACACTTCTCTAAATCATTGTAGTGATAGGCTCTTATAAAATATAATTTGGAGCACTTTGGCCATACACAAGTATTGTTTCTTGTGCTAACTTCTAAAAAAAAGAGATACAAATGATTATGCAATTTATGTCAAGGAAATAGACCATTGCATTAAATAAAACAATCAAATCCCATTCAAAAATCACATCTATTAAAACCTATGAAATATAATCAATTGAAATACTCACTTTTTAACATATGGAGGTGCCAAAGGATCAAATATTTCCTCTTCCTTATGCTCAAGTGGGTGCTAAAAGTGTTCATTATAATTGATGTTGACATTTATTGAACCTTAGTCTACAAACAACATAACATAAGAATTTGATCAAAAGAAGGAACATGAAAAAGAAGTTTTTATCAATGATCTATAATTAAGGTATTCCTAGTAATAGGAAAAGTGGTGCCAATTCATAAATGTAACAAAGAACTAAATAATATTTTTATGATAAAATTACTTTAAAAACCTATAACAAAAGGAAATAATGGACTAGTAAAGTCTAGTAGGCAATGGCTATGCTTCACCTGTTGGTAACCCCAATTATAGGATAAGCCTCAGAACCATACATTGATGGATTGTTAGATGGTTGATCATAACCATAAACTTCATATCCTTCACCATAATGCAATGTCCCCTCTTCAGAGCTAGATTTGAATGATAATAGAGCTTAAATATAAAGTTAAACAAAAAAATTAATTAAATATAATCATAATCAGAATAATAATCATGTTAATCAAATAAATAATAATACACTATGAAATATTATTATTCAAATTATTATAATAAAGAAAGGAAATATTGTTAATAATATTACATAATATAGTTTATTATTACAAATATGATTAAGAAGTAAGATATAACATAATATTATGAATCATCTATTTTAAGATGATGAATAGAACTAAAATAAAATATTAAATTATGATTATAATCTTATCCGAAGTCAATATTTTAATATCACAAATATAATAATAAATATAATTAATAATTTTTTTATAAAATATCATTATAAATAAAATAATAAAAAACATCAAATATGATAAAGCTACATGTACTTAGCAAAATATGATTTAGCAATTACATACATATTCCACAAAATACACCAAGCTCACGATCACCCAATTGAGAACTAGTTTCCATTGCATCCTTGTGAAGATTATCCTTTTTGGATAGTGCAATAGATTGCCTCCATCTTCTTGCTTTCTTGTAAATGAAAGTAACAATATGATGAAATTCAAGAAGTTCATGTTTCTCAACCTAATTGAAAGCAAAGCTCATTAGAATAATATTCAAATGCTAAGTTATATCTCATTTTGAACTTAAATGAGTGAACTAAAAGAGATGTCCCTCTCACATTTGGTGTCAAGATAAATTCTTTGATTTCACCATGTCTGTCAATCTTAGCATATGCATAGATAAGCTTACTATCAACTTTTGGTTCTTTAATCTTTTTCTTTACCATCAGCAAATATTTAACCAAGTCATGATACACACTAGCTAGCTCTACTGAACTCTGTAGCATCATCAACATGAATGAATGATTCAATAGCATCACTGACCATTCACTCCTTGAGTTAATGTGCCTTCACAACTTGACTCCAGACTGCATCCTCCTCAGTACGTGATGCAAACTCCATAGCCTGCTCAATGTTTTGAATGTTATCTAAGAGAACATTGACAGCTTGTACATTTAGATTAAACTTCTTAAAGATAGAAAAGGCCTCCTCATATGACTCTACTCCAACAATAATTTCCTCGACTGCAGGGCCATCAAAGTTGTCCAGCCTATTAATGTAATCCATTACATGAGACTTATCATCCTCAATGGCTGTTAGAATGAGAAGATTTGGAATACCTTGTAAAATTGATGTAATTAAACCTATTCATGCTATTGGTTACATTTTCATTGGTTCTAAGATTCCTACAACATGTCTTTGTGATGGTGAATTTCATGAATCAATTCCTTGGGCATACCACTCCAATGCTTATAAGGATGATCACGCCTATTCCTTGTAGTAGTATCATTGTTTCTTAATGAATAGTAGCTCATTTGCTATCTTTATGAATTTCCTTGGTGCAAGCTCTTCAAATTCACAAACTATTTAAACTTAATCATATGATGCACATTTGATGTAGAGATATGTGGGATTGCTTCTATGTTATAATTAATAAGGTCAAACAACTTCAATTCCTATGTGAGATACAACTTCTCACATCAAATATCTTCCTCCAAGATACTACTTAGGTTCACAAGGTTCCTTCAACTTCAGACTTACAAGACCTATCAATGGTCATCCCACTCATTTAACAACTCTGATATCCACAATACTCCACATGTTAATTACACCCAACCTCTGATCATAATCATATTAGCATCCTTTGGATTGATTGCTCTTTGTCAAACTCTTGTTAGAGACTCCACCACCATAGACCTAAGGTTTGAATCTTTTTTCCAATACCCTAACAGTGTGAAACACCATCTTTACAATGCCCAACAACTCTATGGTGCATCGACTCAACTTACATTACAACTCCTAAATAATCCCTCATTGTCTTATCAACATGCTCAATATCTTTGACACCGCTTTATTACATATGACTTCCAACTCAAGCCCTCGGTTTAGACCAGCCACTCAATACTTTCAACAATGGATCCATTCACTTTCTTACTATCTTCACATCCCAATTGAGATCCTACACAAACATACACCTTTCCCCCACTTCCTTTGATCAGAACTTGCCCCAAGCAGTAATATTTGTTCACACCATTGACTATGTTCTATGACAGTGACTTCATGGCAATAATCCTTGAATCATAGTTCCTAATCCTTCCAAACACTAAGACACTCCTTGAATCTTAGTGCCTAATCCTTCCAAACATTAAGACACTTACTCCTCACATACTCAAAATAGACCATCAATTACTTTATCTTGGATCACCAAACGAATAAGGATTCTCATAGTCCTAATGTTATCAGCATGACAGTCACCAACTATATTTGTATGACAATCGGTTAAGCTATTTATCTTTGTGTCTCCTTACCCTTGACGTATTTAGACACCCTTGAAATAGAATCTCTTCAAGCTCTCTAGGACCCACCCACACATACCAGACTCCTCTAATCCATTAAACACAACTCTAAAAACAAATAAGCAAAAATATACCTTCTTGCTGTCTTCTGGATAGACCCGCGTACAGAGATTTATAACTTTTTAACCACAACATATTTCCTCAATCGCTTCGGTGAGACTTTTCCCAACTTGACTCTCCACAACATATTCAAAATTCAGACGCATCCAACGGTTGCACCCCGAGATATGGCTCCCGTATCGGGACTGTGTTTTCCATAACAGTTATGTCTTCATTTTCTCATAACCAATCACATCAGTTATTTTTCAAGCATTTACATTGGTACTGGCAAAAGAATTGTGTCAAAATTATGCAATAATTACTAATTCAATGAAGGATCCAGACATTAAACGAAAGTTTTTAAATATTTTTACAAAATCACAAACATAAGTAACCGAATATGAGAGAAGATGAGCAAAAAGACTCCACATCAAAAAAATCAGGTGAACAAAATAGAGTCCATAGCAGAGCATTTGGATGGAGAGGTTGCCTTACCCCATGAGGAGCATATGGTAGAGATTCGGATGACCCTCGTATACAATTCATAGTGTATACAATATTCAATGATTCACCAGCATGAATAATGATGTTATTTATCATTGCAATCATTTACTAATATTTCATATCATTGATAAATTATTTGATTCAATAAAATATGAATCCTTAATTTTCTTTGATAAAAATATTAGGACAAACCTATCTAGCCACTAGTTAAAATGACACACTTTGTGAAAAAAATCTAGTTTACCTGGACTTGATGAGATTTTTTGGCAGATTAAACTTTGTAGGTAGTTCTCATTGTAGAGGAATATTCAGTCTTTTTCTTGAACATTATTAATTCTTGCTACAAACTTTGATTTCTCTTCAGAGATTCCTGTATTCATATACAGTAAGAAATATTATGCATGGTATTTTGTTCAAATAATCACAAAAAAATGCACAATAGTAATAATTACCTCTAGCCTAGATAACAAAGTATCTCTTCCTCTATCAACTTCTTTCAGCCTCCTAAGTTCCTTTCTCCATTTCTGTAGGTAAAATATATCAGAGCAATATCAATTCAATATCAGGTCAGATGTTTTTTTTCCATTTACTAAAGTATATTGTTCCATAACAATGCTATATGAAAATGTTTACAACCTTAACATGTGATATCTCTCTTGAACTTCTATAGAGAAAAATTTATGTGATTTATGATGAGGTGGGTATTTGGAAGCTTTCTTCAAGATCTGGTGGTACATTTTGTTCATATCTTATAGTACATTTTGATATCCTTTTGGGTGCTTTTCTAAAATATTCTCCTCAACTGGGCACATGATTCTCATAAGTTATTAGTAGTAATTTGTTTGAATCTGACTTTTCTAAAAGGAATTTTCCCTAAACAAGTTGCATCATGTTTGGCTGGCACGTGGGCTATTTGGAGTCTAAAAATAGAGTGTTTAGTGACTCGTAGCAGGTTCAAATCCTATTGTTGCAAGTCTTTACAAGGTATTTTGGTCACATGTTAAGGTATTCTTTATGAAGTTATAGCCATATTTTAATAGGCAAAAAGAGGATTGATCTTCTTTTTTCTAAAGAATGGCATGCTGCTCCAGAAATGTCCATTTCTTCTCCACTGTTCAGACTTTTCAAGGCTGATTGCTGATGCAAGGTCTATATCTGTACTTTATCTTGTAATCTAATATATTTTGAGTCTTCAGCATGTTCAAGTGTTTTAAACAATGTTTAAGACGATGGAAGGAAAACTTGTTCTTTTGTATTGTTGAATTGAGCAAGTTGTATAGTGAGTACCAATGAGATTTATTGTTTTACGTCAGCATTGCAGCCTTTCAAGGATTAAGATCTGATGTAAACTGTTAATAACTTATTTTCAAATTTATATTACTAGACTTCATTCTCATACTTTCCATAATCTTTCCAGCATATTAATGTATGTTATTTTGTGCTCCACTTATCATTCATTCGCTTTATCATTATGCAATGAAATATTCACAAATCTGATATACGAAAATGTGCAAAGAAAAAACTTTTTAAAAAGGAAGCATGCAAAGTTTCTGACAAAGTCAACGAGTATATTAGTTGGATTAACAGGGTATAGGGGACATTTGATATAAAAATTTCTATAGAAAGTATCTGAAGGAGATTTGGAAAATTAAAAAAATGAGACCAAAGCATTTTTTCAGTTATATAAAATCAGCCCGAGTTCTCAACTGCTGACAAGGAGAAATAAGATCATATTTATTTTGAAAATGAGTACTAGACATATTATTTAACAGTTTGGAGCAACAGTGAGGAATCTATTTAGAATTCTAGTGAAGAAGCTATTTATGTTATTTTGTCCAAGACATTTTGTAAACTAGGCTTTAGGGTGCTATAGATTGATTTTTCATAACCCTGATAATCATCATCCTAGCATTAGCGAACCAATTTTTCTATGTGACCTCATTAGATAAAACTATGATAATCCTCATCCTAGAATCAGGAAACCAAATTTATTTTATTCCTAGAAGCATACACATTATAATGGTGGGAATTTTCATCCACCAATCTTCTGAGTTCCACAAACTCCTTCTTGAGGTCAAATATGTCTACATGTTGATTCAGATTTAGATCTATGAGAAGAAACCCCAATACATGGTGCTCTGCTCATTGTGAGCATAAAGGCATGGACTCCAGGTAGAGTGATTATCTTTATCTCAACAGAGGAAAGATAGGCTGTATAAATAATCGACCATCCATCCTCAACCTACCTATTAAACAAATTATTATCATGAACCCAACATGACAACCTGCCATTTTTTCCACAAGACCTCACTCAAACCCATCAGAAGCCCTAAAAACATAAAGGTTAGTCACTAAATCCCTAATTTGGACCTCCTAACCACCCTCACCAATAGAGGAAATGACAAAAAAATTTACCCAAGAGAGATAACACGGGGTTAAGATCTACAAACTATTTTCCCCTCTGTGTTAGCCATGTACTCAAATTCGTAGAATGCACCATCGGCAAGCTATTTCTTGATGTCTTGGTATACTTAGCAGTGGAAATGAATACCATTCTACCTACTTTCATTCTAGGTCTATCTTTATGATCCTCCAAAATCTCCCTTCTAACATTTCCACTATGAGAGAGTTTAACCAAAAAAAATAGAGTAGTACAAAAGTATATGCTGAGACATATCATAGACAAACCACCCCACTGATAGGCGAGAGCATTTATCTTAGGTTATCCTATAGTGTCTCTGTTGAGTTTGGAAGCTAAGGCATCGATGTAATTAAAATATAAGAATTTCCCATTTTTGTTCACTAACTCCCCATTTGTGCTCTAGATCTCATCTAATGCAAAGAATTCAAATGTATTTGGAGCTTTTTATTTGATGGGTGTTGAATAGAATCCAAATGCATTGTGAGAATGACCAATGACGGTGAGAGAAACTATTCTACTCAAATCTATAGAGAAAAAAAGGGAAGCACAAATGTAGTTTAGAAATAGGAAAAGAGTTACCAGGAGATCCATTGGACAGTGTTCACCCTAATGCTGACATTTATTATGAAATCTGCACTAGAATGAACTCTCTTCAATGTTCCTTCAACCTCTGCCATTTCTTACATCTTTGCATATTTGTAGCACGATTGAATTTTCCCATTCGAAAGGAACTATTTATGAAGGTATATCAAAGGATGACAACAGAAAAGGCATAAAATTTTCTAATAATTTTTCCCTAAGATAAATTCCCAGTTTTTGCAAGAGTCAAATCATACATGCAAATATTATGATTAACAATTATACCTAAGTGTAATGGTTGTGTCGATAGGAAGTACATTCAAATAATATTGTAAAAGGTTCTAAAAATATTGATGTGTTAAATAAATTAAAATATATAATGTGAATGGTTGTCAAAATAGAAATTACATTAGATCATATCGTTAAAGTTCCTAAAAAAATTGACATGCTAAATAAGTTAAAATATATAACTACAAATAAAAGATCAAAATCATTTACACGTTTCTAAAATTAAAACAAAAGAAGGCTTATTAGTAGCCTCCTCAATTTGAAACATTTTAGGAAAAAATTGTATAACCTTGATTAATTATAAAAATTAAAATTAAATAAAAATAATACCTAACTTCTTATTATACATAATATTTATATTTTAAAAAGCTAAATACCCCACCATTATAATATGAGTTTAAAACTTTATCGTATTCCCCATGACTTTTGAATAAAACGTCTAGTTTGTCTTATATAGTAGGCAATTATAATGTTACATACATATTTCATTTCAAAATAAATCATTTGGCATCCAAATCCTTCGAAAACCCTACAAAGAATCGTGAGATGATGAAGAGGCACCAACTAGTTTTGCTATGACTGAAATGGATGTAGTGCCATCATCGCTTTATTGTCATTGTAAAGAAACACGCTTGAACACTTTGCTTCTTTTATTCATTACTCTTTATATCCCTTTTCATTTTGCACTAATGAATAACATGTCAAGGGATGAATATAAATGATCATAACAAATGGATTATGGAACATATGTGAGTTATCTTGCTTTGTACATACAGATAATTTTTTTTGTTCCTTTTATATTATTATGGTGAATCTTTTATATTATTTATTAAAGAAATTGATTTTTTTAACATTGGCAATTTCCTTAATAAATAAAATTCGAGGAGTTCATTAATAGAGATTAATGAGTTAGAGTGCAAATTAGGGTGATTTTGAGTTCATTTCTAACATTGGGAGGACATTCGAGTAAGTTCATTGATAATGATGTATTGATAGGATAAAAACTTCATTGGTGAGAAATAAAAGTTATAAAAAAGTTAATGTTAGTGTAGGTTTGTTTTCCTTATGTTAGGGGGTATTTATTTTCCTACACATATTATTTAAGCTTGCTTAGGTTTATTTTATGTGGTTACTATGAGGACACATGGTGAAATACATAAGCCACATGTGTAACTCTTTCCCATACATGGGTAGTTAAGTTACACATCCTCTTTTGGCTTTTTGTGCCACCTCTCATAACCACTTTTTTGACCTTACCTAGGTAGGTCATGGGGTAGTTAGATTTCTCACATGTTTTTGACATTTTTACCAAGTAGGTACAACCTCCCACCTTTTATGGTATATGGGAGTTAATGCACCTCTTGGATGCATATGCTCCATTTTTTCTATATAAACAACCCTCTCCTCTCACCTTCATCAGTTCAATGATAGCTCAGTGAGAGTATTGAGAGTCTTCTCAAAATTCTCTTTCTTTGTCTCAATTTTTATCTCATTTCAGATATCTCTTCATTCTTCTATTTTGATCTTCGATCATCTGTTGAGTGGAGGTGCATATGATCTACGACTGAAATAAGATCTTGGCTCGGTTCTCGCTTCTTGCAGAATCTAACATGGTATCAGAGCAAGGTTGTCAGGTATAGCTCATTGTTTTTCTGATTTATTTGAGAAATTTGAGATAATTAGATAGCTAATATTTTTCTTAAAAACCAAGTATGCTCTTCCCCTGCATCCTTGAATGAACTGGAGAATCAAAACGGTTTAAAAGAAAATAGGCATCTGGTTAATCTGGTTTACATATATGTGTTCTTGTGAGATCTGGGTGATTGCAGCTTTGTGCTAATATTGGGGGCATCTTTAAGTACTTCCAGAGTGTCCAGAAGGCTTGAGAAAGTTAAAAGTGACTTTTACTTCACCAAAATCAGAGATTGGAGGAGACGGTAACAAATCAGAATTATTTATTTTTTATTTTTTATTGGAGCCATTTTCAATTGTGCTTCGAATTTCCAGCTTCTGCTCATTTTTAGAAAAAAAGATTTTTGGGTTTTGTTTCCAGGGTTGAAAAACTATTTGAATATCTGTCACTTTTTTTAATTAGTTGATCAATTTTTTGAAAATCGTGTCTGAATCAAGCATATGTCATTTTTGACGGGTAGATTCAGCAACTTTTCTTAAAATTTTAATAACTTTTGCCTCGGGTGTCAGTTTTTCACAAACAAATACTCGACGAAAAGCTGGAAATGAGACCTTTCCATCCATGTAGGTCTTATTAAAAAAGTATGTCATTTTTCATCAAATATTGCAGGTCAAATCTGCTATAAATGTTTATTTTTAATATGCCATAACTTTCATCTCAGTTCTTCATTTTTCAAAAATGAATAGGCGTTGGAAAGGCATTGAAGATTAATACACAACTACAAGATTATTATTTTTTGATTTTCTATCAGATTTAAATTGTACCAAAAATTGTAAATTTTGGCCATTATCGGCCTAGAAAGCATTGTAAGATGGTAAAAGCCTTGTAAATGCACTAATTATAAAGTGCCAACATTGTAATATGGGGGGGGAGGGGGGGGTTGTGGTGATTTTTGAGACTAGTGGAAAGGGGGGGTGTCTCGTGTGTCTTCTTTCTTGCACTTTTCTTATTCCTTGCAATCTACTTTTTTGCACTCATGGATGCATCTATAGTTCCTGTTTTAACACCATATAACTATTTTGAATGAAAATCAAAGATGATTATCTATCTCAAAAGAAATGGATATCATAGGGTTACAATGGGACTTGAGATAGAACCTCAAGATGCTACAGAAAAGATAAAATGGTTTAATAAATGTGATGAAGCCTTTGGTACTCTGTGTATGTCAATCTCTCCTGGCCTTCTTTTTCACATTGAATCTGTCACTACACCAAATGAAGTATGGACCAAATTGGAAACACTCTTTGGTAAGCAGGATGAATTAAGAGGTCATCAATTGGAGAATGAACTCATAGGGTTGAGTCCTACCAATTTTGACACCATACAAGACTTCTTCACAAAGTTGAAATCCATCAGATTGCAGTTGAAACAGTGTGGAATAGAAAAAGAGGACAAACAAATAATCTTAAGAATTCTTTCTAAACTTGGTCCAAATTATTCAGTCTTTGTTTCTACCTTTTATGCTACAAAAAGTGCCCTAGGTTCAAACTATAAAATGCCTTCTCTAGATGAGTTTGCTGCAGAACTCACCTAGGAGTAGGATAAACTGGTTCACATGGGTACGATTAAACCCTCAAAGTCACATGCCTTGGTTGCAAATCAAGGCACAAAAGAATAGGAAAGGTCTAGCAAACAGGAAAAGAAACAAAAGAATCAAGGAGAGAAGAAGAAAGATCAAAAGCCTAGTGCTCGAAATGCATATAATCAAACTTCTTCATCAAAAGGTGATCAACCTAATAAGGAGAAGGTCAAGTGTTCTTATTGTAAAAGACCAAGACATGATGAGCACAAATGTTTGAAGAAGCAGATTGATCACCTATCACATCTGCTTGAGAAAAACAACATCAAGGTGCCTGACTCTATCAAGCCGAGTTCATCAAAAGGGTCTTCAAAGGACATAGAAAAGAATAAGGGGAAAGGAAAGGGTAAGGCCCTAGTTGCAGTTGCTTTACAATGTAATACCTGGATAATTGACTCAGGTGCCTCGCACCACATGGCTTCTTCACAGGAAAGTTTTGCTTCCTTAGAGCCATGTACTATGTCTGCCATACTAATGGGTGATGACACTCCTATTGTAGTGCATGGGAGAGGGTCTATTGACATGGGAAAAGGAACATTTCAAGATTTTCTTTGTGTTCCATCTTTGTCAACTAATCTCTTATCTGTTTATCAGATCACTCACACTAGCTCTGGCAAGCGGGTTGAGTTCACACCAAATAATGTGGCAATCAGTGAATTGCATGATGGGTCTATAGTTGCTATGGGGAAAGCAGATCATCAATCCAGATTGTATCAATTTTCTCACTTTGTTCCTGACTCTCTTTTAACCATTTTACTCACTCATTTAGATGAGGTGAGTCATTTGTGGCATCAACAGTTTGGTCACTTGAATTACTGCTATTTGCAACAACTCGATCAATAGGACATGGTTGTAGGGTTGCCTTCAATTCACTTTTCTAATGGAGTTTTCCAAGGATGCATTCTTGGTAAGAATCTAGAAGAGAAGTATGACAAAGGCAAAGCATGGAGGGCTACACAGCTTCTAGAGTTGGTACACAGTGACTTGGCAGGCCCATTTCCACATCCATCTTTTAGTAGGGCTAGATATGTTTTGACATTCATTGATGATCTTTCTAGATATACTTGGGTATATTTTCTCAAACATAAGTCTGAGGTCTTTGAGTCTTTTTAGGACTTCAAAGCTTTTGCACAGAAACAATCTGGGAAGGCCATCAAAATTCTGCGGACAGATAATGGGGGGGAATATGTCAACCATAGGTTTGAACATTTTTGTGCCTCTGAGGGCATTGATCTTCAACACATAGTTCCCTATAGTCCACAGCAGAATGGTGTTGCAGAACACAAAAATAGGTCCTTGAAAGAGATGGCCAATTGTATGATTCACTCCAGGTCTATGGCACCTCAATACTAGCCAGAGGCCATGAATTGTGCATGTTACATTCAGAATCATGTTCCTCATAAAGCTATAAAGGGGGTAACTCCTTTCCAAGCCTGGACTGGTTGGAAACCCACAATTAAGCACTTTCGAGTGTTTGGTTGTCCTACATGGGCCCACATTCCAACAGAGAAACACAAGGCTATGGATCCATAGAGAAAGCCTTGCATATTTTTTGGGTACCCAGATGGTGTCAAGGGCTATAAGCTTCTCCACCCTACAACTCATGAGCTATTCATTGAGGGGAGTGTTCATTTTGAAGAGGAATCTTCCAGTTCTTTTCCTATCACTTCTCCATCCACTATTACATTGGAGACATTGCAACATGATGACAGTTCTTCAGAGAATCTTAATCTTCCTGCTCTACATGAGGATTCTTCTTCCTCCACTTCAAATGATGAAAGTGATGATGAGGGTCTATCTTCTTCTCCAAGTCATCATTCAGAGGTTGATGATTCTCCTCTAGATTCTTCTGCCAAAAGGCCTCTTTGGGCTCATCAGACTTTACAGTTAGCAGGTGATTGGGTTGGTGATCCTTTAGATGCAAGAAGAACAAGGTCACAATTTCAGCCAGCTCCACATCTCTTTGTTGCTTCAGCTTCTGATCCATAGACTTTTTGGGAAGCTTCTGGTGTCCTTGAGTGGGATATAGCAATGAAGGAAGAGATCAATTCCTTAGAAAGGAATCATACCTAGGATTTAGTCCCTCTTCCTATGGGAAGAAAACTTGTTCGATGCAAGTGGATCTATCAAACAAAATTTGTAACAGATGGGTTAGTTGAAAAGCATAAGGCTCGCTTGGTCGCCAAAGGATTCTCCCAAGTGCCTGGGATTGACTACTCTAAGATTTTTGCACCAGTAGCCAAGATGAATTCCATCTGGCTTGTACTTGCTATAGCTACAGCCCATCATTGGGAAGTTCATCAAATGGATGTGAAGAGTGTTTTTCTTCATGGTGACCTTTAGGAGGAAATCTACATGGAGCAACCACAGGGGTTCATCCAGGATCCTTCATTGTTTTGTCATCTTCAAAAGTCTCTTTATGGCCTTAAAAAGGCTCCTTGAGCTTGGTATGCCAAGATGGACACCTTCCTTCTGCTAATTGGGTTCACTAGATGCCATTTTGATCCGAATGTCTACTTTCTAAAACAGAATGATACTTTGACATTTTTGGTTCTCTATGTTGATGACTTGTTTCTCACAAGGAGTCACTCATCCACCATTAAAGTAGTGAAAGCTACTCTTCATGATCGATTTCTGATGTTAGACTTGGGTCTTTTGCACTATTTTTTGAGGATTGAGATCACCCAGTCTTCGTCAGGTATCTTCATGGCACAACCCAAGTATGCACTTGATATGATCTCTAGATTTCACATGGCTGATTGTAAGCCTGCACTGACTCCATTTTTGTCAGGGATCAAACTTGAGGCTAAGAGTTCTTCACCCTTGGTTGATGGCACTTTATATTGACAACTTGTTGGGAGTCTCATCTATTTGACTCACACAAGGCCTCACATTTCATATATCATGGGCATAATCTCTCGATTTATGCAGGAGCTACATGAGTTGCATTGGAAAGCAGCTAAGTGGATTCTCCACTATGTTCAAGGAACTCATAGTTATGGCATTCACTATGTAGCGGGCATGGATTTTGACTTGGTGGGATACACAGATTTAGATTGGGTAGGTGATTCTCAGGATCACAAATCTACTTCAGGGTATTGCTTTTCACTTGGTTCTAGTCCAATTTGTTGGTCAAGCAAGAAGCAATTTGCAATTTCTCTTTCATCTACTGAGGCTGAGTATCGAGGGGCAGTTAATGCCACCACTAAGGCCATTTGGCTTCATAATATTCTCACTGAGTTTTGTATTTCATTTAGAAAGCCCACAGTCATCTTTTGTGATAATCAGAGTGCAATATAGATCTCAAAGAATCTAGTCCATCACTAGAGGACTAAAAACATTGAGATACATATGCACTACATTTAGGAGCTGATTCATGCAAACATCATTGATCTCAAGTACATCCCAACATCGGCATAGATTGCAGACATCAAATCTTGGCTCGGTTGTCACTTCTTGCAAAATCTAACAGTTAAATAATGTATTAATATGATAAAAATATCCATTGATCATTCATTTAGTCATTTTTTATAGTGACTAATCATCAGTGACCAATTTTTTTGTCATTTATTTGATCATTTATCTAGTCACTTATCTTTGCTTAACCTTTGATTTTACCCGATGACCAAATTAATCATTTATTTAGTCACTTATCCTTATAAATTGCAAAATATTACTAGAGTTTTATCACTTTCAGTCACATGACTAAGATTTTTAGTCTTGTGACTAAATTTTTTAGTCACAAAGTCATTTATTTGCTGAAATTCTACTAGTGTAATGTAACTGACCAAGAAACATACAAACAAGGAAAATAACTTTCTTTTATACCATATCTTGTTAATAATTCCTTGAGTCAGCCTCGAGGCTTTCCCAATTAATAATAATAATATAGTTAATTAATTACAATTACAATAAAACTGTTGGCTCATAATCTTTACAAAAATTCACGTGTGATATTAAGGCTTACACACTCACTAATGTCACCATACAAGTTTCCTCTATCAAAGTGTGACTATGCACTTCTTCATTACATGTTAGATGTCAGATAACAATCAAACATTAGATTGATGGTCTCCAATACTCTATTTCTATACTACTCTTAGTAAATTAGGTACAAATACCACATGCCATCGACTTAAACTCTATGTACTTAAGCACATCATTAGGAAATAGTCTAGAACATATCCTCAATTGTGCATTACTAGAAAATCAAACCATTGTCTGTACTAGTAAGATCTTTGACTATTTTTCTCCTAGTCTTTATAGAAACAATGCTATGTTGAGTCATGAATGCAACATGTCAAGACTCTCCAATGCTTTGGATACTCTCCCAATGTAGTATCATTAGAATTCATGCTAACACTTTCAACCTACAAATTTTTTAATTTTGTAAAGGCCTTTTACTTATATGCAACTTGCATAAATCCCAAGCTTTATTTTTCAACAAAAAGTCAATTTCTTCTATCATTGCAAACTCCCACTGAATCTTAGTATCCACCTGCACAAATTTATCATAACATTCAAGTTCACCAACATCAGGTAGTAAAATAGAGTATGAAGAGGGTGAAATTTTTTTTGGAGGTCTACTTAGCCTTTTTGACCATCTAACATTCATTAGGGTGTGTGGTATTTGTTGTTGTGGTTGTTGCAAAGCATGAGGAAGTACTAGAACATCTTCCTTTTGAGTATTATCCAACACTACATAATTATTTTCTTTCTTCTCATGTTGTTGCAACAGATCTTTGTACAACAATTTCTCATTAAATATGACATCCTCAATTCTTACAATTTTATGACTTTCAAAATCCCAAAACCTATAACCAAATTAATTAATACCATATCCAACAAATATACATTTCTTTGAATTAGCTTCTATCTTGGTCCTCTTTTTAGAATCTATATGTACAAATACTTCACAACCGAAGATTTTGAGAAAATATTAACTTGCCCTCTTACTAGTCAATACTTCCTCTGTGTTGGTGTAATTAAATATTCACTAATTAGACTTACTTAAGCTTAAGATAATGCATTTCATAGTAGTTTGTGATTGAGACACTTAGGATTTTGCACCTCAATTAAACACATGGTGTAGGAGAATTTCACTCTAGGTGGTCATAGTTGTTATCTCATTCCACCTTCAGTGTACTTATCACATTATCATCCTTATCATTACACATACTTAATTACATAATGGAGGATGATCCACCTTTGGTGAACATGTGATTCCACCTTGTGTGGGTGATATCTTATCTTATCCTTATCATTGTCTCTTATCGCCTCTCCTATATAAGGAGGTCTATTATGTACATTTCAAATCAATTCATTGGATGTCAATCAATTCCATTATCAACAATAGCATTATTGCATCTTCATGCAATTGTCTTGCCAATCTCTTATGGAAGTTACCTTGGTCTTTCATTTGATTGTGGGGTGTTTTAGAGTCACCTAAAACTGTAACATGCTATTAGAGCTCTCATGGTGTGAAGATTTCTTCTAAAGAAGTGCAATCTTGGATTGACTTATTGTTGGTGCAACATTGACAATTGGGACATCACAATTTGGAGGAGATTTTGGGAGTCCTATTTTGTGACCTTCTATTATAGGGGAAAATTGGAGCTCGTTGGTGCAAATTAGAGGTTGGCATTATATAGAGGAAGTCCAAAAAGGCCTAAATCAAATTTTGTTTCATCCAAATTGGACATCTGAGGCCAAATCTAGAGCCATTTGATTTTTGAAGGTTCGGTGGCAGCAATTTAGAAAAACTAATTTCAAAGGTAGTTTTCAAATAGTGATAGATCCCTCATATGGACTCCTTTTTCCAAGCAATTTCTTTTGTTTTGGGGTAGAATTTCACAATATACATAGTGGTGCAGGTGATTTTGGATCTTTGTATCTAAATTTTTCTAAAAATTGCAAATCCCATTTTCTTCAACTTTCAAGGATATATTTGGGCACATTTGTTAACATTTTCATGTGCAATTTTTTTTTGAAAGTGCATGATTTTTCCTCTACTTTCCAGATATTTAATCAAATTTTAGTGATTTGGAGTGGGCATATCACTTTTAAAACTAGGTCATTTTTGGCTATATTTGCACTTGGTGAATGCTTGGATTGCAATTTTCATAAGTGAATCAGTAATTTGAAGGAGTTATCAGTTGATTTCAATCATTCTTTGATTCATTATAGATTTTTCAAAAATTCCATTACTCACTCCATATAACTATCATGAATGGAAATAAGCAGTTTCTAATCAATCAATGAGTATTGGATTGCTTAGAATGATTCTTGAATAGGATCTAGAGCTAGCTATAGGTGTTGCAAAAAGAAGGAAATGGTTTGATAGAAGGGATAAATAAGTTGGCTCTCTTAGATCTACCATCTCCAATGATTTTCTATATCATATTGCATCCTATACACATGCTCATGATGCCTAGAAAACATTGGAGGGAATCTTTGGTAAACCTGATAGAATAAGAAAATTCAAATTGGAGAATGAGCTTATAGGTCTAAGTCCATGTGATTTTGACAATATTCAAGACTTTTTCTCTAACTTCAATTCCATTAGATGGGAGCTTTCTAATTTTGGAATTACCAAAGATGAGCAATTGATATTATCTATTCTTTCCAAGCTAGGTCCTAAATATTTAATTTTTGTTTCCACATTCGATACTACTATGGATGCTCTTGGTAGTGCATATAAAATTCCTCCTCTTGATGAATTTGCAACTCAACTCACAAGGGAACAAGAAAAGTTAGCACACATGGGTCAATTGAATCCATCAAAGCATCAAGCATTGGTTGCAAATGGCTCCTCTCCAAAGGCTCCCAAAGCAAAGGGAAAACATCAACGCAAGGATCCTAAGAAACATGACAGAGGTGATGACTCTCCTTCACAACATAATATTGAAGCTAAGTCCTCTTCAAGAGAGGAATCATCTAGAAGAAAGAGAGATAAATGTGCTTATTACAAAAAGTTATGACATTATGAGCATAAATGTTTCCATAAGAAGATTGATGAGATTACTCACATTCTTCAAAAGAACAATATCCAGTTTCCCTCATCATTGTCTTCTCCTTCTTCTCAATATTAGACAACTTCTACATCTACATCATCATTTAGAGGCAAAGGACAAGCAATCATTGCTTCCACACATCCTGAGCAAGGTAAATGACTTCTTGATTCAGGTGCATCACATCATATGGCATCTTCTATGGATATGTTTTCTTCTATTGAGCCTTGTACTTCTCCACATATATTGATGGGTAATAATACATACATGAAGGTTTGTGGGAAAGGTTCTATTCCTATGGGGGAGGGTATATTTAATGATGTTCTTTGTGTACCATCCTTGACCACTAATCTACTTTCCATTTACCAAATTACTCATAGGGCACAAGGTAAAATTTTTGAGTTCACTCCTAATTATGTCTATATTAGGGACATGGAGACTAGAGATGTCATAGCTATGGGATTTGTTGATCATACATCATGCTTGTATTCTTTTGCATATTTTTTTGATAATGATGGTGATATTCATGATGTACCTAGCCCTTTATCAAGAGTGACTAATTCATGTGAGGAGAACATTTGATACTTGAATCATTTTCTTCTTGAGACAAGTGTTGAACTTCCTACTCCTCCACCTCTTGTTTCTTCAGACATGAGTTCTACTATTCAATGGGATGATCTTTATGCTTTAGATTTTGCAGTGTGGGATGAATTCCTAGATTCTCTTTTAGATGAGTCTCATAATGCATATTTGGTTAATACATCTGAGGGAGTTTCTCTTTAAGATACTTCTTTACCTTCTTTGGAGATTGGATTTCCCAACTCTTCATGTTCTCTTGATTTTTCACATCTCATAAGTTAGCTTGATGGTGTGACAGAATCTTTGAGCTTGGAGACACCTATTCAGTCTTCAGAGATGCATACATGGAGAACTTCTTCCTCCTTCCTCACTTTTTACATGGAGTGGCTTCTTCATCTTTTGATGTAGTTATCTCTTCCTAAGGAGAGACATGTTTCTTGTAGGCATTGGATTATATTTTTCTTGCAAGTACTCTTCATCTACATTGGAGATTCTTCATTATGGGGGAGATATCATGTCTCCTTATTTCCTTCCTATGGGGGGATCATTCTTTGTATATACATGATGCATGCAATTTTTGGTGGGTCTTGAGTACTCCATGCATCCATGCATCTTGGTTTCATCTCTCTTTTTGGAGGCAAGTTTTTCCCATGAGGTTTTCTCTCTTTCTCCATTTTATGAGAGATTAAATTTTATGTATTGCATTGCATATTTTCCATGGGTACCTAAAATGGCCTAGTAGTCGGACCCTTCTTGCATTGTGAGTTTAAGTGCATTCCCCTAAGTTGCACTTAAGGAGAGGGGTGGGGGTGTGTTGGTGTAATTAAATATTCACTAATTACTCTTACTTAAGCTTACTTAGGATAATACATTTCATAGTAGTTTGTGATTGAGACACTTAGGAGAATTGCACTCTAGGTGGTCATAGTTGTTATCTTATTCCACCTTTAGTGTACTTATAACATTATCATCCTCATCATTGCACATACTTCATTGCATAATGGAGGATGATCCACCTTTGGTGGACATGTGATTCCACCTTGTGTGGGTGATAGCTTATCTTATCCTTATTATTGTCCTCTTATCACCTCTCCTATATAAGGAGGCCTATTATGTACATTTCAAATCAATCCATTGGATGTCAATCAAGTCCATCATCAATAATAAAATTCTTGCATCTTCTTGCAATTGTCTTGCCAATCTCTTGTGGAAGTTATCTTGGTCTTTCATTTGATCCTGGGGGTGTTGTAGAGTCATGTAAAACTCTAGCACTCTAGAATACCATAACAGAAAGGAGTAGAGGGACCTCTATTAATAAAATATAAAATAGTATTGATAGCCTTTGCCTACATGTTTAAGGGTAGACCAACATGCAACCTCATGCTACACGCACACTCCATTATTTTCCTATTCATGCATTTAACCTCTTCATTTTCTTGTGGAGTCCTTGGAACAATATTCTATCTATGAATACCATTAGTGGAACAATAATCTTTAAATTCATAACTGTAATACTCACCAACATTATTAGATCTAAGACATTTTAATCTCTTACTAGTCTCATTTTCAACCAAGCATTTCCATTTCTTAAAAGTTTGAAATACATCAAATTTCTATTTAAGGAAATAAGCCCATACTTTTCTAGTTCAATCATCACTGAATGGAACATAATAATGAGAGAAACCAAGGGAAGATACCTGACTTGGTCCCCATACATCTATATGCACAAGCTCTAATTTCTCATTTTCTTTTCCTTCACACTCTTCACAAAACTCACTCTCTTTTATTTTTTATACACAACTTTCACAGAAATCCATATCGACACATTTTAGACCTGGTAAAAATTTCTTTTAATGAATTAATTTTATATATTTCTCACTCATGTACCCAAGTTTGTTTGTGCCATAGCACTATATCAAAATCTACAACAACTATTTGTTCTCCTTGCTCAACTACGGTAATTGTTTCTGAACATTTATTTTCCTCTAAAAAAATTAAAGTAGAAGGAATAATATGACCTATACAAAGATATAAAGTGCCTACTTTCACACCTTTTGCTACTACAAGAGAACATTTTGAAACTTTCCAATTTTTATCATTAAAAGTAACTATGCAACTATCATCATTGAGTTGCCCTGCTAAAATTAAATTCTTACTCAAACTTGGAACATGTCTTACCTCATGTAGTAGCCATTGATTCCCACTCTACAACTTAATCTTAACTTTTCCCTCTCCAACAATCTATTAGGGTTCATTATCCCCCAAATAAATAAGCCCAAAATCCCCTTGGAAATAATCAATAAAATAACCTCTATGGGGTGTAGTATGAAATGAAGCCCCATAATCTAAAACCCAAGAATCATCAACACTTTCTAAAGAAAGAAGTAGAGCATCCTATTTGGATTTTTTACTTACCACATTTTCTTTTGTGTTCCCTTCTAGTTTATCTCCTTCATTATTTTTTTGAGTCCATCAATCTTTCTTCTTATGCCCTAGTTTCCTGTAGTACCATCAATCTCTTGGTCCTCTAGACTAAGATCTCTTCCCCTTTGATTTTCCTATTGATTTTCCATGATTTCTAGAATTATTTCCTCTCTCATTCATTCTACCTCTACTTTGTGCATTCAAAGCATTTCTTGATGTAGATCCACCCGAGGTTTTCCTACAAGTTTTCTCACTCAAAATAACACCAATCACATCATCAAATTTTAGGGTATTAGATCCAAAAACAAAATTACTCACAACCATTACCAAGCCATTGCAACTTTTAGGCAAAGAACATAAAATCAAGAGAGCCCTAGTTTCTTTATCAAAATTGACATTCACTAAAGATAACTAAATAGTAACTATATTAAACTCATTTAAATGATCTAAAATAGATTCAAGTTCTACCATCTTCATATTAAATAAATGTTTCATGAGAAATACCTTGTTTGAAGCTGAGGGCTTTTCATATAGTTTTTCTAGGGTTTGCATCAACTCTTCTATCATCTTCACTTTTGTAATGCTAAATATCATTGATGGTGCCAAGAATAATCGAATACTTCCAAGTGCCCTTCTATCTAAAATCTACCAGTCCTCATCTGTCATAGTTCCCTATTTCTTGGCTTTTCCTTCCAATAGCTTCCATAAAGATAGTTCTCCATTTTCATTTTTCATAAATAAAATTTCTATCCATTAAAATTATCAACCTTTAGCTTACCCTTGTCTTCTATCACTCCCACTCAATTGTGAGACCTTTTGACATTGATAAATTCCTCCAATAGCTTCACAGTGACCCCATGCAGCGTAACCATATCTTCAATCTAATTTTTGAAGAAATACTTTGTAATGTGGGGCTTATACCCATGAAGTTTCTTGATATAAGCCATAACTTTTCCTTTTTTTAGGATATCCCATACATCCAAATTCGCCTTCCATTCTTTACAATTATTTGACTCTTGCTTTCTTGGTTCCCTCCCATCTCGTATACATATTCAACTCTGCACTTGCAACTAGTTTTATAAATGGTAACCAAAAAGAAAAGTAAAGTGTATTTGATTTCCAAGAAACATTTGACCTTGCATGCATGCCAAGTATGATCCATAATTATACAAAGGTACCACCTTGGAATACTTGGAAAATTTGCCATAAACCCATCACTTCCCTTAATAAATTCCTCAATTTTACATGATCTTTCCTTTGCTAGCATGTGTCATACCATAATTAACAATTTTCATCAGCTCCACTTCCTTGCTTACATCATCTTGCTAACTCAACTTTATTTTCCTATAGACCACTTGATTCACAATCCAATCAATAGCTTTGTTGCCCTACCAAAAATATGAGAAATATAAATATTATCAAATTTATTCATAATGTCTTTTATTTCCATTATACTTCCCTTAATACTCTTGGTTGTTAGACTCTTATTATTTTTCATGTTAATAATATTAAGGGAGTCTCTTTTAAGATATGTTATACCCACACTATTAAGAAATTTACCTTGATTCAAGTATGTTAAAACTGATTCAGTAGCTAACTCTCACTTTTTTTTGTAAGCTGATTTCAAGTCTTCTCCTTAGTAACTGATCCTTTCCTTTGATTTGATAACACTTGTCTTTTCCTTTCACATTCAATTCTTATGAATAGGTCACCTACTCTATTAGATGATAAAATAACCCTTGAATGACTTTTGATCTTATCTTTGCTTATTTTCTCATGCTCTCCTCCTCTATCTCTCACTCTTTCACGCACACAATCTAGGTTAAGATCATCACTATTTAAAGATTCCATGAAGAATCTTGTAGATGGTTCCATGTTTTGTCTCTTCATCCTAATCATTGAACATACACATGGGGATGTGTGATCTATGCCATGTAAATATTTTGTAACAGCCTCTTTAGTATTGAATGTTCTGTAACAACCTCTTCAAAACTTAAATAAACCTTCCAAGTCAACCTGATAGTTATTTTGCCTAAAAATTTATTCCATTCTTGACTTTTATGTAAACTCTACGTTGGTTGACCTTTACTATTTTTGATCCTCAACATTTATTGTTCTCGACACATACTACATCACTCGATACTTATATACTTAGAATTTCACTTGGTAATTGATAACTCACTCAGTTGTTGATGAGCTCAGTACATATAAATAATTACTCTATGACCATAATTCATTCAGCTTCTATAGAATATCTTGGTAGATACTATCTTATGTATATGACTTAGCCTATATAGAGTAGCTCAATCACAGTGATGACCATATGACTTTGCATTTTAAATGACTAAGTGGTTGACACTAATACACAATAATGATTAGAAATACCAACAATACCCCCTTTTTACATTAGTGGAAAAACACTTTGTCATATTTACACCAGTTTGTCATATCAATACAAAAATGATTCCCCTAAGTCTTATGACTTATGAATAATGAATTTAAAAATTCATTACAACCTTCATACTATACTTGTAGATGTCTTCTTTCCATCTGCAATAAACTCCTTCTATATACATTTCTCCCTTGTATATATTTCCCCCTTATTTTTTAACACTTGATGTCACTATTGTTGGGGTTGAAAGAGTTGAAGTAATCGATATATTTGAATGAATTCCTTGTGAACTTTGGTAATAATTTCCAATGCATACTCCATGTGGTTCTTATTGCCTCCAAAATTTGATTATGTAGTTTTAGTCTTGCAGCTAAATCAATTAAACTCTCAACCATTGATAATTTATGATATTCTATGATAAGATTATGGGTTGCTATAAGCTCTCTCTGTATGAAATCCAAATGAGATATCATCATTTCCTAAATTGAGATCAATTTGGATCTTATGGTGCTATCAACTACCTAAATCTTATCCATTGTGCCTTGAGAATTCAATAGAATATTATAGTGATCAATGCTAGATCGTGTTGACTCCGAGATAACACTGTTGGATGCCTTCATCTCAACCCGAGTCTTATCTATCTATGCTTGAATATTATCTATAAATCTTGGAACATCTAACAAAATTGTGTACACATGTTGTACTCTTTTTATAATATTCATCATTACTTATGATTTTTCCTGCAATAGCACTTTTTGCTCAGCTATAGTTATGAAAAATTTATCCACAACCTTGATCTCAATTATTCTTACTAACCAATCCATTAGCTTCTCATTGGATTAAAAACATTCAGCACTAACTTGATCAATTATATTTACAAGTTGGTCAATGATTGGTGTCTCTTCATCTACATTTTGTATGTCAAAAGCATCAACAAAAATATGCTTTACATCCTGTAATATCTGTTGCTTCTTTTTCTCTCGCCTAGGCTCTTCTTGTCTCTTTTTCTTTTTCAAAATTTCTTGTAGCACAATGTTTTTTTGCAAGGTGAGATTTTCTAGATCAAATTGTGGCATCTCAATGTTTTCATCTAGACTCTCAATATCTAGTGAAATGTATTTTATTGATTTTCTCTTCCTATTCAGTGAAGAGGTGTTGTTGCTTAGCACTGCCTTGGGAGTTGTTGAGGCGGTGTCACCACTTGGTTTTGCTTGTGCATCTGTGCTCAAGATAACAACAATTGTACTCGATTCAACCTTATTCAAATCTTTATTTTTCACTAATATGAGGTGTTGAAACAATCTTTTCATTTTCATTATTTTCTCCATCTTCACCAACTTCTTCATCTATAAGTCTTGAAAAAATATAAATGGGAAAAGTATACTTCTGAGAAGGGGGGGTGGGGGGGGGGGGGTGAATCAAAAGTACTAACCAATAAAAATTTTAACTTTAAAACAATGCATGCATTAACATATTGAAATAACATATAGAGTAAATGCATCCACATAAACACTTGACACCGAATATGATTACCTAGAAACCCTCCAATGAGAAGGTAAAACTAGGATGGGGTTGACACCCACAATTCTTCACTACTGAAGCAATAAATTTTACCTATTAAGGTTACATGGTTTGAACATTCTCATGATCTACCCTATGAAAGGCTTGCCCTATTAAAGGCTTACAAAGGATTGTTAAATCCTAACATGTTAAAGAATTTCAACACCTTGTTAAAAGTGTGCCTAGCTAAATGACTTTAGAACACTCACTTGGAATGTCAACCCGTTAAAGGATTTTACAATGACTATTAAGTCAACCTTAATACAAAAGATTTCATCCTGTTGATATAGTTGTTAGAAAGTACAGTAGAATGTTTGATTTGATACACTTACAATCTAGTATTGCTGATTTCATATATCAATTTAGTCCATCTTGATCCTTTCTAATATGATATAAAATTGTTGTATCCTCGATCCTCTATTCTGATAACTGATTCTAAAATTCTATGCTTTGTCGAAGTTAGCTTAAATGTATACAAATCAATTCACCCATTTTTCACTTCCTTCAAATCTTCACTAACATTACCTCCTTGCATGCATTATCTAATGCTCTCTCTCATACTAAATTATGGGGCTTTGTCTCCCTTTAAAAAGACTTTGGTGGCTTAGGGTTAGGTATGAATCTAAAATTGAGATTCATCCATTTTTCTCACTCAATTCCTTTCATTTTTCTAATTAGTTGCATGTTGATCGCATAGGGAATCCAAATAGATTTGATCTTATCTTCAAAGCTTCAAGATCTATCCATATGTCAGCTCAAAAATGGTTTACATAGTTCTTTGTGCAATCACAAACAACTAGATCAATTCTGTGTTACTCGACACTTATTGATACTGATGCTTGACACATACCATAATTCTTTCTAGCTCGACATTTGAACTTTCTTGGCATCTACTATTCACTCGACACTTGAAACTTTCCTGGCTCTATCTATTTGCTCAGCACTTACTATTTACTTGGCACATGAGTGACTCAACTTATTGCAACTCGACATCTATACACATTATACTTGGCATATGTTACTAGGTCGGCATGAACTTAGTAAAAAGCTTAAGTGTGTTGACACTCAATTGTCAAAAGCAATCTAAGATCAATAATCTCCCCCTTTGACATGAGTGGCAAAAACACTTAACTATACATGATGAATCTAATCTTCTCAAGTATAATGTACATCCAGTTTGGCATGTATACAAAACTTCAAAATTGTTCAAAATTTTGTAATAGACTATATACCTCAAAATCTGGTGACTACCCCTGAGTTTATGTGTATTTTCTATATCCAAAATCTCACTGAGTAGATTTCCCTCTGTTTTTCTTTGGCTTCAATAATTTTGATACTCTTTATCTGATATGTTTTGATATGCCTTGTTTCTTCTTTTTTGCTTATTTCCTCCCCCTTTGTTTTTCTCTCTATTTATCTTATCACCCCCTTTCACATGTCTCCCCCTTGCATATTTGTTTCCATCTTTTATCTTCCCCCTTTTAAAATATTTCTCCCCCTTTTTGACACTTAGGTCAAAGGGGCTATACACTGAGTGTGTATTTATCTAGAAAGTTCTTATTCACTTCCATTACAATCTTGAGAGCAACATCCCAATTGTCTATTGCAACATCTACTGATTTGATTTGGATGATTGTCTCTGCTACAAGGTGAACTAAGCTATCTAATGTTGAAAGATTAGGATATTTCTTGAGTATTTTTTTAGCATAGGCTAGTTCTTTTTGTAGTATTTCTATGTTAGGAGTCAGGGAAGCTTGAATCTGGATTAGCTTGGCTCTTGTATTAGCCTCTTCTGCTATTAATACAATTAGTTCCTTTTGTGTGTGAAGCATGGAATGAAAGTGCTTCTCACTTTGAGCTGGGTTTTGTGGTAATTACATACCAGATATTTTCAAATTTCTTTCCAAACTCAGAATCCTCTAGCTCGTTTCTTGTGTGAAGAGTGTAGGGTCACACAATTTGGTGTGCAGAAGAGAATATATTCTCAAGTACATTCTTCACTTTTTCAATCTTTGTAGCTAGCTCCACTTGTGATAGTGCTATTCCATTGGATATCTTCTCATTAACTTTTCTTTGAAATTTCTTTTCAAACCATTCCATGAGTTTTGCATTGGTTTCCTGGTCTTCATTTGTCACCTATTTAAGACATTTTGATAATTGTTCCAATATTGGCTTGGTTTCATCAGGTGTTTGCAAGTTGAATGCATCTAAAAAGATGTTTTTGATCTCATTTAGTGCTTTCCTTTTCTTATACTCCTTTCTAAGTATTTATTTGTTCTTTTTCCTTTCCAATGCTTCTTGCATCTCATTGATCTATTCAATGTTCATGGTTGCACAGTCATATTTTGGTATAAATATTTCCTCATCTAATGTTGGGTATCCATAGTGAAGTACCCTTGTAACCTTTGTTGAGCTCAAGCCCAATGCTAAAATTTGAAGTGGCATTGCATCAATGCTCAACTTATGAAGGACTTTGGTAGGAGTGCCAATTGTTGGTAAATTAACCAATGTTTGTATGGCTTCCTCCTCCCTTTCCTTTGGAGTTTCCTTGTCTTCTTCTAATCTTCCTTGATCAATCACAATTATCTATGGTGCACCTTGTGTTTGTGCAATAGGTACAAATACCTCTATCTATCCTTCTTGTTCCTTTGTAGGTTCCTTTGCAATCTTAGTTTGTTGTTCAATCATAACAACTTTGACTATATTATCAACCTTAGCTGACATGTCTTCAGATGCTTGCTCTTGAGATTGACTATTAGCAGCTGTAGGGATGGAAAAAGGTAGTTCTTTTGTATTCACCTTATCCCTAGTTATGTCAACTACTACTTGATGTAACTCATCCAAATTGACCAACACTAGATTATCACACAATTTTACTTGTAGTGTGGATTGGTCAAGGATCTTTTTTAGATCTTCTATAGTTAGTGGATTGATGTTTTGAGCTAAGTTTTCAGGAACATCTTTTACTTTTATTGTCTCTATAGGTGTGTTTGTGTCATGTGGAGGGCTTAATGGTGGCAGTTGTGTGTCTTGCACACCTTGATCTATTTGCTGCTCCTTAGCTATTGCCATGTCATCTCCTTTTTGTTGTGTCTCCTCCACTGTGTCACCTTCCTTTTCTTTCTCAACTTCTCCATCATTGTCATTCTCTTCATCTTCTCCATTATTCCTTCCCTCAAAGGGATCCTCTTCTCCTTCCTTAATAGTAGTTAGCCCATATATGAACTTCTACATTCGAGTGGACTTTTTTACAACATCTTCAATCTTGTTTTGAAGTATGCTGAATGCCCTGTACTTGGGTGCAAACTTGCTACCATGTTTCTTGTTTGCTTTTGTTATTTTCCCTTTTGACAATTCTGGCATCACTTGTGCCAATGTAGACTCTCTTATTTCCTTCTCCATATTTAGGCAATAATGCCATTTATTCTCAACAATTGAATATAAATCCTTGGGTATTGTAGTGTCAAATTCAAGTGGGGTATTCTTCAATTTTTCCATCATGGCATACACTAATTCTTCAACCTTATTTTGATCTTCTCTACTCAATTTATTAAAATCAATATTTTTCAAACTAATTAAGTTTGCATTATCCCTAGTATTATCAAAAATGTTTTCAATATTAGACTTGGGTGCATGACTGACCATTCTAAACTGGCTTGTATCCTCTAACTCGATCCTTTCATCATCAGATTTATGTTGTGCAACATATTTTATCCTTAACTTCTTTTGCATTGGACCTTATTGTTTAGTAGCCTTCTTCTTCTCTTTTATTTTCTACTTAGCATTTTGAGTGGTGGCCCTTGTGGTTGCTCTTTTGGCTGGAGTAGTAGGCTTTGTAGGGCTTGGTTTTGCAATTTTCTTACCCTTTGGCTAAGTTGTAGGCTATGACTTAGCTTTTCTCTTCTTTGTTTCTTGTTTTGTTGGTGCTTCCTTGGCTTGTTCCTCCTTAGCACCTTCTTCTTCATCTTCACCCATGCCTTGGGTTAGGGCAAAAGGTTCTTAGCTCTATTCTTATTCTTCCTCTTCATCATCATCATCATCATCATCATGTTCAGCTCCCTCATCAAATTTAGCTTTCAGCTTCTTTACAATTTTATCCTTCTTCTTTAGAGTTGAGGTAGTTTTCAACTCCATCTCAACTTTGGATTTGACAACATCATTATTACCAAAGATTTTTGCTCACTTGTCAACTTCCTCTACAAGTAGTGTAGTGATGGTAGTTGATGCTTCATCTATATTTATTTCATAAATCAAAGGCCTTAGCTATCTATTGCAGCCTGGATAAAAGTGTAATCAATGTCTACCAAGAAACATATGTCATTGTAATACTTCTACACTAGGGAAACTAGAATTCTTAGCCTTTATTTCATTGACTACTTGAAATCCTCAAAATAACTAGTCATCACTAATTCAAAATTGTCTCCCATTTGTTCAATGTACTCATTTAGTTCTATAACTATAGACCTATTGGTTTTCCATCCTACCTTAACAAAAGAGGGAAACTCATTTTATTAAAAAATATGCATATCAATATGGAACCAAATTTACATTGAGCACTTTTAGATCTCCTTATTGCTCCTAAGTTCTCAATGATTTGCTGCAATTGTAGCTTTGCCAAATCATAAGTATGATCTTTCTTCAAAATCTTGTATCCTACATCAAGTGCTATACATGACACACTATTTAGTTAGCTTGACTAATAGAATTTTTGAGATATGATGCTCACTAAAAATTCAATAAGGGGATCCTTGATAGTATCCATTGTCATTCCTCTCTTGTTCCACTTTGCCCCAGTATTTTTCTCAATTGCTTATTTAGAGTTGCTCCTTAGGGTCTTGGGCCATTCCAGGGTTGGATATCCTATAACCCTATGTACAATCCTCTTTGATAGTTTGATAGGTCCTCCTTCTAGCCATAGGCATCCATCATAGATTTTGCTCAAGACAATTCTTATCCATTCAATCTTAAAGACATTGGGGAAATCTAGGGCATGGGTTAAGCCCTTCCTCTCTATGATTTTGAACTCTTCTTTCAACACTCCATTTTCACATAGTTTATCATATGCCTAACAAATTTCCATGTCTCCTATTCCTCCAACCTTTCAATTATAACATTTTCTTACATCCTGGACCATTATGACCTTGGGTGGAATGATTGATAATGCACCTACCGGGTCATTTTTGTATGCAACCTCTAGAATGGCCCTAAAGTATACTTTACCTCATTACTAACCAATTGGAATTCAAATGGTTCCTTATCCTTAGGATTTCTAGAGCTAGAGGTTATTTTGCAAACTAGGGTTTTAACAAATGTAAAATTGCATAATTGTGTAACTCAGCACATGAAGAATACCTTTAAATCAATGGAATGATGCTTGATTGTTGTTAGAATCCATACAAATTCTTCATTCTTACTTGGAAATTTCTTCTTCGCTCTACTCGCTCTTTGCTCTGTGTTCGTAGTGATGAAAAATGAGTGAAAATCTACCTTATACCCTTTCAAAATATAGCATTTAATGCATGGTACATGTATGGCTATAAATTTGACTTCTATGCAATTTATTTTTCACTTGGAAGCTATTAGAATTACCCTTACTTGGCTTCAATAGGAATTTCCTTCACTCAGGAGCTACTACTAACTTGGCTTCAATTGACTTTGAATGACAACTTGACATACACTAGAATTTAGTTGACAATTGAAGAGAACTTTTCACACTCGGTAGTAAGGTGAAAACTTAAAGTTTGACTTTGGTTTTTCTTTATTGACTTGCATCTTTAATCATGCTAGTTTACCCTTTTCAGCACTAACTTATCTTGGAACTAATGTATGATGAAGCATTTAAATATTAGTCCCACATAACTCCTTTTGCTTAGTTTGATGAGATATGATCACTTGACCTTTCAGGTAAAGTGATCCCTTTATTTGATGTGTTGCATCCATCTTTCTTCTTGCATATTTTGTTCATTTCTCCTTTGATGTGCTCAACATCTACCTTGCCTTTTCCTTTATTGAACTTTGAGTTAGGTGCCTTTGTTCTTGCTAAGCAATGCTTTCTCATATGACCATCTTCAAACAACTAAAGCATGTAGTTTGACTCAACCATTTGTTGTAGCTACCACTGAAGTGTGTTCTTATGCAATTCTTAGGGATGCATCCATACTCTTGACAATAATGATAGCTATGTCTTGTATTTTAATCCCAATTATAGGTATTTTCATGGTTTCTTCCCTTGTTTGATGATCATGTGGACCTAGATCTATATTCAAAGGCTTTGTGTCCAAACTTCTAACAATTGTAGTAGCACCCTTCAAATTTTGGTGCATGCACGGTTTTGGTTCTGTATTCATGTGCCTGATGACCTTGTTTGTTGCACTTGCAACAATGTGTCATGTTCTTTAGCTTAGCATTGTGACTAGCATTCTTTCTCCTACAAACATTAGGTATGTGTCCTTTCTTTTGACAATGATGATAAGTAGGTTTAGAATTCTTACCTTTATTGTTTCTTTCCTTAGTAGCTTTGGATGATTCTCCTTCTTTAGTGCTTGTATAGCCCAATCCTAATGTGTCTTTACTAGATGTAGGGGACTTTAGTAGTTGATCAAAGTACTTGATGGCTTCATTTGGCTTGTTAAAACTTTTAGCAAACTCCTTTTCTCTTTTTAGGTCATTTTGCAATTATTCATTCTTTAACTTCAATGTAGTTATCTTAATGTCCTTGACATTCAACTCATGATGAGCATTCATCATTTGGCTTAGGGTGTCCAATTGCATGTTTGAGATCCTAGATAGCTCTATCAATTTTTCTTCCAATCTATTTAACAAAATTCTCTTGTCCTCTTCAATCATGGCCTTGTCTTCTATAGCTTTCTTCTTTTGCTTAGTCACCTCACATAGTAGTATAGCTTGTGATTCTTGCCCCAACTTGAGATTTTTTATTTCCTCAGCTCGTGCTCTATTCTTGTCCATGAGATTTGTAATTGCTACATCAAATTCATAGGAGTTACAATCTGAAAATAATTTTTTGGTGTCAATCTCTTAATATTGAGTGTCATTTTCTACCATAGCAATCTCTTTCCTTCTCTTTGGTGAACTTCTCAAGGCATCTTTGGCTTTATTTAGTTTTTGTAGTAAGAGATGTATCCCAATCTCCTAATTCTCAATGGTCTTTCCCAACTTGTAAACTTTGATCTCAAGATCTTTTCTGCAAGCTATAAGGCTTCTCCTGATGAGAATTGGGCTCTAATACTAATTGTTGGAAATATAAATGGGAAAAGTATACTTCTGGGGTGGGGGGGGGAGGTGAATCATAAGTACTAATCTCTAACCAATACAAATTTTAACTTTAAAACAATGCATGCATAAACATATTAAAATAACATGTAGAGTAAATGCATCCACATAAACACTTGACACCAGATATGATTACCCAAAAACCCTCCAATGAGAAAGTAAAATTGGGGTGGGGATAAACCTAGAATTCTTCACTACTGCAAAAATAAAGTTCACTTGTTAAGATTACATGGTTTGACCATTCTCATGATCTACCGTATGAAAGACCTACCCAATTAATGGCTTACAAAGGATTGTTAGATCCTACCTTATTAAAGGATTTCAACACCTTGTTAAAAGTGTGCCTGGCTAAAGGACTTTAGAACAATCACTTAGAATGTCACTCTGTTAAAGGATTTTACAATGACTATTAAGTCAACCTTAATAAAAAGGATTTCATCCTACTAATACAGTTGTTAGAAAGTATAGTAGAATGTTTGATCTGATACACTTACAATTTGGTATTGCTGATTTTAGATCTCAATTTAGTCCATCTTGATACTTTTTGATCTGATATGGAATTTCTATATCCTCAATCCTCTATTCTGATAACTAATTATGCAATTCTATCCTTCTTCTAAGTCACCTTGAATGTATTCTGATCAATTCACCCCCTTTTCACTTCCTTCAAATCTTCACTAACATTACCTCCTCGCATGCATTCTCTAATGCTCTCTCTCATACTAAATTATGAGGCTTCATCTCCCTTTAAAAAGACTTTGGTGGTTTAGGGTTAGGTATGAATCTACGATTGAGATTCATCTTTTTTTTTGCTCAATTCCTTCCATTTTTCTGATTACTTGCATGTTGATCATATAGAGAATCCAAATAGATTCGATCTTATCTTCAAAGCTTTAAGATCTATCCATATGTTGCTCAAAAATGGTCTACATAGTTGTTTGTACCATCATAAACAACTAAATAGATTTTGTGTTACTTGACACTTATTAATACTGATGCTCAACACATACCATAATTCTGTCTAGCTCGACACTTGAACTTGCTTGGAATCTACTGTTCACTCGACACTTGAAACTTTCTTGGCTCTGTCTATTTGCTCAACACTTACTATTTACTTAGCACATGAGTGACTCAACACTTATTACAACTCGACATCTATACACATTATACTCGACATATGTTACTAGCTCGGCATGAACTTAGTAGAAAGCTTAAGTGTGTTGAAACTCAATTGTCAAAACCAATTTGAGATCGACATGACTAGTCAACTTCTGGAGTGTTAGGGGTGTTAGTATGTTTCCTTGTGGACTTTATAGACCTAATCTTTCTCCACTGCTATGTTCATCATCAATGTTCATAGTCTCTACCTTCTATTTAACTGTCCCAAAAATACTTTTCCAAAGCAACTCATCTTTCTTTTGTACAATTTCCTCTTTATTTTGCAATAGTAAAACATTTTGTACTTAGGAACAAATCTGCTCCTATATTTCTCCAAAAATATGTTTATTTGATCTTGTGACAGATCAGGCATAACTCTAACTAATGTGTCAATTCTTATTTGTGTTTGAAATTCCTCTTCTTGTTGCCACCTTTTCTATAATCTTTCATAAAATTCTTGAGGTATCATATCCTCTATTTCACTAGGGGCTTGTTTATTATTTGCAATCATTTCCACCATAGCCTCTTCTACCTTACTTCTATGAGAATCATCTAATGTATCATACTTTACAAATATAAAGCTAGATGATCCTATTGATCTTTTTAGATCTGACTATACCTCATCAATTGATTTTTTTTATTTTGAGGTGGTCTTCTGACCAATCTCCATATCCTAGTTCAAGGTTCACTTGGCTCAGTAGTCTCTACTACTTTCTTCTTTAACAACTACTCAACAATAGCAACTTCCCTAGTATTTGGCTTATTTGGTGGTGGAGGTGTCACTACCTTCTTCTTCCCTACTCTTGGAGCCTTCTTGCTCGGTGGTATGACAACAACTAGGGCTTTACCTTTTTCATCTTCTTCTACTTTATCTTTCTCATCATCATTGTCTTATTCTTTGTCTTCACCAAGAACTTGTGTTATTAGCAATTGTTCTTTACCCTTTTGTAGGGTGCCCACACTACAACATTCGGGGTCAAATTGTGACAACGGTGTAATTTATGGTCATTTAAACTTTTTTTTTTGCAAATTTCTTCAGTGTCATCATAATAATGACATTGGCTTCATAATTGTGACACCCTCCAATCATAAAACAAAAAAAGAAAATACAATAATAATTTTCCATTTATTTTGATTTTGTAAAGCTGCATGTGAAAGAGGTGGAGAGCTCCAAATTATGAGGGTGGGGAGCTATAAACATTGTCATGGCCCTTGTGATCAGTGCATTTGGTTGTTGTGCCCTCGTGATCTCTACATTTTGTTGCCATGCCCTTGCTTTGTGATTTTCTTCAAGGGCGAGAAGAGGTACATATTTTAAAAAAAAAAAATTTCCTTGTAAACATGCATGTCTTTATATTTCCTTCTAAACATGTATCTCTTTATATATTTGGAGAGATTTTTTTTCAAGGTGCTTATTATATATATGATCTAGCTGCATACATATTCCAAAATCTAAATAATAAAATAGTAAAACTCACTCAACTCATGCTAAGTGAATTACCTCAAGATCCTACACAAAAATAATGCAAACCATGAAAATGGATAGAGTTCACAAATTTTTTTACAAAAACATATCATAGAAAATATTTTTAGAAAAAAAAAGCCATAACCAAGTTCAATTGGTCTAGTTGTTGATTAGTTGGGTTTATTACAAATTCCTGTAGAACTATCATCAGATTAGGTACAATAAAATGAAAAACTAACTTTACCAAAAATGATCTAGCTACACACATATTGTAGAATCCAAATAATAAAACAATAAAACTCACTCAACTGGTGATAAGTGACTTACCTCAAGATCTTGCACAAAAATAATGCAGATAACAAAAAATGGGCAGAGTTTACAAGAAATTTTACAAAACATATAATAACAAATATTTTAGAAAGAAACAAGCCATAACCTAGTTAAATTGGTCTACTTGTTGATTAGCTGGGTTGATTACAAATTCTTGTAGAACTATCATCATATTAGGTACAATAAAACAAACAATCAATCAACTTTACAAAAAATGATCTAGCTACATACATATTCCATAACATTGGCCTCAACATCATTTTACTTATTGTACAATAACATCATAGGGATGATGATTTTTTCAAATAGATGTAGAGAGTGCATTGTTGCATAGAAATATTCATGAGGAGATCTATATGGATCAACTATAGGGATCTTTTAGTAATTCTATGTTTCTTGTAGTATCCAACATTCATTATATGGCGTCAAGCAAGTCCTTAGGACTTGGTAGGAGAAGATGAACTTTTTTTCTCTCTCTTCTAGTTTCACTCATTGTCATTCCAATCCCATAGTTTACACTCAATAGGAAGAGGGAAAAAACAAGGGGAGTATAATTTTATCTTGGTATTATATGTAGATGATTTGGTCCTTACAAATAGATCTCACTCTATGATTCAAAGTGTTCATTGAACATTGATGGAGATTTTTGACGTGAGAGATCTTGGGCATCTACACTATTTCCTTGGGATTGAGGTTGTTCAACATTTCCATGTGATTTTAATTTGTCAACAAAACTGACATGCTTTCAAAGGTTTGGCATGCTTGATTCCAAGCCTACCACCACACTCTTTCAATTGGGTATTGTTTTGAATACCAATAACACTTCTTTATTAGATGATATTTTGTTTGGCAATCTTTTATACCTAATACATGCTTGTCCTAATATTTCTTTTATGGTTGACCTTTACGTGCTCACATTTCTCATGATCCATGAGTCAATGAAAGACTATCAAATGCATTTTGAGGTATAATCTTTCTTTATGTATTTTGTGGTTTTACTATTTACATGAAGCAATGTAGTGTCTTCATCGTTCTAATGTGTAATGTGACAACTATTCTTGCTCACAAAAACTAATATCTCTAGGGGCTTCTTAGGTCTTCCACCTAATAAAATAGGGTTTCTTTTACACCCTAGGCCTCTAAGGATTCTATCAAAGAGATACCACTTCTTCAATTGGTGCACATCAATTTGTTAGTACAAGGTTACTCACGACTTTCAAAAACACACAAATAACCCCAATGCTAATTGGATTATCCAAATGATGAAATTGTCATCTAGGTATACCTTAGGTCAATCATCAATATGCCAAACTCAAAATAAGGACAAAACCGTAGTCGAGTTGCATTCCACAAACCAATTTGCACTCAAATGCTTAGAAAAAGGCTACAAGGATTAGCCATCCAAATACACTAAAACTGAGGTATTTTGCAAAAACCCTTAACATTGACACAAAAAATCACATTTTTGGATACCCTTTATAAAGTACTTTCAAATTTTGGAATTTTCAATCCCTCAACTTGTCCATACAACCCAAGAATAATTTTAGGCTTGATTTGAGGGTTTCCAAGGGTTTTGGTGTTGTCCAACTTTTTAACCTCTAAAGACTCCTTATCAAAGCTCCTCCTTCAAACTGGAGCTAGACTATACCTTTCTCATACTCACCACACACTTGGATTGGAGAATCTTCCCTTCCAATCTTCTCCAAATTCTTTTTCAAATATGTGATCCCTAACTAAATATGGTTTGCTTGCCTAGGGCATCACTCTATCAGTGCTTGTTGTACATTACAAGGTCCCTCCATCAATTGACATGAAGTACATGGAGTCCAGGTCCAAATCCTAGAAGGTCATATAATGCATATAGACGGAAGTGGCCTAAGATCCCATTTTCTCAAAACTGCTCTATTTAGAACAATAGGCTGCTAACTCACAAAACAATTTATTTGAACACACAAAATTCTCTGAAACAACACACAAACTAATTAAATAATTAAAATACAATAATTTCTAATGCTTCCATCCCTTGAAACAAGTTGGATTCAGCCTTATATAGGATTTACATCAATTATTTCAACCACCTCAAGTGGTCGAAGAACTTCCACAAAGAAGTTTCTCTCTTGCATCAAAGTTGCAAAAGTGTTGTCAATGACAACTTTGTAAGAAAATGAGCAATTTTTGCAATCTTGCAAATTAACTAACCAAACTTGCTTCCCTTGCTATAAAACTTTCTAAAAGGCTTAAGATGGATTCAAAACACCTAATAAAGACCTTAAAATACTTATTTTTTCCTATTTAGCCCTCAAAACCCAAAAATGCTTTATTGAGCCAAATGAGCACTTTGTGAGCAATTAGAAACAATATTGCATTGTGAGAGTCTTCTAATCTATCTAACCTCAAATTAGGACCAAGTTGGTCCTATTTTTACTTTAGTGATGTGCATAGCATCATTGCAAGCCAAAATTAATAAAGAATCCCTAGGTCTACCCTTTAGCCTACTTAGGTTCTCCTGCACCATACTACCCCCATCAAAAAAACCAAGTCACACCTAATGGCAACATGTCTAGGGGTATTCCAAACTTCTTGAACTCTATCTTAGCAACCCAAGTATCCTCTAAAATTGGCTTTTCCTTCCATTGGATGAGATGCTCCATATACATCTTGTGCCTTGTAGGCTTCTTCACCCTTGAGTCTAATACTTTCTTTCCTTCCAACTTGCTGATGCTAGGCACTGTAGTAGGTTCAAGGTCATCTTGAACATTTAATTTGACCTAAGGTAATGAGCCTTTAAATTCCACCAAGTCTTGGACATTGAAAATAGGGGATATGCCTAGATTTGATGGTAAGTCTACCTTTTAGGCATTTTCTCCATAGCAATTTTTTTGCAAGGGCCTACCCTCTTCATCTATAGCTTGGTAGGAACACCTTTTTGAAGCCTTTCTTTATTCAAATGGACCATTACATAGTACCCAACATCAAACTAAACTTTTGTCCTCTTTTCATCCACTTTGGCCTTGAGTTTTTGAGTGTTATCTTGGATGGTCTTCTTGACTTGCTCTTTAATATCCTTCATGGTTTGAACAAAGTATTCAACTTGACTACTTCTTTGATCCATATCATCAAGATTCTTTAATTCACATACACCCCTTGGATGCATTCCATTAACTATCTCAAAAAGGACTCTTTCCAGTGGTCCTATTCTTGTTATCATTATAGGCATACTCTACTTGTGAAATGATAACATCCCAACTTTGACCATATTCCTTAGTTAGAAACCTCAAAAGGTTCCCTAAGGTCCTATCAACCACTTTAGTTTGACCATCAGTTTGGGGATGGCAGGCTGAACCAAATGACATGTTTGTACCAAGATTTTTCCACAAGGTTTTCCAAAAAATGCTTATAAATTTAACATCCCTATTTGATATAATTCTTAATGGAAGTCCATGAATCCATAAGACATATTTAAAAAATAGATGAGCAATATGAATAGCATCATTAGTTATCCCACATAGAATGAAGTGTCACATTTTTCTAAATCTATCAACAACAACATAGATGCCATCACATCCTTGCTTAGTTTTTTGCAAACCAACAATAAAATACATACTTACAAAATCCCATGGCCAATTAGGAATAAGTAGAGGTTGATATAGACCTACATTTCTCATCCCTCCTTTGGATTTCATGCACACAATGCACTTCTCCACATACTTGGTTACATCCCTTGTTAACTTTGGCCAATAATAGAACCTTTTCACTAGTTCTATGGCTTTTTTGATACCAAAATGACCACTTAGGGGTTGCCATTATACTTCTTATATATTAGGTTCTCTCTCATGGAACCCCTTGGTACACAGAACTAGTTACCCTTGAATAACAACCCATTTTACAAGGTATATTTTGAAAATTTTCTATGAAAATAATTCTCAAAATCCATGCATACCTTAGAGACTTTAGCAAAGTCCTTATCTTATTTGTAAAGATTCTAGAAACTTTCTATTCCAATGCTTTAGAGCCAAATATTTTGGATTTTCATAACCCTCCTACTTAGTGCATCTACCACTTTGTTCAACTGCCCCTTCTTGTGCTTGATTGTGAAGGTAAAGGCTTGCAAGTACTCCATCTAGTTCAAGTGTCTATTGCTCAACTTCTCTTGAGTATTGATGTAGCTAAGAGCTTGATTATCCATAAACACAAAAAATTATTTAGCCAACAAATAATGTCTCCACTTCCTAAGATATTGAACTAAGGCATAGAGCTCTAAGTCATAGGATGCATACTTCTTCTTGGCCTCATTAAGTTTCTCACTATTAAAATCTATTGGTTTACCTTCTTGACTCAAAACCCCACCTACTGCTAACCCACTTGCATCACATTCTAAGGTGAACAGTTTCTCGAAACTAGGCAATTGTAGGATAGGTTGACTAGCTACTTGTTTCTTTAATATTTCAAATGAATTTTTAGCTTCTGAGGTCCATTTAAACTTAGACTTAACTCCACCCTTTATAATATCCAACAAAGGTGCAAAAATCCCACTGAAATTCCTATAGAATTGAGACAAACCATGGAAGCTTCTTACCTCAATAGATGTGGTAGGTGTTGGCCAATGTAGTATAGCAACAACCTTATCCTTGTCCATCTTTAATGTGCCTTGAGGCACCACAAATCCTGTTGGAAATATTCAAGATATAACAGTTTACTGAGAGGGGAGGGGTGAATCAGTAAACTTAAAATCTTAAATCAATTCAAATTAACCAGTAAAATATTTAATCATCTAATCTGCAGTATGTAAACATTCATAACACATAAGCACAGAGATTTTGGTGACCCAGAAACCTTCCAAAATAGAAAGTAAAACTGGGGTGGGGATGAAACCCACAAACTTCTTTACTGCAGTAGGAAGTTAGCCGGTTAAGGCATACAATGATCACTTCTGGTGATCTGCCCTATTAGGAGCATAAGGGATTGTTATATCCACCTTGTTAAAGGATTTGAAACATACTTCATAAGTATGCACTCTGTTAGGAGATTTAGTACAAAGACTGTTAAGTCTACCCTGTTAAAGGATTTATAAAAACTGATTCACCTGTTAGAATGAAACAGTGGATCTGAATACAACTAATTTCTGATAAGATCCGCTATGCTCTGATTGTCCTTGATATGACAGATAAAACATTTCTGCTCCAATGCTGACCTTGCTGAAAACCTTCAAAATTCAGCTTACAAGCTTTCGCACACATTCTTCACATACTTCGCATATATCACACATATATATTTTGAATGCTACAATACATTACATATATATACCATCCAAGTTAAAATTACATGCAATGGTCGGCTGAATAAAAGTAGACAAAATTTAACTGAGTCGGCCAAATAGCAAAACAAACTCGGTAGAACAAACTTCTTTGTTTACCGACTGAGCTCGGTTAATACTAAGTCCTATGTTAACCGACCGAACTTCGGTTAACACTGCATCCGTCTTTACTCGGTTAATATTGAGTTCTATGTTAACCGACTGAACTCGGTTAACACTGAGTTCTATGTTAACCGACTGAACTCGGTTAACACTGAGTTCTTCTTTACTCGGTTAATACTGTGAGAAAAGTGTTGTCACTAATGGAAAATAACTTTATGCCAACAATCTCCCCCTTTGGCATTAGTGACAAAAACAATTATGTATCAAAGTTTATGTACAGAAATTGACATACATTTCAAAAGTTTCCAAAATTGTAGATCTTATTAGATGTATGTCTCCCCCATACAATATGCACAGTATTTACAGATCAATACATATATCTTTGCACGGATAGCTCTGAAGTTCTGAAGTTCTGTCTCCCCCTTTTTGACAATAATGCCAAATAACATATATTTACACTGAGATTTCAAAATGAGAAAGAAATTCTGAATGTACCTTGAGAATAAGAGCCAAAGTCTTATCCCAATTTTCTTGCAAAACTTTGCTGGAGGAGAGTGCAATTTGAATTTCTGCAGAAAGTTCAATCATATGATCTGCAACTGAGAAATTGTTGTCATGAATCAATGTTCTGGAATGAGCAATATGCTTTTGCATTGAAGTCATGACAGGAAGAATCATATTCTGGATATCTATGAGAGTAGACCTGATTCTTGCTTCCTCTCTCAGCAATTCTGCCTGTTTCTCCAACAAAAATCTTATTTTATGATGATGGGATGAACTTGTACTGAGGTCAGATTGCAGCACTTGGGCACTGACCTTCATATCCTCATCAATTTTATTCAACTTTTCTTTTATATCCTTGGTATACTTAGTAACATCACAGAGTTTTCCAAAAAGTGAAGTTACATTATTAAAAGAATTCTCAAAATTATTCAAAATTGTAGACAATTCTACCTGATTTAATGCAATATGCTGAGCAATGTGCTCAAGCACCTTATTGTCAAATTTCTTCTCTACCTTTTCAATCAACTTTTCTTGGCCGGAGGTATCCTCATTGAATTTTTTTACAGCCTCTTCCAACTGAATCAAAATGTGTTGAGTAGAATCTACTTCAACACCTATAGCCTCTGTTATAATATTTTTAGCACTCTCAATGATGCCATATTCCAGATCTCTTTCATGCCGTAGCTGTTTTTGCCTAGCCTTCTGCTCTAATAGCTGACTGAGCATTCTCATTTCATCAACTGATGCTGTATAAAGATCTATTTTAGGAAGAATAATGTCCTTATCCAAATCAATTTCCTCATCCAGTGTCTTGCTGGAAAACATGTATCTTTTTGCTTTTCCAGCAAAGACTTCATCTTGACCCTTGTGAACTGAGACTATAGTTGATGAGGCAGGGCTGGCTGATAAGACTGGAATAGGACTATGTATAGGAAGACTAAGAGATGTGCAAATGGTATCAAAAATTGATGTTGCTGTACAGGATGGAGTGGAAGAGCTAATAGTTGCCAAAATTTGATTAAGAGAAGTCAAAATTGTAGTATCTGTAGGTACACTTATTATACATTCTGCAGTAGAGGTTGATGTGCATGATGAACTTACTGCAGAGACTGATGGAGGCTCAGTTAATGAAGGTGGCTGCAGCTCAGTTAATGAAGTGATTGCCACTTGCATAGATGGTACATGGAGCTGAGAGGACTTACCAGTAGAAGCTATTTCCATAGTTGATGTAACTATTTTGGATGGAGAGTGTGGAGGAGATGCAATGAGTTCAGCTGCAATTTGTACTGGATCTTCTTCCACCCTTGCTTGTTCTTCTTTCTCCTCCATTTCCTTTTTAGCTTCTTCTTCCTCTAATTCTTTCTTAGCCTCTTCTTCCACTTCTAACATGATTGAATGAAGATCCTCTGGAATATCTTCAATATCATCATCATCTTCATCATCATCACTGTTGTCAATGTCATTGATTTCAACCGTATCATCACTGGATTTGTGTAGATGATAGATGTTTTTCCACATGTTTGTTGCATCATTTACCACATGCTCAATGTTTTTGACAAGTATCAAACAGGTGTGGAATCTAATCATCATATTTCCTTCGTGATCTTTTAGTGATGCTTTCACTTCAGCATTAGTGAAATTTGGCAGGAGATTCTTCAGCGTCTGCTCATAGATGTCTTTTACAGTCTTGGTTGCAGCTTCCCATCTGATTTGCAACCTCTCCAATAGTTCTTTGGAGATCTGGGAGGCTATCTGGTCCGGTGAGTATTTCCATTTACCCATCTTGTTCAGTACCAGTTCCTCAATCTGCATCTTTTCTTGTTCTGTTCTGGTTTCAAACTTCAATGCTTTGAAGTTTGTGAAGCTAGCACCTGCTTCTAATTGCTTTAATCTATCCTCAAATGTGGGTGGAGGCTTAACAAGCACATGTTCTTTCTTTCCTTGTCTTGTTCTCCTGGAGAAGACTGCAGAGGCTTGCCTTTTAGGTTTGGTGATGATCACCTTGCCTTTCTTTTGTTGAGGCTCCTTTTCCTTGTCTGACTCGGTTTCCTCTTCTTCTTCTTCGTCTTCTCCTTTGCCTTCTGTTATCAGTTGGGTTATTCTTCTCTTTCCTTTGCTAATGGCCTGAGGGATTTTAATTTGGAGCTCAATTCTGGCCTTAGCTTGATCATATGTTCCAAAAATTGGTTGCCTTGGGTCTACTAGTTCATTCACCAGTGCTTCTATGATATCCCTGGCTTCGTCAATTTTTACCTCATTGGGAAGAGGTTTCACCCATGCTACTCGAGGCCTGGCTGCCTGAATGTATACCTTGTAGCAATCTACCATGAAGCATATGTCTTCCTTGTATTCTTCAACCAGTTTGGGTGGAATTCGGAACCTATGATTCATCTTTTCCTTAAATTCTTCAAAATAGTTATCCAAAATAATATCAAAATTTTCACCTAGTTCTGCAATGAACTCGTTTATCTGATAAAGAATTGGTATATCTTTTCTCCATACTACTGATCCCTTTGATGGAAAAGATTTCTGAATATAGAAGAATAAACAAATCAAAAGTGAACCGAATTTGCAGGGATTGTTCTTGGAGGTTCTAATGCTTTCCATATTCTTATTGAATTGGGATAAAAGTAATTCTGATAAATCAAATTCTAAATTCTTCTTCACTATTTTGTACGCCAAATCCACAGCTTCACAGGGTACACTGTTTGGACGGCTTGAACTATAGATTTTGTGAGCAATGACGTGAATGCCAAATCTCAATTCGACGTCAGCTACAGTATTCAGCTTAAGTCCCCTACCATCCCATTCTGCTTGGGTCAGTTTCTGCAATTCCTCCCGACCTAGGGTTTTGGTAGCCTTGGCTTTGCTCAGCATGGGGAGTCCAGTAATTTTGTTAATCATTTTCTTTGTGATGAGCACTGGTTGCTCTAACCACAATTGGCCATTGTGAACTCGACTGAGTACATACCTAACCCATTTAACTTGAAATTTCCTTGGCAAGTGCGAAATGTGGGTTAACCCTTTTGTTTCAAGATGCTTATGTTCGGGTTTTAGGTTTCCATTTATGCTCATTTCACCTAGGGCATTATCAATTTCTAGGTTTCCAAGTTCTTGAATAGAGCATTTAAAATGAAATCTTATATCATTGACAAGAAGTACCTTTGAAGGAATTTGAGATTGGGCACCATTAGGGTCCAGTGATTCTGCAACAGCTGGTGCTAATTTGAAGTTCGGCGCCTTCCATTCCTCTCCTCTAACCAGCATTTCTGAGCCTTTCTTAGTCTTAGAGCTTCCATTTTTGGATGCCATTGTTACTTGGTGGGTGTAGAAAAATCCTGAATTGATTCTTTCGCTCTTTTGAAAAATTCGCTCGAAAATGTCTTAAGCTCGCTCTAAAATTGCAGAAAATACCTTAGCTCTTTGTTCGCAGTAAAAATTTAGATCAAATTTTGCCCCTTTTGATAAAAAATTTGTCATAAATGTTTTGGTACGATGGCAGAAGAAATGACAGGTTGTCATCCACTAGCTTGGTAGATATTATCAACTCGGCGATCGAAAGAAAATATTGAAGTACCGACCTTACTCGGTTCGGTCACGAACCGACCTTGCTCGGTTGACACAACATGGTTAATGAAACTTAGTTGTGACCGACCGAACTCGGCAAAGTTTCTTACCGACTCAACTCGGTAACTGCTACTCGGTTAATGAAGCTTTGTTACATCCAACCAAACTTGGTAAAGTATTGAACCGTCCTGGAGTCAGAGTGTATCTACAATACTGATTTGATTCATCTTCTTCCTTTGGAGTTGCATAGGATAAATCTTGGAAGATGCAGTTCCAATGTTTCTTATATGAATACTAATTGGAAATGGTAGAGTCACTCATCTCTTGAGTGACACTCCTATCTGACTTATCTTGTTCGGTAGATTTTGGAATCCATTGCTGCTTCATTTGCTTTCGAATGTTATCTGCTTTGATTTTCTTTTCATCTTCAATTCTTTTGATATTCATGCAATTTTTGGCTATATGACCAAGTTTTGTACATGTATAGCACCTTACAGTTGTGTCCTTTTTCCTTAGGTGATGTCTGGCACAATTCATGCCAGTATGTCCATACTCTCCACAATAGTGACATCTGCACTAGGTGTTGTAGTCCCATCCGAATATGGCTTTGACAATTTGTTCAGCTGGATTGAATGATTTGGATTTGCACTGGAATGCCTTGTGACCATGCTTTTTGCATTTGTAACAATTGCCTTCAAATTTTGGTTTTTCTTTACATTCATTTGCCTTGTGACCATGCTGATTGCAGTTGAAGCACTTACCATTGAATTTTGCTTTCCCATTGCTCCAGCATTTGTTTGATGTATGACTTATCTTGCCACAATGATTACAAGTGGATCTTTTATTCCTTTGTTCACCTTGCTTGGAAGATTCACCAGCTTCTTTGTATCCAAGACCTGCTTTGCTTGTTTGTCTTTGAAGATTCTGCTCATTCAATTGATTTACGTCTACCTGAGATTTCATCATCCTTTCATTGACTTGCCTTTCAGAGATTAGGTCATTTTCCAAGCTTTCATTGATTTGTCTTTCTGATCTCAAGTCATTTTGTAGACTTTCATTTTGTGCTCTGAGAATCCTGATCTCTTCATTTACATTGGTGAGTTGGTCTATGAGATCTTCATACTGCTGAGTTTGATTGCGGATTTCATGACTTCTATTTTCCAGTTCTTCTTGTGCTTTGTTTCTTTGATCCAAAGCTTCACATAGCCTGATTGACTGTATTTCTTGTTCTCTCTTAAGCTTTCTTACCTCTTCTTGCAGAGATCTATTCTTTTCTAGAAGTTCTTTGATTGCTTGGTCAGCTTCTTCTGAATTGCTTGATGGTAACAGGTCTTCAATCTTCACTTCAACATACTGATGATCATTCATTTGTTTTGCAAGATCCTTTCTTCTTTTTAGGGATTGAGAAAGATGTTCCTTTGCTTCTTTAAGTTGAACCATGGCCATTTCAAAATCTAACTTTTCATTTTCTATAACTTTCTCCAATCTGAATATCTCCATTGACTTTGATCTTTGCTCAAGCTGTCAAGCTTTGTCCTGAGAACCAAGTTAGCTCTGATACCAATTGTTGGAAATATTCAAGATATAACAGTTTACTGAGAGGGGAGGGGTGAATCAGTAAACTTAAAATCTTAAATCAATTCAAATTAACCAGTAAAATATTTAATCATCTAATCTGCAGTATGTAAACATTCATAACACATAAGCACAGAGATTTTGGTGACCCAGAAACCTTCCAAAATAGAAAGTAAAACTGGGGTGGGGATGAAACCCACAAATCTTCTTTACTGCAGTAGGAAGTTAGCCGGTTAAGGCATACAATGATCACTTCTGGTGATCTGCCCTGTTAGGAGCATAAGGGATTGTTATATCCACCTTGTTAAAGGATTTGAAACATACTTCATAAGTATGCACTCTGTTAGGAGATTTAGTACAAAGACTGTTAAGTCTACCCTGTTAAAGGATTTATAAAAACTGATTCACCTGTTAGAATGAAACAGTGGATCTGAATACAACTAATTGCTGATAAGATCCGCTATGCTCTGATTGTCCTTGATATGACAGATAAAACATTTCTGCTCCAATGCTGACCTTGCTGAAAACCTTTAAAATTCAGCTTACAAGCTTTCGCACACATTCTTCACATACTTCGCATATATCACACATATATTTTTTGAATGATACAATACATTACATACATATACCATCCAAGTTAAAATTACATGCAATGGTCGGCTGAATAAAAGTAGACAAAATTTAACTGAGTCGGCCAAATAGCAAAACAAACTCGGTAGAACAAACTTCTTTGTTTACCGACTGAGCTCGGTTAATACTAAGTCCTATGTTAACCGACCGAACTTCGATTAACACTGCATCCGTCTTTACTCGGTTAATATTGAGTTCTATGTTAACCGACTGAACTCGGTTAACACTGAGTTCTATGTTAACCGACTGAACTCGGTTAACACTGAGTTCTTCTTTACTCGGTTAATACTGTGAGAAAAGTGTTGTCACTAATGGCAAATAACTTTATGCCAACAAAATCCTAGGTATACAAGTAATTTGAAGAAGTTACACTTCTCAAGATTTATGGCTAACTTCTCCTCATGAAGCTTTTCAAAACTGCCTCAACATGCTTGATATGCTCTTCTCTAGTCTTGCTGAAAATAAGTATATCATCTAGATATACAACTACAAATATGCCTATGAAATCCTTGAGCACTTAATTCATGAGCCTCATGAATGTGATAGGAGCATTGAAAAGGCCAAATGGCATCACAAGCCATTCATAAAGACCATCAATAGTCCTAAATGTTGTTTTCCATTCATCTCCATCCTTTATTTTGATTTGGTGGTAACCACTCTTGAAGTCCAAACTAGTGAAATATTTGGCTCCTCCAAGACAATCCATAAGGTCTTCAATCCTAGGTATGGGAAACCTATACCTAATTGTAATCCTATTTATGTCTCTTGAGTTCATACATAATCTTCATTTCCCCCTCACTTAGATACCAGACAACGAGAATTGCACATGGGCTTATGATCTTTTGTATCAAGCCTTGATCCATCAATTCTTAAACTTGTCTTGCCAATTTTAGGTTCTGATATAGAGTGAGCTTATATGATGCTTTATTAGGTAAGGAAGCACTTGAAACAAAGTCAATTTGAAGACTTATAACTCTCCTAGGAGGTAGAGTAGCTAGAGTACCATCACTTACTATGTCCTTGTACTTTTCAAGAAAAGTTTGGACTTCCATTGGTAAGGGTTCCTTGGCTACATTTTCTTTTGCTTCAAACTTCAGCACTATTGCAAAACTTTGGCATTCCTCATCCTTGAGGTCTTTAACAAACTCTTTTTCACTATAAAATAACACACTAGGTACTTTGGGTTGAGATTCGTCCCCTTCTAACAATGGTTGAATTTTGAAGGTCTTTCCTCCCTTCTTAAAAATTATGGCATTAGATCTTCTAGCATATACAACCTCCCTATCAAATTTCCTAGGTATACCTAGCAAAAGATGACAAGCATCCATAGGAAAAACATCACACAATAATTTGTCCTTATATCCTGCTATGGAGAATTCCACCCAAGCTTGCTCATTCACCAAGATGCTCTAACCCTTGTTGAGAAAGATAACCCTGTAAGGGTTTTCATGAGGTATCCTCTGCAATTTTAGTTTTGTAAAAACCTCCTCTGATAGTAGATTGTTAGTAGAACCTAAATCAACCACCACCTTGCATACTTTTCCTAGGATTTTGCATTTTATCCTAAGCAATACCCTTCTATGTTTAGGTTCATCAGGAGCTGGTTGTTTGATCAAAACTCTCCTAAACATGAGGTTCTCACCTTTTTTAGATTAAATGTGATCCACATCAAATTCCTTGTTGTAATCCTCTTGCACATATGCCATTATTTTATCTTGGTTTGAGGAAGAAGGCTTGTCTGGGCATCTAAAGGTTGGATGACCCAACTGGACACAGTTGTAACATTTCATACTTGCAAAGTATGAATTTGATCTACCTGATCCTCTTTCTCTATTTGATCCTCCTTGGTTGCCTCTCCCTCTATTGTAACCACCTCTTGAAGAATATTCACTAGTTTTCTCTATGAACTTGTTCTCTCCTTGATTCTTTTGCTCACTACCTCTACCCTGGTAGCCTTTCCTTTGTCCTCTTTGGTTTCTACCCTTACCTCTATCCTTGAAGTCAAAATATCCTTTCCTTTTGTTCTTTTCATCTACCTTTAGAGCTAGCTGATGGCATCTTTGAACTGTGGTAGGTTCTCACAAACTGAGCTCCTCTTAGATATTCTACTTCAAACCACCTAGATATCTTACCACTTTGATTGGCTCATCTTCTTGCTACTTGCATCTCAAACATAACCTCTAAAATTCCTTAGTATAAGAGGTCACATATAGGTCTTTTTGCTTTAGTCCCTACCTTCTTTTTTGGAGATGAATCTCAAAGTATCCAAGTAGGAAGTTCTCCTTCACTTTAGTGACCATAGCCTTCCAATTAGCTATAGGAGTCTTACCCATGCTTATTCTTTCATCTTGTACATATTTCCACCATTTTAATGTTAAGCCTTTGAGCCTTGACTTAGCCATTTTAACCTTTTGTGCCTTTGATACTCCCTTACACTCAAAATGGTTCTCCATGCCATCTATCTAGTCCATGAATGCATCTATATCCATCTTCACACTGAAAATTGGTACACCTTCCAAAGCTTTTCCTCCTAGGGATTTCATAACCTTTAAGAAGGGATCTTCGTTCAAAATAGGGTTAAGTTTAGGGACTACATCCTCCTCTGCTACCTCTTTACCCTTCTCATATTCTTCCTCTTCTTTCCTACTAGTTGCTTCAACAAATGCATCAAGTTTCACCTTTACCTTTGCTAGGGATTCTTCAAAAACTTTGTTGTTCTTTCTTTTTTCATCAACTTCCTTGGCTAGTTCTAAATTTGTCACCATGTTGGTTTCACCTATTGACTCTCTAGTAGCTGCAAAAATTCACCACCTATTCCCAAATCTTTAACCTACTATGATACCACTTTGATGTGACAACCAATCTTTCTTACAAACCCTAAGCTCTCTAGGGTCTTCTTAGGTCTTCTACCTAATTAAATGGGATTTTTTTCACACCCTATGCCTCTGAGGATTCTATCAAAGAGATCACACTTCTTCAATTGGTGTACATCAATTTGTTAGTACAAGGTTACTCATGACTTTCACAAACACACAAATAACCCCAATGCTGATTGGATTACCCAAATGATGAATTTGACATCTAGGTATACCTTAGGTCAACCATCAATATGCCAAACTCAAAATAAGGACAAAAACCTAGTCAAGTTGCATTCCACAAACCAATTTGCACTCAAGTGCTTGGAAAATTACTATAGGGATTAGCCCTCCAAACACACTAAAACTGAGATATTTTTCAAAAACCCTTAACATTGACCCAAAAAATCACAATTCTAGATACCCTTTTTAGAGTACTTGCAGATTTTGGAATTTTCAAGCCCTCAACTTGTCTATAAGCACATTTTTAGGCTTGATTTGAGGGTTTCCAAGGGTTTTGGTGCTTTCTAACTTTCTAACCTCCAAGAACTCCTTCTCAAAGCTCCTCTTTTAGATTGGATTTATTCTATACCTTTCACATACTCACCAAGTTCTTGGATTGGAGAATCTACCCTTCCAATCCACTCTAAATGCTCTTTTTCAAATATGTGATCCCTAACCAAACATGGTCTACCTGCCTAGGGCATCACTCTATCAATTCTTATTGTGCATTCCAAGAGCCCTTCATTAATTGATATGAAGTACAAGTCCAAATCCAAGAAGGTCATACAATGCATACAAAAGGAACTGGCTTGAAACCTCATTTTCTCAAAACTGCTCTATTCAGAATAATAGGCTGCTAACTTACAAAACAATTTATTTGAACACACAAAACTCTATGAAATAATAGATAAAATAATTATATAATTGAAAGATAATTAAAAATTCCTCTTCCAATACCTAACCTACTATATCTAATATGTACAAAGCATTAAAGCACTCAAAACAAAGAAACTATTGTATTAAGGAATTGTTGATTATAGTCTATACACTGTTAACTTTGCAAGAAACTAGGCAATTTTTGCAATCTTGCAAATGAACTAACCAAACATGCTCCCCTTACTATCAAAATTTCCAAAAGGCCTAATATGGATTAAAAAAACCTAATAAAGACCTTAAATCAATTGTTTTCCCTATTTATTCCTCAAAACCCAAAAATTATCTATTGAGCCAAATGAGCAATTAGGAGCAATATTGCACTGTAAGGCTCTTCTAACCTATCTAAACTCAACTTAGGATGAAGTTGATCTTATTATTAATCTAGTGATGTAGCTAGCATCACTACAAGCCAAAATTAACAAAGAAGCCCTAGGTCTACCCTTTAGCCTACCTAGGTGCTCCTACACTAATGCAGTTTTGGAAGCCTCCATTAATGGAGATTTTTAGGGAAAAATTGTCAAAATGTTTAATAGAACTTGAAAAAATAGGGAAATAGAGAAATCCTTGTTCAAAAGATAGGGCTAAGAAGAGTAATTTTTGGTCATGGTCTTCCAGTGGGTAGTCCTTGACCCAACCTATTCTCTCTTACACACAAAACAATATTTGGTGGGTTCTCGTAGTGCACCATAGTAGAACTTGTTTGACCTCTCATCAAATGGGTATTAACACTACCATTCATTCTTCCAATATTACTTAGATAAATTGATGCCTCCTATATTTTAACCTTTGAAGATTATTAGGGTTGCACTATGGTTCTACAAAGAGGACAAGTAGAGCAAGAGTAAAACCACTTATCAATAGATTATGTATGGAAGTTGTGTTTATAGTTTGATAAAATTATACATTTCTCATTCTCTTGGAATTTAGAGAGAAAAACTACACAATCTTGTCCTTGATTGTAACTCTTTGATTTGTACTCAAATATAGGCAAAGCATCTAGACTTTATTTATTCAAGCCTATGGTGGGAATAATTGGAGGATTTTCTTTAGAGTTTGATTCATTAGGCTTAGTGTAGGCCAAACTACCCATTATGCAAAGATAACATTGTAAAAATATTAGAAAAACTACCAGAAGAAGTATAGTTAGTCCTCCCAAGGCACAATCTAGTCCTAAAAAGAGCTTGTCAGTTGAATCACCCATTGCTGCTACAAACTATTCATCACTCAAATTACACAATTGGATAGCATTTTCGATGATTGAAAAAAAGGTTGTGGGTGAGGATTTTATATGTTTTTCTACACCATGGAAGATTTTTGAAATTCTCAAAGCATGTTTAGATAGGTTTGACTGCATCATTCTTAAAGAGGAATTATGTTGGTTCATAACTTTATTTATCTTGGTTTAGGTATTATTGCATTCTTTTGCAAGAACTAATCTATAATTGTATTATCATCAAAAAAGGCTAAGTACAAAGCAACAAATCTTAATAGTCAACAAGTTTTATGGCTTAATTAGTTAATTATAGAGTTCCTCTTTCCTCCTAATGGTCTCATTATTCTTTTGTGTGATAATTAGAGTGCTATTCACATTATGTGCAATCTTGGTGAATCTTTTGGCATCTCCATGCTATCTTTAGTTGTGTTTGATTATTTCAATGAAGGAATTTTTCTTTGAGGGGTCCTCTTGAGGCCTCCCTTTATTTTACATTTTATATAGTTACATCTCTCACTTTTGGAGAGGGTTATTTAACCATGTGGTTTTGCTCTTTTTTCTTCACTTTAAGAGGTTTTCATTGTGCAAGGCTACTTAATAAGGTATTTTGTTGTTAGGACCTATTCATGCATTTCATGCTTAGAGAGTTTGCAATCTTGCATTAACTAATTGCCTACATGTTCAAGAAAATCATCATAGACATTTTTATACATAACATGTTTGTACATTCATGCTACAACTTAAGTTCATTTAATCAAGCCTAAATTTATAATATTCTAGTCTAGTTGGGCTCTAGTTTATACATTGTACATATCATGCACTTCTAGCTTGCATATCTAGCTCTATTATACTACAAATTTAGTTTGAGTTATCTCTTCATTGTAATTCATATTTCATATTATGACTTTTTTTAAAGAATATGACTCCCTATTTGAATTTTGTTCCCTTTATTTTTTGTTGAAATTTTATGTACCAAGATTTTACTTTGTGCAAACCTTGATCATTATAAGTATATGATGATTATCTAGTTTAGTATTTATTAAATAACATCAGACACACAAATTATTTATTTAATTGAACTCCTTTTTGAGTTATTTATTTATATATTTTCAACCACTTTCCTTAGCGTTATCCTAAGATGATATGGGCTTTTCTATGCATCATAAAAACATAGAGAAAGAAATTAAAAATTTATTCTACAATATATAACAATAGAGAAACAATGCAGCTAGGAGAAGTAAGGATTTAGGTTAGTTGAAGATGGAGAAATAATTTTTCAAGTGAAAATAATTTGAACAATTAGTTGTTCCCAACTAGCAGGATCCAATACAATTTTTCAAGGTGATAATATTGCATATGCAGATACATCACTTTCATGCTAGGCATGAAGTGCATTACCCAAAATATAATTAATTGTTGGATATAAAGGCTCCATACGCTGGCCCAACAATGGAAGCCAAGAATTTTGAACCAACAATAGTGTTGTCATATGTCCATCTCACTAGAGATGAAAAAAATCTGATGGATGACTATCATAATTGAGAAACCTACCTATTGCAATTACAACAATGTGATGATGACCTATTTCCATTACCACATGCCAAATTGCAATGGTTTTTGCATCTCAATTGTGACAAAAGAGCTTTCCGTTGTAATGTACGATACAATAGTTTGACGCCCATTTGACAAGAGCCAATTCTTGGTCCTATCACTTAGGTGGTGGTTGGCCATCATAATTTGGGTCCAAATTTAGTAGTGCCAGCTTAGCTTCTAGGTCTTCAATCATCTTCTTTCTTTTCTTCTCCTTGGAAGTTATCTTTATGTTCACTATTATCCTTTCCTTTGCTTCTTCATATATTCCAAATGGTTCATCCTCAACACCTATTTCTTCTTTTAATAGTGCATCAATGTTTGCACTCACATCATCACTATCTACCTCATCTTCAAAGCTTTGTAGCCATGCCTTCCTTGGCTTCACTGATTGTACAAATGTGTTGTCTTTATCAACAAAGAAACATATGTCATTGTAATATTTTGTGACAAACTCCTCTGGAATTCTCATTCTCCTTTTCATCCTTAGCTTGAATTCATCAAAGTGTGTATTCATTGCATTTTCAAAATTGTCTCCTAATTGATTAGTAAACTCATTAATTTTCCTTATCACTAGTTTGTCTTGCTCCCACACAACATTACCAATACCAAGAAAATACTTCTAGATATAAAATAATGTATAAACAACTAGAGAACCAAACTTACACGTTTATTTCTTTGCCTTTCTGAATGATGATATATTTTCTACGAGTTGTAACATCTGTAGCTCAGCAAGATCATACTCATGATCTTTCATCATAATCGTTCACACTTGGTCCACAACCATACATGAAACACTATTAAATCTACTCAATTGATATAATTTTTGAACAATGACTCTCACTAAAAACTCTAAGTCGATAAAAAATACTTGTAGTGGATAGACCATGTCCATATTACTCAGCTCGAGCTATATTCACCTCAATTTCTCCTCGGCTCAAATATCACATGGTTTTCTTTCTATTAGGGTTGGATAACCAACAACACTATGTATCATCTTCTTTGTGATCTCCACTAGTCCATTCTACAACTAGCACTTCATATCATGAATTCTGCTCAAAATAACTTTGATCCATTTGATTCTAAAGTTTCTTGAGAATTCTAGGGCTTGAGTTAACCCTCCTCTCAACAATCTAAAACTCATCCTTCAAATTTCCTTAATTACACAACTTCTCATAAGCTTCCTTTATTTCAAAATCTCCCACTTCTCCAATTTTTCACATGTAAAAACTTCTAACATCATGTATCATAATGACTTTAGGTGGTATCAAGGATAACCCACCAATTGAGTCTCCTTTCACAAAAATCTCTAGAATAGCATGAAATTTAGGTAGAGGAAAGGTGTCACTTCTCATTATTTGAACTTTATTAACCTTTTAACTCATTCTAGTGGTTGATGAAGCTTCCATGATCATAACTAGGGTTTGATTTTCTTCCTTTTCTTGATACTCAACGCTTATTCACACTCTTTACTCATTTAATCTTGTTGATCAAATTGCTCCTTGAAATCTCTAATGGTTGCTTGAATTTGATTAATCACTCTAAGCTCTTCAAAAATATAGATGTAGGGTATTAAGTAATGTATTCAAAGTCTATTATATACCTCATCTTTTGATCAATTAGGTTCACCATTAATGTTGTGTACTTCATTGAGTGGAAGCCAGCTAGCACAACAACTCGATCTCTTCCATAATCTTTGGTCTTTATTGGAATGCTCAGTCAACATAGACAACTTTACTTATACTCAACAACCTTTCACAAAAAATTTTCTCACACATATTATATATCCAGATATGAATTTTTGGCACACTTTTATGTAAGGAACTAATGTATAATATATCATTTAGGTATATTGCTCCATACATATCTCTTATACTCAGTTACTCCATTGGATTGGGTGACCTTAGCTCCATTAGATCCACTATTTCCATCTTTTGGTTTCTTTTTCTATTTCTAGTTCATATCATTCCTCACTTTCTCAATGTCTGCTTTGCCTTTTCCTTTTTCATTTGTCTAATTTTCTAAATGAAATTGAGTCCTACAATTCTTGCTTTAATGTCCTAATTGGAACATGTATTGTTAGATGCATAATTCTTCTTCTTCTAATTTGGCTAGTAGGATTTTGTCTCTAATCTACATTCAAATGCTCTATGCCCATATTTCTAACAGTTATAGTAGTATCCTTCAAATTTAGGTGTAGTAGGTGTATTCCCCAGTCTTGACCTACACTCATGTATTTGATGACCTTGTTTCTTGCAATAATAACAATAACCAATAAAATTAGGTTTAGAATTCTACATACCACATTTGCTTCGATAAATATTTGCAGTATGACCAATTTTTCCACAGTGATAGCATGCTAATTTTTATTTTGTCTTTGCATTTCTCATTTCTCCATTTTTGGATGATTCTCCTTTCTTAGTGTATGAATTCCTTGATCCATTAGAACAACTTGATGGTTTCATAAGTTCTTAAAAGTACTTTATTGCTTCCTTTGTTTTGTTGAATTTTTCTATAGATCCCTTCTCATTCTTTAGTTCATTCTTTAGTATCTTATTATGAGATTTTAGGTTTGCAGTATCCACATCTTGTGATCTAGTTCCTGATTTTCAATAATTAGTTGATTCATCAGATCCATTTGTGTATTTGTGAGCTTCTGCACATATGATTTCCTTTCTTCAAATCTTGTAGCCATTACTCTTTTTTCTTCTTCTTCCACAGTCTTGTCTTCTTCAGATTTCTTCTTTTGTCCAGTCACTTCTCATTATCTTACTGATTGGATCTCGTGTTCTCTTTTTAGTGCCCTTATCTCTTCATTGAGAAGTTTGTTCCTTTAAAATAGTTTAACATATACTTTGTCATTGGGATTCATTGGTTCAAATAGCCCTTTAGTTTCAACTTCTTCATAAGAGTATTGCTTTATCTCTATGGCAATTTCCTTTCTCCTTTTTTAGGGAATCCTTCAGATATTGTCTTTCCTTCTCAAGTTTCTGTAGTGTGAGTTGGATTTTAATCACTCAATTATCAATAGTCTTATCTAGTTTGAAAGCCTCCATCTTCTAAGATCTAATCTCCAATCCTTTAAGCCTCTTTCAAAGAACTAGTGCTCTGATACCAATTGCTGATTTATGGAGGAGTAAACTAGATATTGGGGGTGGGGGGGAGTGAATTAAAATCTATTACAATTTATACTTTTCACATATTTATCCACATCTATCAATAACATGTGCATGAAAAAATATAAATGTAAACTTTCTATAACATGAAAACCAATTCAATCACATGCATAACACATAAAACAACATTTGTTACCCAGAAAACCTCCAAGGTGAAGGTAAAACTGGGGTGGGGATGACACCTAGAAATCTTCACTACTATAGTAATAAATTTAACTAGTTATTGTTATAATGGTTGACCATAAAATATGATATATTCTATGAGGATTTTATCCTATTTAAGATTTAAGAAACTATTAGGAGATTTACAAAGATCTGGTAAGACCACTTTGTTAATATATTTAGCCGGATTCAAGTTTGTTAAAAATGATTCAGTACTTGACTCTTAGTTTTCTCTACAAGATGATTTTGAGTCTTCTCCTTACTAACTGATCCTCTCCTATGAGCTGATAACACTTGTTTTTCCCTTTCACATTCATTTCTTGTGAATAGGTCACTTTCTTTGTTAGATGATAAAACACACCTTGAATTACTTCTGATATTCTCTCTACTTATTTTCTCATGATCTCCTCCTCTATCTCTCACTCTTTCACACACATGATCTAGGTTAAGATCACCACTATTTATTAAGATCACCATTATTTAAATATTCCATGAAGAGTCTTTTAGATGGTTCCATGTTTTGGGTCTTCATCTTGATCATTGAATATACACATGGGGATATGTGATCCATGCCATGTAAATATTATGTAACAACTGCTTCAAGTATTAAATTTTTTGTAACAACCTCTTCAAAACTTAAATAAACCTTCAAGTCATCTTGATAGTCATTTTCCCTAAAACTCTATTCCATTCCTGACTTTTATGTAAACTTTACATTGCTCAACCTATACTCTTTTTGATGCTTGACATATACTATGCTCAACACATACTACTATACTTGGAACTTCAATTGGTCATTGATAATTTGCCGAGTCACTGATGAGCTTGGTACATATAGAAAATTTCCTAGTGACCATACTTAACTCGAATCCTATAGAATAGCTTGGTACATACTATCTTATGTACATGACTCAACCTTTTTAGAGTAGCTCAGTCATAGTGATGACCACCTGAATTTGCCTTGTAAATGACTAAGTGGTTGAAATTAATAGAAAATAGAGGTAAGAGATACCAATATCCATATGAAGGAGAGTAGAAAACATACTCACCAATGTGACATAAGATATATCTTGGAAAACCCTTATTGAGGTAGAAAATCCAACCTCATCAAGCATCCATCACTATGTATTATTTAATAAAACACCATTCTGATATAACTATGAAAGTGTTCAATCCATAGCCACAACCATGTAATCCATGTGAATGATCATGAATTCATAGATTCCATCACATGCTTCCAACCTTTGCAAATGCTACCTTGGACAACTTATTGTTTTTTTCTCAACAACTACCCTTGTGGTTGTTTTTGTAGAAGCAACCTCTTATGAAAACCACCAAGTGGTATTACATAAACCATGTGCTACCAAAACTCCACTGACCTATATTTAATATATTTCCCCCAATATTAAATAATTACATCAAATATTATCATAATGTGTCAATATAACTCATCAAGAATATTCCATGGGAATCTCTATATGTTGCATGCCCATCTAGGTGCTCCTAGGTGCAATAATATATAATATAATAAAATAATATCATGCACCATGTGTAACACACACAATATCAACAACATTGCATAGGGTCAATTAATAACCACATAAATCAACAAGGGAACAACCTCTCCTATTACATCCACCACTATGGATCATAGTACATCATGTGCTCCATCTTAGCACCTACAAGAATCTAAGCTAGATGAAGATTAGAAAATTGTGATTAATTGACATAAATCATAAGAATATGGTGAAGCAACAATAAGTTATCTTTTTAAGGGATGCATGAGATGTTCATTATTGCTGATCAAGTTGAAGTTGATAGCTAGAGGATAACTGAGCATAAATGTATTGTAAAGATAAAGCAAGTGTAGTGTTAAGTTGGTGTGTAAGTGAGTGGATTAGCCATAAGGAAGAGAGAGGATAAGTAGAGGAAAGGAAATGAGAAAAATGGAGATCTAAAATAGAAAAGGTAGTTCTATTATTCTCATATCATCTCACTATTACTCTCTAATTATTGTAGTAGAAAATCTCTTAATTAAGTGGATTTAAGAGTCTTATTTGTAAATCCATTGTATGGTGACATTTAGTTGAATATTTGTAAGTCCTTTAGAGTAAGCCACTCTATACTAGTAAATTTGGACCCAAATTTTGACCAATTTTGGTCAAATTTTGACCAAGGTTTGTCGCTATTTTCTGATTGAAATTTTGACCAAATTGTAGGTTGGTCAAAATTTGATGAATAAATTGCAAGTTGGTCAAAATTTTGATGAATGTATTCGTTGAAATTTTGACCAACTTGTAATTTGGTCAAAATTTTGATGAGAAAAATATCGATGAACCTTGGTTGAAAATTGGACCAAATATACTAGTGAAGCTAATTATTAAAGGAGTGATAAGGTTTAGATGCTCTTTGCTGTAAATCCTCTGACAAGGTTATATTAACAATGTTTTGTAACCTTTAACATGGTTGGCTCCTAATAGAGCTTACTTTAGAAGAGTGAAATATTTGGGATACTGATCAAAGGTATTTTTTCCCTTAACAGGGTTTCCACATTAAAATAATTGTGTCAAATTATGTGGATGTTTATTGTGTTTCATGTTATTTCACATTTACTATTTACTATTGCAACTCGATGTATACACACAAGTTTACTCTGATATTCACTATATAAAGTTAACAGTTTATTTCAAAGATTAAGTTTAATGTTATTGTAGAGATTGATCTATTTAATGAGCTAGTTAAGTAAAATTTTAAGGAGTTAAGTTTGTGAAAAAGTGTTTAAGGATCTATAGGATAATTGGTAATAATTGATTCACCCCCTAGTCATCTAACAATTGGTATCAGAGTGAAATGCTTGAAGGAGAAAGTTTGAAGGGACTTAAGATAAAGATCCAAAAATGTATAAGAGAGAGGTTCCTAAAATAAACAATGGACAACTAGTATCATTCACCACAACTTGGCCCAGTAAAAATTGATTAAATAAAACAAAAGAAAGAACACAAAAACTTGATGATAGAGATTGTTTTTTCTCTAAATGATGGTGAATTTGATATGTAAAAGAATGTGCTATAGCCAAAGAGATGTGGGATAACACAATAATTCTTTATGGAGGAGATAAGAATGTGTTGAGAGATAACACTAAGAGCCTAAATGAAAATTTTGATGATATAAGGATGAAAGATGGAGAGAACAATGCCCAATACAATAACTAATTCAAGGAAGTGGTTAGTGCCATCAAAGCTATTGAAGGAATCATAAGTGATGAAGATGTTGTAAGTAAAGTACTAATAACATTGTTTCTTATTTATTCTATTAGAGTATTAGCTATCAAGAATTCAAAGCTATTTGTAGTAATGTCCTTACTCTTAATGTTTTCGCTGATAGATAGATTCTATTCGAGTTGAATAATTTGATAATAGTGTACCTAAGGTTGAAAATGACTTCATGATATCAATAGCTATTGGAAGTTCAAGGAAATATAAGTGTATCAAGGATGCTAATGATTCAAATTTAGATAAAAAAGAGCTAGATGAGCTTGAATCATTGTTGGCTAGGAGGCTACTGAGAGGAAACATAAAGTTCAAAAGTAAACTATGTCTAATATGTTTCAAATGTAATGAAGTTGGTCATATTGCATCTAGATATCCTAAAAATAAAAAAAGTGAGAAGAATGTTAAGAATGAGAAAATATACTAAAGGAACCCAGATTACAAAGAAAAAGGAAAGAAGTCATGTTACATTATTGAGGAAGAATGCACTGAGTCAGATTCTAATGATGGAAATGAAGGTGAGGAAGTTGCGTATATTGTTGTCAAAGAAGACTGAGAGGAGGAAAAGTATGAAGAATAAATACCTTACATCTCATGTTAGTAGAAATGATACATGGATTATTGATAGTGGTTTTTCTATTCATATGACTGGTGATATTAATAAGTTTGATAAGTTAGAAGAGTATGATAGAGGATTTCTTAAGCTTGGAAATGATGTTCCATGTCTCATGGAAGGTAGAGGTTCACTGATGTTGAATTACAAGATCAAATGCAATGATTCTTATTAGGTTCAAGGCCTAAAATACAATCCTTTGAGTGTTTCATAGCTGAATAATACATGTCAACAATTGGAGTTTGAGAATAGAAAGATGAAAATCTTTGACGCTAATAAAGAGATGATTAAAACTAGTGAAAAAATAAGAGGCGGCCTATTTTACCTAGATCCTACTATAATTACATGCCTAATTGTTAAAGTTCATTCTGTTTGGTTATGGTATAAGAGAATTTCTCATGTGAACTTTGATAACATTGTTTAAGTGAGTAGAAAGAAGAAAGTGAGAGGCTTATTGAACTTGCATAAACTTGATAGTGCTATGTGTAAACAATGTCAACTTGGTAAGATGACTAAGTCAAGTTTCTTGAGAAAATCACATTCATCAAATGACATATTGGATTTTTTTCATAAGGATATTTGTGATCTTATGAAATTTAAAAGTTACTATGGTGACAAATACTTCATTCTAATTGTTAATGATTACTCAAGAATGATGACTATAATGTTCATGAAGTTTAAATCTTATGCATTTGACATGTTCAAATGGTAAAAAGAAATATTTGAGAAGGAAATTGGTAAAAAATTGAAATATTTAAGATCTTATAGAGAAGGTGATTCATTTATGATGAATTTACTAACTATTGTACTAAGAATGGAATTAAAATGAAACTATCTGCACCTAGAACACAAAAATATAATGTCATTATAGAGAGGAGGAACATATCTATTGTTGTGTTATAATACTATTAATTAAAAAAGGTGTTGCGTAAGTATTTTGGAGCGAAGCTATAAGCATTATTATTTACGCACTCAACTAAGTTCAGTTAAAGAAAGGTATAAACAAGACACCATATGAACTCTAGTATAGTCACACACCGAATGTAAGTTATTTAAAAATATTTGGAAGTAAATGTTATATTCATAAAGATGCAAGAAATGAAAAGTTTGATTCAAAAAAAGATGAAGGTTTATTCCAGAGCAAAGAATATAAATGTTTGAATATTGATGAGTTTGCAAATAAGAACAATGAGGAAAGAAAGAAAGAACTAAATGAATACAATAGATTTGTCAATGTACAAGATGGAGCACCTATACTTTACCCTAGCAACAAAAAAAGTCATTACAATGGGCCACTGAGAAACAAAAAAGAGAAACCAAGTAATTATTTGTAGTACTTGAACCATAGATAGAAAACCTTGAGCACAATGTTGAGCTTCAATTGAGTGTTGATAATGCTAGAGAATGCAAAATTGGGCCTATTTTCAAAGTTTGTTCGAAGGCACCATTAACGTAATTAAATTATTAGAGACGAGGAAGTTGGAGTCATGAAAATAAGTAAGTTAAGAGATAATACAAGCTTTATTTGTGAGTTTGAGCCTAGAATTGTAAAATATGCACTTGAAAATAAAGACTAGATCAATGCAGCGAATGAAAAGATAGATCAGATTGAGAAGAATAATACATGGGCACTAGTACTAAGACCCAGAGATAAAAACTATGATTGGGATAAAATGGATTCTTAGTAACAAGTTGAATGAGAAGGGAGAGGTTGTTAGAAACAACACAAGACTTGTATGTAAAGGTTATGCACAAGAAGGAATTGATTATGGAGAAATTGTTGCTTATTTTTGTGCCCTCACCAAAATTTGAATTCAAATACAAACCCCACCCATCGACTAGTTCCCAAGTTTAATGTTATTTTAATGCCTAAGAAATACCAAAAATTAAATGATTAAAATGATCCTGCGACTTTCACATTGTCAGATCTTCCCAAGATCAATAGCTAGTGTTATCGCGCTATGGGAAGTTACGCATTGTTTTGCCATGGTGACGTAGTGTCTTTCAGCCTCGTGGCTAGGTGGGTCCTCCCTTTCCTCATTTTTATTTAGTGTTGAGTTTTGTTCCATCCACAGTGGGCACCATGTCACTATTGGAAAATCTATATTCTTCGTCGTTAGCGACATAGCACCCAGATAGAAAATAACATTAAGGAAGATGGTAGGTCCCAAGTATGCCCTATCAGATATCAGTGAGGATTTGTCAGACACGTTGGCAGTTGATCAACCTTTTCATTGGCTAAGGTATGACTGTGTGGAATGTGGGTCCTACTTCACTTGGTGGGCCGCAAACAAGGGTTATCAGACAAGTTGATAAATGGTCAATTTCTATTGGTTGGTACACGGATAGGCCAAATCCATCTCATTCACTATAAGATCAGTCTAGATCAATGATGGGTGCTATCTCTCTATGGAAAGCTGTGAGAATTTTAATGATAGCGACATAGTACCTTAGCAATGCATGGCACAAATGACGTAATGGACCTGCCCTTCTCCAAGGTGATGTTACAGCTCATCCTCAATGGTGGTTGTTAGGTGGGTCATAGTACGGTGGTGAAATTTCATTGGTCCATTCAACCAGCTCAATGCACAATTGTACAAATTTGTTGATCACCATAGATCTAAAGAAAATCCACGATAGGCGCTATCCCGCTATGAAAAGCTGTGAGAATTTTAATCATAGCAACATAGCACCCTTTCGCCATGTGGATCAGTGGGGCCAAGTCTCGCCAAGATAAATATGCTAGGTTGTGCTAGGTAGTTACCAAGTGGATTCATGATCAGAAACTTTATGGAGGCAAGTGCAAATCTTCCATGATCGTTGATCTCGTGGAGATCGACAATAGGCACTATCTCGCTATGGAAAGTAGTGAGAATTTTAACCATAGAGACATAGTGCCCTAATGACATGTAGCAGGGTGGGGCTAAGTGTTATGAAATTGCAGGGATGGTACCAGTTTAGGCTGAGTCAGATGCCAAGTGTGCTAAGTTGTTTCGTGGGGCCCAAAATTTTGAGAAGATAGCGCATTATTATGGTAAGTCTTTATGATCATCAGATCTAAGGAAATTGATGGTGGGTGCTATCTTGCTATGGGAAAGTGCTCAAAGGATATGCATAGTGTCATAACACATTGCTAACACGTGTCCTAGTGGGTCTAGTGTAGGCAGTAACAGTTAGCAGCTGGCAGTTAATGTGATCGTCACAATCAGGGTTTGCAAGTTCGCACAGTTAGTAAAGAAAGAGATGGTCAACCATGTTGGACTCTTGTGAGGTGGCAAGATAAAAGGAGGTTATTGGTCCATGTGGTGCATTTTCATTATGAGATTTAGCTGACTCACTGACTCTGCTGATTCATGCACCAAAAATGATAAGAGATCGAGGTTTTGCGCAAATTTGATCTTCATGATCGATTCCAACGACCAGAAGTGAATGTGAGACAAGGAAGAGCACTCCACTGCCCCCCTAGTTGATCCACCTACCTGATCAAGACAATCAATGGAATAATTTCTATCTTCTCAAGGCATTATTTGACACAAAATATCAGATATCATTGCATTTGGATTCGTATCCAGATCAGATTTTCTTCATGATTGTTCTCTGCAGGACTTAATGCAGTAGTTGTGGAGTAATTATAGTTGGAGGACATCTTAGTTATGCCTGAACTATAAAGGCAATTTTTGTAAATTTTTTAAAGCTCAATCATTCTCATTTGTTCTCTATTTTTGCTCTATAATTCTAGTGTAAAATTCCCTTTGCCTCTAAACTGTATGATTTTTGCCTTATCTCTTTTAGCCATTGGTGTGAAGTGCAAGAACTCTTTGCCTCCACTAGTGTTTTGTAGAAATCAGTAATCTGCATGATTTTATCTCCTTGGCCTATGAATGATAATATAAGTGAATCTCTCTTTCCTTGTGTCATTCATCTTGGTCTTTTGATCTACATGTGATTATTAGATTAAAGCAATCTGAATGTGTATATTATTAGTTTCATTCTAGTTCAATATTGCATATATGGGCAAAGATTGGTTTAAAAACTCTATTTTGGTGCATCACCTCTTTAGATTAGATTAGGTAGATTTTTTTTCATGCTCTCCTTCTCCCTTTTCCTCTCCAAGAGTAGTTAGGTGCATCTTGATAGTAAGAGGAAGCTGAACTTCTCTAGAGACTCAACCTCACAGTTCAAGTCCCATAGCTTGGAGGTTTTTTCCATGTTTCACTAGGTTGTCCTCATGCATAGGCTTTGGACAAGGGTGCAAACCTAAGTGACAACAGTTTTTGGCACACCTAGTGGGACAAACTTTCAAAACTTTCAAAAAATTGCAAGCCTACTGGTGTCAAAAGGGAAGATTTCAAGATCAATACCAAGGAGATAGTATTGGCTTTGATGTTTACGCCTTCAAGAGGTTCATTCTTCAAAGTACTTGGTGACTCTAAGCTTCAATACATATCTAGTTCCAGGCCAAAGTTGTAGTGGTTCATGCCCAGAGCTGAAACAAGGGCATCTTCTAGAGGTAAGTTTCAGTATCAAGAACTTTCATTTTCAAACCTTAGAAGAAGGAAGACAAGAATATCTTTATCACTAGTTAGGAGTGCAATAGTAACAAATACACCTACAAGATCTATCTCCACTCCTCCTGCTATTAGATCTTAGCCTAGATTGCCATCAATACATATCAATAGATCACTTGTCTATATGGTGTTTCCTAGAGCTCATACTTTTGCCACCTTTAATGGTGGGAGCCCTCTCTTATTAGCCCAAAGACATGACATACCAGTAGTTGCACTTAAAATTATACCAGAGTTTACTAGTGAAACTTTTATCTCTCCCTTAGAACACATTCAAGAGGTTGCAAATGTCTGTAATATGTTGGGTGATGTGATGTGCTCCCTTGCCCACAGGTGGTTAATTATGTGGTGTTCCATGTTCACTAATAGTCATGGCTTTTGGTGCAACGACAAATGGGCTTTACAATTGGTATTAGAGCCTGTTTTTGGCCTAGTCATGGGTTCAAATCTCCTTGGTGCCTTCCTGACTTGCATAAGCACTTGGTATGTGTGTTGAGGGGGAGATTGTTGGGTGATGTGACGTGCTCCCCATAGGTGGTAAATTATGTGGTGTTCCGTGTTCACTAACAGTCATGGCTTTTGGTGCAATGGAAAATGGGCCCTACATAATATCCATGGTATTATAGAGGATGATGTTACAGTTAGGCTCCTAGCCTCATCTTTGAAAGGGAAAGCACTACAATGGTATAGAGGTTTAGCTTATGGTTCTATAACAGATTGGGATGGATTAGGAGTAGGATTGTGCAAAAATTTTGAGGATAAAAGTGACTATTTGTCACTTTTAGAGTAGTTGACTACTATAAAAAGAGCCCCCCATGAATGCATAACTGATTTTAATTATAGATTTCAAAAGACATGGGATAGAATACCTACTTCAGTGAAGCCTACCCCTAGTAATGCCTTCTTGCATTACCTTAGAGCTTTTAACAGTGATATTGCCACTACAATCCAAACTATTGAAGGATATACCTTGCCTAATTCTTATGACATAGCAATAAGGGAAAAATATATATTGATACAAGGAGGTAAGCTAGCTCAAAGGCCTCCAATGCCTTTCTTCCCTGATGTTCCAAATCATCAACCAGCAATGGCTCCTCTTCCCACAACTTCTACATCACAATCCCTTGTCCGAGTCCCTCAAGCTTCCACATCTTCAAATGGGATAGATGAAATCAAAGAGATGATGCAATCTCTAATGCAAAACATGGACAAAAGAGAGAAGAACCTAGATAAAAGATTGCAAGATTATGAGAAGAAGCTAGAGGATAACTCCTCCTTGATAAAGAAAGTGAACAACAAGGTGGTGACTTTAGAAAGAAAAGCTCAAAGTGGTAAGCCTCATCAATTGCAATATCAAACTCCAAGCAGTGGTAGGCCTCCAAATCCTAATCATTGGAACAATTATTTTGATTAGAGTAGGCAAGGTGGCCATGCTTCAACCTCAAATGTAAACCAAAGTAGGGCCATAGTCCCTCAAAACAATATGGCTAAAGATCAGGATTTTTGTCCCTTCTGTAACTACTCCTATGCCTATTGCATGTGTCAGAAGGCTGAATCTTTTAAGCCTTTGACAATTCAAGAACCTGCAACAAAACAATCATACAAGGAGGACCAATTTAAAGATGCCTCAAATATGCAAAGATAGTGTGATTACTCTTTTATGAATCATCAAATGGAGGAGCATTGTAATGTAAACCAAGATTCCATTGCTCATAACACTAGAAGCAAAAGAAGAGCTATGGAAGATGTTGTCCCTCCTCCTGCCAATCATGCCTCAACTTCAAATGCAGTATCTCATGAGAAAGCAACAAATAATAAACCAAGTACCCTTCAACAACAAAGTCAAAATCAGGGCAGAAAAGATACAAGTGAACCTCAGGTTATTCCATCTCAACCTCATACAATTGCAGCTCCCAAAGCTTCTACCAAAACACCTACTATGCCATTCAATGTGGTAGAGAAAATGAAGAAGACAAATGTGAATATCTCCATGTGGGATGTTGTTGCTACTATACCCATGCAAAAGAGGTTGTTGTAGCAAGAATTGGAAAGAATTGAACCAAAGGATCAGACATTAGCATGGAAAGTGCCATAGGCCTAGTACACCATCAAGGGAGGTAGAAACAAGTAAAAAGGTTAGGCCTCCTCCATTTTATGTTTCTCTAATTATAGGGGGAAAACTAGTCCATAATTGCATGATTGGATCAGGGGCTAGTGTGATGTTAATTTCTCCTGCACAAGTAAGGCACTACTTCTTCTTTCGACTTCAATTCAGTTGCACTAATAATGTAGCTGAGTATGAATCCTTGATTCAAGGTCTCCTACTTGCTCAAAAAAGAGGAATCCAAGCCTTAAGGGTGTATGGAGATAGTGAGTTGGTGGTTAATCAAGTGAGAAATCAGAATACCACTAAGAATGGTTTGCTCAAGTCTTATAAACATAGGGTATGAGATTTGCTTGAAGGTTTTAATGCATATAATATTCAAAGCATCCCTAGAAAGGAAAATAGACATGTTGATAGACTTGCAGCAATAGGTGCATCTTATGATGTGCCAGGGAATCTTGAGGAGGAGACGAAGCAACAAATCAAAGTGGTAGTCAAGCCTGCTATCCCTGATAACAACATCCATTGGCAGGTGTTTGAGTTTGATGAGAAAATTGTGAGCTTCTTGCAGAATGAGGTAGAATTTTTAGAGAGAAATCAGTCAAGACTACAGGATCAGTATGGTGATCAGATCATTCACCTCAGTTCTAAAATATTGCCTAAGGGTCTCATTACTTTAGAAAAAAACTTCAATCTTGATGACCAAGCAAGAGGTAGGGCCATGAACCTAGCTGCTGATGAAGATGACTACACTCCAGTCATGGTTGCTGATGGAAAATCCTTAAACATGGGGAAGGTATGTTTTGAAATTGAACAAGAAAATTTTATTCATCTATGTCAAGAATTTAATGATGTATTTTCTTGGACATATGATGACTTAAAGGGCTTTGACCCAAGGTTATTTCAGCATACCATAGATTTAAATAATGATGTAAAACTAGTACGACAAAAAAAGAGGCCAGTGAATCCCAAGATTGGACCCTTAATGAGAAAGGAGCTATCCAAGTTGATTGAGGCCAACATAATTTTTCCCATCAAACAGTCATCATGGGTAGCAAACCTTGTTCCTGAGAGGAAAAAGAATGAAGAAATTAGATTGTGTGTGGACTTTAGGGACCTTAACCAAGCTTCCCTTAAAGATCACCATCCTCTCCCTTCTATGGAGAAATTTTTTTCCAAGGTTAGTGGTTCAAAGAGAATCTCATTTCTTGATGGATTTTCTGGCTACAATCAAGTGCAGGTTAAAGAGTCTGATAGATACAAGATTGCATTTACCACCAAATGGGGTACCTATGTTTATTGTAAGATGTCATTTGGGCTAACCAATGTAGGTGCTACATTTCAGAAGGAAATGGAGATGGCCTTCAAAAGATAGATTGACAGGTTTGTCTTAGTTTACCTTGATGATATTACAATGTATTCTAAGAATGCAGAGGATCATTTTGATCATCTAAGATAGGTATTCCTAAGATGCAGAGATTTTGGGGTGTCTCTTAACCCAAGTAAGTGTGTCTTTGCTACCAATCAAGGAAAATTATTAGGACACATTGTATCTAAAGATGGCTTAACCATTGATCCAGAGAGAACAAAAGCAATACTTTCCCTTCCTCTTCCTAAACACAAGAAAGGGCTGCAAAGTTTCCTAGGCAAGATAAATTTTGTGAGGAGATTTATCCTTAATCTTGCTACCATGGTGAAACCTCTTATGGACCAAGGAAGGGAAGGAAAGTTTTGAAGAGATCAAGATAGCCATAGCCTCAGCCCCTACTCTCATGAATCCAAATTTTGAGAAGGATTTCATTCTTTATACCTTAGGTGGTGAGTCAAGTATCTCCATTGTCTTGACTCAAATAAATGACAAGAATGAAGAGCAACCCATAGATTTCTTTAGTGAAGGGCTTAAGGAATATGAAGATAAGTATAGTTATGTAGAGAAACAAGCCCTTGTAGTCATCAAAGCTTTAAAGAAATTTAGACACCTCCTGTCTCATAATAAGATTCATTTGTTAGTACCCCATGCTAGTGTGAAGGATTTCCTTTTGAACAAAGATGATAGTGAGAAAAGAGTTGGTTGGATTACAAAGGTAGTGGAATATGATGTTGACATTTAGATTACCAAGCTGGTAAGAGGGAAAGGGTTGTGTAAATAGATGTTATCTCTCAGGAACCTGATGAGGAGGTTGTGATACTGACAAAGAAACAAGAGGTAAGAAAAAATGACCCAAGGAGTTTAATGGATGATATGAAGAATTTGTTGCTAGGAAATGGATACCCTTAAGGCTTAGGCAAAGCTAAAAGGAGATAGTATAGATTGTAGTCAATCCCTTATGTCATAATTGATGGCATCCTGTTTAGAAAAGATTTTAATGGAGCCTTGTATTGATATAGACCAAGCTGAAAGAATAATCAAAAAGCTTCATGATGGTCCTGATGGTGGTCACTTCTCAGCTAGAACAATTGCAATGAAGATCATGAGAGTTGGTTATTATTGGCCATCTCTGTTTTGTGATTGTCATAAATATGTAAAGAAGTGTAAAAAATATGCCTTCTTCTTTGGCAAACAAAGACTTGCAACTCTTCCCCTTCATCCTATTTAGGTGGACCAGCCTTTTTTACAATAGTGATTAGATTTCATAGGCCTTATCAATCCTTCTTCCAGTTCTAGTCACAAGTGGATTCTAGCTACTACAGATTACTTCACCAGATGGATAGAGGTAGTTTCATTGAAGGATGCCATTGAATCTTTAGTTGTTGAGTTCCTTGATGAAATTGTGACCAAGTTTGGTGCCCCTTCAACCATTATTTCAGATAATGCAAAGTCTTTTGTTGGAGCTCAGATTTGTGCATGGGCAGTGGATCACAACATTTACTTGAGCACATCCTCAAACTACTATCCTCAGGGTAATGGTTTGGCTGAGTCCTCCAATAAGAACCTAATCAGGATCATGAAAAGGACAATAGAAGATAACCAGAGGTGTTGGCATAAAAAATTGAAGACTGCACTATGGGCTAATAGAATAATGCCTAAATGGTCAATAGGGAATTCACCATTTGTGTTAGTCTATGACAAAGAAGCAAGGCTTCCAATTTCATTGGAGTTCCCATCCCTAGAGCTAGCCCATCAGCTGGAGTTGATTGAAAATGATGCCATGATAGTAAGAGTGGTAGAATTGATGGAGCTGGAAGAGAAGAGAAGTAGAGCCATGCAGACCTTAGAGACACACCAGCAGCAAGTAAAAAGGAGTTTTGATAGGAAAGCCAGGGTCAGGACCTTTAGAGAGGGGGACTTGGTTTTAAAATGGGATGTAGATAGGGCAAAACCAAGAAGACACTCAAAGTTTGATGCATTATGGAGTGGTCCCTATCTGATTGAAAGTTGTAAGCAGGCCAATGCTTTTCAGTTAAGTAAGCTTGGTGGTGAAATTATGCTTGTCCCAGTCAATGGGATCTATCTCAAGCCATGTTTTTGAGGGTTTGAGATTTCATGTATATAGTTATCTTAGTTTTTTTTTCCTATTTGTTCCCTACTTTTCCAAGAAGTGCACGAGCACAGGATTAGTCTTCATGAGATAGCAAGTTTTGAAGTTTTGAAGGTTGTAGATGGAGGAGCTTCATCTTTGGTTCCAATTGCAAAGACAAGGGTTTCAAGGTTTTTTTCTCTCAGAGGTGGGATTAGAGTTTTACAGTGCTTAGAATCTACATATTTTTTACGACTTTGTAACCTAATGGATACTTTAGGCCATTGGTCATATGCGTAGCAGGTTCACATCCCCTCTGAGTCACCAAAAATGTTTCTTATTTTTGCCCCCCCGCCAAAATTTGAATTCAAATACAAACACCACCCATCAGCTAGTTCCTAGGTTTAATTTTATTTTAATGCCTAAGAAATACCAAAAATTAAATGATTAAAACTAGCCTGCGACTTTCCCACCATCAGATCTTCCCCAGATCAATGGCTGGTGTTATCATGCTAGGAAGTTGCACGTTGTTTTACCATGGTGACATAGCACCTTTCAACCATGTGGCTAGGTGGGTCCTCCCTTTCCTCATTTTTCTCTGGCGTCAAGTTTTGTTCCATCCACGGTGGGCACCATGGTGCTATCAAGAAATTTATATTCCTCGTCTTTAGTGACATAGCGCCCAGATGAAAAATAACATTATGGCAACATCAGGAAGATGGTGGGTCCCAAGTATGCCCTATCGGATATCGGTGAGGATTTGTTAGACACGTTGGTAGTTGATCAATCTTTTCATTGGCTAAGGTATGATTGTGCAGAATGTGGGTCCTACTTCACTTGGTGGGTTGAAAACAAGGGTTGTTAGATAGGTTGTACGTGGCCAGTTTCTATTGGTTGGTACACGGATAGGCCAGATCCATCTCGCTCACAATCAGATCAGTCTAGATCAACGATTGGCGCTATCTCACTATGGAAAGCTGCGAGAATTTTAATGATAGCGACATAGTGCCTTGGTGATGCGTGGCACATATGATGTAATGGGACCTCCCTTCTCCAAAATGATGTTACAAATCATTCTCGGTGGCAGTTGTTAGGTGGGTCACAGTACGATGGCAATATTTCATTGGTCCATTCAACTAGCTTGATGCACAGTTGTACAAATTTGTTGATCACCGTAGATTTAAAGAAAATCCATGGCAAGCACTATCTCACTATGGAAAGTTGCAAGAATTTTAACCATAGTGACATAGTTCCCTTTCGCCACATGGATCAGTGGGGCTAGGTCTCACCAAGATAAAGATTCCAGGTTGTGCCAGGTAGTTTCCAAGTGGATTCATGGATCAGAAACTTTATGGAGGCAAGCGCAGATCTTCCACGATCGTTGATCTCATGGAGATCAACGATGGGCACTATCTCACTATGGAAAGCTAAAAGAATTTTAATCATAGTGACATAGTGCCTTAATGACACGTAGCAAGGTGGGGTTGAGTGTTATGAAATTGTAGGGATGGTACCAGTTTAGGCAGAGTCAGATGCTAGGTGTGCTGAGTTGTTTCGTGGGGCCCAAAATTTTGAGAAGATAGCGCAGTATTATGGCGAGTCTTCATGATTGTCAAATTTAAGGAAATTGACGGTGGGCGCTATCTCGCTATGGGAAATTTCTCAGAGGATATGCATAGTGACATTGCACCTCATTGACATGTGTCCTAGTGGGTCAAGTGTAGGCAGTAACAGTTAGCGACTGGCAGTTAATGTGACCGTCACAGTTAGGGTTTGCAAGTTGGCACAGTTAGTAAAGAAAGAGATGGTCAACCACGTTGGACTCTTGTGAGGTGGCAAGATAAAAGGAGGTTATTGGTCCATGTGGTGCATTTTCACTATGAGATTTGGCTGACTCACTGACTCTGCTGATTCATTTACAAAAAATGATAAGAGATCAAGGTTTTGCCCGAATCTAATCTTTATGATTGATTCCAACCACCAGAAGTGAATGCGAGACAAGGAGGAGCACTCCACCACCCCCCTAGTTGATCCACCTACCTGATCAAAAAAATCAATGGCACCGTTTCTATCTTCTCAAGGCATTATTTGACACAGAAGATCAGATATCATTGCATCTAGATCCATATCTAGATCAGATTTTCTTCATGATTGTTCTCTACAGGACTTAATGCAGTAGTTGTGGAGTAATTACAATTGGAGGACATCTCAGTTATGCCTAAACTATAAAGGTAATTTTTGTAAATTTTGTAAAGGTCGATCATTCTCTGGTGTTCTTTGCTATTGCTCTGTAATTCTAGTGTAAAATTCCCTTTGCCTCTGAACTGTATGATTTTTGCCTTATCTCTTTCAACCATTGGTGTGAAGTGCAAGAACTCTTTGCCTCCACTAGTGTTTTGTAGAAATTAGTAATCTACAGGACTATATCTCCTTGGCCTATGAATGATAATATAAGCGAATCTCTCTTTCCTTGTGTCATTCATCTTAATCTTCTGATTTGCATGTGATTATTAGATTAAAGCAAGTCTGAATGTGTATATCCTTAGTTTCATGTTGGTTCAATAGTGCATATATGTGTAGATATTGGTTTGAACACTCTATTTTGGTGCATCACCTCTTTAGATTAGATTAGGTAGATTTTCTTTCATGCTCTCCTTCTCCCTTTTCCTCTCCAAGAGTATTTAGGTGCATCCTGATAGTAAGAGGAAGCCGCCCTTCTCTAGAGACTTAACCTCACAGTTCAAGTCCCATAGCTTGGAGGTTGTTTCCATGTTTCACTAGGTTGTCCTCATGCATAGGCTTTGGACAAAGGTGTAAACCTAAGTGACAACAAAAACCTTTGCCCCTATTGCAAGATTAGGAGTACAAACACTATTGACATATGCTACTTACAATAGATTCAAGGTCTACTAAATGGATGTTAAGTCTACATTTATAAATAGAATTTTTGAGAAAGGGGTCTACATTGATAAACTGGAAGGATTTGTGGAACCAAATTAGAATCGCATAGTATGTAAAATGAACAAAGTTTTATATAGATTGAAGTAAGAACCAAGAGCATGGTATGAGAGATTACATTCCTATTTGATCATAATTGGATTTGTTAGAACAATTGATGACAATAATATCTACTTGAAGAGTGTAGTTTAAGATAAGGTCTTTATAGCAGAAATAGTTTTTGATAACATAATATTTGGAGGTAATGATTTATTAGGTAAGTTATTTGTTTATTAGATGAGAAAAGAATTTTAAATGTCTATATTTTGTGAGATAAACTTCTTCACTGGTTTAAAAGTTCATCAAGAAAAAGGAGGAATATATGTTACTCGACCCAAATACATAAGAGAGACATTGAAAAAATTTTGCATGGATGATTCAAGAGTAGTTGGCACCCCTAAAGTCATTGGATGTAAATTATCTAAGGAAGAAAACTTGGTAAAGGTGAATGAGACATTGTATAAATCTATGATTGGAAAGTTGCAATATGTATTCATAGAAGACCTGATATTACACATGTAGTTGTGATAGTTGCAAGATGTTTTCCCAATCCTAAGGAGACACATATGAATATCATAAAGAGTGTGAGGCATCGCCCCGACCCTTCGTAGCATAGTTGATACCTTATTATTTTGATACTCATGACTCGAGATGTCAAGACATTATCTAATGCTTTGAACATATTATATTATTTCATGTTGTGTGATGTTATTTTCAGATATTTGATGTTCATCATTTAATGTTCTATGTATATGTATGTTGATGAATTAAGTAAAATGTAGGATTAACACTTGGATTAAGAGGTTTTAATGGTTAAGAATTGAGAGAAATCCTGACTGATTTATAGATGTATGTTTTAATTTATGTGATTCCTGATACATATATACATATGTGCATATGATTTTATGGGACTACTGATGTGTGCAATGAGTGTGCAGAATATTTTAATCGAGAAACCTGACAGAGGAACAGAACTGATCCCTATGTGCTAATTGTGGAAACCTTGTTGTTCATAATTAAATTGATATGTATGTATGTATCCTTCTGTGATCAGTAAATGTTAATGTTCGTAACTATGTTCTTTTAGTGTCGCTTAACACTCGTGAATTGTTTATGCCCTTCAACGTGCTAGCTAGGGTTAGTTGTGTAACCTTTGGACCTAAGTTAGATTAAGTTAATGTCTTTTTGATAATTTAGTTCTTAATCAAGTTTAGTGACCCTTAATCTGAATTAGTGCTTAATCTGCATTTTTAGAGTTGTTAGTTGGTCCTAATTATTTCCTAGCTTTTGTTTGGTTCTAAACCTATTCCTAATGCTTTTAAACATGAAATATTTATACCCAAAGGGTATGGGTATGGGTTGGGGGCATTTTACAACCCCTAAGTCCCTTTTATTGACTTTTGAGGTCACTCAAAAAGTCTATTTTTGCCTTTGTGCGAAAATTGCAAGTGGCTACCATGAGTTGCATCACTTCAACTCCACTTAGTGGTTAACCTTAGTATGGGTTGAGTTAGAAACTTCTAGATTTGTAAGTGGGTGGGTGAAGTTATTTCTCTTTTTGGTGGTTGAGTTTGAGACTTATTTAGATGTCCTTCTTGGAGTAGTTTTGGTTGTTACACAATCTCTACTTTAGAGAGGAGTCTTGGAAGATTGAAGGCAAGGAAGGGAAAAGCTCTACTCAAATTGTTCATTTTCCATTACCTCTTTGTGAAGGTAGGAGTTCTTCATCTCCCTTGTTTAGATTTTCATGCTTATTTCATGCTTATGCTACTTGTTGTTGTTTGGATTCTTGTATGTATGTTGGGTATGTTGGGAAGGATTGAAAACCATGTTCTTGAATGCTTTTCTTTCATGTTTATGTTTGAATTTTGAAGTTTTCTTGTATGGGTGTTTTGGTATTACTCACCCTTGGATAGGGCAGAAGTGACCAATTTTGGGAAAGGTCCTTTTAGTTGGACTCCAATAGTGTAGAGTCTCTTCTCAGGATGAGAAGAGGGAGGGTAGGGTGTTATGGGCCCCTACCTATCAGCACAAACCATGTATGATTTTTGGCATGTAAGAATGGAAGAACAGAAGTTCTTGATTTATAGCCCCGATTGGGCATCTAGTTTGGTGTTGTGTTTGACATCTCCTATTTGAAAAATCCACCTTTCCCTAGTTTTTGATTCATTGTGAATCCTATTGTGAAACCTAGTATGTATATGCATGTTTGATTTGTCTTTTGGTCATTCTTGTTGACACCTGATTAGATTCTGTTCTCTCCACGATCTTAGCAATGTGTTACAGAAAATGATGTTGATCCCTTGATAAGGGATTCGAAGGAAATTTATTTGATTGTTGTAATTTTGGGATTGGAATCCTATGTAATTTGTATTTTAAAACCTTGTTGTAATGGCAATGATGCCAGGTTTTCTTCCTGGTTCTTTCCCAACTGAGCCTTTGAATCAGGTTTGCCAATAAAATGGTGTTTGAGTAATATTTCTTATCAAGAGATTTAATCATAATTTTTAGTTATATGGATGCACATCAAAAATAGGATGAAATGATGATGGTTTAATTAAGAAAAATTTTCAAGTTTCCTTATATGTTAAAAATGAAAATTATGTTAAGGAAAGAAGAATGGATATGAGTGATATTTCAATTCAAGTTTGTTTACGAGATCAAATGATCTGATGGACGGATCTAGACTAATTGCAGTATTGAATGCTTAATTAAAAACATAACAATGGAAGTCTTAATACATTTATACATAAATGAAATTAAGCATCAAAACTGAAAAAACTTGAGGAGAAATAAATAGAATTGAGAGAGAGAAAAAGATAGAAAGTGCAAACAAAGGTTGATTTTAGAGTTCACCACAAACATGACAATGTCTCTAGGTCAGCTCCAATAGAGTACGACCGATCCGATTAATCTCCAAAAATCAATTACAAATGCACCAAGACCATTCCTTCGAGCACTTCAACAGTAATAAAACTTTGAGATACAAGAATGGTACAAAAATCTCCTTACAAGACCTCTCTGTCACAATGCCTATTTCAATAAATCACCACTTGAAGAGAATAAAATCTGTCTCCAAGAATACTTGGCCAAAATTCTCCTCCAAAAAGACTCTTGAAAATTATGAGTGAAAAACACTCACTCTCTCCCCCTTTTTATACAACAAATTTACTTAAATTAGGCCAAAACAAAAATATTTTAATAATAGGCCTATTAACAATACATGCTTTGTCATTAACCTCTTTTCCATTTAATAATTTTGGCATTACATGAATTTGAGGTTAAAGACAATTAACAAAATAACCATATATCCCTATTTTAAGGGTGGCTCGGACAGTAGTCACATGATAAATATGCTTTAACCCATATAAATTTTAAGATGTGTGTGTGGCATAGCGACAATTATTTATTTTAGGATCCAGTTGGTTCGGTGTTCAACTCCTGCTGACACATGCCTTAAAATGGCTTTGGCGGCATTCTTAATTTAAATAGAGTATTTGACACTTGCATAATGAATACAACGTGTGGCTCAACGAAAAGGCCTTATTTTGGTAAAGGGGTGGTTAGGAGTTCAACCCCCACTAGCCCAAGTCTTCAAGCTGCTTGTTGATGTATTAATACCACATGTCAAATGATGACATCATGATGATGTCACCAATTTAAAAAACTTTTTGGCCTCCAAATTGAAACAAACATAACTTTCACATACGAAGTCCATTTTTGATGAAATGAATGTCATTGGCAAGCTTGTGACGAGATCTTCATTTTGAAATCCATTGTTGACCACTTTCGAGATGGTTTGATTTTGCCCCTTATTTAGGCCGCTGGTCTATCTATTGACCAAAACTTTGACCGAGTGTAACTTGCACAAACAGACTCCTTTTTGCTCCGTTCAACTTGCATTGGAATCAGGATGCTAAGATCTTTTTGATGGTGCAAAAATCTAGAGATTTCAAGCCACTTCAATTTTCACTAAAATTATGCACCGGATCAAGCCTCCCAACTGAAGACCTTTTGGACCTCCAAAAGTGACATTTACTCTAAAATTAAGTGAGGACTTGGCCTCCCCACTTGTCTTGTATCATCTGTACATCTGAATACTTGGCTCACAAGCACAATGAAGACTAGAACAACATTATTGATCATAAACATCATTCTATCACTTTCATAAGCATCTACATCAGTTGTCGTAGCCACTAACCAACAAACATTGACTAGCATCAAGCTAAACAATAATGCAAAAATGAAAGAGAATAAATCAACAACATATCAATCCTTCACAATAGAAACATTTTTACCCAAGGAACCATCAATGCTTTCAATCATCATTCCCTCATGCTGTACTATGGGTGCATCTTGCAACATCTGACCCTGGTTAGCTACTCCAAGTTCAAGTGTAGAACCACCTATACTGACAGACATAAGAGTTAACTCTTTACTTGCATTAATTGCCCTTTTTAACTGTCCTATGTTTGCAAAAGAATGATCAGTCTTAATCTTGTGAGAATGCACAATATATTGATGCCATCTTTAAACAAGTGATAATGATTCTTCTCCCTATAGAAAATTTCTTTTCTGTCATAAAGATAAAGGCTACCAAGCACTATACCACAAACATCTAGTGGAACCACATCAAACTGTACTTTATCCACAAACTTACTAGTGATTGCAAATCTTAAGGTGCATTGTCTTGTTACTTGCAACTTATCATTTTCACAAATCTAGCCTAGTGGATAAGGTTTCTTATGTAATGTAGTTTTCAATCCCAAGTTTCTTACAATACTTTCAGAGATCAAGTTCACTTGAGAACCACTATCTATGAGTGCATCAATTTTAGTGTTCTTAGCAACAACCCTTAATTGAAAAATCTCATTCCTTTTCTTATCTTCAGATAAATCATTTACTGTAGAAGTAGAAGCACGACTAGCAACAAAAACACTAGAAATAGGAGCTTTACCTTTCAAACCCATAGCTGTTATCTTAGTCTCATCATCTAAATTTGAACCAAGATCCATAACAACATTTGTTTCTTTCTCCTTACCTTTCTATTTTTGATCAAATTTTTGAGCCCACTTAGGCTGAAATTCGGGATGCAACTTCCAACAATGTTCTTTATCATGACCCTTCCTGTCACAATGAGTGCAAGAAAGTTTCTCATCCTTCTTGACTGTAGCTACCTTTTTTCCTTTCTCTGTCTTTGCATTCTTAGAAGATTTCTTTACATCATTATCAAACTTATTAATAAATGATCCTTTACCCCTTGACTCTAAGTGTGTAGCTTGAATAGACACTCCATCCTAATTACAAGGGTTCAATACCAAAATAGAATGCCTAAGGTAGGAATGAAGACCTCCTATGTACTTCAACAAAGTGTCTCGGGTGTACAAGGGAACATTCAAAGCAATAGCCCTTTTCCTAAATTCATGGGTGTACTCTTGGAGAGTTTGATCCTTCCCTTGCCTAAAGATTTGCCAGTCCATCATTAATTGTTGCATATGTCCTAGGGGATAAAACTACTTCTTAAGAGCATTAACAAACTCTGCCCAAGTTAAACTGACTCTACCATGCCATGAAACTTCTGCCTTAGTCTTACTCTCCCACCAGGTTAAAGATTTACCCCCTAACCAAAAAGTAGCTAATTGAATCCTATCAACATCATCTAATGGGTTTTGGACTCTATAGTAGACTTCTACTTGCTGAATCCAATCATCCAATTTTTCAGCATTAAGTTCACCACAATACTTAGGCAAGTCAAATTTTACATCCAGTTTGATCTTAGGCTTATACCCACTCTTGAAAGGATTAAAAGAAGTAGAATGAGGAGAAGATGGAGAAGAAGGAGAAGATGAAGAAGATGATGAAGATGGGGACAGAGGTTTAGGAGGGTCACTACCACCTCCTACTCCTTTGGCTTTGTCATCCTTTAATGAGGATTTTGCTTCCTCCTTCTTCTTAGCCTTATTTGCCTTTCTCAATTGTCATTCATGTCTCTCTTGGAGAAGAATGTCCACCTTAGCCTTCATCTCAAGGAATGCTCTTCAAAATTCTTGCTCAGTGGTCTCATCAAGAACCTCCATTCCAAAAATAGACATGTTTGAAAATGTCCTAGGCTTCCCGATCTCAGGATTAAATTCTTCAAGCTTGCCTTCGCCCTTTTGAATCTTAGAGTTTGTTAGCATTCAAGAAAAAACAACTGCAATAATAGTCAACTGGGCTCTAATACCACTTGATCTGATGGACGGATCTAGACTAATTGTAGTATTGAATGCTTAATTAAAAACACAACTCAGTGGAAGTCTTAATACATTTATACATAAATGAAATTAAGCATCAAAATTGAAAAAAATTGAGGAGAAATAAACAGAATTGAGAGAGAGAAAAAGATAGAAAGTGCAAACAAAGTTTGATTTCGAAGTTCGCCACAAACGTGACTATGTCTCCGGGTCAGCTCCAATAGAGTATGACCGATCCGATTAATCTCGAGAAATCGATTACAAATGCACCAAGACCATTCCTTTGAGCACTTTGGTAGTAATAAAACTCTGAGATACAAGAATGGTACAAAAATATCCTTACAAGACCTCTCAATCACAATGCCTGTTTCAATAAATCATCACTTGAAGAGAATAAAATCTGCCTCCAAGAATACTTGGCCAAATTTCTCCTCCAAAAAGACTCTTGAAAATTATGAATGAAAAACACCCACTCTCTCCCCCTTTTTATACAACAAATTTACTTAAATTAGGCCAAAACAAAAATATTTTAATAATAGGCCTATTAACAATACATGCTTCATCATTAACCTCTTTTCCATTTAATAATTTGTGCATTACATGAATTTGAGATTAAAGACAATTAACAAAATAACCATATATCCCTATTTTAAGGGTGGCTCGGACGGTAGTCACATGATAAATAGGCTTTAACCCATATAAATTTTAAGATGTGTGTGTGGCATAGCGGCAATTATTTATTTTAGGATCCGGTCGATTCAGTGTTCAACTCCCGCTAGCACATGCCTTAAAATGGCTTTGGCAACATTCTTAATTTAAATAGAGTATTTGACACTTGCATAATGAATACAATGTGTGGCTCAATGGCAAGGCCTTATTTTGGTAAAGGGGTGGTTAGGATTTCGACCCCCACTGGCCCAAGTCTTCAAGTTGCTTGCTGATGTATTAATACCACATGTCAAATGATGACATCATGATGATGTCACCAATTTAAAAAACTTTTTGGCCTCCAAATTCAAACAAACATAACATTCACATATGAAGTCCATTTTTGACAAAACGAACATCATTGGAAAGCTTGTGATGAGATCTTCATTTTGAAATCCATTGTTGACCACTTTCAAGATGGTTTGATTTTGCCCCTTATCTAGCCCTCTGGTCTATCTATTGACCAAAACTTTGACCGAGCGTAACTTGCACAAACGGACTCCTTTTTGCTCCATTCAACTTGCGTTGGACTCAAGACACTAAGATCTTTTTGATGGTGCAAAAATCTGGAGATTTGAAGACACTTCAATTTTCACTAAAATTATCCACTAGATCATAAAATAAATCTTGTATTACTGTGACACAAACTATTGAATCCATGTTTTAAATCCATTAAAAAATATACACATTGAAAAAAAAATACATTGCTTTGTCAATTTATAGTTAGAAAAAAAAATTTGATAAAAAAAAAAAAAAAAAGTTCCAAGAGAGTAAAAAAAACTCTCTGGTTTTTGTATGGGGAGACAATTTAAATCCCCTCTTGCCAATAGAGAATCTTTAAAAGATTCCTTGAAATATCTTTAATATTTAATATATTTTCTATTTTAATTAAAAAAGAATAAGGGACAAAATATATATAAAAATAAAATGAAACAATATCTTTCTTACCTAAGAAACTTTATATCTTTAATACATACGCATCTCCTCCAACTGGACATCAGTTTTGGAGATCCAATTTTAAAAAAAAGTTTTTTTGGTTTAATCAATGTCAATTACCATGATGGGAGGGTGACATCACCTGTCTACACATCCCATCCCCATTCTCCTTTTTAAATCTAGGCACTCACTTGAATGGGAAAGCAATAAAGTTGTTTTAAAACAAAGTTTGCAAACATATTTAATTTTCTTTTCTCCCCACCCCCAAATCCCTTGGTCGCCACTTTTTTGGGATGGGCCTGCGTAGTCTTGGCCTTGGGCAGAGCGTCGTACCTAGGGCTAGCGCTTGGGAAGCACTTGGCGTTGGGAAGCACTTGCCCATGTGTAGGTGAGGTGTAGGGAGAGCTTGGGGGGGGGGGAGTTAGTAATAGGGTTAGTATAGGGTAGTGTTAGGTGTTAGAAAGTAGGTTAGTATTATATGAATGTTAGTTTATGTTTTAGTGTTAGAGTTAAGTTTAATATTTGTTATGTGATGTTAGGTTAGTTTAGTAATAGTTTTTAAAATTAAAATTTTTAATATGTCTTTTTCTTTTTAAAATTTATTATAGTTTTTTTCATTAAGTTAGTTAATTTAATAAATGAGTAGTATTAAGATAGTTTTTCATTTAGTATTAATTAGTTATGTTAATTTTCTTACTTTTTATTATTTATTAATATTTGTAAGTAGTTTTTTTATTAATAGTTAGTTGCTCAGTTTAAATTTAATTAAGTTTAGATTTAGTTAGTTTTAATATTAACGTTAATTTAGTTTTTTGAATATTAATTAGTTTTAATTTAAAGGTTAATTGGCTATTTAAGGTAAGTTTAATTGTAGATTTTATTTGATTAGATTTTTAAATTAATCTAAACCCAAATTCATTTACATTGTTATTTAAATAATTTTCACATATTGTTGTAAGTTAATATAATAACTTCTGTCGATATCAATCTAATAATGAAAGTTTCAAAATCTTAACGATGTATTCCTCCACAAGAGTTTATAAACTTAAGATGTAATGTAGAGAACCTTTACTTAAACTATAATCACAACCTTATCGAACTTAGAGTATTTTAATTATTAATTTTTACAAAAAATTATGTGTTTTTGCCTCGTAATTTGGGCACGACATTTTGGTATCAGAGCCTAGTTTCAACACTAGGAACCTTAAACCATTACACTTCTAAAAACTTAAAACTAAACATTAAATTGTGTAGGATGCCTCCTATTACTCGAAGCAACCAATGGGGCAGAGGTCGTAGGGCTAGGGGTGGTAGAGCAGGATAGGAGGATGGACCACCTCCACCTCTACCACCACCAAACTTGAACCAGGACATTAAAGATGTAGTTCAGACTTTTATTGGTGTAGTTCAGCAGAGAGTAGTACCTGTAGTTTAGCCAGGTCAGCGAATTCTAGTAGTGGAAGCAGAGGGACTCATAGGAGGTGGGCCCAAAGGCAGTGTTGGTCTGACTTTTTCTGTAGTAAAAATTTTCAGTTAAATCATAGAAAAGTCAAATGTTCTATGCCTAAGTGAAACATAGGGTTTTGGATAAACCATCTATAAGAAATAATTGCCATATAAACCCTATATCATCTCTATTCATAAATTGTCGGGCGCAAAATTTTGAATTTTCAAAAGAGACGAATATGCTGTCATATTCCTTTTCCTTTCTCCCGAGTTACCTTTCTTCCTATTTGTCCCAACCATTGGATCCGATTAGATCTACCGTTGGTGTTACCTCGCTATTGAGAGTTGCATGCTCATTAAGTATAGCGAGATAACGAGTATTGAGTATTTTAAGCGGTGGGACCATAAAGTGAAGATGCGGTGATCGAAGATTTGCTTATTAAATGTTTTATTGTGCAGGTACACTTTGCAATTCACCAAAAAAAAAAGGATAGGGACCCACTAGAATATCTGACATTAGAGCCGGAATGTTGATTTTTTCGGAAGTTCCGCCACCTCGCTATCGGAAAATTCAGACACTTCACCGTTAGCGAAGTAGCGAGGCCACGTGAAAATCTGAAAATGATGACATTGCATCTTGCTTGTATCATAATTACACCAGGTGGCATGACCAGTCATAAATATCGTTGTCAGAATCAATTTTAATTAACAGAAGTAATTACTGGGTAACCCTTGCATTTTCCGGCACGGAATCCTTTTAAGTGTCGGAGCTCGCTACCTCGCTATCAAAAAATTCAAGTGCTTCACCGTTAGCGAGTTAGCGAGGCCCCGTAAAATGGCAAAAGATCGGCAAGATCTTTGATGACGTGTAATGACAGATGACTATGATAAATTTTGACATGTGCCAACTATGCAGAGATCCGATTCTCATTAATACCTATTTGACTGAATGTACAAGAAATCTTGAACGTCAGCTTGAAGTGGATCAACGGAGCTCGCTACCTCGCTATGAAGAGTTTCAAGGGAGATAATTATAGCGACATAGCGAGATGGGCCCACCGCCTTCTTTCTTAAGAAGCCCTATAGCGTATCTTTCGATCATTTCTTGATCTGATCAACGATTGTCGCCGCTTCGCCATGGCAAGGTGCTTGTTCTTTATGCATAACAAAGTAGCGACATGCTGACACGTGTTCTCCATCGTCAGTGGGTCTAAATATAAGTGCCATCAAAAGAAAGAATTCTATACGTGGCAAGTTCTCATTGGGTAAAATAACTGACATGGCAAATATAACTCCTAGTTGTTCTCTCTATACCGCGTGATCGTAGGATCTTTGAAGATCGACGACGCAATTTTAAATGAAAAATGTAGTGCCACTCTCTGTATTAATTAGACAAGAAAGCTTTGTCTGTGAGGAAAAATAGAGTATAATACAGAGAGATTTCATCAGTTTCATTTCACGCGAGAAAAGATTTGAAGCCATTCTTGTGCAGAAGCCATTACTAAAAGAAAAGCGTGCCAAGGTTTGATAAAAAAATTGTCAAGTTGTCTGTTCGCGAAAAATTTGCAGGAATACAGAGGAGAATTGAGACAGAATTCAAGTAAGTAAAACTACCATCATCTTCGTGAGCTTTTAAGTTTTAAAAAGATAGCCCAAGATGCCTCCTAAGAAGGGATTTACAGGTGCAATAAACTACCTGGATGGAAATGTGCATGATGATTTGCTTGAGTTACTTCCTGAATCTACTGTAGAAACGGTGCAAGTTAAGAGGTTAACCTCACTGAACCCTAGGCTAAGGATAGCTAATGGATTGTATGATAAGGGTAATTGGGTCCGGGATGCTCAAACTTCTCAAACTGGTTTGAGTTTATTCAAAAAATGGTTTGCGAAAAGGAAGTTATATGCCCCTCATGCCAATATATGGAATTTTGATCTTGGGAAGCTTGTTGTCCCCAACGTGTTTATGGATTTTGACCTGCTTGAAGCTATAGCAAAAAGCTATGACCAAGCCACTAAGGTAGTGAGAAGAATGGATGGTGAGGCTTTAGTTACCATCAGTCCCGAGGAGATTAGGAAGGTTTTCAGTCTGGGACCCCTCACCATGTATCATGTGCCCATTAATTTGATAGATTTAGAAAAAGAATATATATCCAAGAGGGATGTAGTTAGACAGGGTGCACTGAAAGCCCACATAGGCCGGATTGGAGGCCTCCCAACCATAACATCATCTTCTAAAGAACCATTCAAGAAATCATGCTTTAATGCCAGGGCAGTGGAGATATATAGGACCCTGTGCAGAGTCTTCGGAGAGGGTGAAGAAGATTTTATTCCGGTGAGCTTCATGTATATGATCACCCAAATCTCCTCTTTTGGTGTGGAAATAATTTTTGATTTTGCATCTTACTTGGCAAATGAGATTCACCAGGGATTGGTGGGGATTGCACAGGGCAAGGTGGAAAAGGTTTGGGGTCAGTATTCCTTATTGATGCATATGTTTCTTTTTAAAGGGGCCACTTATTTTGGTAAAGAAATGGTTTTAAATAGAGAACAAGAAGGGGAGGCACTGCCAGTCCAATTATGGAGTGCAGACATGACCTGGGAAGCAAAAAATGCTAGCTTCGTTAGATTTGATAGGCACTTTGCCTCCAAACTAGGGTGCCTCATATTGAGTGATAATCCCAGAATCCCTAAGGCATTAATGCACCTTGTTAGGCCTATGGACAAAACCCATAATCTAAAAGTTTCACATAATTGGGGAGATATTATCCCATATTCAGTCTCAACTGTCATCAGGGTCTATGGATTCAAAGGAACAACCCATGTGTTACCCTATCAGGTACCTTTAAAGGTAGGGATAGCTGAATTTTTGTGGCAGTTGGGAGGAGTGGAGGAGGCCTTTTTGCACAAAAGGGGGACAGGATCAATTTTTCCTACTTGTACTATAGCCCACCAGTTTGTGATAACTAAAGAAGGGTGGGTCTTTCTCCATAAAATTTTGGATCAATATAAGATGGCAGTGTCTCACTCTCATTTTTGTGATACAGAAGGTTTCTTTAACTCTGCCCTTAGATTTAGAATCAAGCTTCGTCCAGTTCAACATGAATTCTATTTTCCTGAAGATATAATAAGAAATGAATACTCTCTCCATGAGCAAGAAATAAAGAAAGAAAAATGGAGATTCTATTCAAAAGTTTTGGAATTCATTAATTGTTTTGACAAAGATTTTAGTCCTCTTAGTAATGCTGCAACCAATGTAGATAAAATACATAAGCTCATGAGTACTTTCTCTGAGATAATGGAAGTAATGAATGAGAAGAAACAACATTTTATTAATTCTTTTCCAGATAAAGCCAGAGAAATTATGAGAAAATTGGGTTTCACCCCCAACATTGGAATAGGTCCACTGGTGGTACGAAAGAAGATAGGATATACTATTGTTCGACAGCAGGTGCCCGTTGTACATAATAATAAGGGAGGAAGAATCCCCTGATGAAAGTTACTCACCTTCTCAAACCCCAATAAGAATTGAGGAAGAACAGCTCACCAATGAGAAATTCAAACAAATGGGGTCACAAGGAGAAATTTTTGTTACACAAGCAGAAATTGATGAAGGGAACCCCCAGGAACCCCCTGTGCCAAGTTTTGAATTAACTATAGTAGATTTTAGAGGAAGGGAATTGGACCCTATTTTGGAACAAGCCAGTCAGCATTTTTTATCCGATAACAATTTTGTAAGATCTAGGGCTTTCCATCAGTTTGCGTGGAGGGTAAACATGCACATTTTTGAGCAAAGATGTAAGAATATGAAAACAGAACATCCAAAAATGGATGAGACCTCCATTCAAAATCTAATAAAGGAACAAATGGTGCAAGAGTTCCAAAATATAACCCCTGATGAGGGAAGACAGATGGTAAAAAATGCTAATGTTTTATTATTGCCCAATTGGGACATTGCTGACGCATTAATTTTTAATTTTGTTTCAAATAATTTAGGACTCCAAGATCCAAATAAAGAGGAATTCTTGGGTACAGCATTCAGCAATGATCAAGCTGCCCTTTTTATGTGGTCCCTGAGAAAAGGATCCAGAACTACTTCATCACAGCCTGATGATTCAGGATTAACAGGGAGTATCATTGTAAGGAGAGTTGTTGATACTTCAAATGTACAGGAAGCCCACATGAATGTGGATTATTCTAAATTTTCCTTGGCTACTGCGGAAAGAGAAGAGAGGGAAATGATTGATATGCATAATAAATATGAAATAGTGGTGGATGCATTTAACCAAGAGGTAAAAAGGAGAATTGAGTTAGAAAACAGGGTATCTCAATTAGAAAAGGTACTTGGAAAGAGGAAAGTGGGAGAATCCAGTACACTGAGAATTGCATATCCCCCACAGTCATCTATGGAATTAACCCCTATTATTGAGATACCTGACACCCCTGAAAGACCCCAATTCTATACTACAGAGGAATTTGAAGCAGAAAAAACCAAATTACATGAGTGGCAGATAGAATTTAGAAATCAGCAGGAAGAGAAATGGAGGCAGGGTGTGACATATTTGAGGGATAAAATACAATGGTCAACTTTTTATGATCAGTTGACAAGGATTGTAACCCTCATGGATGAGTTAAATAAAGAAAAGGATGGACTAGATTCTCTTGCACAGAAATGGAGACAGAGAAACAATGATGTTACAATTATTTGTATATCTACGGTCCAAATGCCTTATCATCAGGTTGAAAGGATTTTTGATTTATTGAATCAATTAGATAATTTTGAGAATAAAAGAGATTCTTTACAGAGAAAATTGATACTCTGTTTTTCAAAATATCTTGCTGAAAAATTCACCCTATTTCCTTGTGCTTTAGAATCTGTTGATACGGTAAAGGAAAAAGAAAAATGGAAAAAGGAAATGGATGAATTATTCGATAACAGAATAACAAACATCATTAGTGAGATTGGCCATTGGTTTTGGGCAAAGACAAATGAGGAGCTGGTAAAAATACAATTATATTACGCTGATATGAGAAAAGAATTCGATGATTTAGAGGAAAATGCCAATTCTTTAATAAAGATACAAAGAGAAACCCTAAGTTTTGATTGGCCAGATGATGATACTTTTAACAGATGGAAAAATCAGTTTAGTGAGCAGATGTCAGGAGACGATGACGTAGAAGATGTAAGAGTAATAGTTACTTTTGTAATCAGCAATGATGACATAGAAAATCCCCAGGTTAAAGTGAGTTTGCATGTAACAGAAGATGATACATCACTTACAGACCTTATGGGTATGTACTCTGAAGATGAAGAATGATTGTGAGATCAGATCATAACAACCAAGAAGCATAACAGAAAGGGACCCACCAAGAATTGTTGTTGTAATTAACCTTTCTGTTATTCTTGTTTTTGTTTTTCTAAAGAAGGACACCTGTCACCTTCTTTAGCCTGAAGTTTGTTGCATCTCACATTATTTAAGTGAGATCCCAAGGCTAAAGAAGGGTCCGAATTTGGTTTTTACTAAGTATTGTGCTTAGTTCTGTTTTTGGTCCAAACATTTTGGGAAGGAAATTTATAGTATACTTTTCTGTCAAAATTTCTGAGATATAGATGAATGTAGAAAGAACTGTGCTTCTTCTCTGAAGGTCTTTATGGGTCTATTGTAAAGGATATACCATTTTCAAAGGAAATGAATATAAATTATGAACTGTCCCCATATCTGTTCTTTTCTGAATTTTGTCTCCTTTTAAATACTTAGCTACCTTGATGTTGTGTGAGTAAAAGCTTATGCAATTGATTGCAATATAGTAAGGCTGTACATCCATTTGTTATTGTTGTTAATTCAATGGATTAAATAAAGGCTCTGATGAATGTGATGAGGTTGCTTGGGTGTTAATAAGGATTTTTGAATGATAAATTCTGGTAAGAATTGCTGATGAAAATTTGTTGCAAAGCAACAAATTAGATCTAAGAATTTACTTGACTCTGAATCCCCAATGGATTAGGCACTGATCGAAAGTATTTCAGCCAAAAGAGAAGTATATTATGACTGGCTTTTAAAGTACATCATAAAATCAATTTTTACTTATATTTCCTGTAAGATATTCAAAGTTGGCCAGCACTTGCCTGCATGGATTGTTTTAGCTTCATTTAGCCATTGTTGTTGGAAACATCTGCAGAGCTATAGAAGATTTCTTGGCCATATCTGTTCAAGGGATGTGTTTATCAATTCGGTAAGATTTACGTATATGTTTGAGGATTTAGAGATGAGAATCAAAATGAAACTAAGAATAATTCTCATACAATTTTTCCATCTTTGAACCATCCCCGGGTACACCCGCCCTAGTTTTTACAGAGCCAAAAGAGTAGAAAACCGTCTAAGGTTTTGTTGGAGTTGGGTCCTAGTACTTTGCATATGCAAGTGATAATGAGAATTGGCTATTCTTTAGGTTGTGTATGTACTGATATCTAGGTATTAAGCCTTTTGTCGCCTAGTAGTTTTAGCACTGTTAACATCATAATAAAACACCAACAGGCAGAAAGAGGACTAGGAGTCCCCCACTAAGATAGTTAGAGGGGTAGGATGAGCATGAAGGTGAGTCAATACACTAGAGAGGACCCCCACTTGACAGACCTCCTAGACATGTAGGAGATGATATTAGGGAATTGATTCGACTCAGGCCACCATTATTTATCGATTCCATTGAGGGAACAGTAACAGAGGCATGGTTACAGAGCCTACAGTGGTGCTTTGGGTTACGCCCTTACGGGAGTAATCTAAAGGCATGCCTAGTAGTTCATTAGTTTAGAGGGGATGCCTCCAATTGGTGGCATCAGGAGGAGACCATAGGAGGAGTGAGGATGGATACCGTCACATGGGAGTCTTTCCTAGAAAGATTCTGAGAGAGGTACTTGTCAAAGCATTTCAGACAGAAGCAAATAGAGGAGTTTCATTCTCTATATCAGAGAGGTCTTACAGTAGCTCAGTATGAGAGCAGGTTTCTCGAATTCCTTCCTTATGTGGAATACATGAAGGACGAGAAACTATGGGTGCATCGCTTTATCATGGGTTTGAATTTCTCACTTCAGGGTCCAGTTCAGATGGCCTTCCCTACCACCTTCAAATAGGTAGTGGAGATAGCACTAGTTGCAGAGAATACTCGAGGTAGATAGGAATCACGGGATCGATCTTAGAATTGAAACTCTACCCGGCAAAAACCCCCTTGGAAAGGGAATCAAAACTATACACCAAGGTCCTCTAAGGGCCAATAGTCTTAGTAGCAGCAACAAGAACTCTCACAGGGTTACTAGGGCTCTGAGCCCAAGCAATGTTAGTTACAACAGGATCAAAAAGTAGATACCCCACAGTCACAGTCAGTGCAGACTCAGTAGTCTTCTAGGGGTGGTTACAATGGGTCTAGTAGATTAGGAGGCTCACAATAGTCTAGATCATAGGATGCATGATCTTATACCCGAGGACCATGCTACACTTGTGGTGGCATGGGTCACATAGCTAGAGAGTGTCCACAGGGACAATCATCCAGTGGTCAGAGAGGGGCTTTTTCAGAGCTGATAGTTGGAGATATGGGCAGGTTCCATAGAGTTTTTGTAGCAGTAGACAACTGGTAGACTGAGCATCAAGCTACAGTGATTGAGGCTATAGGTGGAGTTGGTCGGCCAATTAGCACTAAAGCCTATCCGTATTATTGCCCGATGGACCCTAGCACTTCGAGGTCGAGAGCTGGACTAGGTTAGGGTCCAGTGGGATTGCTATGTTGAGGTTACGGATTTATGGGAGGATGTGGCACGGATGCGATCTTAGTACCCTTATCTTTTGATGAACTCCAGGGGGAAGTTCATGCCTAGTGGGGGAGGATGTGAGGCGTCGCCCCGACCCTTCATAGCATAGTTGATACCTTATTATTTTGATACTCATGACTCGAGATGTTGAGACATTATCTGATGCTTTGGACATATTATATTATTTCATGTTGTGTGATATTATTTTTAGATATTTGATGTTCGTCATTTAATGTTTTATGTATATGTATGTTGATGAATTAAGTAAAATGTAGGATTAACACTTGGATTAAGAGGTTTTAATGGTTAAGAATTGAGAGAAACCCTGACTGATTTATAGATGTATGTTTTAATTTATGTTATTCCTGATACGTATATACATATGTGCATATGATTTTATGGGACTACTAATGTGTGCAATGAGTGTGCAGGATATTTTAGCTGAGAAACCCAACAGAGGAACAAAACTGATCCCTATGTGTTAATTATGGAAACCTTGTTGTTCGTAATTAAATTGAGATGTATTTATGTATCCTTCTGTGATCAATAAATGTTAATGTTTGTAACTATGTTCTTTTAGTGTCACTTGACACTCGTGAATTTTTTATGCTCTTCAGTGTGCTAGCTAGGGTTAGTTGTGTAACCTTTGGGCCTAAGTCGGATTAAGTTAGTGTCTTTTTGCTAATTTGGTTCTTAATAAAGTTTAGTCACCCTTAATCCATAGTGCTTAATCTACATTTTTAGAGTTGTTAGTTGGTCCTAATTATTTTCTAGCTTTTGTTTGGTTCCAAACCTATTCCTAAGGCTTTTAAACATGAAATATTTATACCCAAAGGGTATGGGTATGGGTTGGGGGCATTTTCCAACCCCTAAGCCCCATTTGTTGACTTTTGAGGTCACTCAAAAAGTCTATTTTTGCCTTTGTGCGAAAATTGCAAGTGGCTACCATGAGTTCCATCACTTCAACTCCACTTAGTGGTTAACCTTAGTATGGGTTGAGTTAGAAACTTCTAGATTTGTAAGTGGGTGGGTGAAGTTATTGCCTTTTTTGGTGGTTGAGTTTGAGACTTATTTAGATGTCCTTCTTGGAGTAGTTTTGGTTGTTACCCAATCTCTACTTTTAGAGAGGAGTCTTGGAAGATTGAAGGAAAGGAAGGGAAAAGCTCTACTTAAATTGTTCATTTTCCATTACCTCTTTGTGAAGGTAGGATTTCTTCATCTCCCTTGTTCAGATTTTCATGCTTATTTCATGTTTATGCTACTTGTTGTTGTTTGGATGCTTGTATGTATTTTGGGTATGTTGGGAAGGATTGAAAACCATGTTCTTGAATGCTTTTCTTTCTTGTTTATGTTTGAATTTTGAAGTTTTCTTGTATGGGTGTTTTGGTATTACTCACCCTTGGATAAGGCAGAAGTGACCAATTTTGGGAAAGGTCCTTTTAGTTGGACTCCAACAGTGTAGAGTCTCTTCTCAAGATGAGAAGAGGGAGAGAGGGTAGGGTGTTATGGGCCCCTACCTATCAACACAAACCATGTATGAGTTTTGGCATGTAAGAATGGAAGAGCAAAAGTTCTTGATTTATAGCCCCGATTGGGCACCTGGTTTGGTGTTGTGTCTGACATCTCCTGTTGGAAAATCCACCTTTCCCTAGTTTTTGATTCATTGTGAATCCTATTGTGAAGACCTAGTATGAATATGCATGTTTGATTTGTCTTTTGGTCATTCTTGTTGACACCTGATCAGATTCTGTTCTCTCCATGATCTTAGCAATGTGTTGTAGAAAATGATGTTGATCCCTTGATAAGGGACTTGAAGGAAATTTATTTGATTGTTGTAATTTTGGGATTGGAATCCTATGTAATTTTTATTTTAAAACCTTGTTGTAACGGCAACGACATCGGGTTTTCTTCCTAGTTCTTTCTTGGCTGAGCCTCTGAATCAGGTTTGCCAATAAAATGGTGTTTGAGTAATATTGCTTAACATGAGATTTAATCATAATTTTCAGTTATATGGATGCAAATAAAAAATAGGATGAAATGATGATGGTTTAATGAAGCAAAATTTTCAAGTTTCCTTATATGTTAAAAATGAAAATTATGTTAAGGAAAGAAGAATGGATATGAGTGATATTTCAATTCAAGTTTGTTTAGGAGATCAAATAAATCTTGTATTATTGTGACACAAACTATTGAATCTATGTTTTAAATTCATTAAAAAATATACAACTTGAAAATACATTGCTTTGTCAATTTATACTTAGAAAAAAAAATTTGACAAAAAAAAAAAAATGTTCCAAGAGAGTAAAAAAAACTCTCTGGTTTTTGTATGGGGAGACAATTTAAATCCCCTCTTGGCAACAAAGAATCTTTAAAAGATTCCTTAAAATATCTTCAATATCTAATATATGTTCTATTTTAATTTAAAAAGAACAAGGGACAAAATATATATAAAAATAAAATGAAACAATATCTTTCTTACCTAAGAAACTTTATATCTTTAATACATACCCATCTCCTCCAACTAGAAGTCACTTTTGGAGATCCAATTTTTAAAAAAAGTTTTTTTGGTTTAATCAATGTCAATTGCCATGATGGGAGGATGACATCACCTATCTACACATCCCATCCCCCTTCTCCTTTTTAAATCTGGGCGCTCACTTGGATGGGAAAGCAATAAAGTTGTTTGAAAACAAAGTTTGCAAACATATTTAATTTTCTCTTCTCCCCACCCCCAAATCCCTTGGTCACCACCTTTTGGGATGGGCCTACGTAGTCTTGGCCTTGGGCAAAGCGTTGTACCCATGGTCAACGCTTGGGAAGCACTTGGCCTTGGGAAGTGCTTGCCCATGTGTAGGTGGGGTGTAGGGGGAGCTTGGGGGGGGGGGGGGGGGGGGGGGGGGAAGTTAGTAATAGGGTTAGTATAGGGTAGTGTTAGGTGTAAGAAAGTAGGTTAGTATTATATGAATGTTAGTTTATGTGTTAGTGTTAGAGTTAAGTTTACTATTTGTTATGTGATGTTAGGTTAGTTTAGTTTAGTTTAGTAATAGTTTTTAAAATTAAAGTTTAGTATGTCTTTTTCTTTTTAAATTTTTTTATAGTTCTTTTCATTAAGTTGGTTAATTTAATAAATGAGTAGTATTAAGATAGTTTTTCGTTTAGTATTAATTAGTTATGTTAATTTTCTTACTTTTTATTATTTATTAATATTTGTAAGTAGTTTTTTTATTAATAGTTAGTTAGTCAGTTTAAATTTAATTAAGTTTAGATTTAGTTAGTTTTAATATTAACGTTAATTTAGTTTTTTGAATATTAATTAGTTTTAATTTAAAGGTTAATTGGCTATTTAAGGTAAGTTTAATTGTAGATTTTAGTTGATTAGATTTTTAAATTAATCTTGATGGGGACACAACCCAAGAACAGAATGGACACAACAGAAAAGGGGAAATTATATTAACTGAGAAAATAAGCTAGTACAAATAGTACAGAGAAAATAAACTTCAAAACATGCCCTAAGGGCTTACAATAGCATAAATCGAGAGATAATTTCTCCTTTCGGTACCTCCTCTCAAACTCCACTCCGAACTGCCTTTTACAATGCCAGAAATCTCCTTAAATAGACCCCAGAGGGTTAAGGACTAGGAGTACATTCTAGAAAGTGCTAGTAGGCATCCACTAACCAAATAGAAGGTTCTGAAAGCTGCATTAGAAGTCAGTGCAAATCTAGAAGAATCTAGAAACGGTAACCGAACTTTCGGGAGGCATAACTTTTGAACCGTAGCTCTGATTGACAAACCATTTACATTTCCGAAAAGCTCTCAAAGTGCTCTATAGCGCTATGGACCAGCTTTGCTCATCCCCCATTTTTTGGCCCTTTTCAAGGTCATTTAATGCCCTTAACCTAACTTTGAAGCCTTCTTAGGAGGTCTCCAAAACTCGAAAAATTGCAATAACTTTCAAACCGTGGGGCCTTTTGACCTGATTCTTTTTATGGAATGCTCTAAATTACAATTACATTCATCTGGCCAATTCACACCTAGTTCACCAAAATGATGACCCAATTACATGCTCCTATTTTTTCAGGATTTTCTAGCACACTGATAGTGGAACTATGAGAGTTGGAACCTTTATTTGACCCAAATGGGTGTCCAAAAATGAAAACACATGAAACAGAAACTAAGTCTAAGTACATTTTTTTGGGTGACACAGGATTGACCTTATACCTCTAGATGCTCATGCATCAGACACCCAGGGTAGATTGAAAAGTGACCCTGTCACTTTATGAATGGTAGAGGAAATCCCAAATGGGAAACCTCAGCTGCTGAAATCCAAGTTGAGTCCTCGATCGATTGTCCTTTCCATTTGACCAAATACTTTTCATACTGCCTGTTTCTGGTACTCCTACCCACACGATGATCTAGAATGTCTTCTATCTCCTCCTTCTTAGAAGAAGGAATTGGACATGGCTCTAACACCAGCTCCTCATCTGCACCATCATCATGATACTCTGTTAAATCTGCAATGTTGAAAATGGGAGAAATGTGAATACCATCTAGCAGCTCCACTTCATATGCATTTCTTGAGTCATGTTTCTTCAAAATTTTGCAGGGGCCAAATTTCTTCATTTTCAGCTTGTTGTAAGTACCGGCTAGAAATCTTTCTTTTCGTAAGTGCACCATGACTAGATCTCCTACTTGGAATTCCTTATGTCTTCTCCTTTGATCAGCCCTAGCTTTATACTCTTGATTCATCTTGGTAATGTGTGCTTGAACCTCCTCATGTAGACGCTTGATATGTTCAACAAATTCCTCAGCTTCAGCACTTGTCCTCTCCCCTTGCTCTATCTTCCTCAATTCTGGTGCAGTCCTTAGGCTATTCCCATATACAATTTGGAATGGTGATTTTCTAGTACTCCTATTTATAGAGTTATTGTATGCAAACTCTGCTTGTGGTAGAATCAAATCCCATCCCTTGGGCTTATCCCCAACTAAACATCTCACCAAATTGCCCAGACTTCTATTTACCACTTTTGTTTGGCCGTCAGTCTGTGGGTGATGTGTGGAACTAAATTTTAGGTCAGTTCTCAACTTTTTCCACAATGTCCTCTAGAAATGCCCCACAAATTTAGTATCTATGTCAGAAACTATGATCCTTGGAAGACCATGTAGTCTTACCACCTCTTTGAAAAACAAGTCTGCAATATGGATAACATCATGAGTTTTGTGGCATGGAATGAAATGTGCCATTTTGGAGAACCTATCAACCACCAGGAGTACTGAGTCATTACCCCTTTGTGTCCTTGGCAATCCAAGAACAAAATCCATACTTATGTCCTCCCATGGCCTTGATGGAACAGGCAATAGCTTATATAGGCCAGTATTGTGACTAAACCCCTTGGCAACTTGACAAACCTGGCAACTCTGTACAAAATTCTTCACATCTTGTGAAATTTGAGGCCAAAAATAATGTTCTCTAAGAATGGCAATGGTCTTATCTTGACCAAAATGTCATGCCATCCCTCCACTGTGTTTCTCCTTAATCAGATTTTCCCTCATGGAACTCCTTGGAATGCACAACTGACTACCTTTGAACAACATGCCATCCTGAATCAAATAGTCTAACCACTTGGTTCTATCTATAGCAACAGGTTCTTTACAAGCTTTCAATGCTTCAACAAAATTAGGATCCTCGAGGTACAAATTTTGGAGTTCATCAAACCCAACTACTTCAACCTGCATTACTGTAAGCAACAACTGTCTCCTACTTAGTGCATCTGCAACCCTGTTAGATTTTCCACTTCTATGCTTCAACACAAATGTATAACTCTGCAAGAATTCTACCCACTTCATATGCCTCTGATTCAATTTACCTTGGCTATTTAGGTACTTTAATGCTTGATGATCAATATACAAAACAAATTCCTTTGGCAATAACTAATGCCTCCATTTCTTTAAGGCCTAAATGATTGCATAGAATTCTTGATCATAAACAGAATACTTCTTCTTTGCATCATTCAATTTTTCACTAAAATATGCAATAGGCTTACCTTCTTGGCTTAATACAGCCCCAATAGCGCTGCCACTGGCATCACAATCCACCTAAAAAACCTTTGTAAAATTTGGAAGTTCCAACATAGGTTGTTCTGTTACCTTCTTCTTCAGCAATTCAAAACTTCTTGTAGCTGTTGTAGTCCATTTGAACTCTTTTCTATCCCCTCTTATTGTATCAGTTAGGGGTGCACATATGCCACTGAAATTCTTAATAAACTTCCTATAAAAACTAACTTGACCATGAAATGATCTTACCTCAGTAGCAGACCTTGGAGTAGGCCATTCCAAGATGGCATTTACCTTCTCTGGATCCATTTTGAGACCTTCGGGTGATATAACAAACCCCAAATAGACTAACTCCCTTTTTGCAAAGATACACTTCTTCAGATTAATTAACAGTATCTCTTCCCTTAGCCTTTCTAGGACACTACGAATATGCAGTAAATGCTCTTCCAAAGTCTTGCTAAAAATTAAAATATCATCCAAATAGACAATAACAAATTTTCCCAAGAACTTCTTAAGTACCTCATTCATGAGCCGCATGAAGGTGCTTGGGGCGTTCGTCAATCCAAAGGGCATGACTAACCACTCATAAAGACCCTCCTTGGTCTTGAAGGTTGTTTTCCACTCGTCTCCTTCTCGAATCCATATCTGGTGATAACCACTCGTCAGATCTATCTTCGTGAAGTACTGAGCTCCACTCAAGTAGTCCATAAGATCATCCATCCTCGGCAAAGGAAACCGGTACTTGATGGTTATCCTATTGATAGCTCAAGAATCTGTACACATCCTCCACTCTCCATCCATCTTTGGTGCGAGTACTGTAGGTACTGCACATGGACTCAGGCTCTTTCAAATCAAGCCCTTCCTCAACAACTCTTGAACCTGTCTGTTTAGCTCCTCTGTTTCAGTAGGAGTCATCCTGTGAGCAGCCTTGTTAGGCAAACTAGCTCCTAGAATCAGATCTATTTGATGATTGATTTGCCTTACTAGTGGCAATCCATCTGGAACATTATCAGAGATAATATCTCCAAACTCCCCTAGTAAATCTGTAGGTTCAACTAGTATTTCACTACTACCTTCTTTATCTTTCCTAGGAATCAAAGCATAGCACATGTGCTGATGTTTCATGCCATCTAAAAACTTCCTTTCATCAAGAAGACAAATCCTAGCACTACTACATACCTTTTCACCTTCCTTTTTCATGGGCTTCAATTTGTGGCGAACTCCATCCTTTGTTAGAGAGTATGTGTTTGCATATCCATCATGTACTACATGTCTATCAAACTGCCATGGTCTACCCAAAAATAGATGGAAAACATCTATCAAAATAACATCATAGAGAACTTCATCATGGTAATTCCCAATTTTGAATTTCATTAAACATTGTTCACTTACCAGGACCTTATGATCATCTTTTACCCAAGCAATCCGATAGGGCTGGGGATGTTTCTCCCTCTTGAGCTTCAACTTAGAGACCATCTCTTCTGATACCAAGTTATCAGTGCTACCACCATCAATGATCACATCACAACATTTATCCTCACACTTGCATCTGGTACGAAACAAACTCTTCCATTGTCCTGGTTCAATCTCACCACTTAGTAGGACTCTTTCATTTACCAAAGTCTCTCCTCTTTCTTCATCCTCTGAATGTGATGATTGGGCATCTTCATCCACATGAGCAACCCTAGCTTGGCCCTCAGCTCTCCTATCTATCCTTCCTTGTCGTTGATGGCATTCAAAGGCACGATGACCTTCTTCATTGCAATGGAAACAGGTACCATGGAAGCCTCCTCTTCCTTTTCCACGTCCTCTACCTCTTCCTCTCTAATTTCCAAAGTCTTGATCATGGGAGCGGTTGAAACCCTCATTCCTCTGGTTCCTGCTAGTACCCACATCTTCATTTTTCTTTTGGGATTCATTGCGGCCTCTAGATGATCTACCACTTCCCCTTCCTCCTTGACCGTGCCCTCTTTGTCTTCTTTCAAACCTTTTATTCAGCTTCTCTTCAACTCGTAGGGAAAATTGGTATACCTCCTCAACGCTGGTAATTCTTACCAGACTTAATTCCTCCTGGATGCTAGGTCGCAACCCACTGATATAACAAGCAACCTTCTCCTTATTTGCTTCTGCATGCCCCACTCTAATCAAGAATCAATAAAATTCCTCTATATATTCTTGGACTGATCTTCTTGCTTGCTTTAACCCATGCATCTTCTTAAACAAATCAAGCTCGTAGTCCACAGGAATGAACTGCTTCTTCAATTTGTCCACCATGCGATCCCATCTTGTGATCTTCTCCTTTCCTCTTCTATTTCTTTCCAATTGAACCTCTTGCCACCAAATTTTGGCATGGCCTTTCAGTTTGGCCTTTGTAAACTTAACCCTATCTAGGTCCCTGATATCCTCATACTCAAAGTATTCTTCTAGTTCATTGATCCAATCGATCAACTCATCTGGTTTCAGATTTCCTAAAAATACACCCACTTCAATTGTGGGTCTTTTCCCAAACTTAGTAATGGCCCTAAAAATCCTTTCCTTTGCATGATTCAAAACTTCCCTATCAAATTCCCCTTCTAGTTCCATTACTTCTTCTTCATTTTCATCCTCACTGTCGTCACCTGCGGCAACATTTGCTCCTCTACAGAGCTCCTCTTGCAATGCCTGCACCTGCCTTTGGAGAGCTCTAACCTGCTCAAGACTAATAGCTCTAGCCCTTCTACCATGCTGTCTTCATGGAGGCATCTTCTAACTTGATCCCACAACCACACAGTCCTGGTGCAAACTGCCTCACATTCGGCGCTCTATCTACACACTCAGGAAAACCAGCTCTGATACCACTTGATGGGGACACAACCCAAGAACATAATGGACACAACAGAAAAGGGGAAATTATATTAATTGAGAAAATAAGCTAGTACAAATAGTATAGAAAAAATAAACTTCAAAACATGCCCTAAGGGCTTACAATAGCATAAATGCAGAGATAATTTCTCCTTTCGGTACCTCCTCTCAAACTCTACTCCGAACTGCCTTTTACAATGCCAAAAATCTCCTTAAATAGACCCTGGAGGGTTAAGGACTAGGAGTACATTCTAGAAAGTGCTATTAGGCATCCACCGACCAAATAGAAGGTTTCGGAAGCTGCGTTAGAAGTTGGTGCAAATCTACAAGAATCCAGAAATGGTAACCGAACTTCTGGGAGGCATAGCTTTTGAACCGTAGCTTCGATTGACGAACCGTTTACATTTTTGAAAAGCTCTCGAAGTGCTCTATAGCCCTATGGATAGCTTCACTCATCCTCCATTTTTTGGCCCTTTTTGAGGTCATTTAATGCCCCTAACCTGACTTTGAAGCCTTCTTAGGAGGTCTCCAAAACTCAAAAAACTACAATAACTTTCAAATCGTGGGGCCTTTTGACCTGATTCTTTTTCTGGAATGCTCTAAATTACAATTACATTCATTTGGCCAATTCACACCTTCTAGTTCACCAAAATGATGGCCCAATTACATGCTCCTATTTTTTTGAGATTTTCTAGCACACTGATAGTGGAACTGTGAGAGTTGGAAAATTTATTTGACCCAAATGGGTGTCCAAAAATGAAAACACATGAAATAGAAACTAAGTCTAAGTACATTTTTCTGGGTGACACAGGATTGCCCTTATACCTCTGGATGCTCCTGCATCAAATCTGAACTCGAATTCATTTACATTTTTATTTAAATAATTTTCACATATTATTGTAAGTTAATATAATAACTTCTGTCGATATCAATGTGATAACAAAAGTTTCAAAATCTTAATGATGTATTCCTCCACAAGATTTTATAAACTTAAGATGTAATGTCGAGAACCTTTACTTAAACTGTAATCACAACCTTATCGAACTTAGAGTATTTTAATTATTAATTTTTAAAAAAAATTGTGTATTTTTTGCCTCGTAATTTGGGCACGACAGAGAGAATATTTGGATATCTGGAAGGGATAGGATTATGGATTGTAGTATGATAAAGAAGGAGATTTTGAGCTAAGAGTCTAGACTAATGCTGATTGGGAAGGACATTGTTGATAGAAAGAGTACTAGTTGAGAAGAATTATTTTTAGAGAAAGAACGGTAACATGGATAAGAAAGAAACAAAGTTGTATTTCACAGTCTAGTGCTGAAGTTGAGTTTTTTGTTGCTTGAATTAATTCTTTAAAAATTGTATGGATCAAGAAATTGTTGGAAGGTATGCAAGAGGAAGTCACAAAAATTGTTACTATCTATTGTGATAATACAAGTTCAATTAAAATATTAAAGGACCTTGTGATTCATGCAAGGACAAAGTGCATATCTATCGAGTATTACTACTTAAGAGAGAAAGTTCAAGAAAAATGAGTCAAATTGGAGTATATGAATTCCAACGAGAAAACATTATATATAATCAAAAAGTCATTTCCTAAGGATTATTTTGAGTATCTAAGAGGTAAATTAGGGGTCCTTCCTCTATCTAATGTTCACTAAGTGAAGATTCATGTTGCATCAATTCATAAATAATCAAAATATATTTGTGGAGTTAATGCAAGAGTTCACTCTTTAGGGATAGTCCTAGAGTTGTAAAAATGTATGTAATCTAAAAGATTTAATTAGTAAACATAAGGTACAAGGCATAAATATAAGGTTTTATAAGTTTTTCATTGAATCTTATCATTACCTTTGGAATTGTTATCAAAGGGAAAGAGAATGAGTTAAGGGAGAGGTGAAGTATGATGTTGATTATTATTGTCCAAAGGAGACATAACATCCAAAGGAGGAGAATGAGTTGAATATATTTTTGAATAGAGAAGTATATCCTAAGGGGGAGTAGTTGTAGATTGAGCATGAGTACCTAATGAAGAAAAGAGAACCTAATGTAAAATAAAGAACTTGGTAAAGAGAGTAGAGATCATTAGGTTATAGAGTACCTGATGAAGTTAGAGATGAAGATGTCTATGCTAGTATTGGATGGATTTTTTCATAATGTAATGATATGTAATAATGTGTACCCATTAATGCCAAAGGGGGGAGATTATTAGCTCCAATTGATAGTATGTGAAATATTCACATCAATTGTTATGTTTTCATTCATTTCAAGACTTAATTGGTAAGATATTATCCTAATTTAGTAGAGTTCCATATCATTTGATTGATGAAGAGGATTTCAAGAAATTATAATAATAAAGGAAGTGTTGATAACTGTATGAATTTAATGGGAAATTGATAATGTTGCTTTGATTTTTTTACATGATTTGATTAAGTTTTGAGATCATGAATATGCAAGTAATAAAGTCATGAAGTGAGAGAATAGTTTGATTGGTGAATGAGGAGCCTAATGGTAACTAAGATACTATAGTTGTCACCAAGAACATGTTAAGGAAGTATAGGTTGAGAAGTATTAATCAAGCTACTATAGTGTTGTTAGCATGAATTCTAATGATACTACATTGGGGGAGTATCTTGAGTATTGAAGAGTAGTGATATGTTGTATTCATGACTGTATTTGTCATTGATGTCAACATAGTAGTAATTTTGTAAAGTCTAGAAGAATAGTAGTTAGTAATCTTATGATGCACAAAAGCTAAAGAAGTTTTAGATGATGTGTAGTCAAGGACATGTTCCTAAGGTTGTCTTGATGACATGCTTAAGAGGACTAAGTCTGAGTTGATGGTGTATGGAAGTTAAACTTGATTTACTAAGAGCAACACATAAATATAGCATTTGTTTGGAAATTTTTGATGTTTGCATTATATCTTTTTTCCAAGATATAATGAGGTGATGTGTAGTTAGCTAGAGATAGAAGACAGTTAGGTGATAATGTTAGCAAGTGTGCAAGACTTGGAGTCACATTTGTGAGGTTTTGTATGAATTGTGAGCTGATGGTGCTATTTTAATTGTGAATTAATTAATTATCTTATTTTAAATAATTGAGAAAGCCTCATGGTCAACTTAAGGAATTATTATGATGATGCAATATAAAGGAAAGTTGTTTTCCTTTCTTGAAAAGTGAAACTTGCATTAGAGGATCAAGTGGAATGTGAAGTATTAGTGTACAGTGCAAGAAGGAGAAGAATGCTTAATGAATGCATGTAAGGGATCCAAGGGATCATTGGATGTACAGTATGAGATATGGTTACAAGATCAAAAGGAGAAGAAGCCCAGTTGAAAAGACAATGATAGACGAAGGAAGTACATTTTATTTCTATTATTTTGCAAGGAATAATGTAGAGATCATTTGGATAGTGGGTTCATTGATCTTTCCCTTGAAACTATTTGGCCAGCGGGTCCAACTATCTTCCACAACTCCTAAAATGGTTGGCACAACTCCTAATAGGGTTGGAATCTCCTAATAAGGATTCAAAGTCTCCTAATAGGGACTCATATGTACTAAATGTTGTAATAGACTCCTAACATGGTCTATCCTCTAACAAGGAATATTTATATTAGTACATCATCTTGTGGGTACCATCCCCACTAGGACTTTCCCTAGTTAACATATCTGGTCTTAATTGTGTATGAGTATCTTGTTGTGGTTTCAACTAACATTACTCATATGGTTGAGATTATTCAAAGATAATAATTGTGATAATAGTTGGATAACTAATCCCCCCCCCTACTTAGTTATATCACTGGACTATATATTCTAAAAATTGGTATGAAAGCTTTTGGTCCTTGAAGATAAGGCTTAATAGCTTTGAGAGATCAATGGAAAATATGTCTAGGAAGAATAGTCCAAGATTTAATGGGGCCAACTATGATAGTTGGAAGGAAAAATGAAGACTCATCTACTATGCATGGATCCAAGATATTGGTTTTTGATTAAAGCTAAGAAGGCAATTTTTGAATAATCAATGCTAGAGGGATGCAATTAGGGAGAAAGAGATTTGTTCATGTGTAACATGAGATCTAGAGAAGCCCTACTACTAGCCCTTCTAGAGAATGAATACAATCAAGTAAAGACATTTCAAACTTCTCATGAAATTTGGAAAGCATTAGAAGTTACTTTTGAAGGTGATGATCATGCAAAATTTGATTTGCACATTTCAAGATGATAAAATTATCAAAGATGAAACTATGAAATTTATGTAGGAAGAATATCATAAACTATTGTAGGAATCCAGTCTCTTGGTGGAACTAAAGAAGATGATGAGGTTATATGGAAGATCTTGAAAAGTTTAACACCACCATTCAAGAAAACAAATTAGATGATTCAACTACTAATGCCTTGAACCAAATATTTTAGAAAGGAAATATTGCTTGGAAGATTCAAATCCATAGAAGCAGAAATGAGACAATATGGAGAACTAGCTAGAGTTGAGACAACTTTTAATTCTCTAAACATTTGACCTAATCTATCAATAAGTACAAGCACAAGAGAAGATTTTGCCAGTAGTAGAAAATTTGAAGAAGATAAAAAAATTGAAGAAGGAATAGCCCTTCTGGTAAGAAGAGAGAAAGATTTTAAGAAAATCTTTAAATGTTGGAATTGTGATGAATATGGTAATTATGCATCTAAATGTCCTACAAGAGAGAAAATTTTTAGAGGAAAATTTAAGCCTAGAAGAGATAAGAATAGAAATTGTTTATATGCTAATTAGGATGAAGAATCTAATGAAAAAGATCATAGTGAAAGTGATGATGAATTAGGATTTGTGGCTATCAAGGAAGATGATCTTGATAGAGAAATTAGAGAAGAGAGAGCTCTAGTTACCCAAGTTGAGAAGAAATCGCATTGGATAATTGATAGTGGATGTTCACATCACATGACTAGTGATATGAATAAATTTGTTAAGTTCATAAATCATGATGGAGGTATTTTTAGAGTTGGTAATAAGGCAACTTGTCATATCATAAGGAGTGGACCTATTACTCCTAATGGTAAAACTAACATTGATGATATTTACTTTGTTGATGGTTTGAAACATAATTTTTTAAGTGTTGGACAATTGGTAGACAAAGGACATCTATTGTAGTTCACATAGAAGACTTACATTATCAAAGAGAAAGATGGTAAGTTGATTGGTACTAGAACTAGATCTAGAGGTAATGTATTTCAATTGAATCCTATTGAAATAACATGTTTGGTTGCAAAGGTTGAAAATAGTTGGTTATGGCATAGAAGGTTTTGTCATATAAAATTTGATAATATTGTGAAAGTTAGCAGTAGAATTGCACTAAGAGATTTTCCTAAGATTACTAAGTCTACTAATGTTATCTAATAGGAATGTATTTTGGCTAAGCAAAGGAAATTGTCTTTTCCTAGAAAGAAGTTCTCTACTAGACAAAAACTGGAGATTGTTCACATAGATCTAAGTGGTCCTACAAGAACAAGAGGATTTTATGGTCAAAGGTACTTTATTATTTTTGTTGATGATTTCACTAGGATGATGTGGGTAGTATTTCTTAAAGAAAAATATGAAGCTTTTGATAACTTTAAGATATTTAAGAATAGAGTTGAAAATGAATCTGGTGTCAAGATTAAATGTTTGAGATCAGATAGAGGAGGAGAGTTCACCATGTTTTGTGACAAGAATGGAATCAAAAGATAGTTATCTTCACCTAGGACACCTGAACAAAATGGGATTGCTGAAAGAAGGAATAATTCAATAGCAAAAGAAGCAAGAGCGATATTATTTCAGAATGATGTCTCAAAGACATTTTGGAGAGAAGCAATTAATATTGTAGTATATACTTTGAACAAAGTATAGGTCAAAAAATTTATGAGCAAGACACCCTATGAGTTATGGTTTGGTCACTCACCATCAATCAAGTATTTCAAAATATTTGGAAGTAAGTGTTACATAAAGAGAGATGATGATATTGGTAAGTTTGATCCTAGAAGCGATGAAGGTATGTTTCTTGGTTACTCTTTGAAAAGTAAAGCATATAGATGTTTCAACTATAGAATTAAGAAAATATTTGAATACGCAAATGTAACGATTGTTGAAAAATTTGGTACTAAAGAGAAGATGGTAGATTATAATTTTGATGAAGAAGAGGATAATTCTAGAATTGTTAGATAGAATGTTAAAGTTCTTTTTGAGACTACCAATGACTTGCAGAATGATGTTGAGCATAGAGAAGAATAGAGACCTGAACCTAGAGAAGAGATATGAGTTGAGATGTCAACTCCTACCTCTAATAGAAACATGACAAAGAATCACCCTCCAAAGTAGATAATTGGGAGCAAGGATAAAGGTGTGATGACAAGGAACAAAGTGAATGAGGAATTGTGTCTAATTTCTCAAGTATAACCTTAAAAAATAGATGAGGCATGCAAGAATAAAGGTCATGAATATAGATCCAAGGAAAAATCTAATTGGACATCTAAAAAGAAACCATATGCACCTAATTAGAGAAACTCTTACAATTGGGATTACAATACATGTTATAATTTTCATTATTCTAGAGAGCACGTTCTAGAGAATTGCATAAAGTCATTTCAAAGGTAACTATAAGAAATGGTTGAATGGGAACCTAATTTGTTTTAGTTGTATTAAAGTTGGACATGTTATTAGTAACTACATGACCTAAGCACTAGCACCAAACAATGGAAACAATAAAGAACAAGGGAAACTTGAGGTAAAGAAAACATAGAAAGAGATAGTACAAACTAAAAGCAATAGAGATAGAAAACTTGAGATCACCCAATCTAATGGATCAAGTGATCACACCTCAACTAGTTGAGAAAGAGAAGGTATGTAGGGAATTTATACTTAATTTAATATCATACAATAGTTCCTAATGAGTAGTGGTTAAAAGTCGATATCAATGTGAATCAAGATGCATTTGGACAAATCTAAAAGAAATATTGGGCAATGAAATATTTTTTACTATTGATTGTCAAGCATTAATATAATAGTCTGCATTGATTGAGCATTGCAATATAGACCAAGCTCTTACAATGACCAAGCTAATGCATTGGCCAAGTAAAATGGTATTGGCCAAGCAAGGTAATAGTGAACAAGTATTTGAAAATAGGAATGAAAGGTTGAGATAGTTATTTTGCACCTACTAGAGTACAAATGCATTTCTTATAGACCTAATTAGAAAAACTAAAGGTATATATTTACCAAGCAAATTATAGTGCACAAGCAATTCAAAGGAGATTCAAGGGAAAAGTTAGTGATAGAGAAAGCAAATCATTGTGTGCCATCGATGATTTGTCAGAATTTAGTAAGTGAAACTTTTATCTTTGAGCTAGTTATTTTTAGAGGTTATCAAAGAAAAGTTTGTTTACAAAAACCCTAGTTTGAAATGGCATCATCTGCAACTGCTAGTGAAATATTAAAGGAGAGCAACACACAAACCATGAGCAACAATCAATGTCCCCCACCAAATTTTAGGAATTGTTCAGATATTGAAGCAACATAAGACAAAATTGGTCTTCTATCATCGATTCCACCAAAGGTTCTAGCAATTCATGATGTACAAACCTATTACATGTGCAAAATCAGAGATGTTGGATATTTCAAGCTGAGAGCTGAGAGCATCTTTGAGAAGTTGTTTGATAATGGAATATTAAAAGAGGAGCATAAGATTGTTGCTAAGAAAGGGCTTACTCATGCCCTGGGTGTTTTGAAAATTTTCAAAGAAGAATGGATAAAGATCATGTTGAGTCATGTTCATGACATGAATGTATGGTTAGAAGGAGGGCCAATCAAGATAAACTAGGTCATTATACACAGAGTAACTAGATACCTACTCTAGATAGACCAAATTCAATAAGATTTGCAATAAAAAATGAAGTTGAGAAACTGACAAAATCTAGATGGAATGGTAGAGACATGTCAATCGATGAGATTGAAGACCCTATTATCAAATTTGCAGTAAGAGTGACTGCACATAATTTTTATCAATTGAGCTAACTAAATAGTGTTTCATACATTGTAGTGAACCTAGGCTACAAAATTATTTAAATGGATCATAGTTATGATCTTGCCAAGCTGCAATTGCAACAATTGATAGAGAATTTGGGATCTATAAGGAAAGTGAAGAATACGTCATGTAAGTTTGGATCTCTATTAGTTTGTATATTTCTCTATGTACAAAATTAATTTCCTACCATTAGTAGAGTAGTGTGGAATAGGAGTAGGCTAGCTATGGAGAAAATTAATGTCTTGATAAGTCAATTAGGAGAAAATTTTGAGGAAATTATGGATAACTATTTTGAGGAGTTCAAGAATAAAATGATAAATTGTATGAGGATGTAAGGAAACTTGCAAGAAATAATATAACCATTTCCACATAAATCATAGTAGATCTAAAATAAACACGGAATTAAAATCCACATGCAAGAGAATAGACAACATACCTACAAAATTGTGACACAAGATATACCCTAGGAAACCCTCATTGAGGGAAAAACCTAGCCTCCAAAAGCATCCATCACCATGCATTATTCAACAATAAACATTATTGCAATACAACCATGGAAGCCTTCAAAGCCATAGCCACAACCAAGAAAACTATGTGAACAAGCATGAATCCACACATCCCACGCCATACTTCCAACCTTTACAAATGCTCCCTTGGCTAAACTATTAAGCCTTGTCCTGCTCAACTCATGCCTTTTGTCTTCTCCTTGTAACACTTCAACAACTACCCTTGTGGCTTCTTATATAGTAGTAGTTGGATACAATTGTTCAATTGTGTGTTGTCTTTGATGTTACACAAATGTCATATCAGTTATCAGTCAGATTCTACCGAGCTTAGATGATCAACAAGGCAAAAGACAAAGGTTACTGAGTTCAGAAGGTTAGCAAAGAAGGTTTACAGTGTCTACCAAGCATTCTCAAGCTTTACCTTGCACAAGAAGTTGCTACCAAGCTTTCAAGGTTTAGCAAATAAAATTTAGTTGTTACCGAGTTCACTTGATCATCAAGAAAAAATAGTGAAGGAAGTAGTTGCTATCGAGCTTTCAAGGAAATTCAGTTGTTATCGAGCTCACTCAGTCATCAAGAGAAAATAGTGCAAGAAATAGTTCTAACTGAGCTAATATGGACAGTAAAGGAAACCTAGTTCTTATCGAGTTAACTCGGCAGCCAAAGGATTTTGCAGCTTTTGCAGTGTTAATCGAGTTAAGATGGTTAATTCAGAAAATTATTTCTGGAAGCAGTATTTACCGAGTAGGGTCAGCCAGTGAAGGATTCCATTATTTTGTGAAATAAAGCTTATTTGTTTAATGTAATATTTGTAGCTGACTGATATATGATTTATTGATAAATGTAACTTGTGAATGAGCCAACTTGATAATCTAAATGGTATATATAGGAGGTCAAGTTGTGAATTCTAAGTGTGTGATATGTGTGAATGAAAAAGAAGGTCTAAGAGTGAATTTTGAAGGATGACCAGAGATCATTGAGGAGTAGCAAAGTTATATCTGATCAAGAAGGATCTAATAGGGAAAAATGAAGATTTGTTATCAACAAATTTAGTTGCATCTTATTCAGGTCAATTCATTGTTACTTTATAACCATTGTAGCCGTGATTTCAAATCTCTTAACAGAGTTGGTTTAACAACCATTTTATAAATCCTCTAACAAGGTGACAGTTCAGTTGAATTTTTCTAAAGACCTTTGGCAAGGCCACTCCTAACAAGGTGATTAAATCTTCTAATAGGGTCACACCTAATAGTGTGTATTGTAACCTTTAATAGGGTTGGCTCCTAACATGGCTCACTATAGAAGAGTGAAAAATTGGTAGCTAGTTACTTGGTGGTTTTTCCCATATTGAGTTTCCACATTAAATCTGGTGTCTCTTGTGTTCATTTTATTTAACCTTTGCATGCATATTAATAATTATGAATGCTAGATGATCAGTAATCAGTTAATCTACCAAGTTACAACATTTTTATGGTGTTTATCGAATATCACCAGTAACTAGTTATTTAAGACATCTAAGGGATCTATGGATTTTTTTTGTGGTAACTAATTGACCCCCCTCCCCCCACCTCTCAGTTACTCCATCTATAATTCCAACAATTGGTATCAGAGATTTTGGTGCTTGTAGGAAAAGATTTCAAGGATCTAAGCCAAAGGTTAGGATGTCTTATAAGAGGGAAATTCCAAGACTTAACAGGGACAACTTCTCAACATGGTAGGGGTTGATGAGACTTCATCTAGCTTCTATTAGTGATATAGGACTGAAGTACTTTGTTGAAAAATATGTAGAACTTGCTGGTACATTATCTGTCAATGATATTTCTGAAAAGAAGACCCACAACAACATGATGATAGATATAGCATCTGCTCTAAGTTATGAAGAATTTGATGACATCAAGGATTACAAAACTACCTTTGAAATGTGGAACAAGCTAAAATAAATCTATGGAGGAGATGATAATGTGAGAAGAGCCAAAGTAGAAAGTTTGAGAGGACAATTTGATCAAATGAGGATGAGAGAGGATGAAAACATTGCAAAATATGTTGAAAGCGTTAAAGCATGTGTTAGTGCAATCAAAGCATCTAGAGGAGATAGTTATAAGTAAAGTTCTTAGAACTCTACTTCCCATTTATGCAATTAGAGTCTCTACAATTCAAGAAAGAAGATGTGAAGAAAATCATAAGATAAATCTAGAGGCCATAGTTGAAAGATTAACTGCATTTGAGCTAGACAACCATGATAATTATGTTTTAGCTACCAAGAACATTGAATCAATATTTGAAACCAAGCTTTCACTCAAATAAAAAGGCAAAAAGCTAAAGGATCCTAAATCAGATAGTGATGAAGAATCAAAACAGAGTTCAAACAGTTATCATGAGGTGGTTGAAGCTCTGCTAGTAAGGAAATATTCAAGAGGCAAAGGAAAATACAAAGGTAAGGTTCCTCCAATCTATTTTTTTTTGTGAAGAAATTGGACATATTGCTGCTAGGTGCTCAAATAAGCAAATCAAGGATGAGAAGAAAGGTCACAAGTGCAATGGAAAGAAAGACTCCAAATCATTCAAGGATAAAGGTAATAAAATAGGTTTCATGGCTAAAGATTCTAATGATTCTGATCATGAAGAAGAAGATGAAATTGTTTACATAGCTGTAAAAGATGAATCCAATTATGATGAAGAAATGGCACTCATTTATCATGTGAGCAAAAATGATACATGGATTATAGATAGTGGTTGTTCTTATCACATGACTGGTGATAAAACTAAGTTTGAACACTTTGAAGACTATGATGGTGGCAGTGTAAGATTTGGTAACAATGAACCTTATTGTATAAAAGGAAAAGGAAGAATCTCACTGACCAAGGAACTTGTATGTGATAATGCATATTGGGTAGAAGGACTAAAGCATAATCAGCTAAGTGTGGCATAGCTACTCAATAATGGATTCAAAGTGGAATTTATGCATGGAAAAGCAAGACTGCTAGATGGCAAAGGAAAGCTGATTGGATCAGTTACTTAAACTAAAGGTAACTTGTTTTATGTTGAACTTGGTGAATGTTCATGTTTTATTGCTCAAGTTGAAGAAACTTGGTTATGGAATAGGAGGTTATGTCATGTAAACTTTGACAACTTGGTAAAAATAAGTAAATTCAAGAAAGTAAGAGGTATTCCTAACATAAAGAAACCCAAGGTTGGTCTATGCAAGAATTGTCAAATTGGCAAGATGGAAAAAACTAGTTTTAAAAGCAAGAACTATTAGTCTAAAGAAATTTTAGAAATTGTGCATACTGACTAATGTGGACCTATTGGCATTGAAAGTTATACTGGTGAAAAATTCTTCATTCTTTTTATTGATGATTATTCAAGAATGATGACTGTCGTGTACCTTAGAGAGACATCAGAAGCATTTGAAAAGTTCAAATGGTATTTGGCCAGAGTGGAAAAAGAAATAGGAAAAAGATTGAAATGTTTAAGGTCTGACAAAGGTGGTGAATTTATTTTACTTGAATTGAATAACTTTTTCATTGAAAGGGGAATCAAAAGATAGGTTTCAGCACCAAGAACTCCAAAACAAAATGGAATAGCTAAAAGAAGGGACATATCTATCATGCATTGTGAAAGAACCTTAATGATTGAGAAAAGCATTGCTATCAACTACTAAAAGGAAGCTATCAACACTGTAGTTCATACCTTGAACCAAGTATAGCTGAAGAAGGACTCATTCAATACCCCCTATGAGTTATGGTATGGCTACAAACCCAATCTAACTTACCTAAAAGTATTTGAAAGCAAATGTTACATTTTGAAAGAATCTAGAAATAGTAAATTTGATGTAAAGGGTGATGAAGGAATATTTTTGGGATATTCTTGCAAAAGTAAAGCATATAGATGTTTGAATCTATCTACTCACAAAGTCATAGAAAGTGCACATGTGAAACTTGATGAGTTTGCAAAAAGATCTGAAGAAGAATGAAAAAGGGAACCTGAAGACTACAAGAGATTTGTTTACATTGAACCTAATACAATGCCAAGTATACCTATTAATTAGGAATCCTCAACTCCAGAGTCTTTAGTAATGGAGTCACAAGAAGTTCAAACTGAGCTAATGCCTACTAACTTGCAAGAACCCAAGTTGCAAACATAAGCTACTGAATCAACATCTACCGAGCCTAAGCAACCAGATCTAGAACCAGAAGTTGAGACACAAAAGGATAACAATGTAACTCATTCAAAAGGCAAGGAGCTTGTGTTAGCCAAGTATGTTAGGAAGCATCATGCACCAAATCAAATCATTGGAGATAAATCAGAAGGAGCAATGACAAGAAGTACGCTAAAAGGGACTTGTTTACTTGTTGATTTTGAACCTAGAAATGTCAAAGATGAATTAGAAAATGTAAGTTGGATTGAAGCCATGAATGAAGAGATAGAACAAATAGAAAAAAAATAAAATGGACTCTTGTACCTAGACCTAAGGACAAAAATGTGATTGGAACTAAGTGGGTATTCAGAAACAAGATAAATGAAGATGGTAAGGTGTCAAGGAACAAAGCTAGACTAGTATGCAAAGGATACTCTCAAGAAGAAGGTGTAGACTATGGTGAGACTTTTGCTCCTGTTCCAAGATTGGAAGGTGTCAAAACCTTACTTGCACATGTTGCATACAAAGGATTCAAAGTTTATCAGATGGATGTCAAGTTAGCATTTCTCAATGGCATATTGGATGAAGAGGTTTACATTGAACAACTTGAAGGTTTTTTTGATCCAAACAAGAAGGACATGGTTTGCAAACTGCATAAAGCATTATATGGTCTGAAACAAGTCCCTAGAGCATGGTATGAAAGATTGCATAACTATCTTATTCAGATTGGTTTTCAAAGAACTAATGATAACAGTAGTTTGTACATAAAGGAAGGACCAGATAATAAGATTGTTTTAGCATAGATATTTGTAGATGATACTTTGTTCATAGAAAATGATGATCTTTGCAAAGAATTTTTAGAAAAAATGAACAAGGAATTTGAAATGTCAATGTTTGGTGAAATCAAATTCTTTGTTGGTCTTCACATTCAACAGAGTAAGAATGAAATCTACATCACTCAATCTAAATACATCAAGGAGATACTGAAAAAGTTTGGTATGGAAGACTGCAAACTAGTTGGGACTCCTATGTGTACTGGATTGAAACTTACCAAAGATGATGAATCAAAGGAAGTGGATTAGACATTGTATAGATCTATGATTGGAAAGTTGTAGTATGTAGTGCATATAAGACCAGACATTTCCCTTGCAGTAGGAATTGTGGCAAGATTCTCAGAAAAACCAAAAGAAAATCACATGATGGAAATCAAAAGGATCATGAGATATTTAAAAGGAACTGAAAATTATGGATTATGGTATAAAATTGGAGGAAATCTGGATTTAAAAGTATTCATCGATGTAGATTGGGTAGGGAATGTTGATGATAGAAAGAGTACAACTGGAGGAGCTTTATTTTTTGGAAAGAGGTTGGTTTCTTGGACAAGTAAAAAGAAAAACTATACATTCCAGTCCACAGCAGAGGCTGAATATGTTCCAGCAGCAGTAAATTGCTCAAGCATTGTATGGTTCAAAAAATTATTGAAAGTTATGAAGCAAGAAATTAAAGAACCTGTTATTATGTTTTGTGACAACACAAGTGCAATGAACATATCCAAGAATCCAGTGATGCATTCAAAAACCAAGCATATTGCTATAAAGTATCACTTTGTTAGAGAATTGGTACAAGAAAAGGAAATCAAATTGGAATATGTCCATACAAAGGAACAAATTATTGACATATTCACAAAGCCTTTACCTAAGGATGCATTCTTGTATCTAAGAGGTAAGTTAGGGGTCATTCCCTTATTTGAAGCTTACTAAAATACAATTTTAGTGATGCATCAATAGGAATGGAATTGAAGATCTATCAATTGATGCAGCAAAGTAATGAAGACATTGCATATGAATCAGTACATCAGATACAATGCTATTCATTTTATTTTTATTGTCTTTGGCATGTGTTGTCAAAGAGGGAGAATATATAGTCATATCTTTTTAAAATTTGCAAGAAAATGAGAGCTTGTGTAAGAGGGAGAGGTTATTATGAAAGAGGGAGATTTCTGTAAAGTAAAGATTTGCTTAGACCCATTTTCAAATTTCATTTTGCTATGACATGTTGTGTTGCCATCAATGCTAAAGAGAGAGATTTTTGGATACAATTTTTGAATTGTGTGTTGTCTTTGATGTTACACAAATGTCATATCATTTATCAGTCGGAGTCTATCAAGCTCAGATGGTTAGCAAGGCAAAAGACAAAGGTTACCGAGTTGAGAAGGTTAGCAAAGAAGGTTTATAGTGTCTACCGAGCATTCTCAAGTTTACCTTTCACAAGTAGTTGCTACTGAGCTTTCAAGGTTTAGCAAAGGAAATTTAGTTGTTACCGAGCTCACTCAGTCATCAAGAGAAAATAGTGAAGGAAGCAGTTGCTATCGAGTTTTCAAGGAAATTCAGTTGTTACTGAGCTCACTCGGTCATCAAAAGAAAATAGTCCAGGAAATAGTTCTAACTGACCTTTCATGGATAGTAATGGAAATCTAGTTCTTACCGAGTTAACTCGATAGCCAAAGGATTTCATGGCTTTTGCAGTATTAACCAAGTTAAGACGGTTAACTTAGGAAATTATTTCTGGAAGCAATATTTATCGAGCAGGGTTGGCTAGTGAAGGATTCCATTATTTTGTGAAATAAATCTTATTTGTTTAATGTAATATTTGTAACTGACTGATATATGATTTATTGGTAAATGTAACTTGTGAATGAGCCGACTAGATAATCTGAATGGTGTATACAAGAGGTCAAGTTGTGAATTCTTAGTGTGTGATATGTGTGAATGAAAAAGAAGGTCTAAGAGTGAATTTTGAAGGATGACCAAATATCATTGAGGAGCAGCAAAGTTATATCTGATCAAGAAGGATCTAATAGTGTAGAATGAAGATCTGTTATCAGAAAATTTAGTTGCATTTTATTTAGGTCAATTCATTGTTACTTTCTAACCATTGTATTAGTGATTTCAAATCTCTTAACATAGTTAGTTGAACAACAATTTTGTAAATCCTCTAACAAGGTGATAGTTTAGTTGAATTATTCTAAAGACCTTTAGGAAGACCACTCCTAATAGGGTGATTAAATCCTCTAATAGGGTCACACCTAATAGTGTGTATTGTAACCTTTAATAGGTTGGCTCCTAACAGGGCTCACTTTAGAAGAGTGAAAAAAAGGTAGCTAGTTACTTGGTGGTTTTTCCCATATTGGGTTTCAAGTTAAATATAGTGTCTCTTGTGTTCATTTTATTTAACCTTTGCATGCATATTAATAATTATGAATGCTAGATGATCACTAGTCAATTAATCTACCGAGTTATGACATTTTTATGGTGTTTACCGAGTATCAGTATTAACTAGTTATTTAAGACATCTAACGGATCTGTGGATTTGTTTTGTGGTAACTTTCACCTCCCCCCCCCCCTCTCAGTTACTCCATCTATAATTCCAACAATAGAAACTCCCACTAAACCACCAATTGGTATTACATAATCCATGTGCTAAAACCATGTACTACCTAACCCATTGACCCCACATTTAATATAGGGCATTTAATTCTTTTCCCCAATATTAAATAATTACATAAAATATTATCACAATGTTACAATACAACTCATCAAGAATATTCTATGGGAATCTTCACATTTTTCATGTCCATCTAGATGCAACATTACATAATAAAATAAAATAATACAATATAACAATATTATGCAATATGTGTAACACCCATTATCTAAATAGAGGATTCTTAAATCCATTGTAGATAAATATTTTGATGATATATGTTTCATGGTAGAAACATACTTTTTTATGCCCCGGTTGTACGATCTAGAGTTTCATGGTTAAGGTCAATGCCTTATGAAGAAAATGTTGATGAAGTCCTAAGAGTAGTGACTAGACTTTTGTTAGAAGATGTTGATGTGACTGTTGAGACATTTATCACATATGACATAATAAAGGATCAAATAAATGCATAGAAAAGTGTGTCCAAGAAAGATAAGAAAAGAACAAAGACAATTAAATGTCTTAGAGGGAAAATATGAACAAGAAGAAGAATCTGAAGATATAGCTAAAGCTAAAGAGTCTAAAGGCAAAGAGCTAGTTGTTGCCAAGACCAAGGCAACAAAGAGGAAGAGAGTGATAATTGTTGATCCAAAAGTGAAATAATATCTTAGGAAAGGTGTTCGAAAAGTTTTCATACACCAAGAGTTGAAAAGAATAATAATAATGAGATCAAAGACAACCCAGCCCTTGGCTACCAAACCAAAAGTAATTCTAGCAAAGAGGAAACATGTCAATTATCCTAAGAAGAACATTCCTAAGAGGTTGAAGAGAAGATTAGTTGTAGCAAAAGAGGAATAAGATGATGGAGAAATCAAATCTTACCATCTAATAAAATTTCAAATTGTGTCGAGACCATGATGCAAGAGCATCCTAGGTTGCATTGCTATCCTACATGTTTTCTTATTTTTTAGTTGTTGTTGAGTTCCTTGTTACTGTTGAGTTCATAGTTGATGTTGAGCTTGTAGTTTCTTCCAAGTTTTTAGTTGATGTCAAATTCTCTGTGGTTGTCGAGTTTGTGGTTGATGTTGAGTGCCTATCGGTGCCAAGTTTGTGTATCTACCAAGCATTGTCGAGTGTCATTAATTTGCCTTGGTCCTTCTTTGGCTGAGTTGTCTATGTCTGGATCAAGTTTGAGCCAACCTTGCACATTAATTTCATGATTTATATTTAATATTTATGGAGAGCCAACTTGTGGCTTTGTTATGCATTTAATATTAGGATTTATTTTAGTTGGTAATTTGTAATATTTTGACTTGTGGCTATGCAAGTATTTAAAGGGGTCTTGGGTAGATTCTTAGCCATTAGAAAGGCATAGTTCTATCAAGAAGAGTAAGAAGTAAGGGTTAGAATGTCAAGATCATCATTGAAGTCTGAATTGTAATGTTGTTTGTAACCCAGAAGTCCTCACATTTGGGCATGTATTTGGTACTTTGATGAATCAATAAAGTATTTTTCTCTTCTATCTCCTTTAGTTGTTGTTCTTTGTGTTATGTTTTCATTGTGTCTAGTCTTGTAGGTGGCATTGGTAGTTGGGTGAGCCTTTGACCCTAGTTAACCATTTTACCTCCCTACATTAGGTGGTATCAAAGCTTGAGGGTTTTTCTTGTGGAGATTGGATCATGTAGAACCTTGAGTTGATTTGGTTGTGGGATAGCAGATCTGAAGATTTGACCTACAAATTGTAGAGGGTTACGATTTTGCAGAAACCTAATTGTAAAGATGGTTCAAGGTAGAGGAAATATTAATAATGTCACATTGGGTATATTGAGACAAATTGCAACCAGATTAGATGTTGCAGAGACAACCCAGAGGAGAGGAGTGCATCTTGAAGATGTAAGTGATGATGAAGTAGTAAAACCAAACCCTAATCTAGAACCTGAATAAGACCAAGATGAGGCAAGATTGTTGAGAGTATTGTTTAGAGAAAACTCAAAGCCTACTATAGAAGTTGTTCCTTATGATGAAAAATTGGAAACCAGTGTTGTGTTGGATTGGATCTCTAATATGGAGAAGTTATTTGAGTATGAAAATACTCCTAATAATAAGAACGTGAAAATTGCAATTACTAGGTTGAAGGGTCATACTCATTGTGGTGGGAGCATTTGCAAATTGATAAACAAAGGAGAGGAAAGGAGAAGATCAAGACTTGGCTAAAAATTGTGAACAAGGTGAAGAAAAAGTTCCTTCCTATTGATTACTATTGTGGTTTCACAATGCACACCCCATTTCACCTAGAAATGGAGACCCCCTAATTTATTTTTATAGCTTTCTGGATCCCTAGTCTGGGGTATGAGTCCTTTTTAAGGTTTTTTTTCCTAATGTCTTTGGTTAATTTGGGTCTCTACCTAAAAACCCAGACTCCAAAAACCAGGATTCTAGAAGTGAAAGTCATTTTGTTTGGTACATAAGGAAGCACACTAATGCACCTAGAGCACCTTACCAGGTGTGCTAGTTTGCTAAGTTACATGGGAAAACACTTTCCTCTTGGAAGTTCAAAGTTGCACACCTCCAAGAGGTGCACCTTTGTGCTACCCCACCCTCACACCTATACAAAAATACAACATTAAACTACACCAAAAAATATGCACAGTTCCACACCTATCTAGGGTGTGCAACTACGCACCTTCACTAATGACACATTGCTATAGGAAAAAGGTGTGCACTTAGCACACCCCATGGGGTGCGCTAACTATGCACTTTCATTTTTTAAAGTTTGTACAAGGGAAAAAGCACACCTAGCACACCTCAGAGGTTTGGTGTGCCAGGTGTGCTCTTTTTTGCCTATTAGAGTTAGAAATATGGTTTTTGGGTACTTTTTAGTAGTTTTAAGGTTTTACATTCTAGGTTCTTTTTGTTCATAATTAGGGTTTTTTTAAATTAATGTTTTCAACTCTCCAAACTAATGCTTTCTTCTTTGTGTAGGTAAAAAGGCATTCTTAACATGTCAGGGTCATCACTTTTGACCCAGAGCTTGGAATTCACAATTATTTACACCATTGAAAGGAAGAACTAAAAATCTAATTTTAGTCCCTAAAATAGTGAGCCTTTGGCTACCCAATTTTAGGGATTGACAAAAGTTTCAACTTGAAATTTTGAAGAAAAGGCCTCCAAAAAAGCCAATTAAAAGGACCTAGAAAAACTTGTAAAAAAGTATGAAAAGGTTTCAAACATTTGATCATTTTGGATAATCTGTATCACTTGGTCTCTGACCAAGAAGGATTAGATAGTTAGAAAGAAGAAAGAATCAAGCAATTTATACTAAAGATCAAAGATATATATTTTTGATACATGAATGAAAATAGTTTCCTCATCTTATGCAACTATTAATGACAAGATTCAACACAGGTGCCTTGGGATTTTAAAAGCAAAAGGAGTTCAAGTATATGAAAGTTTTTGGCTATAAAGAGGGTATAAATCATCAAAAGGATCAAACTAATTTCACAAGAGTGATCTAAAACCCCATTTGAGAAAAACTCATAAACTATTTTTCAAAACTGTGAACTTTGATTTTTTGGTGAATTAAGCACCTTGAACAAATTTCTCCAAAGGTGCACAGGTGTGCTAGTGCGCAAGGTGCATAGGTGCTCTTTTTTTGAGGTGTACTAGAATTTTTTGAAAAATTTAGAGGTACACTAATAGTTAACTACCAATTCCAAATTTAGAGCTTTCCATGCATAAAATATGCATTTTGACGATAGTTTAACTCCTACAAACATCTAGAGAAGGTTGAGCTTCTATTTTTGGCACTTCTAGATACTCCTACATCATCTAATGGATTTCTTCATCTTATTTTCTCATGCTCTCCTTTTTTTAAGAATGCAAAGGCTCATGCATCCATTTAATAATATAAATAAGGATGGAGTCTTACTAAGCACCACTTAGAGAGTTAGTTTGTACATAAATAGATTTGTTTTATTAGTTTAGAAGCATATGTTTTGATTAAGAGATCTCTCACTCTTAAAAAAAATTGAGGAGAAGATTTCCTATAAATTTAGGAATTTAATATGTATTCTAGATTGTTTCCATTATTTTGATGCAATAATACTATGCTATTAGTGCTCACATTCAGAGTGTAGTTATATTTTGTGAATGTATGTTCATGGAGTATAATGGAGCCAATAGTTTTTTTGTACTATTTCAATTCAATGATCTTTTAATTCTGGTGTTTGCTATGTGTCTACAAATTTTGCTAACGTACTTAGTTCGAGAATAGATCTTCTATATTGTTCCTACATAGCTTTTTGTCTCACATAAGAACACTTTTTGTGGCCTTGTGATCTGATGAAAAGTGAAACATCTTATGGTTATTTAATTCCCATCAACGATTGCATCAGTCAAATTAAGGAAGCACTACTCTTATTTTCATTGGTTACCTATCGATCTTTTCAAAGGCTCAACTCACAGACATGTTATTTCCATGGCTTATGTCTGTTAGGAATTTCCCTTTCATGTTATTTACTTTCATCTCTCATTACCTTATCTTTGTTATTTTCTTTGCTAATCCTTGGCTAAATTAGGAATTCATATAGTTGCATTGTTAGATTGCATTCATTTAAAAAGAGAAAATACCAAAAACATATCTTTTTGTGGTTAATTTTGAAACAAGAAGAAGATTCATCATCTTATCTAAAATTGTTTTGAATCAGCCAAAGGCCTCCACATGAACACTCACATTTATCTTCTACTAAGAAGATTCCAATAGGTTGCAAGATCACCTCGAACCTTGGAGTTTTTCTCAAATTAGCTTTTTAAGAGAAGAGTTTGAAAGGATTCCTAGTATTAAGCATCATGCAAAATGACTGCTCAACAATTACCAAGTTAGCTTGTTAAGTAAGATGAAAAAATTGAGACAAAAAGACATAACTATGAAGGTGTATACTGAGGAATTATATAGATTAGACATCAGATCTGGACATGTGGATGATGATATTGAGAAAATTTCAAGATACATAAATGGATTGGGATCAAGGATTTAAGATGAGATAAGTTTTTTGAAATTGGAAAGTTGGAAGAAGCATATTAATATACCTTGAAAGTTGTGGAGATCTTGACAAAGAAGCATGAACAAAGGCAAAGAGGTAGAGGTGGTAGATTCTAGAGAGGAAGTGGTGGATCTTATGGAGAAGGTCACATATCTAAAAATTCTATGCAAGGTAAGGGAAAATCTAGATGGAAGAGTGATGACAAAGGAAAGACTAAGTGGAAACGTGGTGATTCTTATTGAGGAGGTACTAGTTCTTACTGAGGAAGAGGTAATTCTTATTCTAGAGATGGTTTTTGTGGTAATTTTTTTAGATGTAGTAAACAAGGGCATAGATCCTTTGAAAATGGGAAAGCTAATAGAAATATTGTGGTTCAAGGAAACACTAAGGGTTCACCTAGTGGACCCGAGGCTAGAGAAAATATGATGGTGAGAAGGACCTTATGTAATAAGGGAAGTGATGAAGAACCTATCCTAAGAAGAAACCTTTTCAAGACTAGATGTAAGATGGATGGAAAATATTGTAAGGTGATCATTGATAATGGAAATTATAAAAATTTGGCATCAAAAGAGATGGTTACAAAGTTTCAGTTATAGAGGCTAATGCATCCTAAACCCTATCATGTTTCATGGATCAAAGATGAGCATAAGATATTAGTAAGTAAACAATGTATTGTGAAGTTCAAGATTGGACATTATTTTGATGAAGTTTTATGTGATATTAAACCTATGAAATTTTGTCAAAAAAAATTGGGTAGACCTTAGCAATGTGATAGATATTCTATACATGATGGAAGATTGAATCAATATACTCTTTGGGTGAATGAGAGAAAGAAAATATTGTTGCCTTTGGTTGAAAGTCTAGATGAGATTAATTGTACTATTGTGAAGATTTGCAGGTTTAATGGGAAGAAATTTGAAAAAGAAGTGTAGAAGAATCAAGTTTGTTTTTCTATAATTCCTAGAAGGTCGATTTATACCATTAGTAGCATAGTGACAAAGAATAGTGGTGACCAAGCAGCAGAAATTGATAGAAGCCAAGTACCAACAGAAATTGAAAACTTGTTGAATGAGTATAAAAATATTGTTGCAAAAGATATTCCTAATGGTTTACTACTAGTAAGAAGTATAAGTCATTGTATGGACCTAATTCTTGGAGTTATTTTTATGAATAAAGCACCATATAGATTAACACTTGCAGAGAATGAAGAACTCAATAGATGAGTGAATGAGTTGTTGCAGAAAGGTTTGATCAAAGAAAGTTTGAGTCCATGTGTTGTACCTATTTTATTAGCACCTAAGAAGAATGAAGAATGGATAATGTATACTAATTCCTGAGCTATTAACAAGATCATAGTGAAATATAGGTTTCCTATGCTGAGGATGGATGACATAATGGATTCTTTGAGTGGAGCAAAGAATTTTACCAAGATTGATTTGAAGAGTGGTTATCATTAGATCATAATTAAAGAAGGTTATGAATGGAAGATTGCTTTCAAGACAAAATATGGGTTGTGTGAATGGTTGGTAATGCCTTTTGGTTTAACTTATGCACCTAGTACTTTCATAAGGTTGATGAATGCAGTTCTCAAGAGATTTTTGGGCAAGTTTGTGATTGTTTATTTGGATGATATTCTAATATTTTGTAAAACTAAGGAATAACATGTTGAGCATGTTAGACAAGTCTTGTAGAGATTAAAAGAGGAGAATTTGATGATTAACTTGAAAAAATGTTCTTTTATGCAAGAGGAGATTGTGTATTTTGGATTGGTGATTTCAGCTTATGGTTTGAGAATGGATCTTGAGAAGGTTAAGGCAATTTTGGAATGGCCTACACCTTACATAGTTTGGTTAGTTTTTATAGGAAATTCATAAAGATTTTTAGTTCTATTTGTAATGTGTTGACTGAGGTAATGATAGAAGACAAAAAAGATTTTAAGTGGACACATGGAGCTGATAATAGTTTTGAGACTTTGAAACAAAAGGTTACTAAGTTACTTGTATTAGCTTTCCCTAATTTCAATAAGGTATTTAAAATTGAATGTGATGCAAGTGGTAGTGTAATAGGAGATTTATTGAGTCAAAAAGGTAAACCTATTTCTTTCTTTAGCAAGAAGTTAAATTACTGTAGAAGTATTTTGTCTATGATGGATAGTTTTATGCAATTGTTCAAGCCTTGAAGAAGTGGAGACATTATTTGATTCCTAAGGAGTTTGTATTGTATACTAATCATAAAGTTTATAGTACTTGGAAAGTCAACATAAATTGAATCAAAGACATATGAAGTGGGTTGAGTACCTTTAGAGTTTCACATTTGTAATTAAGCATAAGAGTGGAGTCACTAATTGAGTTGTTGATGCATTGAGCAGAAGATGTTTTTTTTGACTGAGATAAAGGTTGAAGTTCTTGGTTTTGATGAGATGAAGGAATTTTATAATATTGACCCTAATTTTTTTGATGCATGGAGAGAGTATAGAGCACCAAATCTATCTGATAACATGAGTAAGTATTGTGAGTATTTCATTCAAGAAGGTATGTTGTTCAAAGGAATTCAGTTGTGTATACCTAGAAGTGATATGAAAGTTAATTTGATAAAGGAAAAACATAGTGGTGGATTACTTGGACATTTTGGAATTGATAAGACATTGAGTTTGATGAAGGATATGTATTATTGGCCATAGATGTATAAGGATGTTTAGAAATTTGTAAAGAGTTGTGGATTTTGTCAAGTTGCAAAAGGAGTAAGTCAGAATATTGGTTTGTATACACCTATTTTTTGTTCCTAAGAAACCTTGGAGTGACATCAATATGGATTTTGTTCTTGGATTACTTAAAACATCAAAGGGGTATGATATATTTGTTTTTGTAGATAGATTTTCTAAGATGGCTCATTTCATACCATGTAATAAGACTCCAGATGCTGATCACATTACTAAAATTTTCTTCAAAGAGATTTTTTATATTGCATGGATTACAAAGAAGTATTATTTCTACAAGAGACAGTAATTTTTTTGGTTATTTTTTAAAGACTTTGTGGAAGAAGATGGGTTTTGATTTGAAGTTTAGTTCTACATTCCATACATAGACATATAGATAGATAGAGGTTGTGAATAGAAGCTTGGGTAATTTGTTGAGATGTTTAGTTGGAGATAATCTAGATAATTGGGAGTTGGTTTTGACACAAACTAAGTTTTCATATAATAATTTTGTGAATAGGAGTACAGAAAAAACACCTTTTGAGATTGTTACTAAAATGTAGCCTAGAGGAATATCTGAATTGAGGGATATTGCTAGTGAAGAATAGAGCAGTATTGTAGGGGTAAAATTTTATGATTTTATGAATTCTTTGCATAAGGAAGTAAAATTGAGGTTGGAAAAAAGTAATTAGAAGTATAAGGAGAATTTTTGATAAGTCTAGAGGAGATTATAATTTTGAAGTTGTTGATAGGGTGATGGTTCAACTGAAAAAAGGTAGATTTCCTAGTGGGACATACAACACACTAAATATGAAGTTTGGACCTTGTAAGATCTAGAGGAATTTTGATAGTGATAATGCTTATGAAGTTGAGTTACTTGATGGCATGGATATATCTCCTATATTCAATGTTGTTGATTTATATAAATACCATGAGTCAAATGATAAAGTTTTTGTATCAGATGATTATCCTAAGAAGTAGATTGAAGAGGTCGAACATGTATTGAGTTAGAGAGTTAATAAAAGCACAAGACAAAAAGATTACTATGAGTATTTGGTAAAGTGGAAGAATAGATAAGTTAAAGGTGCTACATAGATTTCTCAATTTGAGTTAGACTCAACTCAAGTTGTAACACTTGCATGATTCAAGAGAATTATTTCTTTCAACCCTGGTTGTCTAATGCAAGAGTATCTTGGGTTGCATTGCTACCCTACATTTTTTCTTGTTTCTTATTTGTTGTTGAGTTCCTTTTTTTTGTCAAGTTCATAGTTGATAACAAGCTCATATATTTTGCCAATTTTGTAGTTGATGTCAAGTTCTCTGTGGTTGCCAAGTTCATGGTTGATGCCAAGTGCCTATTGGTTCTGAGTTGGTGTATGTATTGAGTGTTTTTGAGTGCTAGTAATTTTCCTTAGTCCTTCTTTGCCCAAGTTGTTTGTGTCTGGTTCTAGTTTGAGCTGACCTTGCACATTAATTTTGTGATTTTTATTTAATATTTGTTGAGAGAAAACTTGTGGCTTGTTTATGCCTTTTATGTAAGGGTTTATTTAGTTCATAATTTTTAATAGGGTGACTTGTGGTCATGCAAGTTCTTAAAGGGGTATTGGGTAGAGTTGTAGGCATTAGAAATGCATAGTTTGTTCAGGAAGAGTAAGAAGTAAGGGTTAGAATGTGAAGATCGTCATTGAAGTTTGAATTGTAATGTTAGTCATAACCCAAAAGGCCTCATAGTTGGGCATGTATTCAGTACTTTGATGAATCAATAAAGTATTTTTCTCTTCTATCTCCTTTGGTTGTTGTTCTCTATGTTGTGTTTCAGATGTGTCTACTCTTGTAGGTGGCATTGGTAGCTGGATGAGCCTTTGGCCCTAATAACAATTGTACCTTGTTGCATAAAACCACCTCCAATAATTGTAGACAAGTTATGTCAAGAGATTACTAAATTAGCAAGCTTGACAAGATTCAAAGACATCAATTTTGGTTCTTTAAATAAAGAAGATCAAGGAAAACTTCAAAAATCTTTGATAGAAATGATGATACAATTTAAATCCACACCTATAGAGCTAGAACAATGCATTCCAAAAAAATTGTATAATAAGGTTGATGCTAAGTGGAAGTGGGCATTATCCACTGAAAGATAGATCAGGGAGACCACTTTAAAACAACCAATGCCAGATTTAAGGAAAACACATATGTCTATTGCCCTAAAATATTTTTTGAAGAAATTTATGCCTAAGGAGGGGGCCTATAAAATTTTTCTAAATAAATCTCATGAAGTTGAGAAAGATAACATAAATATATGGAAGGAAGCATTTGGATTTCTTAATCCATCAGCTAATAAAGGAGATGAGGAGGAAGAGGCAAGAGATGGATAAGTCAAGGAAGAAGAGGATGGTGCAAAAAAAGTTGCAAAACTTGCTAAGGAAATCAAGCAATTAGTAGAAGGGTGTGAACAACAAGATGTTGTCACAATTGAGGACATTCCTATTTCATCACTACATGATCATAATGTGTTAATAGAAGAAGACCTAAAAAAGGTTCTAGCACCAATCTAGTATTACTACAAGTCAAGGATTATCCTAGGATTGAAGGTGCCAAAACTAATAATTTTTATGTTACATCAGTTACTATTGATACAAGTGTTGAGCAACAAGGTAAGGCTATCATTGTGTTTCCACAATTTAATCGTAGCCAAATGGACCAAACACTTGAAAAGGTTGAAGAAAAGAAAGAAAAAGAAAAAGAAGATGAAGGAGAGAAAATCAAAGAACAAGAGTCTACCAAATCTCTTATACAACTACCAAGTGCTAAGCCAACTAAGATATTAATTGTTACACCTAAATAATAGGTTATGTCTATTGAACAAGAACATATACATGTATCTAGATTGATTGAAAAGGGTAAACAATTGTAGCTATCACTACCCAGTGATACATCCCATCGATCTTAGATAGTAGCACAATTAGATGACATGTAAAAAGAATGAATAAATCTAGATGAAGTAATCACTTTACCCATTTATGATTTAAACATTTAACATTGGAACAAATGTAAGAGTTGCAAACCTTGTTGAGTCATAAGGAAAAACAAGAACAACTGAGAAGAGAGCACAAAAAGAAGTAGGTATTACATAATATTAAAGACATTTTTGTTGGTGCATTTGGAATCACTGGTGTTAATAGATAGCATCCAATTTTAGATTAGTTGGTATATATAGTTTACAAAGTTCAAACGAATGATATTGAGACCAATGATAAATTGATGCAATGGCTTAAGAGAAAGTTTGAGCACAAAATTTTGGAGAAAGTTACTAGGGAACTTGTACATAGACAAATAAAGCTTTCTAATCTAGTTAAATGGATGGAAGAAATTTTGCATAATATTCATTCTTTATACATGAAGCTTTGTGATGTTGAGTTCTGCAAAGTGGGGAATCAATAATAAATTGATATACTTCAAGTAGATATGAAGGCATGTTCACATTCTTTGGGAAAGGATGCAAGTTCAAGCTCACCTTCATATAATAAGTTGACATTTGGTCAATAGAGGCTAGCCAAGTTACTTGCTAGAGATAGTGGCATATGGACCAACTTGATTTCTATTCAATTCATTCTTTTACCATATTTGGAGATTATTCAAAAGGAATTATCTATAGCTAAGAGTCTATTAAAGAAAGACACATCTTTCAAATATTGAGAGTTTAATCAATTTAGTTATTGAGCTAGAGATTCATATTTAAGTCATGGAATCTGCAAGAGATAGATGAAATAAAGAAGTTGAAGCAATTTTGGCTACTCATCAAACATTTTTCGATAAGTATAAGATAGCCCTAGCACACCCCAAACCATAAGTGACAAAAACAAGGGGGAAATATACTAAGATATTTATCAAGGAGGAAATAAGGTAAGAAGTGTCTAGAAATACCAAGGGGAGAGATCTACATGATAGAGAAGGTAATAGAAATTAGATTTTTTTTTGGAAGATTTTAGACATCTACATATTATGTAGTAGAGATTACATTTTTGTAGACTGAATTATAGTCTCAGGGGGAGTATTATTTTCACATGAAAAGCTATGACATAACAACGTGTTTTTGCCACTAATGTCAAAGGGGGAGATTGTTGATCTCTAAGCCTAATTTTCCTATTAGTGTCTCACACTTAGTCATTTCCAAGGTAGCATTGGATAGTCATCACTGTGACCAAGTCGTCTACAAAAGGCCAAGCTATGAAAGGACTTATTTATTTATCAACACATGTCAAGCAAGTCAAAGGTTTTCAAGCACCACAATTAAGACCGAGCCAATAGATAAGCCGAGTAATTTAGTTGAGACTAAGCATGTAGAAAGTTATTTATTGTTGAGTGAATAGAATATGTGGAGGCTGAGTGACAACATGAATGTTAGTTATGACCAAATGTTAGAATATTCAAGTGCCAAGTAAACAAATACTAACATATGAGTTTTTCGTTGCACAAAAAACTTATGTAAATTATTCCAGCCAACCTTTACATGACATTTAAGGATCAAATATATAATTAAGGAGGGAACTATGCATATTGTTAGAAGGTATTAATCCCTAGGCACATAGATTAACCAATGAAAAAAATTGAATGAAAAATAGAAAAGGATGAAATATGGATCATTGATCCTAATCTATAACCTTCGAGGATTATCTATTTAAGAAGGTTTCATACCCTAGAAAAAATAGAGAGAGTGTGTGAATCATATACAGAAGTGTGTATGTGAAGATATGTAAAAAACTAAGTATAGAACGAAGGAGTTTAGATAGTGCAAATAGAGAAGTGAAGGACAAACCAAATATATCAGATAAGAAGATAAAATTTATGGAGAGAGGAGATTTGTAATAAGCTTTTAGATAAAATTGAAGGATTAGGTACTAAATCAGTCTTAATGGATTGAGTTAGGACAAATTTGTTAATAGAGTGGTTCTAATAGACTAATTTCAAATCTCCTAATAGAGTACTTACTTTATTGTAAGTGTGAAATCCTTTCATAGGGTAATCCCTCACACTTTTAAATGTTTTTAATAGAGAAGACCCCTCATAGGGTAGATTATTTGATATGATTAAATTGTAACCCTTATAGGCTAACTTTGTTTTGCAACAATGAAGATTTATAGGTTTTATCCCCACCCCAATTTTACCTTCAAATTGAACTATTCCTGGGTAAACAAAATCATTGTGTTATGTGTTGATGATTTTCATGGATGTTATGCTTAGATATATTTCATTTCAAAATTACATATTTATGTTTATATGGTACTTGATTAGTTAGACTTTGACTAGATAAAGTGATTGTTTAATCATGCTACAAGTGAAGAAGATAGTTGTATTGAAGCCTTGAAGAAGTGATAAAAGAATGAACAAATACATAGGCTTGATTGAGTAAAAGAGAAGAATATTATGGAACTTGAAGTTCATGCTAAGTGATGCTAGTGTTGACTGATCCCTAGTATGTACTGAGAAGTAGTGTTGATCAAGCATCAATATTGAGCGAGTGTCAGTATATGCATCGAACATAAAATATAATAGTGATTAATTAACCCAGTGATGATTGAGCATTAGAACATAGTGTTGGTTGAGGGACATCATTTTGATAGTTCATGAGGAAATTGTGATTTTTAGTAGACACATTTGATTTCTTGGAATATGTAAAGCACATGGAAGATGAGGATCGATGACATAGAAAATTTAAATCAAGGAAACTATTTTTTCTCATTTCTATGCAAGGATTCAAGGAGAGATTTGGAGAAGTTTATAGAAAAGAAGAGGATGAACAAGAAGGTGGACATATTCATTTTATGTGTTGAATTTGATCGAAACCTTAAGATCTACGATGATGTTTAAGTGACAAAAGATTAGAACAACTTATTTAAGGAGGTACAAGGGCTAACCTAATAGGGGTTGGAGTAGTTGTTGATGTTATGGATTGGTGAACTAAAGCAAAAGGTTGAGAAGAGTTGTGAAGAGGTGAAGAGTGATTTCTTGAAGGGTTGCCAAGTAAATTAGACATAGAGATGAAAATGAAGGCCAGTTAGTGGATCCACATGTGAGCCAAACTATGATGTGTATTTGTAAAGTGGGTTTTATTTGTCAGATCAAAACCTATTGTTACTCTCTAACCATTGTGTCAGTATTAAAATCTTTTAATTAATCATGTTTGACATAATAATTATATATAAATCCTTTAATCAAGGTAGAATTCTAATTGAATGTTCTAAAGTCCTCTAACAAGGCCACTCTTAATAGGGTGATTAAATCCTTTAACAATGTGTTTTGTAACCTTTAATAGGGTTGGCTCCTAACAGAGATCACTTCAGAAGAGGGAAAATATTTGTGAAATGTTATTGGTGGTTTTTCCCAAATTGGGTTTCCACATTAAATCCTAGTGTCAAACTTGTATGGATATTTTTTTGTGATGATTTATAGTTAATGTTTTACATTATGCAAGTCTTTTATTGTTAGGATAATGGACTGCTAGTTGATTTTATTGTTAAATTTATATAGAGACTGAGCTAATTGATATTAAAATCTGAAGTAGTTTAAGTGTTTGTTTGTTCAATTGGCATGTCTAGACCTTGGATAACTTATTCAACCCCCAAACCCTCCCCCCCCCCCCGAAAAAAAAAAAAATTATTCGAAACATTCTAATAGGAGAATCATCTAAAGGGTCTAAAATTATGAAGGAGCAAGATCTAGTGAACCAACATCCTAAGGAGCACAAAGATCTGAATGAAGAAGTACCTAGTCAACCTGAACAATCTAAAGAAGTAAAGAAATAATTTAATTGAAGATTATTTGTATGTAATCAACTTGGACACATGAAGAAGGATTGTACAAGTAAGTATACTAAACCCTGTTCTAGTTATTGTTATAATTTCTTTTCTTATGGACACAACTCTAATGAATGTAAGAAACCTAAATATAATAATAATAATAATAATAAAATGAATGGAAGTACTAACCTTGTAGATAATATAAATTTGGGAACAAAAAATGATATATAAAATGGAGTTATATTTTATAAGTGAAATAATTTTGAACATATTGCCAAATATTGCAAATTGCAAACTACTCAATTTGGACCTAGATATGGAAACAATGTTATACCATGTCAGATCTATAACAATTTGAGACATACAAAAATTTTTGTAGAATGAGCAATATGAGAACACTTGATATGAGATCAAGGAATATAAATTTTAGGAGGAATGTGAACAACAATGCAAGAAGGAATGAGAATGTGAAAGGAAAGAAAGTTGAGAGTCTTGATAAAATATTTTTTATAGAAGGAATACTGCAAGAAATAAGGTATGGGTAGAGAGGACAAAAAGACAAAATTAAAATTAGTATTTGTAGCTAAGAACACTTTTTCAATTTAAAAAAATAATTCATTAGGCAAATAGGGGATAATGCACTTGAAAATTCATCAGACCCTTGAATGTTAACACAAAGTTTTGTACACTTTAGAAAAGAATGGAAATAGCTTTTAGAAGCTACAGTTAAGAGCACATAAGAAAACATAAATAAATATAATAATTGGAAATAAATTTAGCCTACTGGATACAGTATCAACTTTTCAAGTTGCATACATTAATAATTAATATGGATGATATTTTGTAAGGATTTAAGTGTTAAGATCAATCAATTTGCACACCATTTGATCATTTTTATGTTGGCATAAAGTTATTTGCCATTAGTGACAACACTTTTCTCACAGTATTAACCGAGTAAAGAAGAACTCAGTGTTAACCGAGTTCAGTCGGTTAACATAGAACTTAGTATTAACCGAGTTCAGTCGGTTAACATAGAACTTAGTATTAACCGAGTTCAGTCGATTAACTAAGAACTCAGCATTAACCGAGTTTGGTCGGTTAATTAAGAACTCAGTATTAACTAAGTAAAGACGGATCCAGTGTTAACCGAGTTCGGTCAGTTAACATAGGACTTAGTGTTAACCAAGCTCAGTCGGTAAACAAAGAAGTTTGTTCTACCGAGTTTGTTTTGCTATTTGGCCGACTCAGTTAAATTTTGTCTACTTTTATTCAGCCGACCATTGCATGAAATTTTAACTTGGATGGTATATATATGTAATGTATTGTATCATTCGAAATATATATGTGAAATATATGAAGTATGTGAAGAATGTGTGCAAAAGCATGTAAGCTGAATTTTGAAGGTTTTCAGCAAGGTCAGCATTGGAGCAGAAATGTTTTATCTGTCATATCAAGGACAATCAGAGCGTAGCGGATCTTATCAGCAATCAGTTGTATTCAGATCCACTGTTTCATTCTAACAGGTGAATCAGTTTTTATAAATCCTTTAACAGGGTAGACTTAACAGTCTTTGTACTAAATCTCCTAACAGAGTGCATACTTATGAAGTATGTTTCAAATCCTTTAACAAGGTGGATATAACAATCCTTTATGCTCCTAATAGGGCAGATCACTAGAAGTGATCATTGTATGCCTTAATCGGCTAACTTCCTACTGCAGTAAAGAAGATTTGTGGGTTTAATCCCCACCCCAGTTTTACTTTCTATTTTGGAAGGTTTCTGGGTCACCAAAATCTCTGTGCTTATGTGTTATGAATGTCTACATACTGCAGATTAGGTGATTAAATATTTTACTGGTTAATATGAATTGATTTAAGATTTTATGTTTACTGATTCACCCCTCCCCTCTCAGTAAACTGTTATATCTTGAATATTTCCAACAATTGGTATCAGAGCTAACTTGGTTCTCAGGACAAAGCTTGACAGCTTGAGCAAAGATCAAAGTCAATGGAGATATTCAGATTGGAGAAAGTTATAGAAAATGAAAAGTTAGATCTTGAAATGGCCATGGTTCAACTTAAAGAAGCAAAGGAACATCTTTCTCAATCCCTAAAAAGAAGAAAGGATCTTGCAAAACAAATGAATGATCATCAGTATGTTGAAGTGAAGATTGAAGACTTGTTACCATCAAGCAATTCAGAAGAAGCTGACCAAGCAATCAAAGAACTTCTAGAAAAGAATGGATCTCTGCAAGAAGAGGTAAGAAAGCTTAAGAGAGAACAAGAAATACAATCAATCAGGCTATGTGAAGCTTTGGATCAAAGAAACAAAGCACAAGAAGAACTGGAAGATAGAAGTCATGAAATCCGCAATCAAACTCATCAGTATGAAGATCTCATAGACCAACTCACCAATGCAAATGAAGAAATCAGGATTCTCAGAGCACAAAATGAAAGAATAAGGAATGATTTGAACATTGAAAAGCAAATCAATGAAAGTCTACAGAATGACTTGAGATCAGAAAGACAAATCAATGAAAGCTTGAAAAATGACCTAATCTCTGAAAGGCAAGTCAATGAAAGGATGATGAAATCTCAGGTAGACATAAATCAATTGAATGAGCAGAATCTTCAAAGACAAACAAGCAAAGCTGGTCTTGGATACAAAGAAGCTGGTGAATCCTCCAAGCAAGGTGAACAAAGGAATAAAAGATCCACTTGTAATCATTGTGGCAAGATAGGTCATACATCAAACAAATGCTGGAGCAATGGGAAAGCAAAATTCAATGGTAAGTGCTTCAACTGCAAACAGCATGGTCACAAGGCAAATGAGTGTAAAGAAAAACCAAAATTTGAAGGCAATTGTTACAAATGCAAAAAGCATGGTCACAAGGCATTCCAGTGCAAATCCAAATCATTCAATCTAGCTGAACAACTTGTCAAAGCCATATTCGGATGGGACGACAACACCTGGTGCAGATGTCACTATTGTGGAGAGTATGGACATACTGGCATGAATTGTGCCAGACATCACCTAAGGAAAAAGGACACAACTGTAAGGTGCTATACATGTACAGAACTCGATCATATAGCCAAAAATTGCATGAATATCAAAAGAATTGAAGATGAAAAGAAAATCAAAGCAGATAACATTCGAAAGCAAATGAAGCAGCAATGGATTCCAAAATCTACCGAACAAGATAAGTCAGATAGGAGTGTCACTCAAGAGGTGGGTGACTCTACCATTTCCAATTAGTATTCATATAAGAAACATTGGAACTGCATCTTCCAAGATTTATCCTATGCAGCTCCAAAGGAAGAAGATGGATCAAATTAGTATTGTAGATACACTCTGACTCCAGGATGGTTCAATACTTTACCAAGTTTGGTTGGATGTAACAAAGCTTCATTAACCGAGTAGCAGTTACCGAGTTGAGTCGGTAAGAGACTTTGCCGAGTTCGGTCGATCACAACTAAGTTTCATTGACCATGTTGTGTCAACCGAGCAAGGTCGGTTCGTGACCTAACCGAGTAAGGTCGGTACTTCAATATTTTCTTTCGATCGCCGAGTTGATAATATCTACCGAGCTAGTGGATGACAACCTGTCATTTCTTCTGCCATCGTACCAAAACATTTATGGCAAATTTGTTATCAAAAGGGGCAAAATTTGATCTAAATTTTTACTGCGAACAAAGAGCTAAGGTATTTTCTGCAATTTCAGAGCGAGCTTAAGACATTTCCGAGCGAATTTTTCAAAAGAGCGAAAGAATCAATTTAGAATTTTTCTACACCTATCAAGTAACAATGGCATCCGGAAGTGGAAGCTCTAAGACTAAGAAAGGCTCAGAAATGCTGGTTAGAGGAGAGGAATGGAAGGCGTTGAACTTCAAATTAGCACCAGCTATTGCAGAATCACTGGACCCTAATGGTGCCCAATCTCAAATTCCTTCAAAGGTACTTCTTGTCAATGATATAAGATCTCATTTTAAATGCTCTATTCAAGAACTTGGAAACCTAGAAATTGATAATGCCCTAGGTGAAATGAGCATAGATGGAAACCTAAAACCCGAACATAAGCATCTTGAAACAAAAGGGTTAACCCACATTTCGCACTTGCCAAGGAAATTTCAAGTTAAATGGGCTAGGTATGTACTCAGTCGAGTTCACAATGGCCAATTGTGGTTAGAACAACCAGTGCTCATCACAAAGAAAATGATTAACAAAATTACTGGACTCCCCATGCTGAGCAAAGCCAAGACTACCAAAACCCTAGGTCGGGAGGAATTGCAGAAACTGACCCAAGCAGAATGGGATGGTAGGGGACTTAAGCTGAATACTGTAGCTGACGTCGAATTGAGATTTGGCATTCACGTCATTGCTCACAAAATCTATAGTTCAAGCCGTCCAAACAGTGTACCCTGTGAAGCTGTGGATCTGGCGTACAAAATAGTAAAGAAGAATTTAGAATTTGATTTATCAGAATTACTTTTATCCCAATTCAATAAGAATATGGAAAGCATTAGAACCTCCAAGAACAATTCTTGCAAATTCGGTTCGCTTTTGATTTGTTTATTCTTCTATATTCAGAAATCTTTTCCATCAAAGGGATCAGTAGTATGGAGAAAAGATATACCAATTCTTTATCAGATAAACGAGCTCATTGCAGAACTAGGTGAAAATTTTGATATTATTTTGGATAACTATTTTGAAGAATTTAAGGAAAAGATGAATCATAGGTTCTGAATTCCACCCAAACTGGTTGAAGAATACAAGGAAGACATATGCTTCATGGTAGATTGCGACAAGGTATACATTCAGGCAGCCAGGCCTCGAGTAGCATGGGTGAAACCTCTTCCCTATGAGGTAAAAATTGACGAAGCCAGGGATATCATAGAAGCACTGGTGAATGAACCAGTAGACCCAAGGCAACCAATTTTTGGAACATATGATCAAGCTAAGGCCAGGATTGAGCTCCAAATTAAAATTCCTCAGGCCATTAGCAAAGGAAAGAGAAAGATAACCCAACTGAAGACGGAAGTGGGCTCTCTTATGATAACAGAAGGCAAAGGAGAAGACGAAGAAGAAGAAGAGGAAACCGATTCAGACAAGGAAAATGAGCCTCAACAAAAGAAAGGCAAGGTGATCATCACCAAACCTAAAAGGCAAGCCTCTACAGTCTTCTCCAGGAGAACAAGACAAGGAAAGAAAGAACCTGTACTTGTTAAGCCTCCACTTACATTTGAGGATAGATTGAAGCAATTAGAAGCAGGTGCTAGCTTCACAAACTTCAAAGCATTGAAGTTTGAAACCAGAACAGAACAAGAAAAGATGCAGATTGAGGAACTGGTACTGAACAAGATGGGTAAATGGAAATACTCACTGGACCAGATAGCCTCCCAGATCTCCAAAGAACTATTGGAGAGGTTGCAAATCATATGGGAAGCTGCAACCAAGACTGTAAAAGACATCTATGAGCAGACACTGAAGAATCTCCTGCCAAGTTTCACTAATGCTGAAGTGAAAGCATCACTGAAAGATCACAAAGGCAATATGATGATTAGATTCCACACCTGTTTGATACTTGTCAAAGACATTGAGCATGTGGTAAATGATGCAACAAACATGTGGAAAAACATCTATCATCTACACAAATCCAGTGATGATACTGTTGAAATCAAGGACATTGACAACAGTGATGATGATGAAGATGATGATGATATTGAAGATATTCCAAAGGATCTTCATTCAATCATGTTAGAAGTGGAAGAAGAGGCTGAGAAAGAATTAGAGGAAGAAGAAGCTGAAAAAGAAATGGAGGAGAAAGAAGATGATGATGATATTGAAGATATTCCAGGGGATCTTCATTCAATCATGTTAGAAGTGGAAGAAGAGGCTAAGAAAGAATTAGAGGAAGAAGAAGCTGAAAAAGAAATGGAGGAGAAAGCAAAGGTGGAAGAAGATCCAGTACAAATTGCAGCTGAAGTCATTGCATCTCTTCCACACTCTCCATCCAAAACAGTTACATCAACTATGGAAATAGCTTCTACTGTTAAGTCCTCTCAGCTCCGTGTACCATCTATGCAAGTGCCAATCACTTCATTAACCGAGCTGCAGCCACCTTCATTAACCGAGTCTCCATCAGTCTCTGCAGTAAGTTCATTATGTACATCAACCTCTACTGCAGAATGTATAATAAGTGTACCTACAGCTACTACAATTTTGACTTCTCTTAATCAAATTTTGGCAACTATTAGCTCTTCCACTCCATCCTGTACAGCAACATCAATTTTTGATACCATTTGCACATCTCTTAGTCTTCCTTTACATAGTCCTATTCCAGTCTTATCAGCCAGCCCTGCCTCATCAACTATCGTCTCAGTTCACAAGGGTCAAGATGAAGTCTTTGCTGGAAAAGCAAAAAGATACATGTTTTCCAGCAAGACACTGGATGAGGAAATTGATTTGGATAAGGAAATTATCCTTCCTAAAATAGATCTTGATACAGCATCAGTTGATGAAATGAGAATGCTCAGTCAGCTATTAGAGCAGAAGGCTAGGCAGAAACAGCTACGGCATGAAAATGATTTGGAATATAGCATCATTGAGAGTGCTAAAAATATTATAACAGAGGCAATAGGTGTTGAAGTAGATTCTACTCAACACATTTTGATTCAGTTGGAAGAGGCTGTAAACAAATTCAATGAGGATACCTCCGGCCAAGAAAAGTTGATTGAAAAGGCAGAGAAGAAATTTGACAATAAGGTGCTTGAGCATATTGCTCAGCATATTGCATTAAATCAGGTAAAATTGTCTACAATTTTGAATAATTTTGAGAATTCTTTTAATAATGTAACTTCACTTTTTGGAAAACTCTGTGATGTTACTAAGTATACCAAGGATATAAAAGAAAAGTTGAATAAAATTGATGAGGATATGAAGGTCAGTGCCCAAGTGTTGCAATCTGACCTCAGTACAAGTTCATCCCATCATCATAAAATAAGATTTTTGTCGGAGAAACAGGCAGAATTGCTGCGAGAGGAAGCAAGAATCAGGTCTACTCTCATAGATATCCAGAATATGATTCTTCCTGTCATGACTTCAATGCAAAAGCATATTGCTCATTCCAGAACATTGATTCATGACAACAATTTCTCAGTTGCAGATCATATGATTGAACTTTCTGCAGAAATTCAAATTGCACTCTCCTCCAGCAAAATTTTGCAAGAAAATTGGGATAAGACTTTGGCTCTTATTCTCAAGGTACATTCAGAATTTCTCTCTCATTTTGAAATCTCAGTGTAAATATATGTTATTTGGCATTATTGTCAAAAAGGGGGAGACAGAACTTCAGAACAGAACTTCAGAGCTATCCGTGCAAAGATATATGTATTGATCTGTAAATACTGTGCATATTGTATGGGGGAGACATACATATAATAAGATCTACAATTTTGGAAACTTTTTGAAATGTATGTCAATTTCTGTACATAAACTTTGATACATAATTGTTTTTGTCACTAATGCCAAAGGGGGAGATTGTTGGCATAAAGTTATTTGCCATTAGTGACAACACTTTTCTCACAGTATTAACCGAGTAAAGAAGAACTCAGTGTTAACCGAGTTCAGTCGGTTAACATGGAACTTAGTATTAACCGAGTTCAGTCGGTTAACATAGAACTTAGTATTAACCGAGTTCAGTCGGTTAACTAAGAACTCAGCATTAACTGAGTTCGGTCGGTTAATTAAGAACTCAGTATTAACCGAGTAAAGATGGATGCAGTGTTAACCGAGTTCGGTCGGTTAACATAGGACTCAGTGTTAACCGAGCTCAGTCGGTAAACAAAGAAGTTTGTTCTACCAAGTTTGTTTTGCTATTTGGCCAACTCAGTTAAATTTTGTCTACTTTTATTCAGCCGACCATTGCATGAAATTTTAACTTGGATGGTATATATATGTAATGTATTGTATCATTCGAAATATATATGTGAAATATATGAAGTATGTGAAGAATGTGTGCGAAAGCATGTAAGCTGAATTTTGAAGGTTTTCAGCAAGGTCAGCATTGGAGCATAAATGTTTTATCTGTCATATCAAGGACAATCAGAGCGTAGCGGATCTTATCAGCAATCAGTTGTATTCAGATCCACTGTTTCATTCTAACAGGTGAATCAGTTTTTATAAATCCTTTAACAGGGTAGACTTAACAGTCTTTGTACTAAATCTCCTAACAGAGTGCATACTTATGAAGTATGTTTCAAATCCTTTAACAAGGTGGATATAACAATCCTTTATGCTCCTAACAGGGAAGATCACCAGAAGTGATCATTGTATGCCTTAACCGGCTAACTTCCTACTGTAGTAAAGAAGATTTGTGGGTTTCATCCCCACCCCAGTTTTACTTTCTATTTTGGAAGGTTTCTGGGTCACCAAAATCTTTGTGCTTATGTGTTATGGATGTCTACATACTGCAGATTAGGTGATTAAATATTTTACTGGTTAATATGAATTGATTTAAGATTTTATGTTTACTGATTCACCCCTCCCCTCTCAGTAAACTGTTATATCTTGAATATTTCCAACATTTTATGCATATACTAATGGAGATTGGGAAAGAACTATTGACAATACAAAAAGTAAAAGTGGGGGAGCATTCTTTCTTAGTGGAAGATTGATATCTTGGCTAAGTAAGAAACAATATTATATTTCTCACTCTACAACTGAGGCTAGATATGTTACAACAACTAACAATTCTAATCAAATTATGTGAATGAAGCAAATATTGAAGGATATTTCTATTGTATTTTTTGAACCTACCAATATGCATTGTGATAAAACAAGTATAATAAATATGTCAAAGAATCATTTTTTACATTCAAGGACTAAACACGTTACAATTAATTACCTCTTTTTTAGAGAAAAGGATGTAGATAAATATATCATATTGGAGTATGTGGTTATAAAAGAACAAATAAGAAATATATTTACAAACCATTGGCTAAGGACACATTTTCATATCTCAAGGCTATGCTTCAGATGACATCCACACCTAGAGAAGAATAATTGATACAATATTACATTAGTCTAGTTTTATTAGAGTAGTATTCCTTAATCTAGATGTGGTTCTTAGTATTGATCATTAGGGGGAGTGGTTGCAAGGATCGGAGATATTCAAAGAGCTCTTATGATTTATTTTTGGCATAACATTGTTTGTTAGCACTTAACATGTTTGTGGTTTCAAATTGGCTTCATCTAGTGTAGGTACTTTGATGATGATGTTCATCAAAGGGGAGGCATTTTTAGATATTATTTGGCATATTGACACCTTTAACATTGATGTCAAAGGGGGACAGATCCAATTAAAATCCAAATATTGATGTCAAAGTAGGAAATAAGTATATGAGTAAATTATACCAAAGTAAGAAAGTTTATATATGTCAAGGATATCTAGAAATTATATTCAAAATATTGTGTCTAGATTGATGATTTTTCATCATATGTTGCCATAGATTCCAACGGGGAAGGTTAGAAATAGAGATCTTGATAGCACTCATACATTTTGTCTATGTGTTGTATTGATGATAGGTTTATCATTGATGACAACATATGTTTATGTGATCATGATAGGAAATAATTTTGTATATCACATGGAGACTTTTGGCACATCAATGTTGGAATATAATAGGCTAATTTATGTGATCTTAGGATTATGTTTACAAATGAGTATAGATTTTATACCTATGTTCATAGGAGTTTATGTTGAGTTATAGTTCATTTGGTGAAGACTATTAGTAAACCAATGTACAATAAATAATAATAGAGACGATTGGTAGCATATTGGCTATACCTTATCAATGAGGTTGAAGTAACAATGGAAACCTTGGAATTTCTTAGAATACATGTTCATGATTATATGTTCATGATAACAAGGCTTAGAGATCATTATGGATTGGTAATTGTAGTGAAACATGTGATATGTTTTGTTGAAAGCTAGCTGAGTTGAGGAAACATATTGGTTATCATTATAAAATGTATTGATTGTATTGTAATAGTTGGTAACCTTAATGCAATATTTATAATGATTCTTAAGAAGGCATGTATTCCTTAATGTGGTCTTATGTAATTAAATATACATTGGGGAAGCTCTAACATGCAAACCTAATTAATTATTTATGAGGGTATAAAGGAAAGTTGTTTTCTTGGTTGGGATATCATCATGTATGCAATGCATGGGGTTAGTTGATGCAAGCTTGAAGGCTAGATGATAACAAAAGAGAAAATATGAATTTGGTTGATTATATTGGGCTTTAAAAGAACTATTTTGGCTAGTAATTTTCAAATTAGTCAATTCACTTGATTTGGATTTGTTATCCTCAAGTTTGATCTTGACAATTGTAGGAACAATTTAGACAATGGATTTATTTATTTCCCTATTGACCTTTAACATGGTTAGAACCTTCCAACAAGGTTTCAAGGTCTCCTAACATGGATCTATTATCTAACAAGGATTTTTGTACTAAATGCACTGTAATTGAATCCTAACACAATCACATATTGCACAAGGAACTTATATATTGATACATTATGTTATGGGTGGCATCCCTCTAGTCAAGGGTTTCCCTAGTCAACAAAATCATTGTGTTATGGTGTATAGTTTTCTCTTGTTGTGCATCATTATTTTAATTGTTGTAGTTGATATTTATAAGTTTGGGTTTAAGTTTAATTTGTCACAACTGATTCATCCTCCACACCCCCCCTGAACTTGTGGGTGGAATTTACTTCTTAACAAGGTTTTATTTAGGTCAATTAATACCTAGAGATCTAAATTTTTTGAGGCTTTCTGGGTTTTTAGTCTTGATCATTGATCCATAGTTGAAATCTCATTTACACTTATAGATCCATGATTTTCAAAGAAAAAAAGCATCTTCTATTGCATATTTTAAGGTCAGGTTTTCATCTTTTATTTTATCTCTTAGTATAGACCTATTTCTAGATTTTAATTGAGCTGATTGCATATATATAGCACCTATATCTATTTTAATCTTGTCATTTGATAAATTGGTCCAATTTAAATTCATATTGAACATCTTAAAGTAAATTAAAATTTCATGAAAAAATGACTTTCTCACATACTTATTTAATATAATTTAGTTTTATCATTGGCATCCCTTCATCGTATGTGGGTTTTACTAATCTAACTTGGGTTGTATTAAGTGTTATGTTTGGAAGCCCCTCTTTCTCTTGTATTGAATGGCATAGTGTGAAAGTGTGTTAATTAATTTATCTTATCTAGTTTACATTGTTAAATCCATTGCTTCTATTTTCCCACTAAATAGTTCCATAACCTTTTGTTTTTAACTTATAAGATATAATTTAAAGTGGAACAATTATTTTTAGAAGGTTATATCCCAATTCATCCCAAAACCATTGATTTAAACTCCACATCCTTGGCTAGCTTGGGCCAACTCTAGCTCATATCCTTGACTAAATTGACTACCCAATGAGCCAAAGTTTCTCAAACTCACCTCTTGGACTTGTAGGCTTGAAATTTTCCCCTAGAACCATTACTCCTACCACCAAAGAGAAAAAGGAGGGTCCCCATTTGGAATTTGGTGATGGTGCTAAAAGATCAAAATATTTAGCATCCACCCAAAGAAGTGTTCCTTAATATTTCAAGTATAAAAATTTCTTGGAACCAAGAACCTATGATCAATCCCACTTTAACCTATCAAAAAACTAGTTAATGAACGCAAAATAGAAGAAATTGTGAATTGAGCTAAGAGCCTTCATCCCTAGTTACTTACATATGTGCATCTAGTTCATTCCTCACTTGAAAAGATCATTAAAAAATCTCTAAAGATCTATTATGTTTAGCTACTTTGATATCCATACTTTGAAGCATCCTAGATAAAGCCTTACTTCTAGTCAAGTATTTGAATCCCCAGTAGGGTTATCATTATGGTTTCACCACAAAAATTTCTCTACCTTTGAAAAAAAATCATTCATTAGTACCATTAGAGACATTCAAAATCCCAAAACAAAAATGCCTTAAATTTTCTTTACTCTCTTATCTTTAAATATCAAGTTTTGGGAAATGAATTCAAGATCAATGTGGAGCATGATCATTACCCAAACCAACACACTTACCTATCATAAACTTTTATTTTTTTTTATTCTGATTTTTTATTTTCATATTTATTTTTGCACATAAGAAAAGAAACTCATAATAGGTTTGGAGAAACTATGATTGTACTGAAGTAGGCGTAAGATTTTCACGGACTCCAACTTCTCCCTAAGGACTCCATTGACCCAATAAAATTAAGTTTGAGTAAAAATTTTGTAACCAAAATACTTTGCTACTCAAAATATAATGTATGAATCCATTAAAATTCTAGCACAAATCATTTTTGAAAATGATCTTATTAGGAATGATCTCCAATTAAGGGAACCTCACAAAGAGATATCCAAGAAATAAACTAAATAAATCTATCAAAAAAACATCAAAGTATTCTATATGATACATCACTTTCTCACAAATTAGGAACCTCTAATTAAACTATAAAACTAGGAACACCTAAACCAAAGAAAACTGAAGAGCTAAACCACTAAACAAGTAGATCACTTGGGTCAAATGACTTAAGGAAGATCTAAACTAAACTAAATACTTCTAGTTTGATCCAAATACTAAATTAATAAGTTTTTTATTTATGTAAATTTTTGGAGCAAATTATGAGGTTTTTCTTTCCTGGAAATCATGACTATTACTATATTATATAGTTTGAATATTTATAATTAAAATCATATTGATTATTTCTTATTAATAAATTCTTATTTTATAAAGATATATATAGAAAGTTGAAAAAGTTATTATATTGTCAATTGTGCACCCAAAATTCAAATCCATATTCAATTCCACACCCAAACTAGAAACCTAGTTGTATATTCCATCCAAAATTAGAAACCTAGTTGTATATTCCATCCAAAATAGTTTTGAAGGAAAAATAAATAGATCCTTATAAGGAAAGAACAATATAACTACAACATAGGCCTTGGATAACTTCTTTTTTCTTTTGCAAAATAATTTTCTTATATGTACTACAAGAGATGGAGATGAAAATGGATGCCTCTAAGAACTAAGAAAAAATACAGATCACATTTATGAGACTTAGGAAAAAGTATTTAAATATGTCATTTTCTTAGCATAGGTATGGTCATATCACTATGTATACATGAACTCTCCTTTTCAATTTTACTTTTGTTGCCTTTTTTTTTAAAATCATTAGAGAAAATTTCACAAGATCAATAAGAATGCCCTTTTAGGAAGTTTGATATCAACCCTAGTTCTTGAGTATTGTAAAGGATAACCCCCTAATCTCTAGAATTTACATAACTTAGTACAAATTATTTTAAGGACAAGTTATAATTTACTACATAAACTCAAAGCTCAATACAATATCAACTAGTGCTAACTAATTAGGACATTGAATTTTAACAATGATGATTTTTTTTTGTGAGATGTAATGTTGGTGCGAGTTTTGTGACCACATGCAAAATAAAATACTTATGATTCTAAATAAAATACCAAATATCCAACTCTCTCTTGAAAAAATAAGCTTGTGAAAGTGGGTAAGGATTTGGAAAATAATGTTTGGACCATTGAAAGGTCTTGTGAATGTGAGGGTTGAGTTGATAGGTTGATGAACCTTGAGTTGTTCCTAGTTTGAAAACCCAAGTAGTGTCTTGGAGAAATTATTTTGATGTAAGAAGTTGTATCTTAGATAACAATTAAACTTGTTCATCCTTTTTTAATAGGACTTAAGTAAAAACCCACAAAGCTCTGCATAAAATTGGCATAAAATCAAGGAAGTAAGATACAAATACACAAGGAAAAGTATGTAATCTTTTTTTGTAGATAGTGGCTCTTTTGAAAATCTAGTCTTAGTTGAGATGGTTGAAAAGTTGAATGTATGAAGGACACCTTATAAAAAATGTTATAGAGTATATGGGTTAATTAAGGACCAATGGGTTGATGTCATTGAACAAGCCTATGTTTCATTTACCATTGGTTTCTATCATGAATTTATATAGTGTGAATTCATGGCTTTGGATGATTATTTTTTGATCTTGGGAAGACCATGCTTGTGAGATATATCAACCTAATATGAATATTGGAAGAATTAATATACCTTCAATAAGGATAGAGTGAAGTTTGTAATACAATCATTAAAGGATGATTATGCATTATGGATGGTGTCAAAAAGGATAGTTTTGATTTGTATATTTGAGTACCTAAATAAAGAGGAACATATTGATGATTTATAGTAGACATCCATGAAGGATACTAAGGTATGTGAAGTTGGAACAAAACTCCCAAAAAATAAAAATTTCCCATTATAGAGGAAAGAGAACAACATGAAACTATTGTAAATAGGGAATACCTAGAGGAGGGGGGTGAATCAATGTTCCACAAACTTTCACCCAACTATGGATTTTATGAACAATCTTTAAGCATGCACAAATGATCAAAAATAAAAATAAATATAACCATAATACAATGTAAGTCATAACAGCATTATTTTTTTATAAATAGGGAATATTGAGAGGGGGGTGAATCAATGTTCCACACACTTTCACCCAACTATGGATTTTATTAACAATCTTTAAGCATGCACAAATGATCAAAATGAAGAGTAAACATAACCATAATACAATGAAACTCATAACACCATTATTTTATAACTAGAGAAATCTTAGACAAGGTAAAACCCTAGGGGGGATGATACCCACAAAATGATCCACTAATCAAAAGTATCTCATGAAAGATATTAACCCTATTAGGAGTCTATTACATTCTTATAATGTGTATGTTCTAATAAAGGACCAGGCCTTGTTATAATCCTCAAACCTATTAGGATTTTGTATTACACTTACAAAAGTAGCAAGCGAAGCCCACTTCTCAAACATGCATATACTATAGTACAATCTATATAAAAAGGTATAGATACCAAAATCCTTTTGATGGTGTTGATATCTTTAAAATCTAATTTTTTATTTGTATCTTTAATCGCAAAACTGACCATGCATTCATAAAATACCATACTATGATCAAGTTCACATCAATATTGATCATACAAAGTGCACATTAGAACATTATAACACTATGTTATAATGCCACACCTTTTACAAATAAAACACCATTCCTTTATACTGGATTCTTTCATCTTGTCAGCCTTGCTTCTTGATACCTTGATAAATATTTTGAATTAAATTTTTATAACTAAGGATTAAAATCTAGGATGTAATCCCAACCTTTTTAATTCACTATTTTGTTAAACCAAAACAATCCCTTAACCAAAATGCACTTACTCTATTAAATACTATGTTCTGCCTATAGTACCTATACCTATGAAACTTTCCATAACTTTGTCCATACATTGAATATTCTTAAGATCTTTTAGACACATGATTATTGTATCATTTAATTTCTTCCTTCAACTACACATAACCTCAATTTCTACCAATAAACTTTGCTAAGGAAAAATGTATAATTATTCACTACTTTCCTGAATAAGACTTAGACAATTTTTGAAGTCCAAGTATCCAAAATTTAGTATTATGTTTATCCTTATTCATACCAGATACATGGTACCATAAATGAAAACCCTATATTATCCTTATATATCCTTCTATCCAAATTTCCAACAATTCCCCCCTTTGGCATTGATGACAACATATGGGAAATTTGGCTAAGTCCCCAAAATCTTCAAAGTTTCAAAACTTGTGAAGTTCTTCACATGGCCAAACAAAAATTGCAATAATGGATCATTTCATATATTTATCATATTTAACTATTTTATTCATACTTTAATCCCCCTTTAACTATACTTTATCCTACTTATAAGTCTTTATAATAAAATATACATAACAATTTAAAATTTTCATCAATACTCTCCCCCTTTGACATCAATAGAAAAGGTGAGATGAAATCAATATACATGTCAATTTTTTTACCTTCTCCTCTCCATGACACATTTTGTAAATTTCTACTTCAAGCTATTAAACTCTTTCTCCCATGTGTAAATTGCTACGTTAGATATATTGATCAATGCACATGATCTATACGATATAACTTCTACTACATTACAATCAAAATAAACAAACTTGGAAAATGATTCTTTTACATCTATACATTATTTAAGTTTCCTTTTCACATGATCTATTTTCAAAGTTAAGTACTCCCTTAATAGTTAAATCATCTATACACTCCTTTCCTTCTGCAACTCTAAAAATCTTAACACATCATGATCAATATTGATCTGTCTCCAATTCTATGATATGAGCATTTAGATTTGACAATTGATGGGGAGCTTCTTCAATCTAGAGATTTCTTTCTCTACCAAGGTTACTCCTAGCCTACTTAGGGTTACTATTGCTAACCCAAACCTATAGGACCCCTTCTAAATCACCTTTCACCAAGAAACTCTCCCAAAAATTCACCTTCCCATTCTTTAGCTTCAATTCACCCACTATGCACCTTTTGACCTAGTGTGGAAAAAATTCACCAAATGTATCTAAAAGGCCAAAATAAATCTTGAACCACCATTATGAGGTTCTTTACACATTTCATACCATTTTGCATCATTATTTTGAGTTTTACACACCCACAACTCCAATTTTCCTTAGTTATCCTTATAGCCCTAAGAGCCCCTGTCAGGCCTCCTAAAAATAAGGAGCAAGCTATAACTCCAAAAAAATATGAACAAGACCACTTTATTTCTTCAAGAATTTTTTTACTAATGACCTAGGCTTGAATATTTTCTAGGTCTTAGGTCTCTGAGGTGACCGTAGAATGTGGCTCTAGAAAACCCCTATTTTAAGGGTTTCAAAGGAAATGTCAATGAATCTTTCACAACTTGTTCCAAAATACACATAAAACCTCCTCCCCTATGTTTTGTACCCTTTACAACCTACTCCTTCATTTCATAAGAAGGATTGGCATGTTCCAATCCACTGTTCTCACCAAAACTTCAATTCAAGCTTTCATTGCACCTTGCCCAACTTCATTGCTTGTCTAGGGCTTTCTTGAAAAATTAACTTATTAACTTACACAGACCCCAAAACCATTATTTACATATTATATATGGGCTATTTCTATATTTCTAAGAGCCATGGTTTTTTTACAAAGGAAGTTCGAGCCATAGCCATTTTAGTGTTGGTGATTGAAAATTGGACAATAGGAACACAAAACCTAATTAATTTTCTAAACCTTGTAAAATGAATGCTTTAAATTAAGAAAGCTATGCATAGATCCCATACATGATCCAAAGAAACTACGTCAAAAATAGTAACCTAATCAATCCCAAAATCTTGTTTAATCATTCAAATCCCATTTTATGTCAATCAAAACTATCCTTCTTGCATATGTTATTTGTACAATGGTGTCTCCAACCCCTGAAAATGAATTGGAAGGTGTTCTTATAGAATAATATAACAACCTTACTCTTTGGTTTAACCCATAACCACCCATGTTTCCTTTTTTCCAAAACTATGCAAACAATTGCTATGCAATATTGCAAAAATTGCAAAGTTGTCAATGAGCAACTTTTTTGACAACTTTCACAATTTTGCCAATTGAGCCTTCACAGTTGACCAATTTGTTTCCAAACCTTCTAAGATTAACTTAAAACACATAAGGACTATTCTTGAACAAATATTTCCCCCTTTTAGGCCTTTTCCCCACATTTTTCCTTATTGAGAAATTCTAAGCAATTTTTTCCTATCAAGACCTAATTGATAAAACTTGACTCAGATTCTAAATCCTACCTATCAAATCCTCCTAAACTTACCTTTTGACTTCATTCCTATTCCTTATTTCATCAATGGTTGTTTATACCATTTAGAAACCAAAAATGCATTAGGACTTCACCTTTACCCCTAAGTGCTCCTACACCATTCCCCGCTGCAAGAAGAAGTACAAGGTACTATTGGAGAGAGAAATTCCTTATTGATGCCATGCTTCTTGAAATCACTCTTAGAAATACAAGTGGCCTCATCTTTAGGTGCATCTAACCACTTCATTAGATTTTCCTTATAAACTTTGTTTCTTGTACTCTTCTTCACCCTAGAATTCAAAATCCTCTCCACCTGCAGTTGCTTCTTTTTAGGTTCTTGCAGGTTTGAGATATCCTTGCTTAACTCTTCCAGATGTGCTACTTCATCTACCTTAGGATCCTTATAAGGTATTAGGTCCTAGACATTAAACATGGGAGAGATAGCCATGTCCTTGGGTAAGTTTACCTTGTTGGCATTGGGTCCATACTTCTCAAGTACCTTGCATGGCTCTATCTTCTTCATCTGCAACTTACTTGGGATGCAATTTTGCAATTTGGCTTTTTTCAGATAAACCATCTCCAAGTCTCCCACTTGAAACTACAACTCTCGTATCCCCTCATCCTTCCTCTCCTTCAAGGTTGGATTAACCTAGTTTTGTACTTCTTTCATGGACTAAATAAATTCATCAACATGTCCACTGATGTTGTCTTGGCCTAGTAAGTCCCTTATCTCTATGATTCTCCTTGGATGAGTCCCATACACTATTTGGAAAGGTCTTAACCTTGTTTTTCTATTCCTAGTATCATTGTAACCAAATTTAGCTTGAGGGATGACTTGTTCCCAACATTTCCCATACTCCTTGGTAAGGCACTTTAATAGGTTACTTAGGACCCTATTGATAACCTCTTTCTACCCATCCATTTGGGTATGGTAGCTAGAACTATGTGCTAGGTTTTTTCCAAGCCTCTTCCATAGAGTCTTCCAAAAGTGCCCCATAAAATTGACATCTCTATCAGCAATTATGCTCCTTGGTAAGCCATGTATCCTAACCACCTCATTGAAGAATAGATTGCCATTTTTGCTTGCATCATGTGTTTTCTTGCATGGGATGAAATGGCTCATCTTATTGAACCTATCCACCACCAAAAACACACTATCAAACTTTTTCTTAGTCCTTGGAAATCCCACTATGAAATTCATGATGATGCATTCCTAGGGCCTATTAGGAATGGGTATAGGTTGGTAGAGTTGTGCATTTGATGGAATTCCCTTTTCCTTCTGACATATGCCACACTACTCCACATACCTCCTTACATCCCTTTGCATCTTGGGTCAATAATAGAATCTCTTCACAAGGTCTAAAGTCTTGTTATGACCAAAGTTCCCACTCATGCTCCCATTGTACTTCTCTTGTATGAGATTTTCCCTCATAGATCCCCTTGGGATGTACAACTATTGACCCTTGAACAATAATCCATTTTGCAAGGCTTATTTAGAAAGTTCGCTATGAAAATGATTTACAAAGTTACTACATACCTTGTAGGCCTCTAAAAATTCAATGTCCTCCTCATATAGGTCCTTGAATCCATCCAATCCTATGCTTTACAACTTGACCTCTTGTACTATCAACAACCTCCTACTCAAAGCATTGGCCACCTTATTGTTTGTCCCCTTTTTGTGCTTAATGTTGAAAGTGTAGGACTGCAAGAACTCCATCTGATGTGCCTCAAAATTAGCTTCTCCTATGAGTTGATAAATCTTAGGGCTTGGATATATGTGAAGAAAACAAACTCCTTAGGAAATAGGTAATGCCTCTACTTCTTGAGGGATTTGACAAGTGCATAGAACTCTAGATCATATGTTGAATACCTTGGCTTGGCTTCATTAAGTCCCTCACTAAAAAATGTCATTGGTCTACCCTCTTGGCTTAAAACTTCCCCAACTACTATGTTACTAGAATCACACTCCACCACAAAGGGTTTCTCAAAACTAGGCAAAACCAATATTGGTTGAGTTGCCACTTTTTTCTTCAACCTCTCAAAACTTGCATCTATTGCCTTGGTCCATCTGAACTTGGTCTTCATGCCTCCTTTGATGGTGTCATTCAATTGTCCACAAATCTCTCTAAACCTCCTCACAAGCTTCCTATAGAATTATGCTAGGCCATGAAAACTTCTAACCTTAGTAGAAGATCTAGGGGTAGGCCAAATTAAGATTTCCTCCACCTTGTCCTTCTCCATTTTTAGATTCCCTTGGGATACAACAAAACCCAAATATACTAGCTCCTCCTTCATGAACTCACTCTTCTTTAGGTCCACTTTCAACTTTTCCTCTTGAAGCTTTCTCAACACCATCTCTAGGTGCTTTATATGCTCCTCCTTTGTATTGCTAAAGATGAGGATGTCATCTAAGTATACAAAAACAAACACTCCTATGTAGTCTTTCAAAACCTCATTCATGACTCTCATGAAGGTACTTGGTGCATTGGTAAAACCAAATGGCATTACCAACCACTCATAGAGACCCTCAGTAGTCTTAAATATAGACTTCCATTCATCACCCTCTTTCATTCTAATCTAATAATATCCACTTTTGAGATCAATTATGGAAAAGTACCTAGCCCCTCCTAGATAGTATATTAGATGCTTTATCCTAGGAATAGGAAATCTACACCTAATTGTGATTCTACTAATTTCTCTAGAACTAGTGCACATTATTCACTCACCTCCCTTTTTAGGTGCTAGGAAAACTAGTATGACACATGAACTAATGCTCTTCCTAATTAGCACTTAATCAATAAACTCTTGAACTTGTCTTGCAATCTCCTTATTTTTCTTTAGAGTCATCTTTTATGGAACTTTTTTTGGCAATGATGCTCCTGGTATGAAGTCAATTCAATGACTTGTGGCTCTCTTAAGAGGTAATTTTGGTGGTGCTCCATCACAAATTATATCTTTGAATTGATCCAGTAGGTTTTGTACCTCTGTAGGTTTAGGTGCTTGTGAATATGACTTCTATTCCTTGGGCTTCACCATGATGGCATAGTCCTTGAGGAACTCTTTTCCACTCATCAACAATGTCTTGGTAGTAGCCTTCTCCACCTTATCCTCTTCCACTATGGACTGTATCATATAGGTGACCCCATCTTTCTTGAAAGAATACTTGTTTTCCTTCCCATGATGCACTGCCTCCTTGTCATACTACCAAGTCCGTCCTAATAGTAGGTGGAAAGCATCCATGGGAAGAACATCACATAGGATCTTTTCTTAATACTTACCAATGGTGATATCTGCCCAAACTTTCTCATTTACTAGTATCTCCTGCCCCTTGTTCAACCAAGTCACCTTATAAGGAGACACATGTAGAATCTTTATTAGTCCAAGATTTTGTACTACTTCCTCTAATACTACATTATTAGTAGACCCTTATTCTATGATCACTTTTCATATCTTACCTAGTATCTTGCAAGTAGTTCTAAATTGTGGCCTTCTCTACTTGGGTTCCTCCTTTACTGGTTCCTTAATCAAGACTCTCCTCAACATGAGTTTCTCACCCTTCTCTATGCCAAGGTCCACTTCACCTACCTTCTGATTATATTCCTCTTAGATGTATGTGATTTTCTTCTCTTCATAGGATGATGATGCCTTTTTTGGACATCTGTAGATAGGATGTCCTAACTTGCCATAGTTATAACACTTCATATTGTTGAAGTGTGAGCCTTTGTTCCTATTCCCATATTTGCCTCTACCACCATTGTTGGATCTTCTTCCTCTACTAGAGTCTCCCCTTTTTTTGGTCTCATTAGCCTTCTCATTCTACTTGGAATGCCCATAGCTTCTTTATTTATTAGTCCTCCCATAAGAGCCACCTCTAAATTCTTTACCCCTGCCTCTAGTTTTGGAACTTGAGTCCCCTTTCTTCCTTAGTTTATCCTCCACTTTCCTAGCCATTTGAAAGTAGCTCTTCAATGTGGTGAAACTAAACATGCTTAACTCATCTTGAATAGATCACTTAAGGCTATTTAGATACCTAGCCACCTTGATACTTTTTGCCTCCTATACCCTTGACCTTAGAGCCAACTTCTAAAACTCCTCTATATAGGTAGCCACATCAAGATCCTTCTGCTTGAGATTCTACCTCCACTTGAGAATCTAAGTCTTATAGTCTTTCAAAAAATAGGTTTCCTTTATCCTTTCCATCATAACCTTCTAATTAGCTATAGGTTTATTCCCTTTACTTTCTCTTTCCTCTTGCACAAACTTCCACTATGTCAATACTTGACCTTTCAATCTAGATTTTTCAAATCTCACCTTTTGGGCCTCTATTTTTGCCTCACATTAAAAGTAGTTTTCAATGCTTTCTATCCATTCTAAGACCACCTCTATGTCTATATTTCCATGAAATAGTCAGACATTTTTTGGGCTCTTTTCTCCAAATGCTCTGAGGGCTTTGAGGAATGGTTCTTGTTCACCAAGTGGAGGATTTGGTTTAGGTATCTCATCCTCCAAACTCACCTTATCTTTACCCTTGTTGAATTCTTCATCTTCCTTATCTTGGGATGCATCTTCCATCTCCTTTAACTTATATTTCATCTCATCTATGGCCTCATCAAGAAGCTCAATCTTCTCTTTCTATGAGCTTCTTTTTCTCATCTACCTCCTTTTCCAACTCTGCATTGGTAACTATTGACATGAAAGTTTGCACCCTTTCCTAAAGTTTTTTGCTAAAGAAAACCTCATGTAACATTTAAACAATCTCAAAAGTGTGGGACTTTGTAATTAGAGATTAAGTCTCTAGAGAAGGCCAGTTTCCTTACTATTAGGGTTCACCTAACTATTTATTGAGAGGACAAGGGAGAAGGACATGCATGAATATCAAACTTTCTATCCTAAGCTAGAGGGGATGATACACCAAAATAATATTGTTCAATCTTATCCCTAACTAAGGAAGTATAGTTCATCACTATAATCCTTAGATACATGGATTATATCTTAGCTTTGACTCAACAATCATGCACAGATCATAAATCAATAAAATGATATAAGGGAAGAACTTCATTCTATATCATTCAAAGATCAATGGACACAACATATAACTAAAGAATGAAAGAAATCCATCAATATAAGGCAAAAAGATGTTGCATGATATATTAATGAAAGGAGATACAATTGAGATTTATATTCATTTACAGGAAAAAGAGGAATTACAGTAGTAGAGTATAGAAGGAAACTACTATAGAATTAGAGAAAGACTAACCCTTGGAAAGATTACCGAACTTGCTTTTATAGACCAAGCATAATTGAGAAGACTTTTTCCTTAAGCCAAATTTCAACTGCTACCGTTAAATTCATAGAGAACAATCATTGTCGATACAAGAAAGATTTGATCAGACACACAATTAAATGTAGAAAATATAATCTTGTATGCAAAATAGAGTATGAAGAGACAATAAATGGTGGCTATTAATATCTTGACTAAGTAGATGGATAATCAAGCAATAGAAGGAATGGAATTGCATTTATCAGGCATGGAGAACATCAAAAGGTAGTTGCAATCAATTGAAAAGATCAATTTTTTATTAACAAGCTACTTCTCATTGTTCTCAACATGCCAAGTCAGTCATGCCATCAGTCAAATTGAGTCAACCATCAACCTCACCAAGTGGCCCAATATCCTTTAAGTATTTTACCAACTCGCTAAGCATTCTATTTTTATGTTGACCTATGGACTACTCTATGTTCCTGGCTTCACAAATTTCTGTCCTCATTAACTATATGAATCTGCAAAACCATGACCTCTTCATGTTTATGTTTATCACTACTTCACAACTTGGATTCACTCTATCTTCTTAACCATCATGACCTTGTGAGAGAAGTTGTTTTTCCCTAGTCACCCTTTTGCAACCATGATCTCATGTTGGTATAAAATGTCTGCAACCCTACAATTTTTAAGAACTTAACTACTAGCATCCTCAATTTGCACTATTTCAACTTCAATGTTGACTACAATTTGGACCCCTGCAACTATGCAAAACCATAACTTAACTATGATCACAATGTTGGAACTACCAATTGACTTCCTCCACTAGCTGCTACAAACAAGAAAAACTATTATATTGAACATCATCACCCTATTGCAACTTAACTTATTAACCCAAAGGTTAACTCTATGATTGTGCACACAAAGAATTTCACAACTTTGTCACTTGAATCATTTACCCAACTTTTAATCCTATGAACAAGTGATGAAGATATTTCACTATCTCACAAGTGATTGTAGAAGTTTGACCCTCTACAATGGTGCAAAAGTGCATGAAATTTGACTACTAGAGTTAGGCTTCACTTGGTCACAGCTTAGAAACATTTCAAGATGAGACTACATGTGATCATGTAACTGAAGCTAATCAATCCATCATAGCTCCTTTGATAGCTAGGCCTTAACTACCTACGACCATGTAAACAAGGAGAGATTGCATCATTACAGCTTAAAATGCCTCCTTCGATATGAAACTTATAAGGCTTAGGGATATAAAAGAAGAGTAAAAGATTTGTGTCATATCCCTATTGGCTTGCATGGCAATAAATGAATAGTCAAAAGAACGTGAGCATGGTTTTCACCCTGGGTATTCAAATTTTGGAAGGGGGGCAAAAATGGTGAATAGTAACCATCTTTGAAGATCCACTTAACTCAGTGGAATACAACATACCACCACAAGCCACAAATTTATGGCTTTGATACCACTTTGATGGAGAGATTTCTTGCTCTACCAAGGATACTCCTAGCCTAGTTAGGGTTACTAATCCTAACCCCAACCTAGGGGACCCCTTCTCAATCCCTCTCCCAACAATTCAAGTTTCCATCCTCCACCTTCAGTTCACCAACTATGCACCTTTTGATCTAGTGTGCAAAAACTTCACCAAATGTATCTAAAAGGAAAAAATCAAGCTTGAACCACCATTATGAGGTTTTTGACACATTTCCTACCATTATACATCATTATTTTGAGTTTCACACACCCACAACTCCAAATTGCCCCATTTACCCTTGTAGCCCTAAGAGCCCCTATCAACCCTCCTAAAAATAAGGATCAAGCTATAATTCCCAAAAAATCTTAATAAGGCCACTTGGTGTCTTTAGGAATTTGTTTCCTAATGACCTAGGCTTTAATATTTTCTAGGTCATAGGTCTTTAAGGTGACCATACAATACTACTCTAGAAAACCCTTATTTTAAGGGTTTCAAAGGCAATGCAAATGAATCTTTCATAACTTGTTCCAAAATACACATCCAACCTACTCCTCTATGTTTTTTACCCTTGAAAACCTACTCATTCATTTCCTAAGTAGGATTGGTGCATGCCAATCCACTGTTCTCACCAAAACTTCAATTCAAGCTTTCATTGCACCTTGCCAAGCCTTCACTACCAAGTGCCTAGGGCTCGTTTGAAAAATTAACTTCTTGACTTGCATAGACCCCAAAACCATTATTTAAATATTATATAGGGTTTATTTCTTGATTTCCAAAAGCCATGGTGTTTTGACAAAGGAATTTCAAGTCATAGCCATTTTAGTGTTGGTGATTCAAAACTGGACAACAAGAATATAAAACCTAATTAATTTTCTAAACCTTGTAAAATGAATTCTCTAAATAAAAAAAACTATTCATAGATCCCAAAAATGATCCAAAGACACTACTTTATCAAAGACAGTAACCTAATCAATCCCAAAATCTTCTTCAATCATTCAAATCCCATTTTTTGTCAATCAGAACTATCCTTCTTGTATATGATGTTCGTACAATGGTGTCTCCAACCCATGAAAATGAGTTGGAAGGTTCTCTTATAGAATCCTCTAACCACCTTACTCTTTTTTTTGACCCATAACTACCCATGTTAGATTTTTGTCAAAACTGTGCAAAAATTGCAAAGTTGTCAATGAGCAACTTTTTTGAGAACTTTTGCAATTTTGCCAATTGAGCCTTCACACTTGGCTAGTTGGTTTGAAAACCTTTTAAGATGAACTTAAAACACCTAAGAACCATTCTTGAACACATATTTCCCACTTTTAGGCCTTTTTCCCACAATTTTCCTTTTTGAGCAATTCTAAGAAATGTTTGCCTATCAGGATCTAATTGACAAAACTTGACTCACATTCCAAATCCTACCAATAAAATCCTCATAAACTTAGCTTGGGACTTCATTTCTATTAATTATTTCCTAAATGGTTTTTTAGAACATTTAAAAACCAAAAATGCATTAGGGTTTCACCTTTACCCTTAGATGCTCCTGCACTAATAATTCATGCAAAATACTCTTCAACTATGTCTCCTTTTCCTTAATTTTTTTCTCAATCTCTTTTGTGTACTCAAAATATAGAGAACATTTAGCATTCAATTCTTTAACTTTTTTTAATCATCTTCTTAGTTCCTTGATACAAGTATCAAGAAGTGATAAATCGCTAGTAATATTGTTGCAAATAATAATAAATAAGTTAACATCATGAGTAGCTTGAGCTTTTGCTGTGGAGATTTTATTTATCAAATTTTGTCATTACTTTCTCTACTCTCTTCTCTATGTCAAGCTCACTAATTAGAATATAAGTTATATCTTGCATCTTGTTTTCATCTTCTCAAGTGTCCGCAAGGGACTTTTACCCATCTTTCTTGATTCTTCAGCAATATTTCTAAGTGAAAATGTTGTTAACTTTGGATACTTTTGAATGTCCATGTTACTATAAAAATTTTGGTAACATCTTGTGGGAAACCTATAATTAGTGCTTCAAGAGGTGATCTTAAAGTAATATCTTGTGATATTTCCATTGGCTTAGCATGTGTTTTCATAACTTCTATCTTTCTTTCCTCTTCTATAGGTACATGAATTTCAAGTGGATAATATGGATGGATATCCATTTGATAATTTTGTTCCTCCTCTTTTTGCTCTTCTTATTTCTTGTTTTGTTCTTTTGTTTCTATTTTCTTCAAAGAAATGGTTATTTTTCTAGTCTCTTCAACAATGTTTGACCAATTCCTTATGTAGTCAAATTCTACACTCACAAGGGTAGGTACCAAAGATAATTCTATAGGTATTATCTATCTACACACAACTATAGAATCTTGTTTACCCCTTTTATCTTCTTCTTATTATGAACTTGTGTAATCTACAATATGAATTATTTCTAAATTTCCTACTTCATGGTCATTTTGTCCTCCATGAAGTCAATTTTAGCACTTGTGAAGAGCTCTTCACTAGTATCAATAGTGATTGTGGCTCTCCCTATCATCATGGTGTCATCTTCTACTTTTGTATCCATGACAAAAGCATCTTTCTCATCTTCCATTGTTGCCACTATGAGAGTAGACTATGTAATTACTTTGATTCAAGTCCTTTTATTCACCACAAATCCATTCAATATTAATTATGTTAGTACACAAACTCAAAAAGTAGATATTGTAACCAATAGACTGAATTTATTTCTTAATCTCACATATGACCTCATAATTTTATGTGATCTTATGTGTAGCTTCTAAACATCATTTCCATGCTCCTCCAAAGTGTACAAAACTTAATGTCACCACTTTAGAATCTAATATATTTATGGTGTGATATTCCTAGTTTCCTCTAATGAATTGATTTCTTAAATTGATAAGGGTTTATCAGCCACTATAGCTGATTTCAACTTCTTCTTAGATGTGTCATTGATCTTTTCAACCCATGCTTATGTACTAGCAAGTGTCTTTTCCTTAACAAATATTTCATTCAATTTTTCCACTTCTTCTTTTACATTTTCTTTCTACATTTCATTACTATTTTCATTCCTTCTTACATTGTTGTTTTTATTCCTTCTATAGTTCTTTTTCTTTGATCTCATATTTGATGTTCTCATATTTTTCACTCTACAAAAAAATTGTGTGTCCCAAATTGTTGTAAGTCTAACATGCTATCACATTGTTTCCATATCTAGCTCTAAATTGATTAGTCTATAATCTGCAATCCCTAGCAATATATCAAAAATTGTTGCACTTATAACACATTACTCCATTTCTTATGACATTTGTTTCTCCAATATATCTACTAGCTGCAGGGTTAGTACTTTCATAGATTCCATTATTATTATATCTAGGTTTCCCACATTTGTTATCTTTGTGTCCAAAAGAAAAATAAAAAATAACAATAACCGAAAAAGGATTTGGAATACTTACCTATGCAGTCCTTCTTCATATGTCCAAGATGATTACATTTAAATAATCTCTTATTAAAAATTTTCTTCACTTCCATGGTTTGTTTAGGTTGATTTGATTGATTAGGTACTTCCTTGTCTTATTTCTATTTAGGTTGTTGGTTCACTAGATCTAGATCCTCACTTTTAGATCTCTTAGATGATTCTCCTTTAGCATATCCAATCCCTATCTTATCATAAATAGGTCTTAGTGCCATAATCTACTCATCAAGATTCTTAGTGTTGGCATACAAATTCTCAAGATGTTGCTTGGTTTCTGTAAGTTATCCTTTAACAATAGTGTTATACTTCTCAAGTTATATATATTGTAGCTTTGCAGTCTCAAGTTCAAGTTTAGATGTCACCTTGGTAAGTTTTGATTTCAGATTTGCATTCTTAAATCTCAAATATGATTGACTTTTCTTCTCAAGTTTCATCATACTCATCTTAAATTGGTGATCCTAAGTTCATGCTTTATAATCTCATTCTCCTTCTTAAGCTTAGAAAAATGTATGATTGTCCTTGATCTGATAATTTGACTCCTTCCTCTTGGATTTATTTTATTCAATATTCTCCTTCAACTTTTGAATGAAATATTGCACACATATCTAAGTTGGATCTTATCTAGTTTTTTTTCCTTTGTAACTACATAAAACACCTCAAGAGATTTCTCTAGGATCTTCTATAAGTGATCCATATCCATAGAGATCTTACTCAAGTTGTCAAGCCTCCTTTGAGTAATCATGCTCTGATACCAGTTGTTAGAAATAGGTATACTAAGAGGGGGAATTAGTTTTCCACAAACTTTCACCCAATTATAGATTTTATTAACAATCTTTAAGCATGCATAAATGATCAAACTAAAAAGTAAATATAACCATAATACAATGTAACTCATAACACCATTATTTACTAAATAGGGAAACCCTAGCCAAGAGAAAACCATGGTGGGGATGGTACCCATAAAATGGTTAACTAATCAAAAGAATCTTGTGAAAGATATTGACCCTATTAGGAGTCTATTACATTTTGTATAGTGTATCTATCCTTGTTAGAGGACTAACCCATGTTAGAAGCCTCAACTCTATTAGGATTTGGTATTACAATTTAAACAGTACCAAGATGAGCCCACTTATCAAACATGCATATAAAATAGTACAATATGTATACAAAGGTGTACATATAAAAAAAATCTAAGTGTTGATATTTTCAATAATTTGATTTGTCCTTTGTGTCTTTCTTCACAAAATTGATCATGCATATATACAATACTTTACTATCATTAGGTTTTCATCAATACTAATCTTACAAAGTGCATATCACAACATTATAACATTGCATTACAATTCCATACCTTTTACAAATAAAAGGTTCTTCCTTTATACCAAATTCATTCATCCTATTGGCCTTGCTGATTGATACCTTGCTAAATCTTTTGAATTAACTTTTTGCTAAGTGAGGGTTAACATATAGGATTTTTTCCAACCTTTTTAAGTCATTATTTTTGTAAACCAAAAAAAGGCCCTTACTAAAATTTGTTTACTCTCTTATCTACTATCTTATGCCTATATAACCTATACCTATGAAACTTATCATAACTCTATCTATACATTAACATTTCTTAAGAAATTTTAACCATGTTCTTATTACATCATTTACTTACTTCCCTCAACTAGGAATAACCTCAACTTCTTCCAATAAACCGTGCTAAAGAAAAATATACAATTGTTCACTCTTTTCCTGAATACTACTTAGACAATTTTCAAAGTCCAAGTATCCAAAAATTAGAATTATGATTTTCCTTCTTCATATTAGATATACATTATCATAAATGACAACCCTATATGATTCTTACATATCCTTCTATCCAAATTATCAACAACAACAAATAGATGAGGAACCTTACGATGAAGAGGCTCAAGATATGGGTGAAGACAACAAGGAGTCAAGTCTTGCAAGACTTGAACATAATGAAGTTATTATGATTAAGAAAATTTTATGTCCATTAGAGGTGGAGAAAAAGTTGGTAGAATCAAGTACACAAGAAGAACCTAATTTGCAAAAGGAATATGCAACCATTATAGAAGAGTAAAAGAGAAATGGTGGTATTGAGGCTCAAGCAGGAGAAGCCTTGAAAGTGAAGAATGATATTACAATGAAGGTTCCTGAGTACAATCAAGCTTGGATACGTACTACAAGCATGGACATTGGACAAGCTAGTGAAAGGATGGAGGAGTACCTATGGTGGGTACACTATTAGAAAGAAAACTCAACGAAGACAATTGGGGGGAGGGGGGGGGGGGGGTAATTAGTTATCATATTAAAATAAATCTTTTTAACCTTATTAAATCTGAAAAATGTAATTAGAAAGTCCAACAACCATAAGAAGAAAACCATACATAATAACATTAGATTTGTTAACTAGGGAAACCATGGATCATAGGGGAAACCCTAATGGAGATGGTACCCACAAAATGATGTACCAATATATAAGTTCCTTGTAAGAGGATGGACTCTATTAGGAATCAATGAAATACATTTAGTACATATCATTCCCTATTAGGAGACTTTGAATCCCTATGAGGAGATTCCAACCCTATTAGGAGTTTAAGAAGGTAGAAGAACCCACTGTCCAAATAGCTTCAGGGGAAAGACTAGCAAACTCACTATCCAACTAGCCTTGGTATTATCCTTCTTGAAATAGTACAAATAAACAACTATCTACAATAACCTCTTTTCCAAATACAATCTCTCTGTCAGCTCATTGTGTCTTAACCGCACCAAAAACTTCTCTCATCAAAAGACATTCAATATTAGGTTCATTGGATCTCATAGACAAGTTCACATACTCACATTCCATACAATTCACTTATAACCACCCTCCACCACAAGGAAATAATCTTTCCTTTATAGCAAGTCCTAAATTTTTTTATTTAGTTGGCCTTAAGTCTTTCATCATTTAGAATTAAAATATAGGATCACCTTAAGATATTATAATACATGTTACATTACAATCTTATAAATTTTCATAATTGCAACCAAACTATCAGCTTATAGTCTTCATAACTCTTCACGCGATGATTATCAAGATGTGCATGTTTGACCAATGCATCTTCATCATGTCATCTACCTTTGTGTAATTGTGCTTAACCAAATTGTATCTCTATTATGCCTTTAATAAATCTTGAATAGCTATTATTTGTCTTCATATTTCCACATGCACAACCATGTCATTACAATACTCTGTAGAAAACTTCTTCAATTATGCATAGCTTCATCTTTAATTCTCAAACTGTGTAACATAAATCTCTATATGCTTCTCTATCAATATATATAGAATAACATGTATATTAACATCAATGTCAAACACTACGATAAAAAAAATTTATGATAATTGTATCATCTCTCCAACAATGCTAGGATACTCCCTCATAGGAATACCATCAATATTCGTGCTAAAAGTCAACCCTTTGGCATTGATGACAACATAGATGAAAAACATCTGTGTAATACCAAATACTCGACTACCAGTGTTCACTATAGGCATATTATTTTAAAATACTCTTCATCAATCAAATCTAAATCTCACAAGACTTCCCCCCCATTAATATTAATCAATGTACCAATCTCTCCCTCATAAGAACTTTTTCATGTACAATTCTCCCCCATTGACATCATTGACAAAGACATCATTATGTCAATTCTGCTTCATATGATCTTCAATAACCTCAAGTGTCCAAAAACACCATTAAATACTAGTTACCAAGATTCCTTCATGACTCATCTCAAACATAGATACTCCTTGATAGAGGAAGCATCAATCATACAATCTAGATAAAAAATAGTGCTCTATTACCCCAAACATATCTCTCAAGTACTCAAATATATCCTTTGGAAAAGTTTTCATAAATATATATGCTATCCCCTCCTTTGCACTAATATACTCTAATCTAATCTCCTTCTCTACAACTTTCTCTCTCATAATATGATACTTAATAGATATTTGTTTTTCTTTGAATGTAAAACCTGATTTCTAAACATAAACATTGTACTTGTGTTATCACAATGTACGATAACATGCTCTATAAACTCAATTCCAATGTCCTTCAATATTTTCTAAATCCACATGATCTGATTATAGTTTTTTTTTTTTCTACATACTTGTATTTTGATGCAGGAGCATCCTAGGCTTTCTTGTGATCTTGCATGTTGTGAGTATTTAGCTTTGGAGTTGTGGATTTGGTCACCAAAGGAGTGGTGATCAGTCATTATTAAAAGTAGAGTTAGCTAAGGTACCTAGTCATTGAAGGAGCTTGGTCATTAAAAAGCTCAATAGATACTATTTCTTGGAACTCACTATTGTGCTTGGCATGGGTTGGTTGCTTGGCATGTGTTGGTTGCTTGAAATGCATCAGTTTCTTGACATGTGTTGGCTACTCAACATGTGGTGGTTACTCAGTAATGCTTGGGAGTTTGCTAACAGTCAGCAATCTGTTGGTGCTGACTGGAGTTCTTGGTGTATTTGGTATGTGATCATGATGTGGATCAATTTGAGAGTTTGTGTGGACCTATGAGTGGTCTTGGTTATCTCTTCTATGTGCATTTGATATGTGTTGTAAACTTGGGGCTTGTCCTAAGTATTTCTATGTAGTTATTGCACATTAACTTTAGGTTAATGTGAGGGTTAACATTTTATATTTAATGTTTGTTGTGAGCCAACTTGTGGCTTAAATATATAATTAATGCAAGGGGTTTTATTTAATTCTTAATTGCTAGGCCGACTTGTGGCTTAGTTGGGTATAAGTAAGAAGTCTTATGAAGTCTTTAGATATGATCATCCAACTTGCAGAATGAGATGAAGTGGAGGAGAAAACTTTGAAGAGCTAGTAGTTGTGGCTTGGAAAATAAGGAGATTGCTTGGTGGGCTTGCGAGCACAAGTTGAGATCTTCCTTGGAGGTTTCTACCAAAGTGTAGATCTGGACTAGCTAGGATTAGTGTTGTGAATTGGATCTTGTAGGATCTTACAGAACTATTATTGTATTTTTTGTTGTATTTGGCCCTAACTTGGAAGACCTTACAGCCATATTGCATGTAAAAAATTATTTTATAAATAAAGAGTTCTAATTTGGTATGAGATTTGCATTGTTGTTATCTTGTGTTCTGTGTGGTTATTATTGAGGGCTAGGACATCTCCTTTGGGGATTCTCCTACCTTGCACTAGATCAGTTGGTATCAAAGCTAGGTTGTTCTTGAGCATGTAGACAAATTAATGAAGCTGAGGTAGTTTGCACCAAGATCATAGGTTGGAGAAGGTTGATTTGGTGGAGTTGATTGATCATCTAGATTTTTGAATCTATTACTTAGGGTTTTTGGAGATCTTGTAAGATGCCTCCAAGAAGATTGGACCCTAGGGTGATTGATGATCTTAGTGATGCTATGGAAGAATGGATCTTAGAGAAGATGAGAGTAGAGTTCAAATCTAAGATTGCATTAATGAAAAGTGATATGATTGCTGAAACTGTGAGTACTTTAGGTGGCGTACCTAGGAATGTGGGTATTGAAGGTAGTTATGAGGAAGTTTTCAAAGACTTTGAAGTTGATGGATCAAGTGATGAGGACATAACTGATCATGTGGTGATGAGGACATAACTGATCATGTGGAGGGACCTATTAGAATTAGGTTTGGTCAGTTTGCTCGACCTGGATCTCAGTTGAAGTTGAAGCATAAGATGGAGTTTCTCATTCCTCAAGTACTTTGAATCCTAAAGACCTGAGTGATTGGATTGGTGAATTTGAAGACTACTTTGAGCTTGAGGATATTGAGGATCTAATTAGAGTGAGGTTGGCACAAACTAAGTTGAAGGGACATGCTTCTCTTTGGTGGAAGGAACTGCAAAGAGATAGAGAGAAGGAAGGTGAAATGAAGATCTCTAAATGGAGATTGATGGTGACTAGACTAAAGGCTAAGGTCATTCCTATTTATTATGAACTTGAATTGTTTAAGACATTGCAAAATCTGAAATAGGAGGATATGACTATGAAGGATTATACTGAGGAGTTCTACAAGTTGACTATTTGGTCTGGGTACAGAGAATTGTCAAAGGAGAAGGTAGCTTAGTACATTAATGGTTTAAGATTCAATATTAAGGATAAGGTTGGTATGCTAAATATTTTTTTAATGGAGGATGCTTATCAGTATTCTTTAAGAGAAGAAGAGAAGGTAAAGAGGAAACATCAAGGTAATCCTTAAGGAAAGGACAAGCAAGATAGCTTGAAACAAGCTAAATTGAGTATAGAAGGTGAACCAAAACTTGTTGATCAAAAAAGGAGGATAGGTGGAGGTGTGTTTAGAGGTAATTATTTCAAATGTGGAAAAGAAGGGCATAGATCTTTTGAATGCCCAATTGGTAGGATAGCTACTATTTTGAATGAGGTTGAAGTCCAGGATAGTTAGCTTGAGAAAGGAGAGAATTTGTTGGCTGGATGAATATTGGTGGGTCAGAGAACATTAGATTCTTGTCAAAGGACTAAATTTTTCAAGATTGATGTAAGTCTAGTGGCAAAGTCTACAAGGTGATTGTGGATGGTGGTAGTACTGATAACCTTGTTGCTAAGGAGATGGTTCAAAAACTTGGTTTGAAGAGAATGAGACGTCCTTATCCTTATAGGATTGGTTGGTTGCAATGTGAGCATGCCTTGGAAGTGAGGGAGAAATGCCCTATTGATTTCCATATTGGGCAATATAAGGATCAAGTTTTGTGTGATATTTTGGGTATGAATAGTTTTTGTGTGTTACTTGGTAGACCTTGGTAGTATGATTGCAAGGTTCTGCATGATTGTGTTAGGAATGTGTTTATTGTTGAGAAAGGTGGTAGGAAGTTTTCCTTGATTCCTTTGTAGAATGAAGAGCTCAGTAGGAGGAACCTAAGTATTGGTAGCTGAGTTGAGTTTGCAAATTTTGAGAAGGTTGGAGATTAGCATGGAAAGTATACCTATGGAGCACCTATGATGGATGTGAAGAAGAAGAAGAAAAATATGGGAAAGAGTGTGCAAGTTGAAGACTTCGAGGACATGTGTGTGAAGAACCAAATTGGGATTTATGTGATGAATCCCAGAAGGTGTTACTCTAGCTTCTCGAACATCTTTTTGAACCTGGATTGTCTGATGCAAGAGCATCCTAGGATTTCTTTTGATCTTGCATGTTGGGGGCTATTTGACTTTGGAGTTGTGGACTTGGTCACCAAAGGAGTGGTGCTCGATCATTGTTAAAAGTAGTGTTGGAAAAGGTAGATGGTCATTGAAGGGGCTCAATCACTGAAGACTTGGTAGATGCTATTGCTTGACACTCACTATTGTGGTCAGCATGTATTGGTTGCTTGGCATGTGTTGGTTGCTTGACATGTGTCGGTTGCTCAGCATGTGTTGGTTACTTAGCAATGCTTGGGAGTTTGCTAACACTCGATAGTGTGTTGGTGTCGATTGGAGTTCTTGGTGCATTTGGCCTGTGATCATGATATGGATCAATTTGAGAGTGTGTGTGGACCTATTAGTAGTCTTGGTTATCTCTTCTATGTGCATTTAATATGTGTTGTAAACTTGGGGCTATTCCTAAGTATTTTTTTGTTGACTTGGTGGTTAGCACCTCCTTTGGGGTTTGCGATATGGCTTAACTGCCTCTTGTGGATCTGGGAAAGTTTAGTTTTTGTCACATTCAATGATAGCTCAAGATTTTGGTGCAACAAAAAATATACCAACAATTGGTATTAGAACCTTGGATCACAAGTTCGAATCTTGGGAGGTCTCCTTCATTCCATCAATGTGGAATCCTCAGTTGGTGCTAAGGGGGAGATTGTTGACTTGGTGGTTAGCACCTCCTTTGGGGTTCATGATATGGCTTAACTACCTCTCATGGATTTGGACAAGTCTAGTGTTTGTGACATTCATTGATAGCTCAAGCTTTTGGCGCAACGGAAAACATACCAACAATTTTGTGTAGTTATCGTGTGTTAACTTCGAGTTAACACAAGGGTTAACATTTTGTATTTAATGTTTTTTGTGAGTATTCTTGTGGATTAAATATACATTTAATGCAAGGGTTTTTATTTAATTTGTAATTGCTAAGCTGACTTGTGGCTTAGTTGGGTATAACTAAGGAGTCTTTAGATATGATCATCCATCTTAGAGAAGGAGATGAAGTGGAGGAGTGAACTTTGAAGAGTTAGTAGTTGTGGCTTGGAAAACAAGGAGATTGCTTGGTGGGCTTGCGAGTACAAGTTGAGATCTTCTTTGGAGGTTTCTACTCGAGTGTAGATCTGGACTAGCTAGGATTAGTGTTGTGAGTTGGATCTTGTGGGATCTTGTAGAACTATTATTGAATTTTCTGTTGTATTTGGCCCTAACCTGGAATGCCTTACAGTCGGGCATATTGCATGCAAATAGTTATTTTATAAATAAAGAGTTGTGATTTGGTATCAGACCTTGCATTATTTTTATCTTGTGTTATGTTTCCATTGTGTGGTTATTGTTGGGGGCTAGGACATCTCCTTTGGGGATTCTCCTACCTTGCACTCCATCATATTCTTCTATTGTTTGTGAAATACAATCTTGTTTCTTTCTAAGTCAAGAAACCAATCTTCCTCTTAAGAAATATGCTTTACCACTTGTACTCTTTGTATCATCCATATTGCCTACCTAATCCATACCAGTGTATGCACATAAGTTAAAGTCATTTGATTTGTCATACCATAACCCAAACTCAAGTGTACCCTTAAAATATCTGATTTTTTTTTACTATTGCATAATGTGATTCTTTAGGATTAGCTTGAAATCTTGTCACAATGTTAATTGCATTAGTTATATCAAGTCTTGTGTGTGTTAAATATTTCAAACCTCTAATCATAGATGTGTACTTCTTATGTTCAATAGTAGGTGGTTCATCTTTGCTAGATAACTTATGACCAGTTACCATAGGTGTACCAATAGTTTTACAACTTTCCAAACCAAATATTTTCAACAAGTATTTCAAATAATAAGTCTATGATAAGAAAATACCATCATTATTGTACAAAATATGCAATCCCGAGAAATACTTCATTTCACCAATCATGCTCATCTCAAATTCCTTCTTCATTTTAACAGCAAATGTTTCACTTGATTCATCATCATCTCCAAAGATTATTTCATTCACAAACACTTCAGAAATTAGTAAACCATTTTCAATTTCCTTTAAATACAAATAAATGTCTAGAGTACGTTTATCAAATCCCATTTTTTCCAAATACTTATCCAATTCTGTATACCATGCTCTAGGTGCTTGTTTCAATCCTTACAATGCTTTCTTCAAATTGCAAACCATATCTTCTTATGAACTATCAAAGGAAAAAATATTGGGTACTCAATGTAAACTTCTACAAGTTCTCCATTTAGATATGCTAATTTGGCATCCATCTAATACACTTTGGATTTCTTGTTAGCTTCATATGCCAAAAACATTCTAGTTACCTCTATTCCAGCAACATTTACAAATGTTTCCTCATAATCTATACCTTCTTGTTGTGAATGAACTTTACTTACTAGTCTTGCTTTGTTTCTTACAAACTCACTTTTTTCATTCATCTTATTTATGAAAACCCACTTAATTCCAATAACATTTTTGTCCTTAGTTCTAGGAACCAATTCCCATGTATCATTCTTTTCAATCTAATCTAATTCTTCTCTCACACCTTTAATCCAAAAATCATCAACAGTTTTACGTTCAACTTGTGAAATAAAACATAATTCTTCTCTTTATACCTTATTCCTTGACATTAATCCTTTTTCCTTTCCTCCAATAATATAATCAGCAGGATGATTCTTTATTAGATTCATGTTAGGTATCACTATCTCAATTATAGGTGCACTCCTTGGTTCTTCTTGTTATTCCACAATTTGTATGTCATTCTGCAAATCTGTGTTATTCTCATAAAACAAATCAATATTCTCTTGGTTAGCCTTTGGATTAGTCTCTTCATTATAATTATAATTTTAAAAAAATTCTTGAATTCCAAACTTCTCGTCAACTTTAACATTTGTGTTCTTAACAATAATCTTAGTTCTTTCATTAAAAAATTTGTATGCTTTCCTTTTGAATGAATAACCAAGAAACATACCTTCATCACTTCTTGAATCAAACTTGCTAATATCATCTTCTCTCTTAATGTAACACTTTCTTCCAAATATTTTGAAATATTTAATTGGGGGTGCATGTTCGTACCAAAGTTCATAGAGGTTCTTACCAGTACCTTATCTAATACGTACTTTGTTCATGATGTATATTTTTGTATTAACTTCTTCTCCAAGTATGTGCACCAAGATGGTGTACAATTTAGTAGACACTACACAAAAAACCCAAACATGTTAAAAAATTGATCAGGTTGTTTAAAATTTCAAAAAGAGGATAGAAAAGGAGAGAGAGGAGTTAGGAGTTAGGTAAAGAATGTGAAGAGGTTAGGAGTTAGTAAGAGAGATATATTAGGAGTTATTTAGTTATTGAGTGAGTGTGTGTATGAGTTTTTGAGAGAGAGAATTAAAAATATGTTAGCATTCATGTTTACCTATTGACTACATATTTGTAAAATGATGACTACCTATTTAAGATTATGCTTAATTCAAATTAATGGAAAATAAAATTTTGATGACATAATATTTATTTATCTACATCATGTTGTAGAGCTCTCTAATAGCTTTCCAACACATTTTTAATGGAGTCAATCAGACTCCATATGTGAAAGTTATGGCCCTTGGAGTAAAGCCTACATTTAGTTCTTCAAAACCCGATTGGGTTTGGAATGCACTTTTTCATTTTCATAACCTGATTGAGATATTTGAATCCTAGAAATGCAATCAACTTATGGCTTGGTGATAGCATAGGAAAATGACCCAAAGGCTTGGAAGATTATTTTCACTCAATTTTTTTCCCCTTTAGATGTGTTTTCATCTTCTAAGATGAATTATCATCTTTTCTTTCATCAGGTATCTAATGGTGAAGTGGTTTTCTCTAAAATTTCCACCATAATCTTACACATCTTCTTAGCTTTCTAACAATATCAGTTTTTCTATTTTTGGACAACATTAACATGGTAAACTTTAATTACTGTTACCAATGCCTTGACATTTCTCAAGGACATGTGTCTACCATTTTTTTAATAACTTTTGATATACTTGAAAAAATTCAAAATAAATTATATATTATTGTTCTACACTTGATTCTATACACATTAAAAAAAAAATCCATTTTTGATTGTTTTAGTGTAAATTATACTCAACACATGAGCAGGTACCAAAATTTTAGGATGTAGTCAGTTCAATGATTCATAAAAAGTAAAATACTCATCAGAAAATTACAAAAAAATACAACTTCTAGATCTTACTCTTAGCTATCATCCTACAAAAGGGGTGTACAAAATAGCGAATATAACTATGCCTTTTGTGTTGCATATGAAAACAACTATGTTATATTTTCTTAAAAAAATAGGAATTGTTTTTCATGTGCACAGAGTTTGGCCCACCTAATCTTACATAGTTTTAAAAGTAGATTTAGAGCACTACAATTTATATCATTTACACATCTTTTCATTTTGAGTGGATGACCCTCAAAGGTCTTGTCCAAGTTCAGGTTACCTAATTTCAATAAAAAGGTGTCCATTTATACATCCCTTTTTGTACACCACCTTGGTGCACTCACCCCTCTCTAGAATATCTTCCCCACATTATTCTCAAATGTCATATCTTTTTCTACTTGTATTAATAACCTGTTCTCTATGCTATACCATTCTTCTTAGGTGTCTTAGGGGCTGAAAGCTGTCTTTTAATTCTATTCACTTCACAAAAAATGTTAAACTCACTCGAGGTAAATTCTCTACCCCTATCAAATCTCAAATATTTAATTTTCAAACCAAATTCATTCTCAACTCTATTCTTAAACACCTTAAACTTCTCAAATGTTTCATATTTCTCTCTAAGAAATGCTACGTACATCATCCTAGTAAAATCATCAACAAGAATCATGAAATACCTTTCACCATAGAAAGATATTCTCTTTGTAGGACTGCTTAAGTCTATGTGTTCTATCTCCAACTTTGTTGATGTAATAAACTTCATGCTAAAAAAAAAAAAAACTCTTTTTTTCCCATAACACATTCCTTACATACCATGTTAGTAGGCTTCAAAATTTTAGGCAAATATCTAATAGAAAGTGTAGTGTTGATCTTCACAATATTATCAAAGTTTATGTGATAAAACCTCTTGTTCCATAACCAATTCTTATTAAGTAGTGAAGCATGTCATCTCAGTACAATTCAACTAAAAAATATTACCTTTTTCCTTGTACCAGTACTAATCAACTTACCATCTTTATCCTTGACAATACATGTCTTCTCTATGAATTGCAACTAATATCCCTTGTCAAGTAGCTATGGAACATTCAAAAGATTATGTTTCAAACATCAAGAAAATAAACATCACTAGTGTTAGTTTGCCCATCAAGAGTAATAGATCATATTCCTTTTATGTGATAGGTTGCATTATTTCCAACTTTAACAATTCATCCATCACAACTATTGAATTCAATGAACTTGTTCATATCTCCAGTCATACAATGAGAATAACCACTATCTGTAATCCAATTAGATTTCTTCTTCTCCACTTGTGACACAATCTCTTCCTTCTCTAACTTCTTCCTTTTTAGGACTTTCATCCTTAATATCCACAAATCCTATTTCATCACTTCCATTCAAAAATCTTTCTACACTAGCTTCTAAATCTTCATCATTTGCATAAAGACATTCTCTAGTCTTCCTAGGCTTGAAATTACTTATATACTTCTTTACTCTCTTAGGGCACTTAGAAGCATAATGACCATATTCCTTACAAGTACAACATTTAAATATTTTTTACCTTCGGGTTCTCTTCTCACAAGTAGGGAAATTCCTTCTTCAGTCTTCTTGTCTTCTTTTGATTTTTATTAGTTGTTGCTAGCATAATCTCCACTAGTGCTTGCACTTCTTGTCAATGTAGGTCTAACACTTAATGCACTAAAAGTAGTCTCAATTCTAGGAAAATATCCACTTTGTCTCAAACTACTATAAGTTGATTCCAATCTTCCAAGAAGAGTCTCCCTTGCAAAATTCTCCATGAAAAGTATAACTTCAATTATATGTGCTAACTTCTTATATGCAGGTACCAAATTTTTAAAAATCTTTTGTACAATTTCATATTCATCTTTCTTTCCATTACAAGCCTTAATTCATCCAACATTTTTTGATATTCTACCAAAATAACTTCTTACAAATTCATCTTCCATCATTTTAGCTTCTTGGAATAAACATGTCTAATTCTACAATCTAACCTTTCTAGAATGATGGTCACCATCAAAAGTAGATTCCAAAGTTTTCCAAATTTCATGTGCTAAATTTAAATATTTTACTTGGTTGTAATCATTTTTAGGAAGAGCTATCAACATTACTTCTCTAGTAAGCATATTTCACATTAAAAAAATCTCTCTGAGGTTCAGTACACTCTTCAAGCATAACATTTTTGACCTTCTTTCTTTCTCTTACTTATCATCCAATATCTTGGAACCATACATAAATCCATAAAACTTTAGACTTTCTTTTCTAAAATGACTCGCCTTAGATCTCCTTAAGTTGTTAAGCTTTGAATTCAAGGACCTAGTGTTTTGATACCAATTGTTAGAAAGTATTCCACCAAGATAACTGAGAGGGGGTGAATTAGTTATCAAATTAAAATAACTCTTGTTAAACTTATTAAATTTGAAAGAATAATTAGCAATTGCATCAACCATAAGAAGACAACCATAAATAATAACATCAAATTTATTAACTAGGGAAACCTTTGATCATAGGGAAAACCCCAATGAGGATGGTACCCACAAAATGATGTACCGATATATAAGTTCTTTGTAAGAAGATGGTCTCTATTAGGAGTTAATAAATAAATTTAGTACATATTAGTCCCTATTAGGAGACTTTTAATCCATGTGAGGAGATTTTAACCCTATTATGAGTTGTGCCAACCTTGTTAGGAGTTGCAAAAGGTAGAAGGACCCACTATCCAAACATCTTCAGGGGAAAGACAACTAAACTCGCTATCCAACTAGCCTTACTACTATCCTTCTTAGAATAATACCAATAAACAATTGTCCACAATAACCTCTTTTCCAAATCCAGTCTCTCTATCAGCTCACCATGCCTTAACCACACCAAACACTTTTCTCATCATAATATATTCAATATCAGATTCATTGGATCTCACACACAAGTTTGCACACTTGTATTCCACATAATTCACTTACAACCACACTCTACCAGAAGGAAATAATCTTTCCTTTATATCAATTCCTAAAAAATATATTGAGTTAGCCTTGAGGCTTTTTCAATTTACAATTACAATACAAGACAACCTTAAGATATTACAATACATGTTACATTACAATATTATAACTTTTCATAATTACAATCAAACTGTTGACTTACAATCTTCATAAATCTTCATGCAATGATCATTGGAGTGTGCATATTTGACCATCACATCTTCATCATGTCTTCTACCTCTATACAACCATGTTTAACTAGATTTTATCTCTATTAGGAGATATAATCAAAACATTAGTAACTAGTTCTCAATAACTTTGTCTAAATGCTATCTTTATTAAATCTTGAATAATTATCATCTATCTTCATATTTATAGATGTAGACTTAACCATGTCATTAGGAAACTCTATAGAACAATTCTTCAACTATGCATAACCTCATCTTCAATCCTCGAACCACACAACCTCGATCTATATCTCCTGCTCTATCAATCTCTATAGAATAACATGTATGTTGACATCAATGATATACACGACTATGAAAGCAACATATGATCATTGTATCATCTCTCCAAAAATGCTAGGATACTCCCTCATATGAATATCATCAGCACTCATGCTAACATACACTTGATAAAGATCCAAACATGTAAATTTGGATGGTAGAGGTTAATGAGCAACAACACGTAGTATACATTTTTCCCATAGGGGCCCAAAAAAAAGTGAAAATGAAGGAGGTCAATGCAAGAAAACATCAAGAAAGGATGTCATGGATCATCAATGGTTATCTATTCAAGCCAAGGGTGAACTTGAGAATGTTTTATTAGCTAACATGTTTTTTATAAGAAACATTTCCAAGTGGACTTGGATTTTTTTTTAACTCAAAGAGTATCGTGCAAGAGCATCTAAGAACCAAAGGAACACTTACAAAGTCATATGGAAGAACCATGAAGACATATGTTCAAATTAGACCAAGAATGATGCAAGAGAATCCTATGTGTAAGGGAAATCTTGTATCACCCAAATATTGTTATTTCTAATTTTCTAATTTTCTATTTTCAATAAGGGTTATTCCTATATAGAGTTGTTATTTAAGGGAGCTTTCTAGTTTCAGTAAGTTGGTATAATGTGCTTAGATTATTCTAGTCTCATATGTGGAGGTTCATCTTTGACATATTAGCCCACCAAATGACTTTATTGTCATATCATATGTATTGGTTCAGTTATTGCAGATCTTTGGTATGAATTTTGGCTATCCAAACTTCTAGTTGAAACTCTGAAATGAGGCAAAACCTTGATTGATGGACTCTTCCATAATTAGCCATTGTAGATCGCTTGTCGAAGATTCCAAAATGGGGTTATAATAGCCCATTGGGTAAACAGTTTACTGATTATGGTCTTGAGAAGTGAATCCATCCAAAAATATAAATTGTAAATTATCTTGAGTTGGTCCTATGTAATAAAGTGTAATAAAATGATATAATATGAGGTTGGTTAGCCTCAAAGGTTAGGGCTTAGTGTCTAGAACCTTCTTGGGAAAAAAAAGTGCCTATATAAGGAAGACTTATAGGTTGTTTAGGACAGTTCTAGGTGATAGTCATAACTCTGTCTTGCAAATTGTTGTTAGGAAGGTGGGCATGTGGTTTGCATATTGTAATTCTAAAATTCTACATTTGTTGCAATAATAAGAGGCCCATATTTGTGTTGGCATTATGTTATATTTGTCACTAGTGACAACACTTACTCAATTTTGAATGCTTACCGAGCATCCAGTGGTTACCTTGTAAGATTGGAAGTTATACAATTTATACCAACCATTCCTAAAGCTACCGAGTAAATATAGTCAATGTGAAGACCAGCAATGTCTATCGAGTTTCTCAGTGTCTACCATGCTTCACAGTGTCTACCAAGCAATAAGTTTGTGTCATGAAGATTTAGAGAAAACTAAGCAATGGAAGAAACAATGTTCACCGAGTAAAGCAAGGTAAACTCAGTGTGCAGTATCTACCAAGTGACACTACACCTATCGAGTCACCAATGGTTACCGAGTTCAAAACTGCATCGAGTGATTAGTATGGACCGAGCCTTCACTTCTACTGAGTGCATGATGATGCTGAGTAACGTAGTAGACACCGTGTGTCAGAAGGTCACCGAGTTAGTTCAGTGAACCCAAGTTATTTACTATTGGGCCGACTTTGTAATATATTTGTTCACTTGTATTTTGGCCAACCTTGTAGTTTTGTAAATTTGAAAGGTATATATGTATAGCAAGATATCAAACATATTAAGAAATAATGAAGTAATGAGAAGTATATGCGAAATATTATCAATAGCAATTCAAGGAATATAGCAAGGTCAATACAAAGGCAGAAACATTATATTCATCACACAAGGTGATCAGTGCATAAAGGATCTTATCAGGAATCAGTTGTAAGCAGATCCACTGCTTCATCCTAACAAGTGAATTAGTTTTCTAAATCCTCTAACAAGGTAGACTTAATAGTCTTTGTATAAATCTCCTAACCAAGTGCATACTTCATTGTATGTTTGTAAATCCTCTAACAAGGTGGACCTAGCAGTCCTTTGTGCTCCTAACAGAGTAGATCACTAGAAGTGGTCAATATAAGCCTTAAGAGGCCAACTTTATGCTGTAGTATTGAAGTTTTGTGGGTATCATCCCCACCCCAGTTTTACTTTCTACTTGGAAGGTTTCTGGGTCACCAAAATACTATGTTCTCTTGTGCAATGAATGTTTTATGTTTTAGAACTAATGAATGTAGTAGCATAGATGTATGTGTGGTAAATATCAAGGAAAGTTTTAAAAGTTACTGATTCACCCCTCCCCTCTTAGTAACCTATCATATCTTAATATTTCCAACAATTTGTTCTCTCAATTTGTGTTGTTTCTTTACTTGTGTTGTATGCTATGATATTAAGGGGAACACCCTTCATCAAGTGGTATTCGATCGAGAGTTCTTGAGTGTATAAATAGATCACAGATTGGGAGGTATTTTTCGCTAGGAATGTGGTTTGGGCTAAGCATATGGATAGATCTCTGATTGTAAGGCAGTCTGTACTAGGGTTTCAGTGGAAGTGCCAAAATGTCTCCACGAAGAGAGTGTGGTGGACTAGTTGCATGTGCTACACCTGAGGGTTTTAGAGCCCTCTAGAGAAAAATGAAAGCATTGGAGAAAAAAATGCGTACAGGGATGAACCTTTTTATAAAAGATGAAAGTAAGGATGAAGGCGAAGAAGAAGAAAATACTAAAGAAGAGGTAGTTCTCAACCCTGAAGAAGAAATACTTTTTAGGGCCATCTCTAAGATTGGAAAAAGATTTAAGTTTGAGGTTCCCATATTTTTGAAATATATTAACCCAGAGGAGTGATCATTTGGATCAATGAATTGGAGGAATGCTTTAAGTATGAAGATATTGAAGATTCATATAGGGTCAAATTTATAAAGGTTAAACTGAAGGGTCATGCAAAGACCTAGTGGTAGAAGATTCAATTGGAGCGAAATAGAAGAGAAAGTGACAAAATCACAAGATGGGACCAAATGATATCCAAATTGATGTGACAATTCATTCTCATGGATTATGAGCTTGATCTACTAAAGAAAATCCAAGGGTTGAACAAGTGGGAAGATTGGTTCAGGAGTCTATTGAGAAGTTTTATTGAGTTCTCATCAGAATAGGCCATGCAAAAGTTGACAAGGAGAAAATTGTTCATTACTTTAATGGGTTGAGGTCAAGTATTCAAGAGAATTTGAGTCTAGTCCAAATGAATATTATTGAAGAGGCATATATTAGTTTTCCATAAGAGTTGACAAAAATCTAAATAAGAAGTTTGATAACAAAAATAGTAGAAGAGGTCATGGTGGAAGATCTGGCAGACGGTCTTATAGAGGCCAAAATGATGATCAAAAGAAGAAGGATGAGGCTATTAGTAGAAACCAGAATAAGAGGGGAAACAACCATTTCCATGATTAGAATAATAGAGATCAAAGAGGAAGAGGAAGAGGGCAACGATCTAGTAGAGGAGGTTTTCATGGAACTCATTTTCATTATGGAGAAGAAGGGCATAAGGCATTTCAGTATCTTCAGTGCCAAGGAAGTATTGATAGAAGAATTGAAGTCCAGATAAAAGTTGCACATGTTGATCAAGATGCCAAATCCTCACATTTTGAACATGTTAAAAGAGGAGAATTCCTAGTTAACAGAAGAATCTTACTGAGTAGTGAGAATGAACCTAATGAAAGGAGGACCTTGTTTTGCACTAGGTGTAAATATGAAGATAAATGTTGTGATGTGATTATTTATGGTGAAAGCATGCATAGTTTGGTGTCATAAAAGATGGTAATGAAGTTAAATCTCAAGAGGTAGAAACACCCGCATCCATACCATATTGCCCTCAATGCAGGATGACCACAAGATCGTGGTCAATGAGAAGTGCCTAGTGAACTTCCAGATTGGAAGCCACTAGGATGAGGTGCTTTGTGATATCATACCTATGGACATATGTCATATGTTGTTGGGTAGGTTGTGGTAGTTTGATAGGCATGTTGTACATGATGGGCATGCTATTACCTATACTTTGAAAAAGGATGGAGTAAAACATACATTGAAGCCATTGAAAGAGAATGGAGAAAAGGTATGTAGTGCTACCAGAATATGTTATGTTGATGGAAATAAGTTTCTCAAGGGTATGAGGCATGATCATATGTTTTTTGATTTAATTCCAAAATATGGTAAAGAAGAAGTCAAGGAGGTTCCTATAGAAGTTGCATATTTTTAGAAAGAGTTTCTAGATATTGTGTTAGGTTAATGTACTTGATGGATTACCACCGGTGAGGAAGATCAATCACCGGATGGACTTGATTTTAAGATCCAATTTTTGAAACAAGGCAACACATAGAATCATGTCAATAGATTGTGAAGAGTTGAATAAACAAGTTCATGAGTTGTTGTAAAAGGGGTTGATTTGATATAAGTCTAGGTCCATGTGTTATAGCAGTAATATTGGCACCTAAGAAGAATGGTGAATAGAGGATGTGTACAATTTCATGAGATTTTAACAAGATCACAATCAAGTACATATTTCCATTGCTACATATGGATGATATTATGGATCGTTTAAGTAGAGCTATGTATTTCACAAAGATAGATATGAAGAGTGGGTACTATCAAATTCACATCAAAGGAGATGAGCGAAAGATTGCCTTCAAGACAAGGGAAGGATTGTATGAGTGGTTAGTCATTCCTTTTGGGCTAATCAATGCACTATGCACTTTCATGAGGCTCATGAATGAGGTTTTGAAGGAGTTTCTAGGTAAGTTTTTCATTGTTTACCTAGATAATATTTTAATCTTTAGTAAGACATTGGAGGAGAATTTGATGCACATTAATAAGGTGTTTGATAAGTTGAGGGAGGAAAAGATGCTGATAAATTTGAAAAAGTGTAGTTTTGTAAAGGAGTTGGTGTCCTTGGGATTTGTAGTATCAACAGAAGGTCTAAAAATGTTCCCTGAGAAAGTGAAGGTTATCCTCGAATGACCTACTTAAATGAGTGCATCAGAGGTAAGATCTTTTCATGGACTAGCTAGTTTTACAAAAAGTTCATTAGAGATTTTATCAATATTTAGGTACCTTTGACTGAAATAAGAGAGGAGATAGAAAATAATTTAAGTGGAATGTAGGAGTAGATAAGATTTTTAATTTGTTGAAATAGAAAGTTGCAAAGCAACCTATTTTTAGCACTTCCATATTTTAATAAGGTGTTTCAAGTAAACTGTGATGCTAGTGATACTGCAATAGGAGCTATTTTGAGCCAAGAAGGTAGACGTATTTCTTATTTCAATAAGAAATAGAACGATGTGAAAAGAAAGTATTTTGTATATGATTAGGAATTTTATGCTATAGTTTAGGCATTGAAGAAGTGGAGACAATATCTTCTTCCTAAGGAGTTTGTTTTATATATTTGTCATCAATCTTTGCAATATGAGTAGTCAAGGAAAAATGAACGAAAGGCATTTGAAGTTGGTTAAGTTCTTGCAAAGTTATACATTTTTTTTGAAACACAAGAGTGTGAAGTCAGATAGAGTTGTAGATGCTCTTAGTAGAAGACAGTTTCTACTTATAGAAATTTAGAATGAGATGGTTAGGTTCAAGGAACTCAAGAATTTGTATTTAGAGGATCCTAATTTTGATGAGGCTTGGAAAGCTTCTACAAAACCTATTACACATGACACAACAAAGTGGTTGGATTTCATAATCCAAGATGGTATGTTGTTCAAGGAAAGTTAGTTGTGCATTCCCAAAAGTTCTATGGGAGAATTTCATTAATGGGAAGCATAGTGGAGGATCGGGTGAACACTTTGGTAGAGATAAAACCATTGCTTTGGTTGTTGAGAATTATTATTAGCCATAGTTGCAACAAGATGCAAATAAGTCTGTGCAAAGCTGCATAGTATGTTAGATGGAAAAAATAGTGAAGAAAAATACAGGGTTATTTCAGCCATTACCTATACGTGAGAAGCCATGAGAAGATGTCAACATGGATTTTGTTCTTGTTTTACCAAGGACACAATGAGGGCATGATTCAATATTTGTGGTGGTTGACAAATTTTCAACATTCCCTACAAGAAGATTAGTGATGTTGTTCATGTGGAAGAGTTTTTTTTCATAGAAGTGGTGAGACTACATGGTCTTCCAAAAAGCATAGTTTTTTTATCAAGATACCAAGTTTGTTGAGTATTTCTAGCATACATTGTGGAAGAAATTGAAGACAAATTTGAAGTTTAGTTCATCACATCATCCACAAACTCATGGAAAAATAGAAGTTGTAAATCAAAGTTTCAGGGATTTGCTAAGATGTTTGGTTGGAGATAAGCCAAAAGGATGGGATTTGATCTTACCATAGGAAGAATTTGCATACAATGATTATGTTAATAGGAATACTAGTAAATCACCATTCTAGATTGTATATGGGAGCAATCCCATTAATGCTTTTGAATCGAGGTAGTTGGATAAAGGAGAAATAAGTAGTGTTGAAGTAGAAGAATTTACCAAACATTTGAAGAACATCTATGAGGAGGCGAGGAAACAAATTACACAGATAAATACATAGTATAAGGCTAAGGTAGATGTGAAAATGAGATATAAGAAATTTCAAATTAGAGATGAAGTCATGGTTCATTTGAGAAAGGAGGAATTTTCATTGGGTACATATAATAGGCTAAAAATGAAGAAGTGTGGACCATGTAAGATAGTGAAAAGGCATGATTCTATACATGCCTATAAAGTAGAGTTGCCAACTAAACTAAATATTTCACAAGTATTCAACATTTTAGATTTGACTGAATATTATGAAGGAGGTGATGGAGATGAAGTTGCATAAACATAGTGTACTTCAACTACAAAGGAGATTAAGGAGATATTGAACAATTATGCGGGAAGAAGCATAAGGAACAAAACATATGAAGAGTATCAGGTCAAATGAAAGGGAAGGTCAATGGAGGATTCATCATCGCTAGCATGGGAGAAGGTTGACCACCTTGGTTTTCCTCTAACTACTTGAGGCATGATAGGGTTACTTCTCAAATTACCCTAGGTGTCTGATGCAAGAGCATCATGGGTGTAAGGGCAATCATGCATCACCCAAACATTGCTATTTCCACTTTTCCAATTTTGTATTTTCAATATGGGATATTCCTGTGCAAAGTTGTTATTTAAGGGAGCTTGCTAAATTTAGTAAGTTGGTATTATGCACTCAGATTATTCTAATCTCATATATGGAGGATCATCTTCGAGATATTAGCTTGCCAATTGAGTTTTATTATCATATCATGTTTATTGGTGCAATTATAGCAGACTTTTGGTATGAATTTTGGTTATCCAAACATTAGGTCCAGCAATGAAGGCCTAAATGGCTTTGAAATGAGGTGAAACCCTAACTAATGAACATTTTCACAATTATTTATTATAGATCACTAATCAATGATTTCAAAATGGGGTTATAATAGGCCATCGTGTCAATAATTTACTAGTTATGGTCTCCAAAAGTGGACCCATCCAAAAATTTAATTTGTAAACTATCTTAAGTCAAACCTATGTAATAAAGTGTAATGAAATGATATAATATGAGGTTGGTCAACCTCAAGGTTTAGGGTTTAGTGTCTATAACCTTCTTGGGTGGTAAAAGTGCCTAGATAAGGAAGGCCCATAGCTTGTATAGGGTAGCATTGGGTGATAGTTGTAGCTTTGTCTTATAGATTTTTATAAGAAAGGCACCTATGTGGGTTTGCATATTGTAATTATACAATTCTACATTTGGGGCAATAATAAGAAGCCCACATTTTATTCTCTCAATTTGTGTTGTTTCTCAATTTCTATTGTGTGTTGTGGTATTAAGGGGAGCGCCATTCATCAAGAAGTCCATATTTTGTTCTCCCAATTGATGTTGTTTCTCTATTTCTATTGTGTGATGTGGTATTAAGGGGAGCACCCTTCATCAAATAAGGTCACTTTATGATGTATTTGGTCTAATAATGTCTTTTGGGACTCATCTGGAGCAATCAAAGTTTCTAATATAGGAAAATATGATCTAAAAGGGCTAATATGTGGGTTTGAGCATAGAAGTAGGAATTTAGTTCATGCTATGCATTTATAAGCCTACAAATGAAACTTTGAATGTAAATGGGCAATATCTGAATATTAAAATGCAAAAATACATGTAAGTTGTCAAGTTTACAACATAAGATTAAGGGATTAGACCAACTAAAGGTTGGTTTTTAGTTGGTTGCAATGTAGTTAAGGGGTGATATTTGGTTTTGTAGGATGAGAATGGTTGTTAAATGCTTGAGAATCCTAAAAATGACTAGGGAATTCGGTGCAAGAAGAGTTGATTTCAATAAAATTGAGGTTTTCTACATATTTTTATGTTTTGACAATTATTTGGGTGCTATTTGCAGCATTTTTTTATAGTCGAAACATTTATTTTTGAGGATCTTTTGTATAGAACATTAGAGCATCAAATCCTTCATGAATTATCTTTTATAACAATTGATTTGGTTTAGTATAGACAGAGATATCGAGATTGGAATCAAAACTATCTAGAACCCTTGTTCAAGGAATTGAGGATATATAAAATGTAGTTTTCTTCCTATGTTTCATGCAATAAGGACCCATACTTGGCCAAAATATGGGACATTATATGTATTTTCCTTTCTTACGATGTTCAAAAATCCATGCAAGAGTTTGCATGTGTTATAGATGAGAAAAGATGTCATATTATCAAAAGGTGAATAAAAGATTGCCCTCGACAACACAAGCCTAATTCAAGGGATGTATCTCAGCATTCAACCATTTGATTGACCTAAATTTTTGATATGTTATTCATAATGAAGTTATATAGAGTTTGACTGGATCGATCGATAAATTTTGATCTGGTTCAAAAGTTATAGACTTTTGTGTATCAGTCTATCAAAGAGGACAACAAGAAGGTATATTTTGTCTTATTTATTTTTTAGAGTTTTTATTTAATGAGTCTAACGTGTATGGAGAATGGGAACATACACTCGAGAAGGTATTAGAAGTGTCTCATTGATTGGTGAAGGGGCACTAGTTTAAGGAGACTACATAGTGACTCTCTTGATAAGGTTTTATTTTTTATTGTCATAGAGATAGTAATATAACATTGAATTGTATTATGGTTTAGGTCAATGCACCATAGGTTGTGTGGGAATTATAATAAAGAGAGGAGTTCCCTATCGGCAGGGTATTGAGAGTCTAAAAATAGACTGAGATTCAAAACTTGGGTCTATGGTGTGGAATATTTAAAGGAAGTTGAAGTATGAACTTTCAAACTAAGAAAATGTGATGATGTTGACATAATTGGTTAGAGGAGTTGGGACATTTCATACGTGGAGTAAGGTAGGCAAGGAGTTGGCAAGAGTGTTTGGACCATTGGAAGGTCTTGTGAATGTGAGGGTTGAGTTAATAAATTGATGAACCCTCGATTGTTCCTAGTTTGGGATCCCAAGTAGTGTCTTGGAGAAAGACTTTTAATGTGAGAAGTTGTATCTCACATAACAATTGAAGTTGTTCATCCTCGTTTAATAAGACTTAAGTGGAAACCCACAAAGCTCTACATCACAAGGTTCTTCTTATTGTGTATTGGCTCAATTGTAATTGGGTATCACAAAAGGACATACATTGTTCATTCAATAGACTTCAACTTTACAAATGCAAAAGAATTAGCATTTGGAACTCTTCAATTACTTCTAATATAACAAATTACAAAGAGATTTGGGTTTTAAAAGCTATTCTACTCCTTGAATGAAAGAGAAGATGAATGTATTTATGAACTCTACTAGACTTAGTTTTGTCATCAACTTCCACCAAGATAGTGCAATCTCCTCAGATACATGACAGATGTTAAAATTATTACTTACTGCACTAAACATCAATAGGATACACATTCGATGGACTATGAAAGACAAACTTGCAATCATCAAATTGCTAGGGTTTGGGTAAAACAATTTCACAAAGATGCATCCAAAATATCTTCTAATCATCTACTCAAGTGCTTCTACTCAACATTAATGAAGTCTTAATCTAAGTGAGAAATTGTAAAATCTTTTCAATACTCCAAGATAATACAAATAATCCACCATGAAAACTGACAATTGATTATGACAACTTTTGGTAGTATTATTGCAACAATCTCTCTAAGTTCATCTCTAGTCTAACTAATCTAATATTCTAGTTGATTTGTTGCCTTATCTTCCCCCAAGGACCCCTACTAATTTAAGGGATTCCCACTCACTTGTTACCCTATATCCTCCCATTCATCCTATGTTCAGTCATGACCCTAATGCCAATTATAGTGTTAGGTTGACCCTTTCTCTTCATCAAAATGTTCAAATAAATATAATAGTTAAAGTAAAAATTCTCTACCTTTTCATGTTCATGTATCACAAATAACCATCTTCATAAACATGACATCAGAAACAACAAAATCATCTTGACAACCCATGCCAAATGTATTTTGATCAATCTATAAAAAAAATTATCTACATAAAACATTTGCATTCATTAATATATAAATTTTATATACTTTTCAACATATTATGACTATTGTCACACCCCTTACACCTCATTTTGATACAAGCCCTAGTATATTATTATAATCTCTTAATTTTTTGATTGAAATAAATGTTAAAAAAATGTTCAGCTCAAAATAATAATGAACTTTACCGCCCAAAATCGATATTCCTCGACCGTCTTTGAATTAAACTTGCAGCCCAATCTGCAGGGGAGAATGAAGAAAATATAACTTTACCCAAAATCGGTTTTCCCTGACCGTTTTGAATTAAAACTGGAAAAACGAGTCAACAAGTAAAACATATACTTTTCGTGAACATACTCGAGCACTTGAGAATAAGCGGAACCTTTGGGTCAACAAGAAAACATAATAGTTTCCGTAGAACATAATCAATTCCTTGAAAATCAGGGAAAACCTTGATCAAAAGAAAGATGATGTAATTAACTATTCTATCCAAACAAAATATTTGAACACCTATGAGAAGTGCTCGTGTTGTGGTTGAGCTGTGGCGGAGCTCATGGCTAACACGGTAATCCTGCAAGCATCTCCGAAAGCTCTGATGGGTGTTCAGAAACCTCCGTGTATCAGTCCTTCCAGAGGCACCCATCAGATTCCTCACTTATCCAGCTTCCTAATAAACCAAATTTCCACGAATTGTGTTAAGAAAAGCTTCAATGCCTCTGTAAAAATCAGTTCTAAATGCTGCTCGAAGCCTTTCAATGGAGAATTTGACCAAGCTGAGAAGACCCACATGGAAAAAAATGTAATGCAGAAGGAAGAGGATTCTGAAGGACCAGTAAACAACGAGAATGATGCCGTGCATTGGTCGACGACAGCAGCTTTTTCTGGTGTGGTAGCATTGGTGCCATTTCTGGTTGATTCAGAGGTCAGTCATGCATTCTCCAATTCCATGTTTGATTACTTGGCAAAATTCCATAATATATAGTGGACGTCGAAAATAGATTTTATGGTTCTTGTGGATAAACTTGAACTGACTTGAAGGGAAGACAATATGTTTGAAGTCTTTTAGGTGAAAATGTTCAATCCCCTGTTTGAAGCCTTTGCAAATCCATATTAGTGTCCATCATCAATCATATGCCGTTCTACTAAGCACCCAGAATATCCATGAGGGCATTCTGTCGTACTAAAAAATGTTGGTATTGAGTTATATTCTGTAGTTCGATAAGAATTGGATCTTCAAAATAAAAGGGATTATTTAGTTGGTTGTAGAGTGTCTATGAATGGTATGAACATCAGGAAATTACAGAGGCTTCATGAATTATTTATCAATATCTTGGGGATATTTGGCTTCTCCTTCAACTCTTCTACGAAATTAATATGAAATTTTAGCTTACTTCAAAAAAAAGGTTATGATATTCTAATTAGTTTGCAGTATCTTCAAAATTTATGTTTCCAGTTAAAAATATAGATCAGTATGACCCATGACTTTTATATCAGTGCATTTAGGTGGATGACATAATTTGCGTGGTTGCAGAAAGCTCTTGCGGTAAGTGGTGAATTTGGGATTTTGGAGGGTCGATCTGTAGCTTTGGTCCACCCCATTGCAATGGGTGCTTTGTTTGCTTACACATTGTGGGCTGGCTATCTTGGATGGCAATGGCGAAGAGTTCGAACTATTCAGGACGAAATCAATGATCTGAAGAAACAAGCAAAACCCCAGCCCAAGGAAGAAGGCGCTGCACCTGCTCCCCCTTCACCCATAGATACAAAGATCCAGCAGCTCACTGAGGTTATTTGAGTGTTGAACATAGAAATTTTTTTCCCCAAGATTTATTTCTATTGCTTATTTATAAATGTGTGAGTAGGTGTGTATGTCTTATATGAATCATATCCAAATTGGTGTTTTAAAAGAGTGGAACTGAGTCCTGATTTGTCTTAATCAATTTGCAGGAGAGGAAACAGCTATTGAAGGGCTCATTCAGAGATAGGCATTTTAATGCTGGCTCAATTCTGCTGGGATTTGGAGTTTTGGAGGCAGTCGGTGGAGGTATCAACACATGGATGCGAACTGGAAAGCTTTTTCCAGGACCTCACTTATTTGCAGGAACAGGTATATTTATTTTTGTGACATGAATCCAGCATGTCAAAATCTACTGTGAAGTGAAATTTGAGATGTCAAACAATGCTTTATTTATTAGAGTTTTCTGGCTGACTTGAACACAAGGAGATCACCAATAGAGAGCAAGACAAGGGTGAGTGGGAAAGAAAGTCTATGTTATCCACACTGAATGAATTCACCAATTTTACAATCAAATAATATAAGCAATCTGTTAGTGATCAAATTGTCACTTGCACATCCTCAAAGGTGAGCCTCTTCTTGAGTGTCAGGTGTTTCAAACTCAGGGCATAACTTCCAGCCTTATGATCAGGAAGGGAAAACGTTGGATCGATTATTTAGGTGGGTAAAACTTCCTTCACTTTTCCCTTTCCTGAACCAAGAAGCGGGGAGGGGGTTCCCTAAGGTGTACAATAGATATCATTATAGGGACTAAACTCATTGTAAGAATCTGCCTTAGGGCAGAATTCACCCAAGATCAAAGAACTCAAAACACAAGCACAAATTAGACCAAAGTATGATTAGAATAACTGTATAGTATTCAATACAATATACAAGTACACTAGGAGTGCCTGAATATAAAGGTCTCTAAGATGCATCTAGAATGCCTCAGAATCAGCATCATGATAAGTCCTACAACCAGGCATATGTCCACCAGATATGAGTTATCCTCCATTAAGCATGGAAGTAAGTGCGATGATGAGAGGATAAGCTTACAATGGTGTGACATGCAAATCAGTGTTGTAGACAACATGTGCTAAATTAGAAGTGCGAAAAATTGTGTTGTCTACATGAAAACTCAGTGAATGATGCAAACTCCTGTGTTGTAGACACCATGTGCATAATTAGAGTTGCGTACTTCTGTGTTGTCAACATGACAACTCAAAGAGGTGCACAAACTCCTAAGTGTCTCATAAAAGGAAATAATAAAATAATGCAAAATAATAAAATAATGCACTAACCTAAGTAAACTTAAGTGTAAATAGTAAATACCTATTTACACCAACAACCCCCCTTAAGTGCAACTTAGGGGAATGCACTTAAGCTCACTAATGCATAATGGGTCCCGGGTACAAGGCCATGTTAGGTACCCATGTACAAAAGCAATGCTAAGAATGATGCAATGCAATCTCTCATAAAGCGAAGGAGGGAAAACCTCATGGAAAAAACCCTCCTCCAAAAAGAGAGATAAGTACAATAGAGAAGAAGAGAGAGAAGAAGACTTCATAAGAGGAAAAAATCCCTCCCATAAGAAGAAGAAGAGAGAACTCAAGGGACTCCCCTTTCTACAACATCTTGCACCCACAAGAGATCTCGCAAATGAGTATACTTGACCTCGGTGAAGGGTTTGGTGAAGATATCAGCGAACTGCTCTGCTGTAGGACAGTCTTGTAGTGTAATGATCTGCTCATGTATAAGCTCTTTGATATAGTGCATATGAACCTCAATGTGCTTTGTTCGCTGATGCTGAGTTGGATGCTTAGAGATTTCAATGGCACTCTGATTGTCACAATGAATAACTGTAGGCTTAGGTACATCAAATCCAAACTCCTCCAAGATGTGCTATAACCAAAGAGCTTCTGTAGCTGCATTGACAGCTCCTCGATACTCAACCTCTGTGGAAGAAAGAGCAACATTGTTCAGCTTCTTACTTTGCCAACAAATAGGGCCTAGACCAAGGTGAGAGATGTACCCTGAAGTGGACTTGCGAGAATCTAAGTCCCCTGCATAGTCTGAGTTTGTGTATCCAATCAACTGAAGCCTTGTACCTGCTGCACAATGTATCCCATGTGTATGTGTACCCTTGATGTAGTGCAAAATGCGCTTGGCAGCCTTCCAATGAAGCTCATGAGGTTTTTGCATAAAACGTGAAACCATGCCAATTGCAAAAGCAATATCAGGGCGTGTATGTGTCAAGTAGATAAGGCTCCCAACTAACTGTCTGTATAATGTCACATCAACAAGTGGAGTGGTACACTTTGCTTCTAGCTTGACACCTGATAGGAATGGAGTAGGAGCAAGCTTGTAGTCACTCGTGAAATCGAGAAAGAAAGTCAAGAGCATACTTGGGTTGTGAAAGTGTAATCCCTGCTGAAGACTATGTGATCTCAATGCCAAGGAAGTAATGTAGCAAACCCAAGTCTGTCATGGCAAATTTGTCCTGTAGAGAGGTCTTGACACTGGCAATGATGGATGAAGTGCTCCCTGTAATGATTAAGTCATCAATATAAAGCACTAATATCAAGTGAGAGTCATCTTTCTGAAGAATGTAAACATTTGAATCAGAGTGACATCTGGTGAAACCTGCTGAGAGGAAGGAATCCATTTTGGCATACCAAGCCCGAGGAGCCTGCTTTAGACCATAAATAGACTTCTTCAATCTGCAAACCATAGTAGAATCCTGTACGAACCCCTGTGGCTGCTCCATATAAATTTTCTCATGAAGGTCACCATTCAAAAAAGTGCTCTTAACATCCATCTGGTGTACAACCCAACCTTGAGCTGTAGCAATTGCTAATGTCAGGCAAATGGAGTTCATCTTGGTGCAAAAGTCTCTGTATAGTCAATACCTGGAACCTGTTAGAAACCTTTGGCAACTAGTCTAGCCTTATGCTTATTCACACTTCCATCCGCTGCAAATTTGGTTTGATAGATCCACTTACATTGAACCACTTTTTTTCCCTTAGGAAGGGGAACTAAGTCCCATGTGTTATTGTTCATCAATGAATTATATTCTTCCTCCATAGCCTTATCCCATTCTGGAATCCCTGATGCTTCCTTAAAAGACTGTGGATCTGAAGCAATGGCTATATATGCTTGTGGAAATGACTTGTGCTGTGACCTAGTCCTCCGAGTGTTTGAAGGATTTCCTTCTAATGAACCTGCTACATCAAGAGTTTGTTGTGCCTATTTACCGTACAGGTAAAGAAGTCAACACATACAGACAATAATAGCAGAATAGTAGAATAATATTCGCAATAGTAGATGAATGATGATTTACAATGATCCCAGACGGGATATAAATACTACCGCCGAATCTTCCTGAAGGAGTCCGTCGGCCACAATTATTTTATCCGCTACAAACTATTTACTGTCGGACCGTCGGCTACAGAATACAGAAACACTGCCGCACCGTCGGCTACAGAAACACCACTGAACTGTCAGCTACAGAAACATCGCCGGACCGTCGGCTACAGAAACACTGCTGGACCGTCGGCTACAGAAACACCGCCGGACCGTCGGCTATAGAAACACTGTCGGACCGTCAGCTACAGAAACACTGCCGGACCGTCGGCTACAGAAACACTGCTGGACCGTTGGCTACAGAAACATCGCCGGACCGTCAGCTACAAAATACCGCCGGAACCATCCAGTCGGCTGACACCATCCCCCCCAAAAAGAAAAGTCGTCTCCTGACGACTGACAAAATATCTGAGACAAATTAACAAAATACATTAACAAAGTGACTACAACAAGAGAAATCTGCTTCTGTCACATCACTTCCACATTCATCCCGTTACATCTGTAGCCTCTGCTAACACAATACTGTCTCCTCAAGCTGACCTTGATAGCCACCTGTGCTGCTTTCTCTGTTTTCAATTCCTCGGTACCCTAAGCCAAGTGTCGCTGCACTGCTTCCAACTGGATGATCAGCTCCTCCCGAGCTCTCTACGCATCCACCAAGACAGCCTTACAGCCAACACCTGCTCCCACTGCCTCTGGTACACAGAAAGTCCATGCCTGCAGCAGCTTCAACTCTTCTCAACTGGTTAGATTCCCACGACTGATATCCGCCACGACGGGGTCGAGGGGCAGCGCCCTCGCGGAGGGGCGCCGCCAAGACCAAATTAGCACTTCGAAACCCACACAAAAATGCACGGAACACACCATTTCTGTCATTATCTGCCGATTCTGCACTCTTTCTAGCAACCACGGATGTGTCCCCTTCCCTTTGGCATCATCTGTCACTCATTCTGAACAACTTGATTTTGTCGTCATTTTTTTTTTTTTTTTTTAATTAATTTTTTAATTATAGTTTTGCCTCCTCCGCCCATTACAGAAGGTCTCACCCCGCGAGGGAGGAAAAGAATATGCAATAGAGTGAAAACGGAGCAGCAAGTGGTAGCGGGAACTATGCATCAAGGAACTGCAGGATTTCCAACCTTGCCGATCAGCTTCCTCGGTGTTATGGGAAAAGAAAAATGTCGCAAAGCCAAACCCGCGGCCAGGAAAGGAACTCCGCAGCTTAAGCTGCTTCCGCGAACAGAGTCTTTGATCTGAAAAATGGATCTAGACTATTTGCAGTATTGAATGCTTAAATAAAATCAAATTAGCGGAAGTCTTAATGCATTTATACATAAATGAAATTATGCATCAAAACTTAAGGTGAGAAACAGAATTGAGAGAGAAGAAGATAAGAAGATGCAAACAGAGTTTGATTTCGGAGTTCGTCACAAACGTGACTACGTCTCCGGGTCCGCTCCAATAGAGTGAGACCGATCCGTTTATTCTCCAAAATCAATTACAAATGCACCAAGTCCATTCCTTCGAGCACTTCAGTAGAAACAAAACTCCGATGTACAAGAATGGCTCAAAATCTCCTTACAACACCTCTCTATTCTCTCAAAATTTCACTAAGACCAATTTCTCTATAAGTCTCCTTCAAGAATTACAATAATTCTCCAACTTTTTCTCTTCTTCCCTTTCAAATACAAAATCACCTCCTTTTATACATAATTTTGACCCAAAAATGGCTTAAAACCATATAACCAACATAATAATTACATAGCCCCATTTTAAAACAAAATAACCCATTTTGGCTTTTATAATTATAAGCCTTACAAATAAAACTAACCCCAAAACCATGAAATCCCTATTTAAAACAAATAATCCCCTCAATATCCCTTTTAAAAAAATTAAATTAATTTTCCACCATAGAATTTAAGGGGTTTGTTTTAACCCATATCCTTATTTAGTTAGAGACAAGCGGGATTGGGTAAAGGTTAACTAAAGCCGCTACAAATATAAAACAAAACGCCATTTATAGTACAATGGTCATGCGAATTTGTAGGAGGCGGTCGGTTAAGAGTTCAACCCCCACCGACGACCTTTTTGAATGTTATAGCGGTTTTATTTATTTTGATTTTAAAAAGATTTGCTACTACTTTTAGCAAATGCATTGGAGGGCGCAGCGGCTAAATAGGAGGAGTTGCTTGAAAAAGGTTATGAGTTCGAATCTCATAATCAAATATTTTGGCGCCCAATTTTCAAAATGCCATGTCACCATGTTGACATCATGATGATGTCACTATTTTAAAAAAATTTGCCTCCAACTTCAAAGAAGCATAACTTCCACATATGAAGTCCGTTTTCGATGAAACCAACGCTGTTGGGAAACTCTCGACAAGATCTTTGATTTGAAACCCATTGTTGACCACTTTCAAGATGGTCCAATTTTTTCCCTTATCTAGCCCTCTGGTCTACCTATTGACCAAAACTTTGACTGAGCGTAACTTCTTCATTCGGACTCCGTTTTTGTCCATTCAAGTTGCATTGGAATCAAGACACTGAGATCTTTCTGATGGTGCAAATTCTGGAGAGAAATAAAACACTTCAATTTTCACTGAAAATATCCACCGGATCAGTCTTTCACATCCGTGCAAACTAAACTTCATTCTCCTCCTGTTTTGCCTTCATTTTATTCACGTGCTACATTCCGAACTCCGTGGACAAGGAAATTTGAAGCCCGCGGGACTTTTGTCCACCCGTGGACAGACTCTGCCCGCAGGGCTTTTGTCCACCCGCGGATAGACTCTGCCCGCAGGGTCCAATTTTTTTTTTTTTTAATATATTTTTTTTCTTTTTTTTTTTTTTTTTTTTTTCAATTTTACTTTTTTTTTTTTTTTTCTACACATCAAATGACAGAGGTACCTCCATTTTGCCTCCAGGCGTCATCATTCTGCAACAACAACGGAGTCAGCTGACCATCTTGTGACAGCGATGGAGTCTTCCTAGCACCATATATTTTGAATTCATATGGTCCAACCCAACTGCCCTTAAACTTTTTCACTTTGATTTCATTTTGACTGTCGTACGCCTTACATTTGTTCTGTGCCAACCTCGTCGCCCACTGTGCCTGCGGTCGTCGCGCAGCTGGATTATTTCCTTGCTGTCGGTGCCCTTCCACTAATTTTATGCTGCAGTGTGACCTTTTCTTTCCGTGCGGTCTATTCACCATGTACCGGACAGTGGAATCTTTCGTTTTTTTGTGTTCAAACTGTATGTTCTTCCCCTCAACTTCAGCCATAGCAGCTTTTCCTTCTTCCGCTTCCTTGCATTCCTGCAGACATTCATTTTCCTCCTTTTTCTCATCTTCGTCAACCCTTAGCATATTGCAACTCGGAAAGAGTTCGTAGTCTTCTATCTGCCAGTGGTAAAGGCCATTCACTGAGTCCAGGTCGTCGTCATTCGATCCTCCGTCAAGTCTCAATACTCCTTCTTCATCCGATTCCATTCTCCTCTTCCCTTCGTCATCACTCTCGCCTTCACTGTCAGAATCTGACAATGCTGTCTCCTCGCCAACCATTTGCGTGTGCAGGTCAATTATGAATCTTTTGCCTCCACGCTCCATTGATAGGGTATTGCGTTTCCAATCATGTTTTACTTTTGCTTGCACCAATCAATCCCGTCCCAGAATAGCATCATAGCCTTTTCTTTTTAATGGAATGACCACAAAATCCAACAAAAATGGTTGCGTACCAATTGTTACCGGTTGCGCTTTCAGAATTCCCAACAGTTTGATTCCATGTTGGTCTGCTGTGAGCAACTGAAATGTAGGTGGCCACAGCGTCAGCTTTCCCAACTTCTTCCAAGTATCCTCCGGTAAGACATTCACGCCGGACCCTCCGTCAACAATTCTCTGTCAAAACATTTCCCAAAATCCCCATCTCAACGATCGCCGGATGCCGTCCGGAGGTGAGTGCCAACAGCATTGGGTCTGTTGTCATTACTTCCCTACTATTCCTTCCTATGTCCTCCGGTGCTTTCGAAAACGGTGTATGATTCAGAATAGCCGTCCGTAACTGGGGCATTGTGAGAAGGAGGTCACTTATCTTGACCGGTATCTCCGTTTGTAAGATCTGTCGTACAATGCTTTATTCTGCGAAGTTCTTTGCCAAGGTGCCGGTGATGTCCTTCAACTGAGATGTTTCCGCCGACGGTGCCTTTGCAATGTCCGCCTGCACTTCCCCCACTTTTCTCTTTTCCTCTGCTTGCCTTCGTGTAATTGCCAGAACCTCCTCTACATCTGTGCCGACAGTGATCAAGTTTACTCCAGCCTTTGGACACTTGGAATCTTCGTGATCGCCGGGTCCGCACCATCTGCATAATAATTTTGGTGTGTTTGCCGCTGTACAATCCCGCGCAAAATGACCCCACAAATTACATGCCCAGCATTGAACGATTGGCCATCCGTTTGCATCATATTGAGTTCGACTTCGGCTCCCATTATTATTGTTATTGGTTGCATTGTTGTTATTTTGCCCTCTGCTATTATTCCTGTATCCTCCAGATGTAGCACCGGCAGTATTCATGTTTCCGCTACTACCCGACGGGAAAGCCTCCTATGTGAGAAACACCTGCGGAGATCCTCTTGTCTTCATGTTAAAGGGACAGTCTTTTGTTGAATGGCCCATGATCTGACAGATGTCACAAAATTGGTTCTTCGGACATGATCCTTTAGTATGACCGTTGGTCTTACATTCTGTGCACCATAATTCACTACCTTTTGGCTCTTTCTGCATATTTTTAAATTCCTTCATCATTCGAACCATATCCTTCTGTAAGGCACGAACCTTTTTGCTACTACCTTCGTCGTCGCTGCTATCATCTCCAGCAGATTTGTCATCATCAGAGTCAGAGGAGCTAGTTTTCTTCTTCTTTGTCTTCTGCGCACTTTCAAGGTCCAGTGCTCTGTTATAAGCATTGGCATATGATGACGGTGGCACGATTTTCATTTTCCTCCGCAACTTCGAGCGTAGGCCATCCACAAACCATCTTTTCTGCAATCCGTCTGCTGGCTTGCTTTCCATTTTGTTTACTAAGTCTTTTAATCTCCTGGCATAGACGCGGACAGTTTCGTGCTTCCCTTGCTTGGTATTGAAAATTTCCGCTACGATTTCATTATCATCCCGTAAGAGTTTAAATTCTGCCAAGAACTCCTTTTTAATGTTATCCCATGTATTCAGCTTCTGCGGATCCATATCCGAAAACTAATCAATCGCGACACCCCGTAGGGTTGCCGGAAATTGCCTAGCCCATTCGTCGGCATCTGTGATTCCATTTGCCCGCCAGATCGTCTCACATGTCTTACAATGTCGGAGGGGGTCGACTGTACCATCGCCTTCAAATTTCGGTAATTTTTCTTTGGGTCCCGCCATAACTCTGGAGGGCTGCACTCCTACAGTGGTCGGCACTCCCACACTGGCAGTCTGGACTCCCACACCGACAGTCTGTACTCCCACACCGGCGGACTAGTCTTCCACACTGGAAGTTTGCACTCCCACACCGGCGGTCTGCACTCCTACACCGGAGGTGTCGACAGCTGCGAACCTTGGTGAAGACGAAGGATCCTCCAAAATTGTTTCCCGCGGAAGTCTATCCTGGACGAAGAGGTCACTCCACGCTCGTGCTTTGTCGGCACTGCGAGCCGTGCGAGTTGATGCTCTCCCGTCTGAATTTTCTTCCCTCGGCGAACACAAATTCAAGAACTCCTCCCGTGCTTCTTCCACCAATTCCACCCGCTGCCAAGTCTCCTCCAACAATTCCTCCGCACTTCGGTTTCCGTCAGAAATCTTCTGGAATCTCCGTCGGCGTTCGGCTTGCTGTGCCAGAATTAAATTCTCTTGCGCAATACGGATGCCATCTTTTTCCTTCGTTTTATTCCAATCCTTGTTAAGCTGATTTGACATTAATCTTCATTCCTCCCACCTTCCATATTCATAAGGCAACGGCGCCAAATGTTTACCGTACAGGTAAAGAAGTCAACACATACAGACAATAATAGCAGAATAGCAGAATAATATTCGCAATAGTAGATGAATGATGATTTACAATGATCCCAGATGGGATATAAATACTACCGCCGAACCTTCCCGAAGGAGTCCGTCGGCCACAATTATTTTATCCACTACAAACTATTTACCGTCGGACCGTCAGCTACAGAATACAGAAACACCACCGGACCGTCGGCTACAGAAACACCACCGGACCGTCGGCTAGAGAAACATCGCCGAACCGTTGGCTACAGAAACACTGCCGGACCGTCGGCTACAAAAACATCGCTGGACCGTCGGCTACAGAAACACTGTCGGACCGTCTACTACAGAAACACTGCTGGACCGTTGGCTACAGAAACATCGCCGGACCGTCGGCTACAAAATACCGCCGGAACCATCCAGTCGGCTGACAGTGCCCAACGAGGTTTAGTGGAAGAGGAAGAAAGAGGAATGTCCTCAACTGTTTGTTGACCTGCGAAGGTGGTGTCCTAAGAGTCAAAGTTGGAGGAATCTCATCTTCCAAGTCATTGTCATCACTATGATCACTGCCCACGAAGGAGGAAGGAGGATTTGAAGAAGCCAAGCTTGGACATGTCTCTTCAAATTGAACACTCCTCTCATAAAAGATTTCATGCGCCTCTAGATCCATTAGTTTGTATGCCTTGAGATGATCAGGATATCCAACAAATATGCATGGTTTGCTTTGTGGTTCTAATGCCTTTCGCTTTTGTGGAGGTATCCTTGCCCATGCTGGACAACCAAAACTTTGAAGTGCTTAACACTTGGTTTTCTGCCACACCATGCCTCAAAAGGTGTTATTCCATCTAAGGCCTTATGCAGACTTCTATTTTGGATGTAGTTGGCACAGCACATGGCTTCAGCCCAAAACACTTGATCAAGAGACGTGTTGCAGCATACAAGTGGTCATTTTCTTAAGGGTTCTATTCTTTCTTTCAGCTACACCATTCTGCAGTGGCGTGTATGCAACTGAATGTTGAAGATCTATCCCCTCATGTGTACAAAAGTGTAAGTCTGGAGTTGACATATTCTCTGCCATTATCTGTCCTTAGGATCTTGATAGCTTTCCAGATTTTTTCTCATCTTGAGCTTTGAATGTGATAAAGTTGTCAAAGACTTCACTCTTATGGGCTAGGAAAAAAACCTGTGTACCTTGTAAAGTCATCAATAAATGTGACAGTATAGCAGGCCTTACCAAAGGATGGTATTGGAAGGGGGCCAGCTACATCACTATGAACCAATTCTAGAACAGTAGTTGCCTTCCAAGACTTCCCCTTGTCACATTCTTTTCGGGATGTTTACCTACTTCACAACCTGGACATACACCCTCTGCAAACTTGACTTGAGGTAGACCAATGACCATTTCCTTGCTGGTAAGTTGCTGAAGGTAGCGATAATTAAGGTGTCCAAATCTTTCATGCCATAGTTTACTTTGTGTGTTTGAATGAGTGAACAAGGCAAGAGATGTGGACTTAGGCACAAAATATGAGAAAGAATAAAGTCTAGTCTCATGGTTTGCATTTCCAACCGTCACCATAGAATCATCTTTGACATTTTTCACCACTACTATGTCGGGGAGGAACTCTACTTTGTTGCCACATCCATAATGAGTGATTTGATAGATGGAGAGAAGGTTGGTGCTAAGATTAGGAACATGAAGTACGTCCTTGAAGACGCCATTTTCCAACTCAACATTGCCTTTATCTTCTACTTCAACTTGAGTATCATTGCTCACATAGATGTAAGCTACATTTGATGGTTTCAATGAGGAAAATTGCTCCCTTGAAGCACCCATATGCTGTGTTGCTCCTGAATCAAGAACCCATTCCTCCGCATTGTTTGTACTTGCAACTAAAGCTTGTCCCTTGCCCTTTGAAGTGGATGAAGATCCCTTATCCTTATATGCATTTGGTACATCAATTTTGGGTTTCCTCATAATATTGACCAATTCATCAATTTGCTTATCTTTACACTCATGTTCATCATGCCCATTCCTCTTACAATAGGAACATGCTTTCTTCTCCTTTTTGTTGGAATTGTTCCCCTTTTGATTATTTTTGGAAGAAGATTTTCCTTGTTGTGAAGAAGAATGTTGAGTGGAAGAAGATTGATTTGAGGAAGATTGTTGTTTTGAGGAGGATTGTTGTGTGTTGTATTGTGGCTTAGCCTTCCATTGCTCCTGCTTCTTGTTGGAGTTTTTACCACTTGAATTACCTTCATTTGCTACCAAGGCTTTGTTTTTGGAAGAATTAAGAATTCCCATACCCACTAGATTGTCATGTTCTAAGATCAACATTTTTGAGAATTTCTCGAATGAAGGCTTTACATAGGCACTACCCATTGTCAATTTGTGTGTACTAAAGCTAGAAACAAAAGGAACATGTTCAGCTGGAAGATGAGTCGTGATGTGTTTGATCATCTTTCCATCCTTGATGGGTTCACCACAATCCTTCAGCTGTGTCCTATACATTTCTACTTGGGTAAGATAGTCCTTGATGGTGTCGAAATTTCTAGGATCCAACTTGAGAAGTTTATCCTCTATGGTGTAAGCCATATCTTCATCTACTGTCCCATACAAAGCTTCAAGTTTAGCCCAAACCTCTATTGGATCTGTAAGCTTCCTCATGTGAAATTTGACAAGATCAAAGATGTTTTTCAACAAGGTTCCTAGGGCCATTTCTCGTTTGGATTCTCAGTCTTCCTTCCGAGCTTTATCAACATCAGCAGGAGGTTTCTTTGCAGCACCAGTGACATAACGCAATAAACCTTTTTCTACCAATGGCTCTTTAATGTTTTCTTTCCAAGTAGCATAATTATGTGGAGTTAACTTTGAAAAAAAACCCATGATGCAAGAACACAAGATCAAGAAGACACAGTACATAGTACACATCCCCCCTTTTCACTCAATTAAAACATCCCCCCCCCCAAATAAATAATTTTGGCACTTTATATATAGTGCGTTTACAATGGGTCACTTGCCAAAATGGACAAAGTGGGCTTTCTGATTGTGCTGATTACAACCTTTGTATAGAGTACAAATCTGAACCTTTACAATGTAGCTCAAAAATACAACAATTGTGAAGCAATACAATGCAAAATAGGACCTATCTCTAAAAGTGGTATTTTTGTCCAAATAAGACTACAATCTGATTGTAGATCTGAAAACTAGATGAAAAAATATACATTTTCAAAAAAAAACGGAACCTGAAAGGGAGTCCAGATGAGCCCGTACGATGCATTTGAAGTTGCAAAAAACAGGATTAGGCAGGTATAGTCGCCAAAAAATGCTTATACTGATAAATCCATGCACTAAAACCAGAAAACAGTGACACCACTACAAAATTCAGGAAATTTTACCCAAAATCAAAAAAAATTGCACCTGATCTGGAGTCCAGATGATTGAGTTATGGCCGTTTGAAGTTGGGCTGCCAAATCAAAACTGCATCTGAAGAGAGGTCTGCAGAGGAAAACACTGTGTTAAATTTGACATTCAAATGACCGTCGCAACAATACAAAAATGCCTTGGTCTGACAGTCAAATGGCTATCAATTTTAGCATAGTAGTTTGCTAATGTCAGCATTTGTGCAAGCCCTTGCTGACCTATTGATGATGCCACCCGTACGGTTGCTGACGTGGCATGTATGGATTGTACAAAAATTCCAATGTGTCAGATGACGTGGCTGCTGACTATATTATACACGTGGCGTATGGCAAATGAGTTAGCAATCTGACATGGCTGGCTGACGTGTACTGCTCGGTGTACGGTGACGACGTGTCCACGGGTGAGGTGGCTCTGTCATCTTGTCTGTGTGGACGAATTGGCTACAGCCACGTGTCACAGGCAGGGTCTATCCACGTGGCTCATGAATGTTGCCGCGGCAATTAGAATCGTGCCACATGGAGGTAGGTTTACAGAGCTGCATGGTTAGAGAACGCCATGCAAACGGACGTCGGAATCAAAAAAGCGGTCTCGGGGTTTGAATTAACGGCGCCCGAAGGTTGAGCACAGCGGCCGCTAGGAATGTTTTTTTCGGTGGGCAGCTTTGAAAAAACTACAGGTGGGCTGAATGTTTTAGTCCCACATTCCTTGGAATGGGGAAGGCGGACTTCCATATAAGCAAAGGGCCGCTATTTTAAAATAAAACAAGCGCAAGCAACGGTTGCAAGTGTGAGCCGCCAGTTTGTGGTTGTGCCTTTGGTGGATTTGATCGAAATATTGATGAGAATATTCTGTGCACTGTTATATGTTCGCTTGTGTGATTAAACCTGCGAATAATAGAATTATACTTGTAGAATAATACCTGTGGACTGTGGAATATTCCGCACTGCTTAGGGCCGAGGTGTGATTGCCTGGTGCCTGGGCAAAAAAATAAATTTCTCTGCCTAGGTGCCTAAAATCGAAAAAAATAATTCTGAAAAAGCAAAAAAATGCAAAATTAATGGATTCGAAAATCAATTAATCAAATTGAAAAAGGACCATACCCAAATTTGCAAATCGAACCTTCGGGTTCCGATTTGCAAAAATTTTTTGCCTCCCGGTTGACTATGGCCTAAAATAGGCAAATTTATAGTCAATCTTCACCGAATCATCTCTCCAAACGCAATGGTGAGGTCCACTTCGGCTCTAGATGCTCCCAATTGCCGCTGATGCCCCGGATCTGAATCGGTTCTCTTAGTGAAATGAAGCAATGAGGTCTGTAATGGCTATGTGATGAGTATCTCCCTCTGCTCTAATACCATGTAAGAATCCACCTTAGGGCAAAATTCACCCAAGACCAAGCAACTCAAAACACAAACACAAATTAGACCAGAGTATGATCAGAATAACTATATAGTATTCAATACAATGTACAAGTACACTAGGAGTGCCTGAATATAAAGGCCTCTGAGATGCATCTAGAATGCCTCGGAATCAACATCATGATAAGTCCTCCAACCAAGCACATGTCCACTAGATATGGGTTATCCTCCATTAAGCACAAAAGTAAGTGCGATGATGAGAGGATAAGCCTACAATGGTGTGACACGCAAATTAGTGTTGTAGACGTGCTAAATTAGGAGTGCGAAAAATTGTGTTGTCTACATGACAACTCAGTGAATGATACGAACTCCTATGTTGTAGACACCGTGTGCATAATTAGAGTTGCGTACTTCTGTGTTGTCAACATGACAACTGAAAGAGGTGTGCAAACTCCTAAGTGTCTCATAAAAGGAAATAATAAAATAATGCACTAACCTAAGTAAACTTAAGTAAAGTGTAAATAGTAAATACCTATTTACACCAACACTCATAACTGGACAAACCATACCCATTAGATAGTGCACCTCTATCTTAGTTCTCACCTCGTGCCTTTATGCTAGTTTGGTGAGTTCGTTAAACGATAATTGAGCAAATGGGTTTCCACACTAACTATTTGAAATGCCTTTCAAGATTGTCCCCTAGTGCTGTTTCATGCATTCAAATGTTTCTGAGAGCGAAATTTTTTAAAACAAAGTAAAAAAGTTTTAGAATGAATTGCTTTGAATGTGTTGAGATTATGGGGAGGTGGAGCTAGTGGCAGACCAATGCCTATATCTAGTTGGGCAACTATATTATTGAATTCATACAAAGACATGTAACAACTATGATCAATAGTGGCACCTTAATGAAGATTGCACAAAAGATTATGATTTTCATAATGCACAAGTAAGCTAGTTTCTCTTTTATACATTAGAAAAGATAACAAATATTTGTAGAATATTAGATGACTATACATTGTAACCCTTGAATAAACTCATAGATTGCTTTTATTGCTTTGAAAAATACTCCACACAAGTTCTACTAATTTTTTTAGTCTACTGGCTGGCTAACTAATCAGATGCACATCTAGAAATGCATGCCATGCACAAGGAAACACTTAGCTAAGGTTGAGTCTACCTTATCACTCACTTTTAAAAGATTACAAAAAGTGATTTCAAATTTGAGACGAATCTAGATCCTTACAATATAATATAGTTATACCTAGAGTTGGGAAAACCTATAGTTTCTACTAAGCCGATTCTTTCTACTACAAGGTTCCTTAGTTTTTCCTTTTTTTCATCCTCCAAGAAGGCCTGAAGGCCTGAATTTAATTTGCAAGTCCTTTGATAGGTACCTTTTGGATGACATCTATATCCCTTGGGGGTCACTTTCCTTTATGCATGCTACAAACTGAGATTGAAAGTACTTGTAAGACGTGGAGAATGTTCTTCCTTGTCCTGTGAATGGCCAGTTGATTTATGTTGGTTGGGCCCTCAAGTGCAAGGATCTTTTGGTAGATGAAAGGTCATCTACTACATCAACGGTGTTCACAACGTATAGGAGAAGGGGTTGCAACATTTAACCAGACAGCATTTTGCAACTCAAAGCTCAATAAAAATATCCATCTTTAAAATGGTGAAAGCTTTTCACATTCTCTGAACCTGGACAGAGATTCAACATGTTCAAGTACCTCCAACATTTCCAAGGTTTATTTTTTGCCTTTCCTTTGCCTTGTAATAACATGTAGTGTATTCTAAACCCATCGGCTAAATTAAGGAATTGTGGGCTAGCCAACACTAATATTTGCCAGGTCCATTCTCTTCTATTTTTTGCATGTTGGTGTATTTTTTTGGCTTTGAACCTGTTGGTGATTTGATGAGTACATAAACCTATGCACTTGTCAACACCATTGATTGCATGCCACTTTCTTGAACTTGTTGGCCTTTTGAAAGAACTTGAACCTCTTCAACTCCACATTAACCAATTACAAACTCTTAGGATTGGGTGATGTCACCAAGATAGGGGATGTGAAGAAAATAAATGTGAGGATTATGGATAGAAGGAAATGGGGAACTTAGATTAATCAGAAGTAGGGCTCAATGCATGGTAAGAAGAAAAGATTAGGAACCAAACATTTAGCTGTGAGTTTCTCTTGGAGGTTTAGGCTCTAAGGAGAGGACAATTGAAGGAAAAATTGGGTGTTGAGGGTCAAAAGGAACTCAACACTAGGGATCATGATAAGAAGAGAGTCAAGGTATGGGTCTTGAGAGGGACCATTGTAATGTCCCCTTTTTAGCATTCATAGCATGATGTTGTCGTTAGCCTATTTTCCCACGGTCCCGTAGGCTAACCAGGACATTAAAGGGGCTTAGAGGCCATTTGGCCTATATAGTTTCAGTTGTAGGTCTTTTTGAGGGGTTTTGAGGCAACTTTGGGCGTACTTACTATTTATAGTAAGTCATCTTGGACATGGGCAGACATCCAGTGGCAACGGTATGTCGATGGTAATTGTTTAAAAAATTGACAAGAAGACTTGTTTATCATTGATAAGATTTGTTATGCATTGATAAAGCTATTTTATAAAGTTAAATTTAAATATTTAACTTTATTAATGCATAGACTATAGTTTGTGGGAAATATTTAAATTAAAAGAGTCTCCTTTATTTTATAACACATTGGAGACATAAGTTACATAAAGGGAGTTATGTTTTATCCCACATTGAGAAAACGAAGGATGGAGCTCTTGTGAGAACACTATAAAAGAAATGGAAGAGCTTCTTTTATGCATGCTTGGAAATATCAAAAAAATTGGAAAATTTTCTAGAGATTATGTCTCAATAGTTTGAAGGATGGAATCCCTTCAAGCTGGAAATCTTGACACCATTGAAAGATATGGTCTTGAGATTCAACATTGTAGCAGTCCGAAAAAGAAAATACGAAAAAGCAATCCGAAAAAGCAATCCGTAAAAGCAACTCAAAAAGCGGATCCGAAAAAGTAGTCGAAAAAGCAAATCGGAAAAGAAAAGCAGAAGGGGCAGCATTGAAGGAAATTATTACAGCCATCTACAACCAGGTTCTTCTGTTAGTATTGCTTTTTAGGGTGTTATAAGCTTTCAGCTGTAAGTGTGCATTATACCAGCATTATCATTTTGTAATCCATGTAAATGCCAAAGTCTTGGCCATATTTCATGAGCATTGTAATTTTCATTGCAATTAAGAAGATAATAGTTGCTGGTGTCATTTAAGCAATTTAATATCATTATTTATCAGCTAGTTAGTTTGCATACCAACTGTTTGTAAAAATGCCAGTTGTCTGTAGGTGTTCATTTCTTATGCTTGGATCATATATATGCACTAAATATTGTCAAAATTAGTAGCACACTCATGTTAGGTCATTGTGTAGTCCATTGTAGTCTTCTAGCACAAGATTTTCATTGATGCAAATTGTAAAAAAAGTCATTTGAAGCTAGCTGAAATACTATATCAGTCATACGTCCCTTGCATGTGAATTGTTTGATGAAATTCCTTGAGCTTTCATCAGCATTTTTTGAGGGCAGATTTGAGGAGGGTTATTACAGTGGTATCAGAACTTGCCTGCAAAGTGTTTGACGAAATGTCAAACAACTAAAGTATAAAGAATTTTGGTGTTTGAAGGAGTTATAACCTATTGGGGTTATTACAACCATAGACCTTGGAATAAAGAGAATAAGTCTCATAGTTGAGAGTTCAGAGGGATTTGGGCCAAGAGGAGTAGAAATGAAGAATCCATGAGGAATAGATCTGGAGAGGGAGTTGGGACTAAAGAGTGAAGAAGGAACAAAGACAAAGAGTTGGAGTAGAGTGGGGATTAGGTGTGGGAGGGACTAAGAATCATGGGACTGCAGAACAAGGGAGCATGAGGAGCGGTGGACTTGGAACTATGGATTGGTGCCAAAGTTTGGGGTTAACTTTAGAGTCTAACACTTGAGGAAGAAAGGAGAATAGGGTTTGTGTATCTCAGGGTTTAAAAACTATGGGACAGGGAACAAAATGAGGATGGGAAATTCAAGAGGACTTGGCAGGTGAGATTTGGCATTAAACTCCAAGGTTCCTCAGTGACTTCAATATGACCGATAGGGGAGATCATAAAATGAGAGTGAGATTGAGACCTACATGGGGAAAGGGAGCTTTGGGATAAGAAGGGAGAGGGTCAAAATATTGGGCAAATTTGGAAACCAAGGACTTGATTCCAAGGTCCAAGGTCCTTCCATAGGCTTGAGACCTAGCAAGGAGAAAATAAATAAAGTGAGAGGTGAAGAGGTTGGGTTTTTGAGGGAAATGGGAACTAGAGGGAAGGAGTGTAATTTTACAATGAAGGGAAGGAAAGCATGGGGTCGAGGTTTTGGAGGTTGAGGGGAACAAGATACTAGTACCTAGGAAGGTGACCTGCAAAACACTAGCAGAAGAAGAAGCTTAAGGGAAATGGTTAAGGTTTTGAGGTTGGGAATAATGAGGAAATGGTACTTTTGGAAGTGAAACTCCAATAGCCCAAAATGCTTAGGAATTCAAACACAAAATACGCAACATGAATTTTATCTTTGACCAAAGAAAACCACAAAACATGAAAGAACCACTTGAAATTTCTTTGATTGGTTATTAGTGGTGGGTAAGTAGGGCAAGTGCACACCAAGAGACAAAGCCAGTTTTGTAAATTTGTGGCCTTCCAAATTTGGGTACCAACACAATCATCTAAACATGTTGGTACAATCTATTATCTTCTACAAATCGATTTGGCCTCAAGAATGCCTAAGAGTCAGATCATCTCACAAGAAGTTTTCTTTTCTTTTCTTTTTTTAATTTTTAACTTTTCATTTCACAGAAAGTTAAGAATAAAAGCAATAAGAGAGGTACAACTGCTGCTTCCTTTGTTCTCATGGCTTTGTGCCTGATTAATCAGAGGTTGAGTGATTACTTTGTGCTTTTATTTACAATTCATACAACCTGATCCCATAAATTAAAGAAACACCATGTCAAAATTTAAGCTCCATTGAGAATTTGCTGCGTTAAAATATAGTTATACTATTTAAGAATCAAAGTTTCCTTTTTTGCTTCATTGCATTGGTGTGAAACTTTTCTTAGTGATTGAGTTGTGACTAGAGTTTCATTCTGTAAGCGCTGATCATGAAAATCAAAAAGCTTCTATTACATTGCATATTGAAGGATTACCAAACTTATCATTCTTTTGTGACTCATTTAATGCAAGGAGATTACCATTTGAGCAAGGAAAAAATGAATAGGAAAGAAAGACTTGATGCATAAATGCTGAATGGAATACACCAATTTTACAATCTTATAGTAGGAACAACCATTTAAACATATTGGCACACTCTGATATGCACCTTCAGATGATTTGGCCTCAAGAATGTTAATTGTCTCATCTTATAAAAAGTGAGAACACATAAACAACAGAGCTGCTGTTAAATCCATTATCTCCATGGGTTTGTGTCAGATTAATCAGCCTTTGAGGGAATGCTTCTGCAGTTTGCACCACCCAGCCCCATAAATTAACGTAATGTCAGAATTTTACCTTCCATTGAGAATTTTTTACGTTCAAAGGTCTTTTCTGAATCAAATTTTCCCTCCTTGATTCATTGCCTTGGTGGGAACCTTTGCACATGGATTGGGCTATGACTTAATCAAAGTTTGATTATTTTTACTTGGTCTTAAGAATACTTTAATTACATTGATTATTGAAGGATTGTTTAGTCAAATGTGCATGCAAGTCATAAATAATTAGTTCACTTCTGTCACAGAATGAAAGAGAACATGATATACTTAGCACACTGAGGTTTCTGCAGTCGTTTGAATCTGAACATGGGTTTCTAGATTGTTTTGGTGCATAGAATGCTGATTCAACATGAATTAATAATATTATTAATGTTTGAGGTTGCACTCTGCAAATTTGCAAATCATTAGAAGATCGTGATATTTATTTTTGTGATGATAGGTTGTGTATTGCACCATGAGATATCGGAGATTTAGAACAGTTTGAATCAGCAAATGAAATTACTAGTTGTACTACAAAAAATTGCTTTTGTAACCTACTTCCAGAGAATATGATCTCTCAAAACCTCATTTGGCAGTAATTACAGTCCGGAGTTATTTTAGTCAGTGAAATATTGTTTTTTCCATTCTTTGGGTTACTCATGCACTAACCATTTCTGGACCCGTGGGAAACTTGCTTTCCCCCTGCATTTCTCTAGGTACCTTGAGCTCATTTAATTAAAAGTAGAATCTGGAACCGGTGTTTTCTTGCTTGAGTTATGCTGATTATGGATCATGGGTTGTGATCTGAAGTGCTTATGTTTAAAAGTTCATTACCCTCAGTTTTTCCAAAAGCTCTGCAAAACAAATAAATGCTAATTAGTAACAATATTGTACCTTAATGCATTTGTTATCTCTTTTCTTGATGTTTTGCGCAAAATGAAAATTGGAATTATGAGAGTCTTTGAGATCAGTACCTTCCCTTGAGGGGACATCAAATGATACGATTAAAAGGTCAAGGAGAAACCTCAAATCGGACCGTAGCACTTTCAAAATTTAGTGTGGAACTTCAACTATAAGCTTGTTAATATATTCAAGGTCCTATATTACTGAGAAGGAGGGGGCAACAGTAATCCACCAACTTCAAACTCAAATCACAACTTATCTAACTAATTAACCAAAACCAAACTTATCATCTATTCATTCATGCATCCATTCATGTTAACTTGCGAAACTTAATCATAAAGAAACTCATAAAAGCATCCACATAAGTAACACAATAACACATAGACTTTTATAGTGGAAACCCTTGGCCAAAGGGAAAAACCACAACAGGAATCGATACCCACAAGTATTTTGCACTCTTTTTTAAGTGTGCCCAGTTAAGAGCTTAGCCCTGTTAGAAGCTTACAATAATAACTGGTTAAGAACAAATCCTGTTAGGAGTCACCCGGTCAAGGGATTTACCTCTAGCCCTATTAGAACTTTTACTCTATTAGGAGTAACTTTAGGAAATGATTTTCTAACTCAAATTAATGAGCCTCCCGGTCAAAAGAATTAACTTCAGATCCTGCTAAAGATCCTGCTCAGAGCGTTAAAAGTGACCTTGTTAGAGGCTTTTAACTTGTCAACCTATTAGGATTAACTAAGTAGAATGATCTGGAAATAACGCTTCAGAATTGCTTGAACAAATTATTTACAATTCACCATCTGCATCTCCTCACAGACATTCAACTATCAGCTTGATCACACAACCCTTGTCGATCACAACCACTTCCATTGATAACTCCACACCACACTTGCAAGACAACTCTCTGCTATATACATATACTTTTCATCATCAGGTAAGCCTAACCCTAGACGTGTTACCCATGGAAATCAAACACATGGAAATCAAACAACGCTTGACCAAACTGTGTTACACAACCCTAATCCATCATTAGTTGTTACCACACGATCAACATATTCCATCGCGCATCAATCTAACATCACACATCTGCCCTTTTGATTTTTCCAACAAACAAACACAGTTCCAAGAAATTTCATTGCACTCTTCAATGTATAACTGATCCATCAAATCTCTTTTCTTCCACGTCATTGCCACAACATCAATCACAACTCACCAACTCAAAAGATCTACTAGAAACGTCCTACATGTTACCGGTTCAAGATCAAACATAAATATTCAACATGTTCTTTATTTTCCTTGAACTTTGTTCAATCGATCCAAAACAACCAAATCAAACATAACTTTGGCATTGATCCAACAACTTAGTAAACTTCATGAATCCTGGATTTCATCACTTGAGACAACACAAATTGGATAAACCAATTAAATCATTCACTAACTATCATAAACTGACCAACCAATAAGATTGTTTTGCTTCAATCATTCATAACTCACTCAATATTGATGTACAATGCATAAAATTACAAATTTAGCAACTAGGGACATCTCTGAGTCTACCATACCAACAGTGCACACTAACTCATCATACAAATCAACGACACATTCGATTTGTCACCTGCACAGTAAGAGCTTAAATTCCTGATAAACATTTCACACAAACTATCAAGGTGACATCAATGAAAACATAATAACTGATTCAATCATCATCAAACATGTAATTCAAGACATCATCAAACTCTCCTATCAACTCTTGAAGACATCTGCATCAGTTATTCCAACAAAGCTTCGGTATTGGAAAATGCATAAGCATCAAATCTCTACCTTGTACACGTTGAATAAAGAGTTAGCTTATACAAATTACAATTCTTATCTAATATACATTTCTGATCTTAGACCAAGAAGAAATTTAAACTTTAGAATTCCAACAAAAGTCTCTTGTTAGGATTAGATGCTTCTTTTGTTGGAAAATGAGTCATACCTGAACCAAAGATGGACCAGTCACCAAGAGGGTCTGTCGCTCAATGATAGAGCACCCCAGTAGCAAAAGGAAGGTCCTACATTTGACTCTTAACTGATTACGGAAAAGTTAACATGGTATCAGAGCCTAGGTAAACAGAGCTGGGCCATGCTAGAATCCCTAATCACTTTTTTGTGTGGCTCAAGGTAGGGCATTGGAAAATGAGCCATGCCTGAACTGAAGATGGACCAGCCACTACGAGGGCCAGCACCCCAGTAGTAAATGGAAGATCCTAGGTTCAACTCCTAGCTGTTGTAAGAAAAATAACTTCTTTCAATGGTAATTTGTTTTTGTTTGTATAGTTTTATTCTGCTCATTATTAAATTCAAAGTACAATCAGTTAGAATCTAGACTCATTAAAGATGTAGAAAGCAGGGTATCACTTGAAAGCTTAAATTGATATGCAATTGATGGTGAATGTTAAGTTGAAAAAGTTAGTTGCTCTACTTTCCAAATTGCATTCTCAGCCCATCCATTTGAACACAAGCTGTATATCTTTGCATGTATGTAAAGTGTTTAAAGGTGAAATTCACAACTTCATTCTTCAGAATATGAATCCTCGAACCACAAGACCAAGCTGTGTAAGTAAAGAAGTTCCCACTGTTATCAATGATCAATCACACACACTGCGCTACTAATTTGCCATTGAAGTCTATGCTGTAAAGACAAAGATTTGTTGTGACTGGAACTCGTAAAATCGCACTTGTGATGTGGATCCTACAACAGATGACAAAACTAGGTTTTTCACTAACACTCATAAAATCACTAGATCCTTCTTCCCACAAATGGACAACCTACTTACAATATCATACTTCTTATGTCATAGAAATGCATTCCAGTGCAAGCTTTACGTGATAAGAGTTACATCCCATAATGAAATGCTTGCACTCCTTAAGCAACCTGAAGAACGATGTTTGGAACAAAATATTTAACTTGTGTATTGCAGTGCTAGAATAAGTTTTCTTAAGACTGCTGATGCCTGAATTCGTAGCTGTTTTTTTGGCAGGTATTACAGTTTTGTGGGCTTTGGCTGCTGCTCTGGTTCCTGCAATGCAAAAGGGAAATGATGTTGCCAGGAACCTTCACATAGCCTTAAATGCTCTCAATGTTGTACTCTTTATTTGGCAAATACCAACCGGCATTGACATAGTTTTGAAGGTTTTCGAGTTTACAAAATGGCCTTGAAGACGATTGTATAAAAAATGTACATCAAAATCGATTGAACAATTATTACAACATTTATGTTCTTACAGAACATTTCCTCAAACTTTAATAGTTCGGTTTCAGTTTTGAAACTGTAGATTTTTTATTTATTTGTTTTATATAATTCTTTAATTTATTTTATATTGTCTATCACAATAGCTGGCAATTTTGCATCTAATTAGAAGGTAGCTAGACAGTTTTAGCTGGTTTATCAATGTTTCATTATTAGAATAAGACATATGTTTCAGATCAACTTGTTTTTAGCATTTGTAAATAGCTTTGTTTTGTGGGTTTCTTATTTTTATTTTAAATTTAAGAATTTTTTTTCATTATTTCTTTATATATATTTTTAGTTGTTTTTAAAAAAAAATTATTTTAAAATTGAAAAATGATAACATCCACCAATAAAAATAATTAATTCATAATTAATTTTGAATAATGATTAATATTTTAGTCTTTTAAATAATTAATAATTATTAAAATAAAAAATTAATTACTAATAATAAATATATTTGAGCATGTTAATAATGTTTGGTACTCTTCTTCTGAAGTTGGTGTTTGGTACACTATAAATGAATTTAGAGTGTCCAAGAGGGTGTCCAAGTTGCATGTAGAAGAGGACTCCCTTATCATCATTAATGTAGTTATTAAAGGCTCACTAGATGTTTGACATCTCCAAAACTACATTCTAAACATCAGACAAGAACTTCCCATTTTGGAGGATTCGATAGTTACGCATATTAGAAGGCTTGACATTAGGAGCAAACTGAATCTCCAACTGGTCTTTAAATTTGGGCATCAATAAAGTGGTGATAGAAGAATTTGCAGAGTTAGTTTTTCTTGAGGACTAAATGGACAATGTGTAACCTTTTTTTCAAAAATCATTGGAAATATGAGATTGGTTGTCAGTGTTGTTTTAAGTTGGTTGATCTTCGCGCATTTCAAATTAAATTGAATTCATTTGTTTTATAAGATAAACTTAATTTTTTTACACCAACGGACAGTGAGTGCATTTAGCAATGTTTGCCTCAATAAATGAGCCAACGGGATATTTTTACCTCTTCGTAATGAGGTTCTTGCAATTTTTTTCCCATTTTCTAGCTTATCAAGTCGTTCATTTCTCAAGACAGAGGAAAGTGTTCTTGGATCTAAAAATTGAGAAAAATAGACTTCATTTCATGTGACTGAAGTGTACCAGCAAAACCTATTTTATGGTAGAGCCACAAAACAATGCATGTCTGGTATGTTCTCCTTCAAGCATAAATTTCTTGCAGAGATTGTGATGAGGGTTAGGGGTGAAACGTTTTTTGAGGTAAACAAAAAGCAAGGTTTAGGTATGTTAAGACCAAATTGGTTCCAGCCAAGTCAAGGGTTGGAATGGATGAAATTCTTCATTTCTCAATCCAAAAGTGGGATTGTAGATTAGAGAGATGAAATTGAGGATTGAAAGAATTGTAGGAACATATTGTGTTCCTTTTGTATGGAGGTTCACAAAAGGCCAAAGACATGCACAATTTAAAGAGAAGTGTGGGAAGGGTGGTATATGTTCAAAATGTTGGTTATGATGCATGTGCTTGATGAAGAAGTAAAAACAATGCATAACATGGTGCATTGGAGTCGTGTTGTTGAAACATCCATGGTTAGAAGTTTACAAGCCTGAGTCAAAAACCCTCATAGGCAAAGGGCAGATGAGGAATGACCCAAATAGAGGATTAATGCATTGATGTATGAGAGGATCAGAGGTTTCATCCCCATGTGCTTAAAGAGGAGAGACCACAAAGAAAAAACTAAGTGACATGGGTAAGGCAAGATATTTTTGTGTTTTGATTTTATTTTGAAAATGTAAAAAAGGAGAAAACAAAAACAAATTGTAACACAAATTTAGTTGGAGGTGATGGAAATTGATGGTTAAATCCTATAGAGGTAGCCTCCTTTATTTTTTGTTTTTGATCATGGGTAGTATGGTTGAAATTATGAGTTCTATTGGTTGGAAGCATAATCTCCTAGATTATAAGGTTTTGATTTCCTTTGGTGGTTGATGTACGGAGGATGACACCATGGTGGTTTTTTAAGTAGCGATGACCCTGTCTAATCAGGATGAAAATTTGAAAAGTTGAAGTCAAGGTTCAAGATTGATAGGAAGGACAATTCTTGGGCTCATGTGGAGCTTTCTATCCAATGACCTAGCGTTTCAATTTTGTCTTCAACCTTTTGTGTGTTACACTGTTGGTTGGAGATAATTTATAAGTACTCCTATCTATACACTAAACTAAGTTCAAGTTAAGAAAGGTACAAACAAAACCCCTTTTGATCTATGGTATGGGTATGTGCCTAATATCAATTATTTCAAAGTATTTGGAAGCAAGTATTACATATTGAAATATTTACGAAAAGAAAAAAATTGGATGCAAATAGTGATGAAGGTATATTCTTAGGACATTCCACTAAAGGCAAGGCATATAAGTGTTTGAATTATAGCACTAACAAAATTATGGAAAGTGCAAATGTTAGAGTTGATGAATTTGCAGAAAAGAATGAAGAAGAATACAAGAAAGAATCTGAAGACTACAAAATCTGTTGAAAATATTCAAGACTATGCTAAGTTACTGAGAAGGGAGGTGTGAATCAGTAACTTCTAAAACTTCAACGATATCAACTCTTAATCCAACAATCCAATTAGCATATAATCTGATCTAATTGCATGCATAAGAAACTGAAAACATGAAAGCATTCATAACACTATAACACAAAGATTTGATGACCCAGAAACCTTCCAAATAGAAAGTAAAACTAGGGTGGGGATGATACCCACAAACTTTAGTACTGCAGTATAAAGTTAGCTTGTTAAAGCTTACATTGATCACTTCTGATGATTTGCCCTATTAGGAGCAATGATGACTGCTAGGTCCACCATGTGAAAGGATTTACAAACATAAAATTAAGTATGCACTCGGTAAAGAGATTTACAATAGACTGTTAGGTCTACCTTATGAAAGGATTTGACTAATTCACCTATTAGGATAAAATAGTAGATGATCTCTGATCTGCAACTTGGTTTGTTGAATGAGATTCCTTTAAGTACTGATCACCTTGCTGTGATGGATATGACTTTGCTACTCCTTATATTGATGTAGCCTTTGTGTAATCTGCTCTTTTTTCTTTTCTCTAATTGCATTCACATTCTTATTCTTTTCTTTTCACACTTGGATATGATACAATTCATTACATATATATCAATCCAATAATACAAATTACAAAGTCGGCCACAATACAAGTTAACACAAATATTACAAATTCAGCCCACATGAAGACACTCAAGTTCTGAAGATTGACTCGGTGAAGTTCTGATACTCGGCATCCACTATCAATGCTCGTCATCATCATGCACTTGGTAGATGCAAAAGCTTGGTTCATATTGATCACTTCCAAGTTCTCTTGAACTCAATTTGCACTGATGACTTGGTAGATAATGTGAAACTTGTCATATAAACTAAATCACTTGTTTACCATAGCATGACTCGGTAAATACTATCACCTTGAGCTCGGTATAAATTGAGTCACTTGGTTAACATTAAGAAGCTTGGTTAACACTGGACTCACATCACATACACTGCAAACTCAATGAACACTACACAACTCAGTTTGCACTAGTAAACTCGACATACATTGAGATGCACGATTTACACTATTGATCTTCACTATAACTATGACTATTCGGTAACCACTGGGATTTGTCCAAAGGACTCAGTAGAAACTGTAGAACTCGGTAACAACTGAAATGCTTGGCAAATACTATGGACTGTACAATAAGCTTGGTAGCTATATACAATTTGAACAAGTGTGAGTCACTAATAACAAACATGACTAATATGTCAAGAATCTCCCCCTTTGGCATTAGTGACAAAAACACTTATCAGCCAAAATTGAATTCAAAAAGTTTCCTAAATACCTTTTATCCATCACCGTGTGATACTAGCTCAGTAGAGTATACTAATTTTGAGATTTTTCAAAATTGATTTTGTAAGGTATATATCTGTACATGGTAAGGTTCTTTCATGTAGTATACTATACAACTTTCTACTATATACAACATATCTTTTTGTACATTTCTTACTCCCCCATTGATTTTTCAACTTATTGCATGATCTCCCCCATAACATATGTATTTTCTCCAGTATCTTTCTCCCCCTTTTTTACATTAATGCCAGAGATGTATTCTATTTATTTACATAATAATACCAAAATGAGATTTTAAAAAAATTGAATTTACCTTGAGAATGATCGCCAAGGTGTTATCCCAATTGTCTTGCAGGACCTTACATGTGTGAAGCACAATTTGTACTTTTGTTGACAATTCTATCATATGGTCCGCAATGGAGAATTTGTTGTCATGGATGAGAGTTTTTGAATGTACAATATTTTTCTACAGTGCATCCATGATGGGAAGAATCATATTTTGTATATCTATCAATGTGGATCTAATCCTTGCTTCTTCTCTAAGCAATTATGCTTGCATATCTGACAAAAATCTTATCCTTTGAAAATGTGCAAAGCTTGAACTAGGGTCAAGTTGCAGTTGTCGAGCACTAGCTTTCAAATCTTCATCTATTTTAGACAAATCGTCCTTTGTTTCTTTAGTAAACTTAGAACATGACATAACTTTCCAAAAAATGATGACACATTTGTACAAGATGCTTCTAAATTGCCCAAAATTGTATAAAGTTCTACTTGATAAATAGCTATCTACTGAGCAATGTGCTCCAACACTTTATTATCAAACTTCTTCTCTGCTTTTTGCACTAACTTATCTTGTCCCTCAGTATCTTCATAAAATTTCTATACTACCTCTGCTAGTTGATACAAAATTGGCTAAGAGGAGTCAACCTCAATACCTATGGCCTCTGCCAAAATGTTCTTTGCATCTTCAATTATCTTGAATTCCTTATCTCTCTCCTCTCTTAGTTTTTGTTCTTTAGCCTTCTTTTGGAGGAGTTCACCAAATAACTGCATTTGGTCTGAAGTAAGCTTGGAAATGTCCCAATTTGGGATTACAATTTCCTCATCTAAATCAATTTCTTCCTCCAACTCTTTTCCTTTACTCAAAAATTTTTGTGCTCGGTTGAACCTTGGGCTCAACTTTACTTAATGCTAGTGTGCTCAGAACAAAAATAATTGTAGACATACTAGGACTAGTTGTAAAAACTAATACTGTGCTTATTGAAGGAATATTTACAGAAATACTTGAAGAATCCAAAATTAATGTGCTCAAAACTAATACACTCAAAATTAAAGTAGCCAACTTAGTTGATGAAGGAAGAGTCTGTTGGAGTTGAGGAAAGCCAACTCCGAAGATGCCAAGATCACCTGCATGCGAAACCTGTCAAAGAGAAGCCATAAAAGGGGAGGAGCATGGAGCACGGGCAAAACCCTAAACGAACATGAGAGACAATATGTGCAAACACAAGAAGAAATGTATTTACAATGCCTTATGATATTGTGATGTTGTTGTTGTGTTACAATGAGAGAGAGCCCGAATATAAAGAGCTCATGGAAGCTTGTAGAACAAGCTAGAAGGAGGTAGAGGACAAAAATGACAACTCAGCACATATCCACAAAAAAGTGAAATATGTTAAAAAAGGAGCAAACTCCCGAGTTGTCAACAACTAACCACTACATGCATTGAATGCTAAATATTAAATAAATGCATTAACCTAAGTAAGCTTAAGCAATAGAATAAATAATTAAATATTAATTATTTACTCTAACACCCCCCCTTAAGTGCAACTTAGGGAAATGCCTTAAGCTCACAAAACAAGGATGAAATGCATAATGGGTCCCGGCAACGAGGCCATGTTAGGTACCCATGTACAATGCAAGAAGAATGCAACCTCTGTAAGTGAGGAAAGAGAGAAAACCACATGGAAAAAACCCTCCCCCAAAAAGAGGTAAGAACCTAGTGAAGAATGGAAGAAGTCTCCAACTAGGGAAATTGTCCCCTAAAACAGGAACAAGAAGTGATCATGAAGAAGCAGCATCACTGAAGCATGAAGAACTGCAAAATCTGCCAAACTGCTGATCTAAAGAACCTTCATGGAAGAAGAAGGCACGAACCGAGCATGTCTATATGGTAGATGATCCATCTCACCGAAATGCATAGGTAGCCAGCCACTGCAATCGCCTTGTATATAGGATCAACCACTGAATACATAGTTCACACTATCGAACCATCGAACCATGGATGCATTAGAACACAACATAACCCCCCCTTAATGCAGACAGGGTGTGATGACAGGCAACTGAGAAGGTGGGCCAAAGTCTCTTGCAGACGAACCAAGAACGAGGAGAGAGGAAAAGACGTACAGACACCGATAAAGACACGGTCTAACTGACTCTGCATGGGCTAATGTCGTGGAAGGGACACTCACTTGACAAAGGGAGAATGCCTAAAACAACAAACAATAATCCCCCCCATGGTGCTTTATGAAAATAGTGCAAGTACACCTGACTCAAAACAACGTTCATGACTCCCAGAATGCAAAAGTGACACTTTATCTTAGTGCGATACAAAGAAGTGCTTCAAAATGATAGCTACAATGATCAAAATGGAAAAAGAGCTGTGACAAAAGAAAGTACAACCGAAAATAAAGCAAACCATGCCAGGAAAACGATCCTCGGGCCTAAAACACTCAAAATATCAACCATAGAGCAAAAATGCCAAAACTATGATAGAAAGAGCAGAGGCCAAAAAAAAAGAAAAAAGACTACTTTTCTGAAGAGTACACAGAACCATCTTTCCAAAAATATAAAGTTTTCAAAAAACTGACATGGGACGCAAAAGATATGCATGTCGGAGTCAAAAACAGGACTTTGGACTTCAACAGAAAAAATGAGCAATAAAAAAACATCAAAACCAAAAAATACCTGCACCAACATCTCTGTCTCAGAACCAGCTTTCCGGCGCTTCTTTCGGATCAGAAAAATACTTCCGTATGCAAAAGTTATGGCCAAAAAACCACAAGTAGGTCCAAAAGTGAATCAGGAGAGGTGAATGGAAGGATGGATGATGCATGCTGATGTCAGCATTCGACAGAAAAAATTTGACGGCCCGTCACCCATCGCTGCAAATAAGCCACGTGGACAGGCTGACGTGGCAGGGACCACGTGGCAATGTGCCACGTGGCACCCGTGCCACATGTCAGGCGCGGATTGGCATAAATGCCACGCGGGCGGTGACTGTAGCTGGTGACTCAGCAGAGAGGCGGAGGTGGCCGCAATTGGAGCGGAGGTGGCGGAACCGGGAATCGCCGCCGAAGGAGGTGGCCGCAGGGCGGCGAACACGGAGGAGCCGCCGGCGGAGGGCGGCGGTCGGGAGGCGGCCGGGTCGCGGCGGAGCGTGGGCGGCGCTGCCTGCTGCGGCCGTTGTGGGCGGCGCGCAGGTGGCGCGGCGGCGGCCCTGCGGTGGCGGTGCGCCCCAAACTTTTTTCTTTGTTTTTCTCAAGCCGTGCATCCGTACGATCTGTACGACAGCGACACTGGAGGCCTCAAAAAATCGCCAAAATTGCCCTGTGTCCAAAAACGAAAATTTTTATATGAATCCTGATTGCAAACGGCCTTTCAGATCCAATGGTGATGTCTGTTTGGGCCCAAAGTGCTCCGAAAATATGCTGATCCCCTGATTTGAAGAAAAATTGCACAAACAAACTAGGGTTTGTGTCTTCAAATCACAGCTTCAAAATTCTTCAATGAAGCAGCAGCAGGAAGGCTCTGATACCATGTTGGAGTTGAGGAAAGCCAACTCCGAAGATGCCAAGATCACCTGCATGCAAAACCTGTTAAAGAGAAGCCATAAAAGGGGAGGAGCATGGAGCACGGGCAAAACCCTAAATGGACATGAGAGACAATATGTGCAAACACAATAAGAAATGTATTTACAATGCCTTATGATATTGTGATGTTGTTGTTGTGTTACAATGAGAGAGAGCCCGAATATAAAGAGCTCATGGAAGCTTGTAGAACAAGCTAGAAGGAGGTAGAGGACAAAAATGACAACTCAGCACATATCCACAAAAAAGTGAAATATGCTAAAAAAGGAGCAAACTCCCGAGTTGTCAACAACTAACCACTACATGCATTGAATGCTAAATATTAAATAAATGCATTAACCTAAGTAAGCTTAAGCAATAGAATAAATAATTAAATATTAATTATTTACTCTAACAGAGTCTGCAGCTTAGTAGATGAAGTGGAGGTCACTTCTATCAATGATGTGATGAGCTGAGTGGGAGCAAAGAGTGATTGGACATATGGATTGGCACCGGTGGTCACAATCAAATTTTTTGGGGTTGTCTCCATGCTTGATGTTGTCACTGGTTTTCTTGGAGAGAGAGGAAGTGATGCAATGACTACTACAACTATCTTAACTAGATCAATCTCCTCATCATCTTTCTTTGCTTCCTCAGTAGCCTCTTGTCCTTGATCCTCTTCTTCTTCATTATCAAAATGAGTTACTTCTTTAACATTCTCTTCTTCATCTTTCTCCTTATCTTCTTCATCATCATCATCTTTAACATCAATTGGAAAATCACTTGGTTTATGTAATAGATAGATAGTTTTCCAAGTGTTTGTTGCATTCCTTACAACATGCTCAATGTCTTTAATCAAAACCAGACAAGTATTGAACTTCAGAGTCAATTTTTCTTCATTTTTCTTCAATGACTCTTTTACCTCTACATCTGATATGCTCAATAATAGCTGCCTCAAGGTTTTCCCATATATGTCTTTGACAATTTGCAAGGAAAAATCCCATCTTGGCTTTATCTTTTCCAAAAAATCAATAGGAACTTGAGAAGCAAGTTGGTTTGGTGAGTATTTTCATTTTCCCATCTTATCCATCACCAAGTCTTCAATCTACTTCTGCTCCTCTACTATCGTAATTTCATATTTTAATGATTTAAATTTTTTTATTTTGGCTCCTGCTTCGAGATCTTTTAATCTATCTTGGAAGGTGGGTGGAGGTTTTCTTAATACAATGTCTGCTCCTTCCTTGTTAGATTTCTTCCTTGAAGATCTCCTTGTGAATATTTCAGTGCATGGCTTTTGGGGCTTGGTAATAATCACTTTGCCTTTCTTCCTAATGGCTCTTCTTCCTCAGATTCTACCTCAGTCCTCTACTTCCACATCCTCTCCTTTTCCCTTGGTCAACAAAAGGGTCGAACTGGATTTTAGTTTTGCAATTCTTTTCTTTCCCTTGTTAACTGCCAGAGGGAGCTTTATTTCAAGTTCAATCCTAGCTTTTGCTTCATTATATGTGCCAAAATATGTTGCCTTAGGATCAACTAGCTCATTCACAAGAGCTTCAATGATGTCCTTAGTTTTATCAATATTAACCTCATAACCAAGAGGTTTTACCCATGCTATTCTAGGCTTAACTGCCTAAATGTAAACTTTGTCACAATCCACCATGAAACATACATCATCCTTATAATCTTCAACTAGTTTCTTTGGGATTCAAAACCTATTGTTCATTTTCTCTGTGAATGCATCAAAATAATTATCCATAATACTATTGTAGTTTTCACCCATTTCAACAATATACTCATTTATCTAATATAGCACAGGCACATCTTTTCTCCACACAATAGTTCATTTTGAAGGGAAGAATTTCTGAACACAAAAGAATAGACAAGTTAACAAGGAACCAAACTTACACGGTTTATTCTTTGAAGTTCTTATGCTTTCCATGTTTTTGTTGAACTGTTTCAACAATAGCTCGGCAAGGTTGAACAATAAGTTGTTCTTTACCACCTTGTATGCCAAGTCCACAACTTCACATGACACACTATTTAACCTACTAGACCCGTATATCTTATGTGCAATGATGTGAATACCAAACTTCAACTCCATATCAGAAACACTGCTAATTTGCATTCCTCTATCGTCCCATTCTGCTAGGGTTTTCTTTTCAAGTTCTACCTAACCTAGGGGTTTTGTCATTTTGGCTTTGGCTGGCATTGGGAGACTAGTGATTCAATGAATAATCTTCTTTATGATCAACACTAGTTGTTCCAACCATAGCTACCCATTATGCACTCGATTGAGGATAAACTTAATCCATTTAACTTGGAATCCACGGAGCATGTGAGGGATGCGAGTTAACCCTTTGGTTTCTAGGTGTTGGTGCTCAAGTTTCAAAACTCCATTCACACAAATTTGACCTAGGGCATCATCCATTTTCAATGTACCAATCTCTTGAATAACACATTTGAAATGAGTGCGAATATCATTGATCAAAAGTACCTTTGGAGGGATTTGAGATTGCTCTCCACTCGAATCAAGGATTCGATGATTGTAGGGGTAAATGAGTACAAATATCATTGATCAAAAGTACCTTTGGAGGGATTTGAGATTGCTCTCCACTCAAATCTAGGGTTTCGGTGATTGTAGGGGTGAGCTTGAAATCTGGTGCCTTCCATTCCACTCCATGAACCAACATGTCTGAACCACACTTTATGATGCTATTGTTGGATGCCATCTTCACTTGGTAGGGTTTGAGAGAATTCAAAAAAATTTGCTGGAATTTCTCTCAAATCACTTGGAAGCTTTAGATCACACTTCACAATAGCACTTGATAAATTCACAGTAATAAATGACTTTGATTTCATGCCTTTAGTTAAAAAATTTCCATAAATGCTCAGTACAAAAGGTAGATCGATTGACATTATGTTGACAGACTATCATCCACTAGTTTGCATTGAACACTCGGCAAAGTCTTCATGACTCAGTAACCATATGCATCTTTGTTACTCCTGACCTCACTTGGTAGAGTTTGTGACCTAACCTTACTCAGTAAAGAAGGTAACTCGATAACCACTTGTACTCGGTGATCCCTTTGTATCCTGAATACTAATTTGGATCATTTTGATCTTTTAATCTGGAACTGTTTTGGATGTCTTCTTTGATAGCATAGTTCCAATTTTCCCTTTGAGAACTTAGGTAGAAATGATAGAGTCACCCATTTCTTGAGTGACTTGATCATCATTACTTGGACTAGTATCCTTGGTAGACTTAGAAGCCCATTACTGTCTCATTTTTTTCGGGTGTTATCTGCTTTTTCTTTTTTCTCATCTTCAATTCTACCAGTATTCATGCAGTTCTTGGCAAGATAACCAAGTTCTGTACAAATGAAACATCATTTAGTAGAATCTCTTTTTCTCAAATGATGCTTTACATAATTTATACCAATATGTCCAAATTCTCCACAATAATGACATCTACACTAGGTGTTGTAGTCCCAACCAAATATTGCTTTCACAATTTTCTCTACTGGATTCAATATCTTGGTTTTGCATTCTAGTGACTTGTTTCCATGTTTCTTACATTTGTGACATTTTCCTTCAAATCTTGGTTTCTCTTTGCATTCATTAGCCTTATCACCATGTTGATTGCAATTGTAGCACTTTCCATTGAATTTTGCTTTTCCATTGCTCCAACATTTGTTTGATGTATGACCTATCTTACTATAGTGATTGCAAGTAGGTCATTGGTTCTTTTGAGCTCCTTGCTTGGATGATTCTCCTTCTTCTGTATATCTAATTCTTGCTTTTCCTTTTTGCCTATAAAAAAATTTCTCATTCAATTGATTCATGTCTTGTGATTTTGTCATTCTTTCATTGATTTTCCTTTCAGAGTTTAGATCATTCTGTAATCTTTCATTGATTTGCTTTTCAAAATTTAGATCATTTCTCATTCTTTCATTTTCAAATCTTACGTTCATGATTTCCTCATTTGCATTAGAAAGCTGATCAATAAGGCCTACTTGCTGAAGGGATTGGTTTTGAATTTCATTGTTCCTTCCATCTATCTCTTCTTTTATCTTGTTTTTATGTTTCGTGACTTCGCATAACCTTGTTGACTGAATTTCTTGCTCTCTTTTAAGTTTTCTTGCTTCTTCTTGTAGGGAACCATTCTTTTCTAGCAGTTCTTTGATTGTTTCATTGATTTCATCTAAATTTCTTGAATGAAGGTCTTCAATTATTTCTTCAATGTAGAGGTGATCATTCATTTGAATAGCAAGTTCTTTTATTCTCTTCATGGATTTAGAGTTTTTCTCCTTTGCTTTCTTGAGTTGGGCAATGGCCATTTCCAAATCTAGCTTCTAATTGTCAATAGCTTTGTCAAGTCTGAATATCTCCATGGCTTTGATCTTTGCTCAAGTTGTTAAAATTTCTCCTAAGAACCACAATGCTCTGATACCAATTGTTGGAAATATTCAAGACTATACTAAGTTACTAAGAGGGGAGGGGTGAATTAGTAACTTCTAAAACTTCAACAATATCAACTCTTAATCCAACAATTCAGTTAGCATATAATCTGATCTAATTGCATGCATAAGAAACTGAAAACATGAAAGCATTCATAACATTGCAACACAAAGATTTGGTGACCTAGAAACCTTCCAAATAGAAAGTAAAACTATGGTGGGGATGATACCCACAAACTTTAGTACTGCAGTATAAAGTTAGCCTATTAAAGATTACATTGATCACTTTTGATGATCTCCCTTTTAGGAGCAATGAGGACTGCTAGGTCCACCTTGTGAAAGGATTTACAAACATACAATTAAGTATGCACTCAGTAAAGAGATTTACACTAGACTGTTAGGTCTACCTTGTGAAAGGATTTGACTAATCCACCTGTTAGGATGAAATAGTAGATGATCTCTAATCTACAACTTGGTTTCCTGAATGAGATTCCTTTAAGTATTGATCACCTTGTTGTGATAGATATGACTTTGCCGCTCCTTATACTACTGTAGCCTTTGTGTAATTTGCTCTTTCTATTTTTCTCTAATTGCATTCATATTCATATTCTTTTCTTTTCACACTTGGATATGATACAATTCATTACATATATATCAATCCAATTATACAAATTATAAAGTTGGCCACAATACAAGTTAACACAAATATTACAAAGTCAGCCCACATGAAGAAACTCGAGTTCTAAAGACTGACTCGGTGAAGTTCTGATACTTTGCATCCACTATCAATGCTCAACATTGTCATGCACTTGGTAGACATAGAAGCTCGGTCCATACTAATCACTTCCAAATAGTCTTGATCTCATTTTGCACTGGTGACTCGATAGATACTGTGAAACTTATCATATAAACTGAATCACTTGTTTACCATGACATGGCTCAATAAACATTATCACCTCGAGCTCGGTATAAACTAAGTCACTTGGTTAACATTTGACTCACATAACATACACTACAAACTCAGTGAACACTACATAGCTCGATTTGTACAAGTAAACTTGACATACACTAGTGATCTTCACTGTAACTATGACTACTCAGTAACCACTAGGATTTGTCCAAAGGATTCGATAGCAACTGTAGAACTCGATAACAAATAAAATGCTTGGCAAACATTGTGAACTATACAATAAGCTCAGTAGCTATATGCAATCTAAATAAGTATGAGTCACTAATAACAAACTTGACCGATGTGTCAACAAAATATTTGTCTACATCTATGAAGGAGAACCAAGTGCCTTACCTAAACTTGAGAAAGAGACTTTCAAGCATCAATAGATAGTCATTGTCGAGTCTCAATAGAGAAGCTCTAGTGAGTATCATTAATCTACCAAACATTAAGCTATAGAGGTTGAGTGTCAAATAGAGAACACCAAGTGTCAGACAGAGAAAGTCGAGTTACATTAGGAAACACTTGAAGAAGATGAGCAAGATGGACCAAGTGAAATACAACAAGAAGAAAGAAGATTTGAACTTGTCTTAGAATAATATGTGAGAAGGAATCATACACCTAATTAGATCATTGGAGTCAAATATTCAAGAGTCATGACAAGAAACAAGTTGAAGAATGATACATGTCAACTATGTAAGTTTGAACCTAAAATAGTTAAAGAAGTGTTGGAGAATGAAGATCATATTAAAGCTATGAGTGATGAGATTGACCAAATAGAGAAGAACAAGACATGGAAATTGGTACCTAGACCAAAAGGTTGGAATGTGAATGGAACCAAGAGGGTATTCAAAAATGAGTTGAATGAGAAAGGTGAAGTCATAAGGAACAAAGCAAGACTATTCTACAAGGGATATGCACAAGGAGTTGACTATGAAGAGACATTTTCTCCAGTTGCAAGGTTGGAAGGAGTAAGAACACTACTTGTATATGTTTCTTACAAAGGATTCAAGGTATATCAAATGGATGTCAAACTATATTTTTGAATGGAATCTTGGAAGAAGAAGTCTACATTGAACAACCTGAAGGATTTGTTGAACCTAGCAAGAAGAACATGATATGTAAACTACACAAAGCATTATATGGTTTGAAACTATTAGCAATTTGAATAGGCTAGTAAGTATGAGGTTTTCATTTATGGAAACATATACTCTGTATAAAGTGAGAAAAGTATGAAGATACAATTTTTCCAGTTGGACTTATACAATTGTCTAAGTATTACATAGGTTAATTGGTAGTACAGCTAGAAATTTGGTTGGCACAATTCACAGAAGAAATATTGGCACATGTGCACTTGAGGATAGATAGAATAGATTATGAGGATTCTACATCTGAGAATGTGACGTTATATGGATAGTATGAAAAAGAGATATAACATTTTTTCTAGCTATAGAATTGAATAGACAAAAGATGACAGAGTTAAGGAATCAAGTATTTTATGTTAAGGAGTTATTTTGTTTGGAAAAAAAATTGCTTGACTAATTAGGGATGACATTCTAGATGTTAAACCTAAGTAGGAAAGGTATACTCTTTCATATTATGAAATGTATGAAGTAATGAAGGCTAACTTAATAGAAAAATAAGGTATAAAGGAATTTTTTTGAATGAGAAGTTATGTGTAATAAGAAAAGCAATTGTGAGTGTTTATGCTATTGTTTTAAGATTAAAATTCTACTGTTAGATTAGAGTAGTACAAACATATGAATAGTTTGGTAAAGAGAAACAAAAGGAAAATTAGATATTGTAGATATTAGTAGCAGTAAGAGATGTTGTATTTATCTCTTCTATTGAAGAACATTTTTTGTATATTGCATGTTTGGGAAGTGGGCTCATCTTGCATACTTTTTGTAATTGTAATAAAAAATCCTAATAGGATTGACGCTTCTAACAAGGCCTATGTTGATCTCTAAGCCTTGTTTCCTATTAGTATCTAACACAAAGTCATTTCCTAAGCAGTGTTGGTCAGTCATCATTGTGATTGAGCCATCCAAAAAAGGTCAAGCTACATGGACTTGTTTATATTTTCGCTACATGTCAAACAAGTCAAAGGTTGTCAAGCACCCTATTATAGGCCAAGTCACAATATATGTTGAGTGAAATGTATGGAGATCGAGCCATATAAAGTTGATTTATGTTGAGCACATCAATACATGTTGAGTATATAAAAGTCAAGGGACAACATGAATGTTAGTTATGACCGAGCGTCAGGATATTCAATTGCTGAGTAAATCAATTTTGGCATATGTGTTTGTAATGGCACAAACACTTATGTAAATAATTTTGGCTAAATTCTATGCTATATTTATGAATTGTTGAGATAGTTAAGGAGATAATTACACTTTTTTTTAGAGGACATCAATCCCTGGGAAGGTAAAGTAACCAATTTGAAAATTAGGACTAAGCAAAAAAAGGGTAAATTTTGGATCGTTGATTTTGATCTAGAACCTTCCATGATTGTCTATTTAAGAAGGGATAAAACCCTAAATAAAGTGTGCAAAGGAAGATTATGAATACACAAAAAGGTCAAGGACAAAGCAAGGAAGGCTAAGGTTGATAAGAAGATCAGATAAAGAAACCTAGTAGTGAAGGAAAAAGGAAAGAAAATCAGATAAGGAGATCAATTCAAACAAGAAAATATGAGATTTGTAATATGGCATCAAGTGTGAATTGAAGGATTGGGTACTGAGACATTATAACCAGTGTATTAGGGAAAATCTCTTAATAGAGTGGTTTTAACAGACGTAGTTAAATCTCCTAACAGAGTGCTTACTTCATTGTGACTTCAAATCCTTTAATCAAGGTAGACTTAATAGTCTTGTAAAGCTCAACATGGCAAACCCCTCATAGGGTAGATCAATAGAAGTGATCAAAATTGTAGCCCTAATAGGAAAACTTTATTGTTGTAGTAAGAAAGAATTGTGGGTGTCATCCCCACCCTAGTTTTACCTTCACCTTGGAGGGTTTATAGGTTACCAAAATCTTTGTGTTATGTGTTTACATTTTCATGTTGATGGATGTCATGCATAGTTAGATTCAGTTTAGATTTACAATTCATGATTATATGGTATATGATCTAAGATATGAGATGGATTAGGAGTGAATGCTGTAAATCTATTATTTTGTTTGAAGGAGTTAAAGTTTTTATAGATCTTAATTCGCCCCCCCACCCTCAGTATATTGCTTCTCAATAAGACTTCCAACAATCATTCTTAGAGCCTAATTCTATTAAAAGAAGTTTTATAGCTTGGGGGATCATATCTTGGAGATGGAGGCTTACAAATTGGGAAATACTATTGAGAATCAGATGATTGAAATCTAGATCATATTGCAACAACTTGAAGCAACAAAAGAGGAGTTAAGGAAATATTTAAAGAAAAGGAAAGATATGGCCACTCAAAAAAATGATACACTTTATAAAGAACTAGATACCAAAGGATTGCTTGCCAATATGAATTCTAGTGAAAGTGATGTAACACTAGTAGGCCTACTAGAGAAGAACACCATTACGAATGAATAAGTTAGAGGATTGAAGAGAGAACATGAAATCCAATTAGTAAGACTATGTAAATTGACTAAACAAAAAAAGAAAATTGAAGAAGAAAAAGCATGACTGAAGAAGACAAGAGACAAATGGCTACCAAACTTGAAGAAAGGACATTTAATGTACAAAAGTTTACAAACAATCAGTTGGAAATGATGAATCAATTGATATTTTCAAATCAAGAGTTGAACATAGAGGACATGGAGATTACAAATCTGAGATCAAAAAGTGACCACCTGAGGAATGAGTTAAGATTTAAGAAATAACTTCTAGAGAGGATGAAAATCCCTAGTGAAGCTATAAGGTACTTTGAAGAACTAATGAGGTCGTTAAGGTCATCTAGTGATACTTCTGGTCTAGGACATATCAAACACTCTTCATCTACTGAAGAAGGAGAATCATCCAAGAGTGGAGAGCAAAGAAATGAAAAACCTAAAGGCAAACCTACATGTCATCATTGTGGAAAAATGGGACACACAAAAAATATTTGCAGAAGCAAGAATGGTAAGAAAAACCCTAAACCTCTGTTTATTGGTAATTATTTTAATTGTAAGAAACAAGGACACCAAGCACATGAATACAAGTCAAAGGCAAGTGATATACCTATTGCACCTATATTTGAAGGACATTGCTAGATTTGTTAAAAATATAGACATAGACCTCAAATGCATATCCAAAGTAAAATCCAACTAGACATCTAAGAAGCAAGCACATGCACCTAAGAAAGGTAACTCTTACAATTAGGATATTATAACGCATGGTATAGTTTTCATTGTTGTGGATAGTATGGTCACATTCCAAAAAATTGCATCAGAACACATTTTAGAGGAAATTACAAGAAGTGGTTAAATGGAAGCTTAGTTTTCTTTGGTTGTCACAAGGTTGGACATGTCAGTAAGAACTGGAGGTCTCAAGCACCAGCACCAAGCAATAGACACATCAAAAGAAAAGGAAAATTTGCCATAGAACAAAAAAGGAGATGAATCAATCCTGGAAAAAGTAAGTAGAAGATGGAGGTAGTCATTTGTACATTTTCCATTAATTTTTGACCAAAGGTCATTTTGGCTTATGATTTTATTTTTGTATATGTCCCAAAAAGGTCAAAATTTTGACTTTGTAAAGTTTAATGTCAAAATTGTGACCAACATAAGATATAAACAAAACAAGGAAAATTGATTCTCATTTCATTTCATTCTAGTGCCTATGTGCAAGTGAGAGAAAGGGTTAAGCGCAATAGTATAGGTATGTAAACAAATCAAATTGACTTGGCGATTTCATGTATTTAGGTCAATTATATTGGACATGAACATTTGTTAACCCAAAAAATGTAGGCACAAGTGAGAATAATGGTTGGATAGATGTGTGGAGTGCCATTTGTTAACCCAAATCTAGATCATTGGGCACAATACATTATGTGGAGTGCCATTTGTTAACCCAAATCCATATCATTGGAGGTGGATATTGGCTAGAGAGTTGTGGAATGTCATTTTTATAGTTCCTGATTAGTCAAACTAATGATGGTATCATATGCTAGAGGTACTTGAGCTTCCCTCAATATTCTTCTTAATTAATTGAAATACTCACTAGACTTGTGAATTATTCTCTATATGGAATGGTTTGATTATTCTCTTTAGCCTTGTAGGAATACTCTCTTCCCTAATACTAGTATAAAATATATATCTAAAAAAAAACTTATAGGAGCAACAAAATTTCCAACCATTTCTACATCTTTGCATCTTCAATTTTTTTAGGCATTTTTGGATGAATCGTATCTTTGTCAATAACAATGCCTTCAACTAGATCTATATCCTCCAGATTTTTACTAACCTTTCCTTCAACTTTAATAAAATCCAAGTTAACATATTTTCTTTCAAAATTTGCAACAATAAGAACTGCTTTGACAATAATCTCTGCTAACATGTGTTTGCATCTATAAACACCACATCAAAGGACAAAAAAAACTTCAATACCAAAAAATTGACGCTCAAAAGAGTTAGTTGTTAATATATTTGTAGGTAGGATAGAACTTATTCCTTATGAAACAAATATACAAAATGATAAGACATTAGTATATCCAAATGTCAAACAAGTATCTCAAAATCAGAATCACATCCAACGTATAGTTAAAGTTTCTCCAAACTTTGATAAAATAAAATTTGAAAATAACATGTGTGCAATTAAAATATTTACAATTGATTTTGTACCATTTTTTCCTTTATATAGTACTTCACTAAGCTATTGCACACTGCTGCAAAAATGGGAGATACCCTAACACAATTATGATAGGAATAACTATCCAATTATTAAAATTAAGGAAAGAAGACACATGAGTACCATTCCCCCAAATAATGGTCCCTTGTTTAACTAGCTTAGGTATACCCATATTTACTTTCATTAAAATCAACTCATCATATATAATATTAGAACTATAAAAACAATATAGATACATAAGGATAGAATAATGCATGAAGTCTACCTTAGTTGAATCTTGTTGAATATTCATTTCCCTCATTAGAAAATCTTAAGTCACACTCTTATCACAAGCCATTCCGAGGACTTTATCTAGTCCATATACAATGTATCTCATATGATTGTGGAACGTGTCCAACTCAAATGGTGGTTTGACATTATTTGTAATTAGGGTTATCCTTCTACCAAGTCTAGGCACGTACCTAGGTATAGAATTTCTCTTTAGCATAGTCGTGTGGAGATTATATTTCCTTATTTCCTCCTCCAAAATGATATCAATATAGGGTGCACCTCTTATTCCAAAAGATTCCATGAAACTCACTCTATTAATCTTCAACTAGTTGGACTTGTCCCTTTTCCTTATCACTTTGGCTAGAGGGTAGTATTACTTTGTTAGGTCCCTAACTAGGCCCGCATCCATGAATAAATTAATCATAATCAATTTCTCCAAGTTTATTTTCCAAGGATTTCACATCGGTACTTCCCTCACTCCATTATCCAAGAAATACATGAACACTGAAGTACCACTAAAAAATATCTATATTGGTAGCATGTGTCCTTCCATGTGCGATCATTTCTAGAGATACTATTAGAAGTCTTTTATAGAAGCTACACAAATTCTTCAAAAAAATTTCCAACCTTGGATCTAGTGCTAACACTTGGATCCGCCATTATTAAATTCTCAAGAGCTTATACAAAATGCATGACCACAAGAACTACTCTAAAAATAAATCAATTTGAACAACTCTTTATTATCAACACATAAATCTAAGATCAAGGTTGGATATGAAAATGGTGAAAGTAACTTTGCAATTAGCCAAGTTTACAAATTTTCCCATTTCATGCAACAAAAAATATCTTATAGGTTCTTGGAAAAATCTTTTATCAAGATTAGGTTTATGGTGTAAATCTATGAGAGGGAAATCTTAAACAAGGAATGTCTTTAAACCTTCCCTAACTCAACATAGTGAGATCATACAACCATCGGGGTACTTCATTCTGAAAATATATACAATTTGTTGTCTAACTAGTGAGCAATAAGATCTTAACAATAAACCAATAATGGTAGGTACACCTTTAACATTAACATTAGCTATAGAATTCGTTCAAATATATAGAAAGATTAAGAACCATCACATCCATGAGGTAAGGGAGAAAGTACCAAAATTGCAATCAAATACAAGTACCCAATATGATTTCACCATAACAAAAAACTGATTAACTTATTCAAAAACCACACCATATCCTTCTACCCCTCTTCATTATAATGGATTGCATAATGTATGCCATAGAAAATGAATTTTCAACTTCCTAAAGACTCCTATCAAAGTGTACAATCTTGATGACCCTTCATATTCCAAAATTGTCATTTTGCAAGAAAATGTTGTTAGCAACATTTTTTTATAACTTTGCAATATTTTACAACTTTTTCCATTTTTAAAATTTTATGCTACCACATGCTTACTTGGAACCTCAACTAGGCCAAAAGGATTACAATGATAATTTTAATCCATCTATGGTCTTGCATGGTATTTTACACCTTTAGAGTGAAAGTAAAGCAACTAGGTGTGGGTTGATAGGGTGAAAGCAGGGCAGCTAGGTGTGGGATAAGATGGTAGGTGTTAAGAGTAAAGGAAAATGTTAAAAAACTATTTCAAGTAGTCATTGCTAGAGAAATCCCTAGGTTAATGTGTGGGAGTAAATAATTATGGGGGATTCCATGTGCTTAGAAGATAAAAACTATCCACTAGATGGCAACACTGGCATCATAATTTCAATAATAATGATTTTGCCTATAGAAATATCTAGAGTAGTCATTCTAAGGGATACATGTAGTCACATGTTTTATGAATGGGGTATGAAAGAGGACTAGAGCTCAAGAGACAAAATAAATAGTAGAACATATCACTATAAGGATTTTTTTGAAACTAGATGTACAAATGTGCAAGCTTTGGAAATTGTGGAAGAGGCATTTTCAGAAATAAAGGGGAAATGAAGATGATTTGGGAATGAATGTGCAAGTTGGTTGTCCTAATCTTGTGAGCATGATTTGTATGTTTATTTGTAAATCTTGTATAATCTTGTAATATTTTATTATTTTTTCTTATATGCAAGATACTATTAATGCTTGTATGTTTACATTTTGTATATTTATAGCCTGAATATTTTCCTATGAAGAAAGATTACACCTACCAATATGAACCCAAAACAAAATAATGAGACAATTGCTACATTGTGGTCTCAATTCCAAAGAAAAGTTGATAAATGTAATTTTTCTTGCAAAAAGTGTAAGGGCTTAAAGAATCAAAGGATTCTAATCACAATAGCCCAAAGTCATTGTAGGCAATATGGTCACATTGAAGGTGGACATGATTTTTATTGATTGGTCAATATGGATTTCCAACTAGAGGAACATGGAGGTGTGAATATCCAAGTCGAGGATAATGCTCCAATGAAAGAAGATGATCCTACAATAGAGAACACAATTGAAGATGATGGTATTGGCATAGTTGATAATGTGTCAGAGGACATGATTGAAGAAGATGGTATTGGTAAAGCTGATCAAAATAATCACAATGATGGCACTAGCACATATGATAATGATGATGAAGATGATCTTGATATAGCTATACTTGAGAAGGCATATGATCTCCTATACCAAGGCTCCCAAACAACTCTTCTCTCCACTATAGTGTTTTTGGTGAACTTGAAGTTTATGAATAGTTTATCTAATGTAGCAACATCACGTATGCTAAGGTATGCCATTTTTGTCATTGTCAATGTTAGCATACCATTACTATTCATTATATTAACAAATCATATTTGTTGTTGTGTAACACCCTGCCAAGGGATCCAAAAGAATTAACCTAAATTTTTACTAAGTTTTCCAAACAATTTTTTTATCATGAAAGATAAACCATTCACATCGAACACCTAGTAGCAGAAGTAATAACATATATACAACTAAAAGCATACATAAATAGTCACATTCCTTCAGGATCTCGTGACGTTGAATCACATTTAATTTAATTAATACCAAGTCAAACAACTACCACATCCACATGAGAGAATAATTAAAGGTCCACAGTCCATAATATACATTTGTTTCGAATGCCTCTTGGCAAATGACATACATAATACTCAATTATCCATTATACATGTCACATAGTATGAAAAGATTAAAAGATTAAACATATGTAAAAATAAAGATACATCATCCTCATCAAAACCATGATATAAGTACAATAAAGTAAATGGAACCAATAACATACATGATACATCCATCCATCAATAAAGATATAACCATTGTAAATGATATCTGTCCATCACAAAACACAACTAACTAAGTGCACGGTTCCTCCCAACTATTAATATCATCATTAGACCATCATGGGCCCTAGCCATCCCTCCATGTGTAACATCCCAAGTCACCGAAGAGATCATCGACATTATCATAGTAGGGATGTCACTCGTAAAACATATTACAACATATGTAGAAGGAAACCTATCATGCTGCAACATATGCATAAGGAAATCTAACAGGCAAGAATAAAGCATAAGATGATCCTACAAAGTAGATAACATCATCTATCACATGCTAATCATCAATATAAAGAAACATGTTGGTAAATACATCCATCATAATGATCCAAGAATAGAAAGAAGGTAAATACCAACCAAGAATGCTCAAGTCACGGTAACTATGAACGGATCTCAAATGGTAAATGTGAAAAAGCACTACCACCCAACCACTTGGAACCTAAATGGCCCACTCCCACTGCGCTGAGGAGATAGTCTCAAGTCCCAAATATGATATCAAATCACATAACACAAATACTCTTTAGGTCCAGGAAATTCTTAAAGTATACTAACTCAAAGGTCCCAACACACAGATTGACATCTAGACCCAAAGGCACAATAATGACATGTAATAAACCTACTATGTAAGCGTGAAAGTGCCATCGCATGAATCATGCTAGAGTTACCCTGGTAATCTCTCAATAGACCCCGACCCCCGAGTGATCCCTATGCGGCCACTAGTATCCTCTCGTACTGACGAGGCATACTACAAAATGCAAGGTTGCAACCAAGCGTTCTCTCTACTCCCATCTTAGTCTGTACTAGCACTCGAGGCATGGGCGAGAATATACAATTATCTTATTAGGTTCATTTTAATCCCCATTTAATGTAATTTTTTTCACTTATTAAATAACTTACAATGAGTTACCCTGGCAACCACTTAGGGCCCTAGCCCCCATTGCAAGCCACTTCCTGACACTGCAAGTAGATAACCTAACCTAGGCTCATGAAATCACAAATCACAAAATCTGCTCAATCCTATACAAGAGACTGGAAAACATCATAAAGATAATCAAAATAATCACATTAGTTCTCCACGAGCAACTGAAAAGCATCCAATGATAATCATAATATCCATTGGTTCTCAACGAGCAACTAGAAAGTATCTCAAAGTAATACTGATCAAAGACTCCAAAATGGTCAAGTCAAAACATGTCACAACATGACATCATCAAGATAAAAAAAAACACTTCAGTCTCATCAAGGTAACTGGAAAGTAACTCAAGTATAATTGATTGATGATTCAAAAATGGTTAAGTCAAGTATCTCAAATACATACACCTCAACTTCACACAAGAAGACTGGAAAGCAATAACAATCAGTAAATACAAACATCTCATAGAGCATACCATCACATTACCATGGTTGGATTTAGAAAGATCGAGATCAAATAACATCATCATGCCATTACATTAGCATAACTCCCAAGCCTCTGGTAGATGTCCTAACTAGTCAACACTCTAGGACCACCCAAACCGCAAACATGGATAGCATAAAGGGGTGAATGCACAAAGTTGGGTCGCAATTCCGTGGAAGTCAAATTCGCAAAATGAAACTTCTTAGAAATGGGTACCTGATTTTTAAAAATGGGCACCCATTTTTGGTTCGAGTGCCCGACCCTAAATTTAAAAAATGGGCACCTGTTATTTTTAAAAATCGGGTACCCATTTTTTATTTTCAAAAAACGAGTACCTGTTTCTCAAAAAAATTTAAATTTAAATTTTTAAGAAATGGGCACCCATTTTTTTAAAATAAAAAATGGGTACCCGTTTTTTAAAAATTGGGTACCCATTTTTTAAAAGTAAAAATGGGTACCCGTTTCTTAAAAATTCAATTTTTTAAGTTTTTGGCGGATTTTACATGCCACTTTTAGCTTTTCAAAACGGGTACCTATTTTTTGAAATTTAAATAATGGGTGCACGTTTCTTACAACATGAGGTGGGATTTTTTTTTCCTACCTCGAATTTTGGTTTGGGACAGGCTTGGTGGGACCAAGCCTATGCCTTGGCCTCTTAAGATTTGGCTAAGGCATTGAATTGACAAATTCATGCCTTGCCATAACTTTTAGAGGGTCTTCCCGATCAAATTTTTTTACGAAATAAAAATCCATTAGAGCTCTCACTGTCCTGATTTCAAAAATATAAATTTTATAGAGTTATGTTTTTATTTACTATTTTATTATTAGTTTTTAATCAAAGGTGTTACCTAAATGTAAATAGCAACATTCACTAAAACTTTAATAAATTTTTTATTTTATATTTTTTCTTAAATTAATTTATATGTCATCAATCTACATTCAATTCTTTTGAAGTCAAAAAAAAAAAATTTGAAAAAAGTAAAATTTTGATCAAATTATGGTGTCCGTACACGAGAGGTTTTAAAATTTTCTTTTATAGCCAATTAAAAATTAATAAATAAATAAATATTGATTAAAAAATTTTAAAAAAATATTCTCATCAATCTTTGGTGTGTCAGGTAACTCCATTTAAAATGATTCACAAAAATTCATTCATTTGTGTCAAATTATGGTGTCCGTACACGAGCATGGTATGGTCCTAAAACAAGCATTTTGAAAAAGTGATTTTTAAAGATCCATACCAAAAAAATAATCTATCATATGGGTATACAAATAAATTACATATTCAAAAAGAAGATTCCAGGCACTACAATTTTTATTTCTGAAATTTGTTTATATTTAATCTCTAAATGGCTCAAATTTTGGCATCAATTGACAAAATATTTCAAAAACAAGAAAAACACTTCAACTTTTTGGCCAAAAGTGAGACCCAACTTCTTGTACTGACCCAAAGAACAAGATACAAACACATATTTTAGTTTTCTTTCATAATCACATGCTTAAGCCAAATATGAGGTTTTAGATTTTGTTTCAAGTATATTTCAAGAGTATAAGATTCTTCGTTTAATCTCCAACTCAACCCATCTATCTTTTCGAATAAAACATAAAATTATCTCTCCATTATTTTAAAACAATTTTCTAAAATAGTCAAAAGATAATTATTTACTTATTTAAATCATTAAACTAATTTCCATTGACTTCTAATAAAATCATTGCATTATTTTACTAAAATCAATGTTACTAATAATTAAATGAAACTCCCTTAATTCCAAGAGCATCTCCCATTATTCAAATCATAAGAATAATATTTATCAACTTTCAAATAATTAGTTTACAATTTCCTTAAAACACTTCAAGAACAATCATTTATTTAAAATAATCTTCATTGATTTTAAGTAAAATCAATCTCATTAATAATTCAATTATTTAATTCCACTAAACACTTATTAATATCTTTTTTCTTTTAATTTTCCCTCATTTAAAAATTCATTTACTTAAATTGACCAATAATTAATTACACTTCTTCTACTATTAATTAATCTTAATTCAATTAAATTAAATTAGATTAGTTAATAAATCATATAAAACTAATGCGTAATAATAAGATTCTATCTTAATTTGAACCCAAACTCAAATTAATTTCCAAATCTTGATTCTACTAAGGGAAGATTGCAATAATATTTTTAATTTTCATAACTGGATGAAACAATATGCATGCCCAAATTGCAAAATTGAAGATTCATTCATAAAAAATTATTCAAACACACATAACAGACACGATAAAGACAAGAAGAGAAAGAGCGCAATAAATTATGCGAAATAATCACGAGTGCCTACCTGGACACTGATGCTAATTCGCTACGCCTCAGAAATTTGTAGAGAAGCTCCTCCTCTTAGAACCTTCTCCTTTCTAAAAATTCTTTCTCCAACATTCGCAATTCCTCCAAAAATCGAAACCCCCCCAAGTGACTAGGAGTGCTTATAGAAGCATATGAGAATGTCCATATACACTAGGAGAGCTTGTATATAAAGGCCTTTAAGATGCATTTAGAATGTGTCTAGAAAGAACTAGGAGATACACATGACAACTAAGCACATATCTTCCATGATAAGAAGATAAACATGATGAGGTGTCTAGAATGTTGTAGACACCATGTGCTCAAATAATGTGCTAACTCCTAAGTGTAGACAACACGTGCATAATTAGATTGCAAACTCCTATGTTGTCAACATGACAACTCACAAGAGTTCGCATACTCCTATGTGAATAAATATTAAAATAATGCACATTAATTTATTCAATATTCACTTGAATCCTTTTAAAATTAATTTATTAATTTTAAATCTCATGCACTCACTTTATTAAATCCACTTGTTTTATCTTAATATATTTTAATCACATGCACACATCATGTGATCTAGAATCTTTTAATAATTTTAATATCTTTTCCACTTTTAAATATATTTTCGAAACTTAATTGATAAAATATTTATTAACTTAAATAATAATATTATTTAATATTTATTTAAAAATGAATTCTAAATATAATATTATTATATTAAATAAATATTATCATGTTTCAAATTTAAATTTATAACTTTCATCTCCAAATTTAATTATTTTATTTAATTAATTTCTCAATTAATTAAATAAAATAAATATTAAAATATTGACATAATTTTTCATTAAATTAAATCATTAATTAAATCTTTTAATTAGACTTAATTAATAAAAAAATACACCAAAGACTCATAAAATAAAATACGAAAACCCATCATAGAAAAATGCATACAAAATCAAACTAAGGGGTTATAATCATGAATTAACGTCATTTGATACATTCAGAGGGTACTCAACTTAGACACTTGTCCTAATTTTCAATTAGGACAAATGGCTTAAAGGGTTGGGATTTGGACTTGAGAATTTATCTCCTCTCTCTTACCATTGAGATAATGCGATTGGTTATGCTCATCCTGGCAATTCAGGGAAGTCAATACCAGGTACCTACAACCTACATAAAATCTATGCATGTACAAGCACAATAAATACTAAGCTAAATAGGCAATGGTAGGAAATGGTGCATCGTGTAGATTCTGACTAGCAAGTGACTACAACTCCCTTCCTTAACCACATCAAAAAAGTCATACAGAAATAAAACAAACATGCGCACCATACACATGCAAGTATGGGGTAAGTATCCATGAGAAAACACATATGATAATAAAGCATCTAACTAATCATCCTTAATAACTGCAAACACTATAATAATCATCATACATATATGAAGTAAGGAGTATCAAGTAATCTCATCATATGATCAACTAAATCTGAAACAATATCTAATAATCTCAAAATAATGTCACTAATCATCAATATACAGTTTGTTAGAATTCTTTAGAATAACTGAGAGGGGGGGGTGAATCAGTTATCCAAGGTCCAAATGCACTAATAATACTTTTTCACAACTTATAATGAATCCATACACTTTTTATCCATTCAAACTTAAATCAACCATCTTAGCAAGTTACAGCAAATCAACATGCAACAATAAAGCATGCAAGATTAACACATGACACAAAGATTTACGTGGAAACCTAATTTGAGAAAAACTACCAGTAACATGCTACTTGATTTTCACTCTTCTAAAGTGATGCCCTATTAAAAGCTTGCCTTGTTAAAGGCTTACAACACACTATTAAATGTAACCTTGTTAGAGGATTTCACCAAACTGTTAGGAATGGGCCTGATCAAAGGACTTTAGAACATTCACTTGGAATGTCACCCTGTTAAAAGATTTATCTCATGGCTATTAAACCCACCTAAGTCCATAGAATTTAAACTATCTATTATAATTGCTAGAGAGTAACAATAATGGATTGTTGATCTAATACAACTTACAACATACTTTGCATATTTTAGATCACTCTTCAGTTTAGTCCTTTTGCTTAGCTTTTAATCACTTCAGTTCTTACAGCTTGTCATCTCAAGTTTCGTCTCCTTGAGTCTTCTTACTCATCATACCAATGCAATCATCCTTGTGGTCGTCTATCCAAATAGAGTTTATGTGATTTCTTCTCCTTAGCACCTTCTTCAGCACTTCATGCTTTTATGCTTGACCACCTTCTCTCCTCTCTTTGCTTCATGACCTTATGACTTCTTTAAATAGAAATCTAATTTGCCTTTTCCGCTCAATTCTCCCTCTCCAATTTTAGAGTTTCAAATGGATTAGGTAGGATACAATGTATCTATCCCATATCTTTCTCTTATCTAGAAAACTTCATCTAGAGTCCAGTTGTAATCTCCAAAAATGTTCTACATGGTGTTCTGTGCCATCAGCTCATCATTCTTATCTTCCATTTAATTCACAAATTTCTAGATAACAACCTTGTCGGCTAGGATCTGGTGAATCTTTGATTTTCAAAATAATGCATCAATTTGGCATTATTGATTTATCGATGCTTGACATCTCTGTGTTACTCGACACTATTGATTTTCTGATGCTCGGCATTTGTTTCTGCTCGACACTTGTATCTGCTCGGCATCTCAAGTTCACTCGGCACTGAAGTTCACTCGGCACTTGAAATTCACTTGGCATCTAAAGTTCACTTGCTCGGCTTCAACTAGGAATCTGTTTGGCACCTACTAGCTTACTCGGCTCCCTCTCTCTAATGAATTTTAGTCAGGCTTTATAGATGTCTTAGCTATAACCTTACATCTTTGATATGTTTCAATGTACCCATTCTCTATGTCTTAGAGTATGCCATCAATACACTTTTTCATCAATGGCTTAGCTGATCCTTCTACTTCATTCCAACATCATAACTTCAACCTTTCTCTAGGTGTTCTAGTTACATCTTATTGATTGCCTCCTCTTTGTCAATCAACCACTTGATAGTATTTGGATCACTAAAGCAATTATCATTCCTGCAAGTAGCAAGTTTGACATCAATGACAAAACAATGATTGAGAACATTCTTTTCAGTTATTTCCAACATAATTGACCTAAAAGAGTTCAGAAATGATAACAAAAATGCAATCTAGGGGTAGGCACTACATGTTGTAGGTTGATAGGTGAGTTTTTGTTACCACCATCAAATATTATGCAATGTTCATATCAAGAATTATCTACTATTATGAATCAAATTGAAATGAAGTATCAGACAATACATGCATATCCTAATGATCACATTCTATATTATAAACAACATGAATTTGTAATAGAATGTCTTGATTGTCATATTAGTAGATATTGGTTAGATCAAATAACAAAAAAGTTTCTCACAAGATTTTTCAGTACATTCCCATTATTCTATGTCTTGAATGATTATTTAGGTGCACTAGCTTGACACAATTTATGGATTACCATGCATGCAATAGAAGTCAAGATGACATTATGTGAATACCTATAGACAGTTTTTCATTTAAGGACATAGAAGATAGGTGGTCAATATTTAAATAAAAATCTCATAATCTAAAACTTTCATTGCCAATAAATAGTGTCAATCAATTTAGAGATATGCGATCTATTTACTCAGTGTGGCATATTTTGGTTATTAACAATAACATTCCTCCTTGGATGTCCATAAAGAGGGAGCACATAATGTTGTCAATGATTGTACCGGATATTTTTCATTTAATATTTATCTAAATTAATTTATAAACATTGCATCAAAATGGTCATAATAATTATGTAATGTTTTTATTTATTCAACTAGGTAAGTACCAAATTAAAGATATAAACATGTATATTGAGCCCCTTATTGACAAGTTGTTGAAGTTATGGAATGGGGTCGCTATGTATGATATCTCTAGACCAATAATACATAGACAATTTCAATTCCATGCAATGCTTCTATGGACAATACATGATGCCCATGGGCTAACTCATTTTTGTAGTATATTTTATTGTTAAGGTCACATATTTTTGGTATGTTATAGTGATCACACATTATTTTTGTATGTTTAAGTTGTGTGTGATAATTATACATGATCTTTTAGGTTTTTAGACAAATGAAAAATGTGTATGTCCAATATGTGGTCTGAAGATAAAATCTCATCATTCAAGAAGTTTACAAAAGCAAGTGTTCGATGAGTTTAGGCACTTTCTCCACAATAATCATAAGTATCGAATTACTAAAAAGCATCTTTTTAATGGGAAAGAAGAGACAACATCAAGGCCATAAAGAATGATACCTCATCTATGGAAGTTGTAATATAATAGACTAAATTGTCGAGGTAATGTCATTCCATCTGATAATTTTTGTTTGAAATTTATAATTTGATATTGTGTTTTATTTAGTAATGATGTAATTTATGTTCATGAAGGTTGTCAAGGCATCAATGACCAACTTCCTAGAGGAATAAAAAAAAAAATTACTCAATTTAGTAGGTTGTCATACTACAAGGATCTCCCAATCGTGCATTTATTTGATGTTATGCATATTGGAAAGAATGTAATAGAGATACTATGAAGGATATTGGATGGAAGGTGTGACAAAGAAAAGATTGCCAAAATTTATAATGATATTCATGAATCCAATTATGCACTACAAAATTTCATTGAATCAAACAACAATGGAGACTACATGAATATGAGTTCCCTTCCTTGGCTATTAGTAGAGTAGCAAAATGATGCATCAAAAGAAGTCATTAAAAAAAAATTTCATAAGATTTGTTACAAATATAAGTAATCTTGTGTCAAAGAAAGGTGATTTTGGGCTAGGGTTGAAAACACATGATTGGCATACCTTTGTCAAGGTAAGTCATGTTGTCTATTTACAATATATTTGTAAAATTGTATGTACTTTTTATTGTATTATTTTATAATATATTAAAAATATAAATTTTAAATAATTGTAGTATGTCCTAACTCTATCCCTCCCACACCAGTTTGACAACATTGTTAAATAGGTTATATATGATCTTGAAAAATATATGAGGTTAAAAGTGTTATTTCTTAAATTTGTTGTACATATATTATATTTACAACTTGCTTTACTTTTTATGTAATTTATTGTATTTTTTTTTATAAAATTTCATTTATATGTTCTTGTGTGTTGAATCTCTTTTAGGTGGTTATAATCTAAAGAAATTGATAAAACAAGATATAAAATATAGGAAGAGAAAAATTCCCCAACTTATGTGTGAAATGCAAAACTGTCTACCTTCAATTTTTTTCAATACTCAAGAACACTACCTCATACATCAAGTTGAGGAGATTGAGTTGTGTGGGGGAGTAAAAACTAGGTCAATGTGGATGGTTGAGAGGCACTTGAAACTTATGAAGGGCTTGGATCAACAAAGAGCATGTCATGAGGGTTCTGTGGTGGAGGGATATATGTTATACCAGACTGTGGTGTACATTAGTGAATATCTTCCCAAGTTTGCAACACATATCCATGTAGATCGCATTTGGGATCCCAACTCTATTAACAAATTTGAAGGGTAGATTGAGGAAAGTGAGAGCTAAATATAAGATTTTATTATATTTTATTAATTCTTATAAATCTTCAATATAAGTTGTTGCTAAGTGGTCTATTTGTTTCTTTACAGTTGGTCGTGAATGGGATGTACTACATTTTTATATTTTAAACAATCTTGATTGGATGATGGTATGGATTCAATAATCTCAAAAAAATGGCCACTCATTAACATGAGATGGTGTTGCATCATTGGTTAAAGAAGCTCATCTTGATTGAGATCCTAATGTTATGCCAATGGTACTTGATATAGCATATAGTTTAAGAGGTAGAAAGGTACATATAAGATTACTAATCATGATCCATAAGTTTAATATCAACTAATGGATCGATGCAAATAGTCTTTACATATTTGAATCATTGCAAATCAAACACCACAAAGCTATGTACTACCATGACCATAAATTTTGCATAAAAATGTTAGACAAAATGAAAATAACTTGTGATTTTGGGATAAGTGCAGTCTTTGAGGTTACTAATATTTCATCTAGAAATGACATACATCCTCAACAATTTGAAAATTGATACTATGACTTTTTGGATGATATACTTGAGGGCAACTTTAACTCAATCAAATTAGTTCTATTTGTCATCAAATGGCATAGGCTACAGTTGAATCATAATGATCCTGATAGGACTATTATTGAATATGATAGTGAATTTATAATGATTAATATAAGGTCATTTGAGCTAGTTGGAGATGAGCCCTATGTTCTTCCAAGCCAATGTGAGCAAGTATTTTACTTTGGTGTTCCACATAAATTGGGTTGAAAATTTGTCTCTAGAGGAAGGCCAATAAAGTATAATGTGATGGAAGAAGAAGATGCTGAAGAATTAGAAAATGGAGTAAACGATGATCATGAATGACTTTTACACAATGATGATAAAGAAGAAGAAGAAGATGATGATTTTGGTTATATTGACAATGATGGTCATGATGATCATGATCATGATCATGCTAATGAAGATGGTGATGATCAACAAGATTATGGTCATGATGATGTCATTAGACATGATCCAAGACGAAGGCCAATAAAGTATAATGTGATGGAAGAAGAAGATTTTGAAGAATTAGAAGATGAAGTAAATGATGATCATGAATGACTATTACATAATGATGATAAAGAAGAAGTTGATGATGATGATTTTGGTTATGTTGACAATGATGGTGATGATGATCATGATCATGATCATGTTGATGAAGATGGTGATGATCAAGGCAATTATGGTCATGATAATGGTGATGAAGAAGGTGGTGGTGTTGGTCGTGATGGTGATGATGATGATGATGGTGATGATGATGATGATAGTCATGATGATGACATGGATGAAGGGGATGATCAATGACATGATCAATGAAATGTATGTCAAGGTATGATCAATGTCACATATGAGGTATTGATTTATTCATAGAATTTTATATGACTTCTATGCTTTTATAATTTATTTACTATGTGTTAAACTCTAATGTCATGGAGTATATAAAATGATTTTTCATAGGTACCATACATAAAGCAGAGGTAAAGAATTGGAAAATATATGATCATTTTGATGAATTCATCATGTAATTTTTTTCTTTTGTGTAATTTGTAGCATACATATCATGTAATTTTTGGCTAACTTACAATAAATGATTTACATGTGTAGGAAATTTAACACCTTTGACCAGGATCATGCACAGTGACATGGATTGACAAGTATAAGTCAATAGATCCTATAGATATAATTTATTATTTGTAGTAGACTCTTTACCATGCACATCAACTTTAGTCCTACTATGTCTCTCATTTATGAACTGCAGGTATCACCAAATAGGTATTTCTCTGATTTATCTTCTTCGAGTGAGAAAAATGCGAGAATAGAAGACAAAAGTGAGACATCTAGTAGGCCTAAAAGAGGGAGATAAATTAGAGGTCAAAAGATTATAATAAAATCGAATAAATGAATACAATTTTTCCTTGCTGAGAGGGGATCATGTTCTTATGATAATTAATGAGAGCCAATTATAACCTATTTAATGCTCTATTTTAATCTATTTTATGTACTTTCCTACATACTTCTCTATTCCATTTGTATCCCATTTCATTCCATTTGACCATTATAATGTTGTATATAGTTTAATATAATTAAGTAGTATTTAATATTATTTTGGGATTAAAATATGGAAAATTCATTATTGATTATGTTTTACTAATCTTTACTATTGCAGTATGTTGATTCATTGTTGTAGATCTTCCTATTATTTAACAACCTCCTGTCGCCTGTCAGTCGGGATTGTAACTTCCTATCACCTTCTTCACCTTCTATGCAGGACTCTTATTGGTATTTATTTGGAGTATTTTCTATTCCAAAAATATTGACTAAGGAATATGTTGAAGAAAATATAATGATATTCTTATATTTATTAGAAATTTGCAAGAAATCACAATTCAAACATTTTATATAGTCAATATTGTGTGGTAGTTTCTGAGAAAATGAAGAAGAATTTGAAAAATCTCAAATATGAGTTTTGTCCAAAAATGAGCCAATTCAGTTCTCACGTGAAAAAATATTTAGAAAGTGAATGACAAAGGAGTTATGAGTGGTTTTCTAAAGGCCAAAATTTTAGATTTACCATTTTGGCTAGATTTTCATATTGTTTATTTGTTATATTATTAGAAAATTAGTTTGCAAATAATTAGTATATTGTTAAGAAATTAATTCATTGTGTTATAGAAATAGTGGTCATATATTTAACACTATTTATTAAAATTAAAACAATAAGTTTTAGCCATAAAGATTGAACTTCCATGATAAAAATAGAATTGTTTGTTTTATATGTAAAAGGCTATATAAGCCATCATAGAGGAGGAAAAGAATGTATGAATCATAATATTAGAAATATATTATTGTGCTGAGCTGATTTAAGAGTTCTTTGAGCATTTTCTTCAATCAGTTTGTTGGGAGGAAGGGCGCCCGCTCTCAACATCTGATACACTATAAATAATTTATTCTAGTGTGCTTGGCATTTGTTTATTATGTTTTATATTGTTATGTTTGATAGTTTAATATTTTTTGTTAGTTAATATTATATTTCTATATTCAATGAGTGTTAATAATCTATTTTTATTTCAATGTTGCAGATCTAGTTGATATGGCTTTCAGATTTTATTTCTATTATAATTTGTCTTAATTTTTGTACTGTAGTTCCTATCGCATTCCTCTATTGTAGTTTCTATAGAATCTTAATCACAGAATTAGAAGAGAAATAATTGTGCATTAAGAAATTATCTTATCAGATTAACCATCCATATCTTATGCATGTTTATGGTTTGTAGATAGTTTGGTTTGTATTTGAGAGTTTTGTTTTTAGATTATTAGATCTATTGAAACTCTTATTGCCAGAAAATTATACTTCCTATCGCCAAGAAGTGACAGTTCCTATCGCTAGAATTACTTTAATTTTTTACAGATTTATTCTTATGTGTTCTAGATGCATTCATAATCCCTCATATCATAAGCAACATCCCTTGATGGCATATTGCTCAAACAACTTTCGCAAGCTTACACTCTCAAGTTAACACGAATAGACCAAGCTGAATTTCATCATAAATTGTTAATTATTTCTTAAATATTTTCCCTAGTGTTGGCCTATCATTTTGGTGCCATTGATGGGGAAAGGTGTCAAAGGCATGTTAGCTTGATGAGTTGAGTTAGGAACAATGCGTTAGGATGAAAGCTTTTGTAATTGCTAGCCTTGCTTAAGTAATTAATCTTAATTTGGGTTGCTTAAATTATATAGATGCATTATTTTAGAGTTTGCAAGTAGGTTTTAGAAGTGAATTTCAATTTAACATTATCACTAGTTGTTGTGAGTTATTTTTGGTAAAGAGAAGAAGCTATTTTGAAGAAAAAAATGTTTAAAATGATGCATATTCAAGGTTCTTCAAGTACATCAATTTTAGGTGCAAAATGTTTTAAAAATGTAAAATTTGAAGGGAACACATGAGGAAAAATGTGCTTGGGCACTACTCCAGGTGTTTCCTCTTGACCCCATTGGTGGTTGCCACCCCTAGACCCACGCCTTCAAATTTAAAAACAAAAGAAGAAATTGGTGGGGAAATCACATTGACCAAAGGTGAGATTTTAAAACCCTCTCTACCTAATGAATGCAACTTAAATGTTCTCGATCTTCCATTATCACAGGTCTATACAAATGGTATCTTTATATATGACCAAGAAAATATCATTGATGAATTCTTAGAACAATGTGATTTTGATGATGAAAATCTAACCACTTGTTGTTCTAACTACTGCAAGAAAGATGCCCAATGTATATGCTCAAACAATCATGAGAACATGGTAAATGAGGTACAAGCTATTTCTAATCCTTACCATGATAAGGGTGGAAGTGACCAAGTATTCCTTATAATGGATGAACAATCTCAAGGACCAACCCAAGAAGATCAAGGTATGCATTATGTTGGTAACATGTATTGTCACTCTAATTCATTACAAATTCAACATATTTCTTCAAAATGTACTTCTCCACCTAGCATGCACAATGAATGTAATCATCCATGCTCACAACAACTCGTATATCCCTCTTATATTCCACCATATCCATCCTTACCATCTACATTTCAACCATCCTTCTTATTCCCATCTACCTTATCTCCTTCACACTTCTTACCATATTCATTATCTCATTCATATCATATTCTACCCACTCCACCATATACACCAAATGAAATTATATTGCCTCATACAAGACTTCATAATAAGGTGGTTAATAAACTTTCACAGATCCCTTTACCATATAATGATGTGCTTGAAATTGATAAATCAACATTGGAATATATCGATGGACTTAAGGAATGGGATTTTGGTTTAATTAAATTAGAAGAACAATATTATTATTTATTGAAATACAATCAACTTTGTTCTTCTTTTCTACTTAGTGAATTCCAAATACCTACAAATGAGCCCATACTTCAAATTGCATCAATTTTAATTAATGGACTCATGAGTAGGTGTGTTAATATCAATCACACACTAAGTAATATTAAACCATATGTATTCCATATTCCACAAATGTGTTTCCAAATCCTCCAAGATCTATATTCTATTAATCTTGTACTTACACATATTGATATTTGGAGGCCTATGATTAAACAGTGCATTCCTCATATACTTGTTGATCTGGGACCAATAATTGATTAAGCATTATCATAAGGGATTCTATGCATTAATGGCCAAAGTGTTAAAACTTGGATGATTGTTAATCCTCATTGTTGATTCTTCCCATTGTCCTAAGAAGACCAAATAAACTATGGATGATTCATTTATTTAACAAGGATCAAGGTATTAATATCCATATTTTTTTTATTCTTGGTTCTTGTATCTTATAATGATCATTCATTGATTATACATGCTAATTTCTTGATTCCTTGGATGAGGTGACTTCCCTCTGCTTTTATTACCTATAGTTTATTTGGGAATCCATCCATCAAATTATTGAAATATTTGATTTATCTATCATTCAATAAGGCTCATAAAATTCTAAAGATGTGTTACTCTCTTTGGGTTACCTAATTTCTTTGGTTATCCTAATGATTTCATGGCCTTTTAGCATGAAGTTAAGTTGGGGGGAATCCCTCGAATCTTGTGGTTATTGGATGATTTCAAATCAAGCTTCATTGATTTTTTTGTTGGTCCTTTTAGCAAACCTCAACATGGGATGTCTCCACAATTCAAGGTATGTGCTCTAGTGTTAAATATGCATTGCTATTATATGAACACAAGAGTTTATTTGTATTTATCCATTCTATCAAGTATCTATTCATAGTAATAACTCTATCCATCATTTGTAAAACTAAATAACCTACTTAATGATAGAGTTATTGAATGGATGATATTTATTTACTATACTTGATATGCTTGGTTTTGAGAATGTGGTTACAGGTCTCTTGTTGTGGTGTGATAATCTTAGAATCAATACCAGTTGATGATGCTTCTCTACACAAGCATTACATAACACACTGTGTTGGATTTTTTCACATTGTGTGGGCTTGCTAGCTATCTAGTGCATATCCATTTCACTGGTGCTTCACTATTCAAGATCACATGAAAACTTTGGCATAGGGTGTTCACCACTTTGAGACAAGATTTCCTTTCTTTGGTGATTAATTCAATGGAGGAAAGTATGAAACATGGCCTATGAGGTTCATGATTATTCAACAACACATCTTACAATTCTTTGAATACAATGCTAGCTACTACACTCCTTCCTCAAGTTGTGTCTCTCTAGAGTTCTATGGATAGGTTGATGACTACTATTGGTTTTCACTCCATACTCATATATTTGGTAATGAAGGTGTGTTACTTGCAACATTAAATTTTCTTAAGAGATGTCTTCTTATTTAGTCAGCATAGAAAAATATGAGAATCATTATCCTTGTGAGTAATACTCTTACCTAAGTGTCCTAGTATGTTTTGAAGCTCTACAATTAGTTTTTAAATTCAGTGGTGAGAGATACATAGATCAAAAATGTTTCTAGTGTAGTGGTTTGTGGTTCTAGTTCTGATGAGGTTATTCTTGGTGATCATTTCAAGTTCATTATGCAATCAAGTTTCAACAGTGCCTTCTATGTGGTCATGGTCAAAAATCAAGATTTGGATGGTATAATTTTTCATCATGCATGTTAGGATTTCATTTCTTTGGTCATTCTATGCAGTTATTGAAAAATTGAAAAAGAATCCAAAGAAAAAAAGAAAGATCTAAAAAATGATAAAGAAAAAAGAAAAAAAACAATAAAAGATCCAACAATGAAAACCTTCGGGTGTTGTTGGCCAGTTAATAACTAAAAACCAATTTCTAGCGAATGTTACCAACAAAATAAATCCTTAATGGTGAAAACTATTTTTACAATGCCATTAAGCAATGAGTGATTGAAAATTGGCTTGCCAGTGGTCACTTATCATTATCAAAATTTATTAAAAAAAGAAAAAAAGTAATAATTGGTGTTCTTGGTTTTTCTACTAATCATTCTTTTTAGGAAGACTCATTGGTTTTAGTGGTTCTTTTCACCTCCTGTCGCTCACTTCTACAACTCTGCTCCTCTTCAACATGATCCTCACATCTTTGATCACCCCTAGTATGTGTTGCATGATTTTTTGAGGTGTTTTAGTGGATTTTGGTACCTACTATATGATCTGCAGTGCTTCATTTGATAATGGTGGCCCCACAGATTGCCCTCTTTGTCCCATGTTTTATGATTGCTTCCAGTGTTCTTCTCTTTGCTTCTTTTAGTCATATGGTGGTCTTCTGTGGTGTTGCAATACAGTTTTGGGTGCCTTTCTTCATTCATTTTTGTTTGATTCATCGCTATTGGTGGCAACAGTTGCTGAGTTACTCCATCTTCCCATCTTAGTCTCTCTACCCATGCATGTTGGTAAAACAATCGATTTTGTTTTTTCCTTATTTTATCTCTTAACTTTATTTGTATTTCTTATTATATTGATCACTATGCAATACACCTACATACCCTCTCCTTGTTTCTCATGGATGGTCAACCTTTAAGTTTGGGGGAGGAATGTCATCCTATTATCTTCCATCCATCTCCCTTAATAATTCCATCATGCTTGTAATGCCCCGCTCGGGAAACCCAAGAGAAATAAACCTAACATGTTACAATGTTTATTGAACTTTTTTCTTTTTTGAAGTTTAAACATTTAAACAACATCAAGATAACATTAGTGCGGAAGCAATATGAACATACACATCAAATACACATATGCAAATATAGATACAATTTCAATTTCTCAAGAGTTCCTTTACATTGAGTCACATTTAATAATTTTAAATTAATTAGTTTAAGTTTCAAGTACAATGTCTCAAGATCATAAAGGAATAACAGATACACATTCACATAAGCAAATGCATAAGTATAAACAATACAATGAAAGTACATCCAATTAATAACATCCACTGCACATGTCGCAGGGTATGTGAGAATAGATTCAATACATCAAAATACATGATAACATATATACATCATCTGAAAAGAAGTCTCTAAGATAAGAAATAAGAATGATAAAGGTACATTTCTGCAATGAACATCCAATAGCTGGCAATGTGAAGGGGGAACCCAAATGGTAAGAAGGCACTACCTCCCGACCGCGTGGTTACCTAGTCAGGCTTCCACTCCCACCGTGCAGGGAAGATAATGAACGATCCACATACAGCTATCAAACATAAAACATTCCTAGGCAAGGTACCCCTAATAGCCAAAACTATCTCAAAGGTAACACATACTACTCAAGAAGATAAAATAATCTAAAAGTAAGAACACTCAATCCAATACCGACACCACATAACCAAACATCATACACGAACCAAGTATAAACCAAATACCAAGATCATAAGATAAAGTCAACGAAAGATAATCACCTCAAGTCAAAAGCCACACGTCAAAAGTACATCATCCATGAATCACCAATCATCCGCAATGAAAGTAAATATCCACAATAAACACATCCAACAATAAGTACACCACCAGAGATACACAAAATCTATAGAGGAGACTCAGGCTATATACTAGGGAGTGTCATCACATGGCTGCTTGAGTTACCCTGGACTGATCTCTAAATAGACCCCAGACCCTCAAGCGTTGAGTTACCCTGGACTGGTTACTCTGAACCCCGGACCCTCAACATCACACATATGGAAACTAGAAAGCCCTCTCAAGAAGACGAGGCACTCATCTCATTCCCATCCTTAGTCTATACAAGCACTAAAGACATGGGTAGATCAAATATCTCTAACTTATCTTTTTAGTGTGTTTTCCCCCCATAAATTTTACTTACTAGATTATCACTTATTACATAACTTGCATTAGGTTACCCTGGCACTGACCACTTTGGGTCTCAGACCCCTATGCAAGCCACTCCCAAGTCACGTACCTAGACAACCTCTCCTAAGCACATAAAAACACAGTTGTGTCCCATACCACAACACTCATAAAGATCAAACTTGGTTCCTTAACAGGCAACCCAAAAGCAAATTGGTTCTCCAAACCCAAGTACACATAAATGTTCCATAGAGTAAACCTCATAAACATAATCTCAATATGAATCACAAAACACATCACAACATCTAGTCCCATAAATAGTATACAAGAAATCTCACAAAACCTCTGGTGTACATCCTAGACTGGTCAACACCTACTCAACTCCAAAATCCAAAGGCATAAATAATACAAGCAACACTACAGTTTCATAGTTTGGTTTGATTTGATAATACACAATAAAGTCAAAAGTAAAGTTTCAATTCTCGTTTCAAAGTATGAATTTGATTGACAATATATTGTTGAGTTAATGATTAGTTCCCATTTCTAGTTGAACGTATGTTTTAATCAGATAATTCCCATAGTTTACCCTTGCAAAAATATCTTGTCCCTATATCCAAATGATTTCAAGTTAAGTCCCCAAAATAATCCCAAGAGTGATAATTAAATTATTAATAATACTTATTGATCCATCAATATAATAATCTACGTTTTTCATTAAAATTTGATATTATAATAATTTAATTATCTTTAATTTAACCCACTTCCTTTACTCAATTAAATCAAATTTTAATTAAACCAATTATTATTATTTTTCATAAGAATCTATATTATATTTACTAATAATTTATTTAATTACAAAATTATTAATAAATGATAATACAAATTCAATATAATTAAAACTTAATATATTTAAGTTTAATAATTTAAAATTTTAATATAATTAAAATATAATAAAAACTAAATTATAATTAAAGAAAAATTTAATGCATATATCAAGAAACGTTTATAGCCCGCCGGCTAACAATATTGGCCGCAACCCTTAGTGCGACAACTCTACCATAGCTGGCTATTGCTGCAGCAGCAGTACTACGTACTACTACGATAGCGGCTGACCGTCGTGCAAGAAGGACAAGGGGACAGGGGGTGGGTAAAACCCGCCCCTCCCCATTTTTTTTTTATATAATATTTAAATCGCCCACTTTTTTCTTTTTTATTTTAAATAAATATTATTATATATATATTTATTTATTTTTTAAAAAATTTAAGAATTGTTTTATTATTTGATAAATTTTCATTTCATTAAAATTTATGATTTTCATTTCAAACAAATTCTACAATAAAATTATTATTATATATATATATATTTAATAATCTTTACATTATTAGTCTGATAGGAAAAACTAAGTTTGACCATTCAAATTTCTAATTTTAAATCTTTCTTTTCCTTCAAACCCTACGTGATTTAATTAATTTCCTCTATGATTCTTCTGTATAAACAATGAGAAACTAATTTTAACCAATCAGATCTTGAAACAATCGAGATGATAAACATAATTTCAATCACCCAACAATCACAAAGCAAACATATATTTCCAATTAAAATTGCATTCACGGGATTTCAAAACCCTACCTCATACTGATGCTAAAACTCTAACAGTTGGATGAAAATTTCTACTGCAAGCAATATCCTTCAAGCTATGAAAAATTCTTTATTTTCCAAACCCTCTGAATTGCTCTCCAAACCTATGTGTGCCCTTGAAACTTGTGTGTGTAATAATGACCCCAAAACCCTCTAATATAGAATCTAATTACCTTTTAGGGTTTCTGTCACACCACTTCTAAATTAGAATAATTTTATTTAATTAATTCATTCATGCACACTTAATTTTCTTTTTTAATTAAGATATTCTTTTATTATTCCTTCATGCACTTTAAGTGATTTATTAAATTACTTTATTTAATCTTTCCACTTTACTTTACTTTAAATTAATTTATTAACTTTAATCTCATGCGCACTATAAAAAAAATATCTTAATCAAGTGCACATATCTTATCTTTTAATTAATTTCTTATATTTTAAACTCATTCATGCGAACTTAAATCTTTTTCATAATTTAATATGTTTCTCCTTTTAATATATTTTTGAACGTTTAATTTGATAAATATTTATTAACTTAAATAACAATAATATTTAGCATTTATTTAAAAATGAACTCTAAATATATTATTATTAAATTAAATAAATATTATCACGTTCTAAATTTATTCTTAAAACTTTTACCTTCAAATTCAATTCTTTATATTTAATTAATTTCTCAATTAATTAAATATAATTAAATATTCAAAATATCATAATAATTTTCTATTAAATTAAATTATTAATTTAATCTTTAAATTAGACTTAATTAATAGAAAATTCACCAAAGACTCACAAAATACTCACGGGTTTAAAAAGGGTAGACAGTATGTTATGAGTCCTCCTTGCAGGACAAGTATTATAGGCTTATGGCTAGGATTCGACCTGATCATTATCTTCCCATTCTCACTATTTGAGTATTTGTAATAGGGCACGCTCATCTTGGCAATTTAGGGAAGTTGATGCTCGGTACCTGCATCCTGCATAAAAGACGAGCATGCACATGTATATAATATATCTAAACTAAACAGATAATGGCAGAGAGTGGTTCATCGTGTAGATCCCGACTAGCAGGTGACTACGACTCCCTCCCTTAACCACATCAAACACATCAGACAGAAAGATAAAATAAACACGCACACCATACACATGCAAGTATGGGGTAAGTATTGTAAAAATCACAAGTCTAACATCAAATGTGTACATATAATAATGCATCTCTATCAATACAACACAATCATCATTAAAGACATCATGTTAACATTTTTTATAAAAGAAACCACATTTACTAACTAGGATCATCAAAATATCATTATCAACACATGAATGAAATCAACAAGTATATATGTAATCCAAAACATGAAATTATATCATAATATTGTAAATCCAATATCTCCAACTAATCAATGCACAAAATCAACCTAAAGAAAATTGACAATGATAACAGAAATGCGATCTAGGGGCAGGCACTACAATGCTATCCATTATATCCATCATACAATAACCTTTATCTCATCTCTTCTATTTCACCCATTTAAACTGCTCTTGTGCAAATTGAGGTAAATTTCCCCTATATGTAACCTTTTGAACTATGATGTTATAAAAAGTAAAAAGAAAAGAACAAGAAAAGAGAAAAGAGAAACAATTTATGAAAATTTAAAAGAGATATCCCTATTTGAAGAAGAAAAAAATAAAAAAACTTGTCATGTGAAGCAAAGAAAGGGATTTGTGTTTATATATGGATTATCATGGTTCGGCATAGAGACAAAGCCAAAACGATAAATCCAAACTTCTTCTAGTTCAAACTAGAAACCCCTTTATAGTATTAATTGCACGAGGGCGTGCAATATGCTAAGTTGGGGGGAATGATGAGAGCCAATTATAACCTATTTAATGCTCTATTTTAATCTATCTTATGCACTTTCCTACATACTTCTCTATTCCATTTGTATCCCATTTCATTCCATTTTACCATTATAATGTTGCATATAGTTTAATAGAATTAAGTAGTATTTAATATTGTTTTGGGATTAAAATATGGAAAATTCATTATTGACTATGTTTTAGTAATCTTTACTATTGCAGCATGCTGATTCGTTGTTGTAGATCTTCCTATTATTTAATAACCTCCTGTCGCCTATCAGTCGGGACTGCAACTTCTTGTCACCTTCTTCACCTTCTATGTAGGACACTTATTGGTATTTATTTAGAGTATTTTCTATTCCAACAATATTGACTAAGGAATATGTTGAAGAAAATATAATGATATTCTTATATTTATTAGAATTGCAAGAAATCACAATTCAAACATTTTATATAGTCAATATTGCATGGCAGTTTCTGAGAAAACGAAGAAGAATCTGAAAAATCTAAGATATGGGTTTTGTCCAGAATAGAGCCAATTCAATCCTCTCACAAAAAAATCTTTAGAAAGTGAATGAAAAAGGAGTTATGAGTGGTTTTCTAAAGGCCAAAATTTTAGATTTAGCATTTTGGCTAGATTTTCATATTGTTTATTTATTATATTATTAGAAAATTAGTTTGCAAATAATTAGTATATTGTTAAGAAATTAGTTTAATGTGTTATAAAAAGAGTGGTCATATATTTAACACTCTTTATTAAAAATAAAACGATAAGTTTCAGCCATAAAGACTGAACTTCCATGATAAAAATGGAATTGTTTGTTTTATATGTAAAAGGCTATATAAGCCATCACATATTCAAGAGAGGGAGGAGAAGAATGTATGAATCATAATATTAGAAATATATTATTGTGTTGAGATTATTTAAGAGTTCTTTAAGCATTTTCTTCAATCAATTTGTTGGGAGGAAGGGCGCCCACTCTCTAGGAGCTGATAGATTGTAAACAATTTATTCTAGTGTGTTTGGCATTTGTTCATTATGTTTTATATTGTTATGTTTGATAGTTTAATATTTTTTGTTAGTTAATATTATATTTCTATATTCAATGAGTGTTAATAATCTATTTTTATTTCAATGTTGCAGATCTAGTTGATATGGCTTTCAGTTTCGATTTCTATTATAATTTGTCTTAATTTATGTACTTTAGTTCCTATCAAATTCTTGTATTGTAGTTTCTGTAGAATTTTAATCACAGAATTAGAAAAGAAATAATTGTGCATTAATAAATTATGTTATCATATTAACCATCCATATCTTATGCATGTTTATGGTTTGTAGATCAGTTTGGTTTGTATTTGAGAGTTTTGTTTTTAGATTATTAGATCTATTGAAACTGTTACTGCCAGAAAATTATAGTTCCTGTTGCCAGGAAGTGATAGTTCCTATCGCCAAAATTACTTTAGTTTGTTGTAGATTTATTCTTGTGTGTTCTAGATGCATTCATAATACCTCATATCATAAGCAAAATCCCTTGATGTCATATTGCTCTAACACTTTTTGCAAGCTTACGCTCTCGGATTGACACGAATAGACCAGGCTGAATTTCATCATAAATTGTTAATTATTTCTTAAATATTTTCCCCAGTGTTGGCCTGTCAATAATGAGACCAAAAGTGACAAGAAGGTTCCCCTTAAGGTATACACATCTTTAGAAAGAATGGGTACCCAAAGATCTACCTCCATTAACACTGATTTTTCTGTTAAGGAAAGGATATACCACATAGCTCCATCTTCATTACATGGTTTGTGATTATTTTCTATGGATGGAATAAAGGACAATTATAATAAAGTTGTTGAATTGATGGAGTATGTAGGACCTTGTGGATTGTGCAATATTAAAAATGTATGTGTAGGTATGCATTGTTGGCAAATTATATACAATGTAAAGAAAATGATCAAAGTGAAATGCTCGTATGTATATTGATGGAAGGCCAAAAGTAACAAGGAATATGTCAGGTTTAATAAATAATTCTTGACCTAGGTCAACTAATAAGTGGCCAAACTGTATATTAAATACATGCGAGGGAAATCATGTTTTCATATGTGTGATAAAATCAAAAAGTGTAGGGGAAGAGCTTCTGATAGATTATAATTTGAATTCTTAAAACACTATAGATAGATAAAGTATACCCACATGCAAAAATCAAGAAAACATGCCCCATGGCCCTAGTTTGACTAACTTTGACCAAGAAAGATAAAGCATAAGAATTATGTCAAGTGGAAGAGAGTAGAAATGATGAAGAAATGAAGAAATGATGATTTACCCTACAAGATTAAAAGATTAAGCCTCAATAGGTCAGCCAACTACATAGAAGAAAGAAGAAATTTTTGACTAGCGAGATGAAGCCGAATTTGGATTTCAATCCTGAAAATGGATCTAGGATGTCAAGATTAGCAAAGATAGGTCAAAAGCATAGATGAGATGGTAAGATAAAAAAGAAGTGAGAAATAGGAAAGAAGAGATAAGATAAGATCAAGAAGATACAAGAGAATGATGAATGTAGTTAGCTAACAAGTCCATGAAAGATAAAGAAGTGAGCTCTCTCAACATGCAAAATGAAAAGCTAAGCTAGAATGAACCCTAGAATGAAAGCTAGTATGAAAAGGTGGAATTACAAGGGTTACATAAGTAAGTCCTAATTTTTATCATCAACCCCTATTAGGGACATCATAATATCATACAATCATCACTAGTAAAACTATGAGGATATGAATATGATCTACATCAGATAGAAACGTGGGAATCCAACCTAAGCATCAAAGACATAGAAGTCAAGATGACTACGTGATTAGATTCCCTAAGTTTAGTATAGCAAGAGTACACCTATATCAAGGCATAAGTGCAAGGATAACCCCCGAGTGTGGTCTTGCGAAAAATAGTCAAGGATGATATTTATAAGTCAAAGTGTCAAATAGGACAAGCATGAATTCTTTAAACATTATAGATGGATAAAGGATACCCTCAAGAAAAAATCAAGAAAACGTGCCCCATACCCCCAATCTTCTAGTCAATGAAATCCTCAAGAGACTATTAGGGAGGGAACACATAGTAAAGAAATTGGCATAGACAACACACAAAGTAGATAAAGATCAGCATAGCTCAATCATTTAAGTGTTTAAAAGTGTGTGTGTGTGTGTAAGTTACTTGGCCATTTCTTCAAGACTTGATTTTGATAGTGAGAAATATTGTGGCATTAAAGACCATAGGTAAAATATCTAAAAAGTGTTGAGAAACACTTAATGTCAAGGTGGGGATAGTGTTTAAGAAACACTATTTTGTGAGGTGTCAAAGAAACTCTAATGCACAAGAATACCTCAATGGGTAGAGTAGCTATGCCCACAAGACAAGGACAAGAAACAATTCCAAGTTAGGAAATGTGTTGCAGAGTGTGTGATTCAGATTGATAGACATAGGTGCAAGGGTCTCAAGTAGCACCTATTTCCATGTTTTCACCACTTTGCAAATTTCTTTTTTTCAGGACTTAAAAAAAAAAAATTGTATTTTTGTATTTTTTTGGCGATGCATCGAAGTGCCTATTGCTAGGTTTTCACTAAGATGATCATTTTTTTAGGACATTTTCTAATTTTTAGGAGTTTTCTAGCATCATATATGATTTTTTTTGGATTTTTAGAATGATTTAGAGATTACTAGTTCTCAAGAAAGATCACATCATTTTCTCCCAATGTCTAGCAAGGTATAGGACATGATGGAGAAACAAGCTAGTGGATAAGAAAAGATGGATAAGAAAGGAGTATGAATCAAGTAAAAGTAATCCTCAAGGACTGACTCCTCAAGAGTACCCAAGCTAGGGAAAGAGGTGAAATAGTTAGATGAAGTATGTTTTGGATAAGCAATGGAAGTAATGAGCAAGATAACATGTAGGATAAGAAGTGAAGCCAACAAGTGAGATAGCATGAAGCGTGTAGTCCAAAAGAGTAGCCATGTCAAGACACCTATGAGAACCATGTTTTATTTATTGTGATCAAGACTCAGGGGTCAACTAGATAGGATAGTAATGGGATAGAGCAATAAGAATAAAGCTCAAGATGGAGGCTATGAGTGAATGAGAGAGCACAATAGAAAATCTCATGGATAAGATAGCCAATATGCAAAGATAGCTCAACATTGTCAAGATCAAAGAGAGAAGAGGGGATAGATGGATGATGGAAGAATTACGCTTGATGCCTATTTACTAGGTTTTCATCATGGTACTTATCCAAGGTGCCACAAGAAGTATTTTTCACCATAGGATGAATTTTATTTCTCTTTAGAAGTAGTTTTCACCAGGCACATTTTCTTTTTCTTTTTTTCTTTTTTTCTTTTTCTATTTTTTTTATGAATTTTTAGAAAGAGCTCAAGCTATTTGAATTTAGATAGTGCTCCTATAGGAAAGCTAAGTCATGATAAGCCAAGACCATAGAAAGGTATTCTCAAAGATCTTGACAGGGTGATGAAAGAGAAATGGTAGCAGGAAGAATATATTAAGGATAAAAGTTCATGTATAGAAAGTAAGTGTAAACTTTAGAGGATTTCACGAGGCTAGGTGAAAAAGTGGGCAAGATCAACATTGACATATACCTTGAAGGGTGTTGGAATGATGGAAGAATTGTGGATGAAATAGCTTGAGGTTTAGATTTATGAGGTGGTAGGAGAATTTTAGAAGATGGAGTGGAAGGATTTGGAATATTTGTAGGAAGATTTTTGGAAGAAGGTGGAATGGAAGCCTTTGGAAGCTTGAATGTCAAGTTTGAAGTATTTTCAATATTCAAGTCTTTTAAAAGAGACTTGGGAATCCATATAGCTTTAGATTTTCCTTTGGATACTTCAAAACACATTTCTTAAATAATGGGTTTAGGACCCCATATTTTCTTTGATTTAGCTTTTTTAATAGTGGACCTTTGTGGTCTCTTGAATTTCTTCTTTGCATTCACATGTCAATTAGATGGGACATAGTGATCTTTATTTTTCAATGGATTCTTATGTTTATTCTCACTTCTAAAGGACTTGGGATTTGTGGATGAATAAGGATGATATGACTAGTTTAGATGGATAGATGGGTGGAAATTTATCAAGGATGAGTGTCTTTTTTGATCTTGAGGTATGATGGGAGAGCTAGGAGTGGAAATTGTAGGAGATGAAGGAACATAAGGTCCCAATATAGATGGAAGGTTTGAAGGCTTTATCTTTGATGGATGAGGACCAAGGATAGAATTAGGATATGAAAATAGATAGTGAAAAGGGATATCAACATATTTAGAGTGAGTGACATAACCATAGCCATCAATAGACTCATGAGTAGCTTTGATAGGAACAACATTTTTATTAGGAGCACTTGAAGCTTGAGCACAATTTTGAAGTGGATATGGAGAAGTAGAACTTGATGGGATGCTATGGTCTTGACAAGTAGCTTTGGATAGCATAGGAAGAGAACTTTTCTGATAATTTTTAGTAAGCTTGAGGGAAATAGTGGAAGTGGTGTCTTCATCATACTTAGGAGGTGGATAAGGTATAGGATATGGAGGGGAGAAATCTTGAAAGAGAGGAAAGGGTGCTTGATCATGATCTTTCTTGACATTTATAACTTTTTCTTTTTGAGAGTTCTCTTGACATGGAGCCACTTCCAAGGACAAGGCAGAATGAAGAGCAAGTGAAGTAGTACTTGGAGTAGGCATAGTAGTGCATGAAGGTTGAGGATATTTAGGATTAGTAGCATGGAAAATGTTTGCAACCAAGTGAAGGTTAGCTTGAGTTTCTTTTAGAGATATCCCTTGAGGATACACATAGTCAACATGGAAAGCATTAGGTTCTTTATTTGATGGAGGCATGTTTGAAATATTTGAAGTGTTGGCAGATGCATGAGTGTTGGAAGAAGTGGAAGATGAAATAGAGCCACTACTAGACATAGGTTCTTCAATGTAATCTTGCTCAAGAGAAGTATCCTCACCACATGAGTCACTAGAGGTTCCAATATCAATAATCTCATCATCAATGATATCTTGCACTTTATGTTTCAGCTCTATACAATTAGAAGTAGCATGGTCATTAGATTGATGATAGGCACAATAGGTATCAAAGAATGGGTTTCCATATGAGCTAAACTTAGGCAATGTGATGAGCTTGGTGACAAGAAGTATTTACAAACTATCATCATAAGAATATTCCAAGGGAGTAAAAGTTCTATCAAAAGTAGGTCTAGAGTCATTTTGTTTCTTCTCAAGTGAATAACATGCATCCACGTCTTCATCATTTTCTTGGTCAAAGATAGGTTTATCATGAAATTTTGGCATAGGCTCAAAGGATGTATCATTTTCTAGCTCTCTAAAAAGGCCTTTAGATCTAGTAGGTGAAGAAAATTGATGTCTTAAAGTAGAGCATGTAGACCTAGAAGAAGAAAATGACCTTAAAGAGGGTGACTTGCATGCATGTAAAGACCTTAAGGAAGATTCATGTAATGATGCAATCTTCTCCTCTAACCTTTTCTCAAGTTTAGACTTCATTTCTATCATGAGCTTAGAGAAATGTAGGTAAGAAAGATCATATGTATTTTCTACTTCTTTGTATTGAGTGTATAGATCTTGAAACTCTTTAGTGGCATGAAGGATATCATGATCATCTAGATTCGATTGAGGTTTGGTAGCACAAGGTTTGAATTCCATAGTGGTGGATAGATAATCAAGGATGAAGGAGACTAGAGGAAGCTAATAAGGTGATGCAAGATAACTTGATGTCCAAACTAAAGAGGTAGAGTGTTCACTTGCCAAAATAGTAAAGATAAAGTGACTCATCAAGAAAGTGTCCAAGAAACTTATAACACTAGTGACTCAAGTCAAGATCTAGGCAAGCAGCCGAATAGCCAAGTAGATAGAGCAAGTAGGGTGACAAGTGAACAACTTTCCCAACCTAAGAGTGTAGTCAAGAAATCAAGGTAACCATTTTGGCAAAAGGATAACTAGCAAGTGGACATAGACCATGAAGAAAAAAATACCAAGAGCACTAAGACCAAAGAGCCACTTTAAGCATGTTTAAGCATTAGAGACATAAAAATCAAAGACAAATGATGAAACCCCCCTTAGTAAGTAACACAAGAAAATGTTTGCACTTGAAGTTCTGACTTGGTTGACAAAGTTTAACAATAATTGATAGCATAGCAAGTTTGATGTTCAAAAGCAATTTCTTTCCAAGCAAGATAGTGACACATGGAGTAGTCTTCAAACAATCAAGAAAAGGACAAGCAACCTTGCATGATACAAGCATATGTGAGGTCTTAAAAGAAAACCCTAAAACTATCATCATGTGTATGTTCCAAATATTTCCACAGGTCTAGCACATTCGAGAACACATCAAAAAATATTTACCTAGAAGTCATGGTTCATTACTCAACAACTTGGCCCACACTTGATGCTCATTTGCCTCACACCAAGTGGTTTCCCACAAGATATATTAGCTTTTTCATGGAAATGCCATAAGCATAACCAAGGGAACACAGATGGTGAGTGTAAAATCTTGGGTGATCTGGGTAATCCACTAGGATCGATCCTTGCACCAAGAAGTTGAGTGAAAAAATATAGTAGATACTAACCTAGGGTGTTTAGAAAGGGTTTCCATTCATAGCAATCCTCTTACTCCTGATACAGAACAACTCACCTTGTGATGTGTAACCAGTCTCGCAACCACAAGAGTACCTTAAGCATTCCTCCCTAGTGATCTCCTCATAGTCGCAATTCCACAAGCAATCACACTAGGTAAGACAAGTGATATTTCTACCAAGGTTTTGTGTCCTTGATAGCCTTGAGATTATAGTGGGTTGGAATAGCTGGGTAATTTTCTTGTCCCCACGTGGGTCGTTCCTCTCAGATTATTTGAGAGTAGGCCCTCTAAAGGATCCTAACTACGACAAAATGGATCCACTCTCAAGGGTCAAGATTTTTTATTCACCTTGAGGGTGAAGAGCATACTCTCCTACCTTTATTGCTTCGCCCAAACACACCAAGAAGATTCGAATACCCACTTGCTTTCGAAATCCAAAGGTGGGTCAAGATTTCTGATTCACCACAAGGGTGAAGTGCATACTCTCCTATCACCAAGGAATTTCAATTGCAAGTTTAATGTTCCTACAAAAAAATAAACAACTAGTAGATTCTACACATGAAATAAAAGAAATACAAGAAAGTTTGGTTTTTATGCTTTGGGCAGCCCTGTAAACAATTGTTAGTAGCCCTTATGCATTTGAAGCTTTCACATGCGTTCTTTTTAACAATGAAATGAGAAACTCCCTACAAAAAAACCAAGGTTGCATAATAACCAAGTAAGACATGCAACAAAAAGTGGTTAGTTGCCTCAAATATCCAAGTTCTCTTCCAACCAAGTGTATGCAAAGAAAGTGCAAACTAATCACAAATGCTCTCATTTTTACTCTTTTCTTTTGACCTAGTCAACAAGATTAGACTTTTTTTCTATTATTTTGGATCCAAAAATAGAAATAAAAAGAAGAGATCCTTATTAAAAACTAGAGAGCTTTCCATAAATGCAAGAAATTCAAAAAAATCTCTTCATTTGTGCCCTAGGGACCCATTTTTACAAAACAAACCATATTTATCAAATCTGATTTTTGATCCTTAATATGACCTCAAAATTCAAAACACAAAGAAAGTACCCAACTTAGAATTCAAAATCCATTCTGAAAATGTAAATTTTTTTTAAAAAATTGCTAATTTGCAACTAGAAACAACTTTTTATGAAAAATAAAGAAAAATTCATAACTAATGCAAATCAAGTCAAAATGATTTGAAAATTGGACTAAGACATCTTGGGCACATAGGTAACCTACAAAAAAAAATCAGAACAAAACTCCAAGTGGTTTAGGAGATATGGTCAAATCTTTAAACAAACTAGGTTTTTGGCCTTCAAACCAATCTGCATATGGTTTAGTAGATGTCCATTCATGTGTAGACAAAAATGTCTTTTCTTTTATTTCTAAAATAGGAATAATTCTTTATGTGTGCACACTTAGGATAAGATATGAATGGAGAATTTTATTTAATTAAAAGGGGGACACGTTCTTTTAATTAAATATGAACCTAGGATAAAGTGGTCATACCATAGGTTATAATCGTATAAATAGATATTTGAGGATTTGATAAAAAATAATTATTAGATAAATTATGGAAAAATGCTAGAAAGGGGGCTCATAGTCTAGATGACCATTTTAAGTTGATTATATTTTTCCCTCTTTGACTAATGTGTGATTGATCTAGTAACACATGATGTCAAAGAATGAAGAAGCCAAGATGGCAGCAATAGATATAGATATCTGATTCCAAAGAATGACATATAGAGAGAGAGATAGCACATCTTGAATGTACAACCTAATAGTGATAGTACTAAATATTAGGAAAAAGATGATGTTAGAATTCAAGAAGAATGCTAATACCTAGAAAAGTAGATAGATCAAGAGCAAATGAATATATCAAACAAATGCTCATAAGAAATAGATAGTTGTAGCAGGTGATGATAGAATATTTTTGCCCCCTTGGGATTGAAATCAAAATGAGATAAGGGGATGTAAAAATGAGCAATATATGAGCAAATGAAGATATAGCAATATCCAAGATGATAGATAGAGGATTAGAATAAAAGAATGACTATTAAAGATGATAGAATGCCCCAGTTTGACTAACTTTGACCAAGAAAGATAAAGCATAAGAATTATGTCAAGTGGAAGAGAGTAGAAATGATGAAGAAATGAAGAAATGATGATTTCCCCTACAAGATTCAAAGATTACGCCTCAATAGGTCGTCCAACTACATAGAAGAAAGAAGAAATTTTTGACTAGCGAGATGAAGCTGAATTTGGATTTCGATCCCAAAAATGGATCTAGGATATCGATATTAGCAAAGATAGGTCAAAAGCATAGATGACATGGTAAGATAGTAAAGAAGTGAGAAATAGGAAAGAAGAGATAAGATAAGATGGAGAAGATACAAGATAAGGATGAATGTAGTTAGCTAACAAGTCCATGAAAGATAAAGAAGAGAGCTCTCTCAACATGCAAAATGAAAAGCTACACTAGAATGAACCCTAGAATGCAAGATAGTATGAAAAGGTGCAATTGCAAGGGTTACATAAGTAGGTCCTAATTTTTATCATCGAGCCTTATTAGGGACATCGTAATATCATACAATCATTACTAGAAAAACTATGAGGATATGAATATTATCTACGTTAATCCAACCTGAGTATCAAAGAGATAGAAGTCAAGATGACTACATGATTAGATTCCCTAAGTTTAGTATAGCATGAGTACACCTGTATCAAGGCATAAGTGCCAAGATAACCCCTGAGTGTGGTATTGTGCAAAACAGTCAAGGATGACATGTTTATAAGTCAAAGTGTCAAATAGGAAAAGCATGAATTCTTAAAACACTATAGACAGATAAAGTATTCCCACAAGCAGAAATCAAGAAAATGTGCCCCATGCCCCCAGTCTTCTAGTTAATGATATCCTCGAGAGACTATTAGGGAGCGACATATTAAATTTAATTAAATATGAACTTGGGATAAAGTGGTCATACCATAGGTTATAATTGAATAAATAGATATTTGAGGATTTGATCAAAAATAACCATTAGATAAATTATGGAAAAATGATAGAAAGGGAGCTCATATTCTAGATGACTATTTTTAGTTGATTACATTTTCCCCTCTTTAACTATTGTGTGATCGGTCTGAGAACACATTATGTCAAAGAATGAAGAAGCTAAGATGATAGAGAGATTCGATTATGAAGAACAAAGCAAAGAGAGATAGCAAATCCTAAATGCACAGTCTAATAGCAATAATATTGAACACTTAAGATAGAGTAGATATAAGAACTCAAGAAGAGTACTAACACTAAGAAAAGTAGATAGATCAAGAGAAAATAGATAGTTCTAGCAGAAAGAAATTTGCAACAATGATATAATATTCATGCCCCCTCGGGATCAAAATCAAAATGAGACAGAGGAGATGTAGAAATAAGCTAGATTTGATCAAATCAAAACAAAGAAAAGTTCATGATGATAGATAAGAGATTAAGATCAAAGAGTGACCACCAAACTCTAAAGATATTACGTCAGATAGAAATGTGGGAATCCAACCTAAGCGTCAAAGATATGCAAGTCAAGATGGCTAATACAATTAGATTTCCTAAGTTTAGTATAGCAAGATTACACATGTATCAAGACATAAGTGCTAGGATAACCCTCGAGTGCAGTCTTGAAAAAATAGACAAGCATGATACATTGTAGGTCAAAAGTGTCATGTAGGACAAGCATGAATTCTCTAAACACCTTAGACTTACAAAGTATACCCACAAGTAGAAATCAAGTAAAACATGCCCCATGCCCCCAATCTTCTAGTCCATGACAACCTTGAAAGACTTATTAGGGAGGGAACACATAGCAAAGAAATCATCATAGACAACACACAAAGAAGATAAAGTTCATCATAGGTCAGTAGTTTAAGTATTTAAGTGTATGTGTGTAAGTCACTTGGTCATTTCGTCAAGACTTGATTCTAATAATGAGAAATATCATGACATTGGAGACTGTAGGTAAACTATCTAAGAAGTGTTGAGAAAAACTTGGTGTCAAGTTAGGGGAAGTGTTGAGAAACATTATTTTGTGAGTTTTCACACAAACCCTAATGCACAAGGACACCTCAAATAGGCTAAGCAATTTTAAGAATTCATATTTTCTAACATGGGGCATATTTTCTTGATTTTTGCTCATGGGTATACTTTATCCATCTATAGTTTTTAAAGAATTCATGCTTGTCCTATTTGACACTTTGACTTATAAATGTATCATCCTTGATTTTTTTTTGCAAGACCACACTCAGGGGTTATCCTAGCACTTATGCCTTGATACAGGTGTACTCCTATACTAAACTTAGGGAATCTAATCGCATAGTCATCTTGACTTCTATTTCTTTAATGCTTAGGTTGGATTCCCACATTTCTATCTGATGTAGATCATATTCATATCCTCATAGTTTTACTAGTGATGATTGTATGATATTATGATGTCCCTAATAAGGCTCGATGATAAAAACTAGGACCTACTTATGTAACCCTTGCAATTGCACTGTTTCATACTAGCTTGCATTCTAGGGTTCATTCTAGTGTAGCTTTTCATTTTGCATGTTGAGAAAGATCTCTTCTTTATCTTTCATGGACTTGTTAGCTAACTGCATTCATCCTTCTCTTGTATCTTCTTGATCTTATCTTATCTCTTCTTTCTTATTTCTTGCTTCTTTTCTATCTTACCATCTCATCTATGCTTTTGACCTATCTTTGCTAATCTCAACATCCTAGATCCATTTTTGACATTGAAATCCAAATCTGGCTTCATCTTGCTAGTCAAAAATTTCTTCTTTCTTCTATGTAGTTGGCTAACCTATTGAGGATCAATCTTTGAATCTTGTAGGGGAAATCTTCATTTCTTCATCATTTCTACTCTCTTACACTTGACATAATTCTTATGCTTTATCTTTCTTGGTCAAAGTTAGTCAAACTAGGGCATATCTTCATAGTTTGGTGGTCACTCTTTGGTCTTAATCTCTTATCTATCATCATAAACTTTTCTTTGTTCTGGTTTGATCAAATCTAGCTTATTTATGCATCTCCTCTATCTCATTTTGATTTCGATCCCGAGGTAGCATGAATATTCTATCATTGTTGCAAATTGATTTCTGCTAAAACTATCTATTTTCTCTTGATCCATCTACTTTTCTTGGTGTTAGTACTCTTCTTGAGTTCTTATATCTACCCTATCCTAAGTGTTTAGTATTATTACTATTAGACTGTGCATTTAGGATTTGCTCTCTCTCTTTGTTTTGTTCTTCATAATCAGATCTCTCTATCATCTTAGCTTCTTAATTCTTTGACATAATTTTTTCTTAGACTGATCACACATTTTTCAAAGAGGGGAAAATGTAATCAACTAAAAATGGTCATCTAGACTATGAGCCCCCTTTGTAACATTTTTCCATAATTTATCTAATGATTATTTTTTATAAAATCCTCAAATATCTATTTATTTGATTATAACCTATGGTATGACCACTTTATCCCAGGTTCATATTTAATTAAAAGAACATGTACCCTTTTTAATTAAATAAAATTCCCCACTCATCTCTTATCCTAAGTGTGCACACATAAAGCATTATTCCTATTTTAGAAATAAAAGAAAAGGCATTTTTGTCTACACATGAATGGACATTTTTCTATGTGAGAGGAATCTTCTACTTTTAAGATAACTTTAATTCTCCTCCACACATTTCAAACCCTCTCAAAATTCAACCATTAATTGTGATTGGTTGAGATGCTTGTGTACATGGATCACTCGCACTTTCAAACTCCACCCTTGATCACATTCATCTTGCCTCTTAATCTCTACCATCTATTTTTCTTTAAAAGGGAGGGCTCTCTTCTCATTCAAAAAACTTAGTCTCTCATGTTATTGTTATGTTGTAGGTTTTCTTGGTGACTCCTTCCATGGGCTCTCTCAAGAATAATGGTTTATAGAAGTGTGACATGATACTCAACTTCTCTGGCACAATTTGGCTTCATTTTGTGTCAGTATTCTCTTCATGAATGCATCAAATCTGCATGGTTTATGAACTATTTTAGATCTTATTAGTCTATTTCATTTTTCAAAACTCCCTTTGCTTCTAAAAATACTAAAATTAAAATCATATTCTATTTCATATACAAATAAATTAGTATATGGACACATTGACAAGGCTTGCATATAGGGGTACTCTATGTTTAATCTTGAACAAATAATTTGTGCTTAGTGATGATGCTTGAGTTATTTTATCTAGATCTGACTATAAATACTCTATTTAGACTTATGCTATATTGAACTAAATTTATTAGCAAATCATATGCATGATGCAAACACCGACGTAATTTGATAGAGTTTTAGATTTGGGTAGATTATTTTAGTAGCTATTTTAATCAAAGAATATGTCAAACCAAAATCACAAGAGACATGAATACAGTTTTAGTTCATTCATATTGAAAATTTCACTACATTTTAAATCAAGCATAGATATGATAAAGTCACTTTCATCTTTGCACATAGGTATCTAATATAAATTTGAAGCAAGTTGCATGGTTTAGTGATATTCCATGGGGGACAATGGCAGTTGTAGGGTATGGTCCTAGTGTTGTTTTAGACTTTTTGGTTCAACTTAGCTATTCAATCACTATGGTGCACAAAATCATGTAGGTCATTTAATGCTTAATCTGGTTATAGGTAAATTGCTTATGTACTCATAATATTTTCAAGTAAAAACCTTAAATTGTGATCATTTTAAATAATTCTTTTGTTTCCAAATTCTGTCTCATCTCCCAATACCATGTTTATCATCAGTCTGCCACTTTTGTAATGGGTTTGGTTGATTTACATTTTTTTAAAAAAATAGATTAGTTAATTTTTTGGATTTCATAAAAAACATTGTCAAACATTTTATTAATCATATTTCACAAATTTTGAGTATTCATAAAACTCTATGCCTTCAAATCTTATGACTATTTTTACTTTTTTGAAATGGAGAGCTCCACTAACTGTTTTATACATTTAAAAGTATTGAATCTAATAGTAACTTCTCCCATGTCTCTAGAAAATGTAGCATAGGTGCAGGGTTCCTTGGCTCCCAAGAATTTGATCAGCCCAATAAGACAACAATAGAGATTGATAAATTAATACAAAATTATTTTTTAACAAATATTGAAATAACTTACAACATTCAATCAATTGAATAGTCAATCAAAGTAAACTTGAAGTTTAATATAAGGAACAAGATAAATGAGACAGAGATGATATCACCAGAGATCAAATCAGCACATGTAATCCTTGTATTGAAGTTGATATTATTCACCACAAATACATCTGTTGCTAAAGCATACAAACAACACAACCTAGAGTGGACAAGAAAATCTATCTTTCCATTGAAAATTTGTCTATATGAAAAAATATAGTTGTTTTATCTCCAAATTTGGTCTTTATATTTATAGACAATGAATTGGTTACAATATGAAAGGCATGACCTTTTGTTTACAAATTAAACTAAATCTACTAAGTGATAAAGCCATAATTATATGTTGACTTAATCAAAATAAGGTTCCAAAACATATATAATGAGTTTCTCAAGAGGAATATAATATTGGTTCTTCTAGAAAATCATTACATTGTTGAATATGTGCTTGATATTTTTCATCATTCAACAATTTTGCATTAGCAATCACCTCACGAGACTTGATCTCCATCTTGATCATCCATTCAATCTTCTTTTTGGTCCTTATCATCTCCAAATTATTATTCCTTGTTGTTCCCAGGGCCTATTCTTGCATTGCATGGAAAATCCCTATCCACATCTCTTGATCGATTGTCTGCCCATCTGCATTATGCCAAGTTGGAACTCCATGCTTTGTTACCTAATTCTCAAATAACTTAAAAATATCTTTAAATTCTTGGATGTATACATTATGAACTTTGATCAGTTTATTTTCCTCTTGAATATCTTCATCCTCTACAAGTTCATACAAGATTTCTATATATTTCATTATCATAGATAGCCAAGAGATTTTATCTAGTGTATAAGCCCCAAACTTTCCTTAACTTGGTCAACAATGTTTTGAAATGATTTTTCAATATAGAGATAGATATTTCCCTCCTTACCAAAGATATATCCTTTTCAACTCAATCTTCAAGGTATCATCCAGCAACTAAATAATAGGCTGAGTCTATGACCTTCCTATTTTAAATAGGGCCTCATACATTTCCTTCCAATTATCTCGTTCAAATGTCACATATTTTGTCTATTCTTGATTAAAAAAGGCAAAAATCACTTGCCTAGTAGCTAATTTAGGGTTTGTTACCCCCACTTTCAATGTCATCAAGTTTCCAAAGACTTGATCAAAATCAATAATTTGAGGCCTCTTATGCAGAGGATAGAGAGCCCATAACAACATAGACTTCTCATCTTCTACAAATTTGGAAACAATAATTACATCCTTTACTCCTTGTACATCCAATTTCATGTTTTTCTTTCCAAATTTGATTATGTTATCAAATATATAGGATGCACTCAAATCTCACCCAGGTAAAACCAAGATTCTTGCTTAATTAAAAAATTGTCTCCCTCTTTCTAGAGTCATATTCTCCACTTCTTTCTTGATATCCTATTTCAAGTTAGTCAGCAACTTCTTTTCATTTTTCAAAGTGATATGTTGAACATTCTGTCTTAATATCTAGCCTCTATAATTGTACAGACAAAAAATAAATTCTTTTGATTTAACAATTTTTCATCACTCACAATTTTTTTTGACTCAAGGATCCTTTTGTCCTTCTCAACATCTACTTTTTCAACCACCTAGGCATAATATTCCAATTCTTGAATTTCTAGCCTATCTAGAGTTCTAGTCACTAGAACAGGGGAGTCTAGTAAATTCCCTATATCATTTTTGAATTATCCTAACTCTTGTTACCTCTTCTCCTCCATCTCTCTATTATATTCTTGCAACATCTATTGAATCTCTAGTCATTCCATATGCTTGAATTTTTCTTCATTCTCAAAATTTTGATGAACATAGTCAACCAAATTTTGTGACTTTCTACAATCATGGATGTAATTTACAGGATCATAATGAGTCCATGGATTCATATTTTACATATGATATTCAATCTACATTTCTTCTCCAATTTTATCATATGATTTAGTTGCACAAATTGTAAAATCACCAAAAGATAATGTGGTAGGGAGAAAAGTTTACTTCTTTTGTTTCCCTCCAAAATGTTGCTTGCTAGATTCTAGCATTTGCCTCACAATCTCCAAGTAAGCAATCCTATCAGGTGCTAAAACTAGCAATATGTATGGCATACCCTCAAATCCAAACACTCTAAAACATGTAAAATAATCATATGAATACCAGTCACCCCAATTGTGCTTGATCTTTTCTCCTAATCCATTATCCTTATGTTTTAAAAATCTCTTTATGTCATGGCTAACGGAGGAGAAGGCTTCATACCCAAACAAAGTATATAGGGGCTAGACAAAATAATCCTCAAAAGTAAGGTAACAAGATGCAATGTATTTGTAATCCCATATAGAAGTCCACATTTGAACTGGCTTTTCCTCCCTATTTGTTTCCTGCACATTCAATTTCAAATTTTTATGTCATAGATTTCTCAATTGACCATAATATAAAATTATGTGCATGAGTAGAGAATAAGTATTAACAAGAATGAATATTATCAACAACATACTCAGCATAGTCATAGGGCCTAGGCTCCAACATTTGAACATCAGATGCCAATACCATGGGTCTAATTTTCATTAGGTCTAGAACTTCTAGTCCTCCCACTTGCCCATAAGATTGATATGTCATATCAAGATATGTCTTGAACATCTTAATGTTAAATGGTGGCTCATTTACCTCAATCAATTGTTCCCTGACAGTCTTATGTAGCATTAGCTTACATTTCATCTAGCATATATCTGACATCTTGCACTCATTTTTCAACTGAGTAAATGACAACCTCTTGTTGATATAATATCTTTTTGAAGAGAAGAACTTGTAATAGAATAATCATTATTTTTTCACTGCTAGTGAGACAAAAAAAAATTGGTCTAAAAGCTATCATCTAGTTGATTGACAAACAAGATTTGAAAAGAGGAGATAATAATAGCACCTAGAGAAAGTTTGAGTTATTTGGTATATAAAAGAAGCACTAAGACCAACTAAGACATTGATACTATAGTATATTTTTTATCTAATTAAAGTCTAAAATGAAAGATTACTCAAGTTAAGAATGGAAGAAGATCAACTAAGAAAAGTGTTTGTCAAGCCTTGCCAAGAAGTGAGTGCAAGTTGAGAAAAAATCATTAGAATCCAAGTGAAAAACAAGAGATTTTGAGAAAAGATGAAAAATAGTGCAACTCGAGTGATTGTTAGTAAATGTTGAGTAAAGCTTAGTTGGTACTAAGCATCAGTAAACTTTAGTGTTTGTTGAGTGAACTAGTGTTGGACAAGTGATAGAAAGGTATAGATGTCGAGTGATAGAAAATAGTGTTAAATCAAATATTTGACAAATCTAACCCAACTATTTTGATTTCTTGAATTATGTGAAGCATGTGGAAGATAACTATGATCCACTAGTGGCATAGAATTCAAGGTAAACTATTTTGAGGCAAATTCAAAGAAAATTGTAGAAGAAGTTTCTAGAGGAACCAAATGAAAAGTACATAGATTTATTGTATCCTACCTAATCCTACCTAACCCTAAAATGGATGATAGAGGTAAGTGGTAGAAGATCTAAATTCTCTATTTATAGAGATAGCTGGTCAAAAGAAAAGGTTGTCATGTGCGAGAACCTAAGGAAGACAATGATTATAGAGTATTGCTTCATTCAATGGCCAAAAAGAGGTGAGTGTAGTTGGCATGCAAAGTAGGAAAGCTTAAGAGTATGAATGCTTGAAGGACAAACAAGCTATCAAAGCTAAAGTGTGTGAATGCCAATTAGAATGGAGGATAGAAACAAAGATCTCTAATCTACAAGTGAGATGTAATTTTTTATCAGATCAAGCCTTATTATTACTTTCTAATCATTATATTATTCTTCCATAAATCCTTTGGACTAAGGTTGACTTAACAGTCATTTTTAAATCCTTTAACTGTGTGACATTCTAATAGAATAGTCTAAAGTCCTCTAACAAGGCTCACTCTAAATAAGGCAATTGAAATCCTTTAACTAGGTCACATTTAATAGTGTGTATTGTAACCTTTAACAGGGTTGGCATTTCATAGGGCATCACTTTAGAAGTTTGAGAATTAGTTGCATGTTACTAGTGGTTTTTTTCCAAATTGGGTTTCCATGTAAAATCCATGTGTCAAATTGTGTGAATTTTCTTATGTTGTTTCATGTTTACATTTTTGCAAAGTTATTTTGACCTAAGATAGTAACCTACAAAGTTTAAGTATTGCATGATCTAATAGATGCATGCATGATAAATTTTTATGCATATGGGTCTACTAAGCATTGAAAAGTTTTATTTGTACATTTAGACCTTGGATAATTGATTCACTCCCCTCTTACTTATTCTAAAGAATTCCAACATTTGGTATTGGATTCATAGTGCTTGAGAGGACTAGTGTTAGGATTAAAATCAGACAAAAATAAAAATTACATGAAAATATAAATAATATTAGAAAATAATAGATAGTACAGAAGAGAACACAAGACACCAAGATTTAATGTGGATCACCCAAACCCTAGGTTATGTCCACCAAACATTAAGTCCAATATTATAATGATTTAGTGATTACAACTTGATTACAATGTGTAATCCCTTACAACTCAATACCACCACAAGAAATAATTTTTCATCGTACCTTATGAAAGATACCTAACCCTAAGCACTTTTACACAAGTAGTTTTTCCACTTTAGGGTTACAACATGTCAGCCATATGTTGGTGAGCCCAAATATGGTTGTCGCATTCAAAGAATTATGAAGTATGTACAGTATGTCCTTGATTAGTCACCACAAACTAACAATCTCCCACTTGGGGACTAATTATGATCCACACTAAACAACAGTCTCACACTTGGAGACTGATCCTGTAGCTATCCTACTACTCCATGAGGCTCCAACCAGATCAAACCACTCTAGACTATGTTGTTCTTTTATTTTGTTCAATCTAGAAGACCAATTGAAATTGAAGAGGAGTTCAACTTCTCCCTTATTACTACCTTTGTAAACATGTCTGCTAGATTGTCATCTGTATGTATCTTGTCCAACTTTAACTCTCTGTCATCCAATACTAACTGAATAAAATGGTACCACAACTATATGAGTTTTTTCTTTGAATGCAAAGTACAATTCTTCATAATATGAATGACACTCTAACTATCTATAAAAAAATAATTATCCCTTTGAGGGTGCCCCAATTCTTCTAGGAAGAATTGAATCCATATCATCTCCTTGGTTGCCTCTGTAGTAGCAAGATACTCACTCTCTTTTATTTTCCATACAAAAAACTTTCATAAAAATCCATGTTAACACATTTCAGACCTGGTAAAACTTTCTTTGAATGAAGTAATTTCATAGCTTTCTCACTCATATGGCCAAGTCTTTTGTGTCAAATCATTGTATCAAAATCTATAGCGACTTTTTGTTCTACCTTCTCAATTGTAGCAATTGTTTTTGAACACTCATTTTTCTTTGAAATAATTAAAGTAGAAGGAACAATATGACCTATACAAAGATATAAGGTGCCTACTTTCACACCTTTTTCTATTACAAGGGAACCTTTTGAAACCTTCCAAATTGAATCATTAAAAAGTAAGTGCACAACCCTCATCACCAATTTTCCCTACTAAAATTTAATTCCTTTGCAGCCTTGGAACATGTCTTATCTCATGTAGTAGCCAATGATTCCTATTCTGTAACTTAATCTTAACTTTTCCCTTTCCAATAGTCTAACAAGGTTCATTACCCTCCAACTAAAGAAGCCCAAAATCCCCTTGGACATAATTGATAAAATAACCTCTATGTGGTGTAGCATTAAAATGAAGGACTAGAATCTAAAACCTGTGAATCATCAATACTTTCTAAAGAAAAAAGCAAAGCATCCTCTCCAGATTTGTTACTTACCACATTTTCCTCCTTGTTCCAATCTAGTTTATCTCTTTCATTTTTCTTTCAAGTCCAATAATATTTCCTCTTATGCCCTAGTTTCCCATAGTACCAGTAGTATTTTGGTCCTCTTGATTGAGACCTCTTTCCCTTTGACTTTCCTCTTGATTTCTCATGATTTCTAAAATTATTTCCTCTCAGTCATTCTGCCTCTACTTTGTGCATTCAAAGCACTTCCTGATGTAGATCCACCTGAGGTTTTCCTACGAGTTTCCTCACTCAAAATAACACCGATCATATCATCATATTTTAGAGTATTAGATCCAAAAAAAATTACTCATAGCCATTACCAAGCTATTCTAGCTTTTAGGAAAAGAACAAAAAATCAAGAGAGCCCTAATTTCTTCATCAAAATTTATACCCACATAAGATAATTGACTAGTAATAGTATTAAACTCATTTAAATGATTTACAATAGATCCACCTTCTGTCACCTTCATATTAAATAAATGCTTCATGAGAAACACCTTATTTGAAATGGAGAGTTTTTCATACAATTTCACTAGGGTATGCATCAACTCTTTCGTCATCTTCACTTTTGTGATGTTAAATAACACTAATGGTTACAAACATAGTCAAATTCTTCCAAGTGCCTTCCTATCTAAAATCTCCCAGTCCTCACCTATCATAGTTCCTTGTTTCTTGGATATTCCTTCCAACAACTTTCATAAGTCCTTCTGATAAAGATAGTCCTCCATTTGCATTTTCCATAACTAAAAGTTCTACCCATTAAACTTATCAACCTTTAGCTTACCCTCATCTGCCATCACTCCCACTCAACTGTGAGACTTTCCTGTAGAGGATAACTAAAAAAAAAAACTCACTTTGATACCACTTGCTAGGATTAATCTCAGAGAAAAATAATAATTACATGCAAATATAAATAATATCATAAAATAATAGATTGCATAGAAGATAACACAAGACACCAAGATTTAACATGGCTCACCCAAACCCTGGGCTATGTCCACCAAACAGAAAGTCCAATATTATTATGATCCAATGATTACAACCTAATTACAATTGTTAATCCCTTACAAGTCAATATTTTTGCAAGAAATAATTTTGCATCACACATTATAAAAGATATCGAACCCTAAGCACTTTTATACAATTAGTTTTGTTACTTTAGGGTTACAACATGTCGGCCAACCCAAACATGTTAGTCACATTAAGAAAAAGTTATGAAATATTATGAAGTGTGTACAGTACTTCCCTAATCAGTCACCACAAACTAACAACTAGTTTAAAGGTACTAGAAGCAGAAGATCAAGATGTCAAAAAGAGAGGTATCCAAGCTTAACAAGGAGAACATCCCTACATGGAAAATTCTGATGAAGCTACACCTAGGAGGTATTAGAGACCATGCACAATCTACTATCACCACTGAGCATGTTGACCCTACTAAAGCCCTAACTACTGAGGGTTTGAAAAAAAAAAAAAAAAACATAATTAGGCTATGTTAGAGATTGCATCTTCCATAAGCTACTCTGAGTTTGATGACATCAAGGAGTGTGATACTACTAAGAAGATCTAGGATGTTATACAAAAGATCTATGGAGGAGAAAAAAAGTGTTTAGAGCCAAATCTGAAAGTCTAAGAGGTAAGTTTGATGATATGGGAATGCAAGAAGGTAAGAATATGTTGATCTCAAATTAGTTTTGACAATTGAGTGTCAACACACTCAAATCATTTAATTAGTTCATGCCAAACTAGTAATGCATACGGAGTACAACATGTAAATAGTAGACCATGTCGAGTTGCAATGAGTGTCAAGTCACTCATGTGTTGAGTCACTCAAGTGCCAAGAAAATAGGCCATGCCAAGTGATTCAAGTGTTGAGTAAACAATAGATGTTGAGTAGTTTAGGTGCCAAGTAAACAGTAGATGCTAAGCAGTTTAGGTGCCGAGTCAGAAGTAGAATTACAATATATGACGAGCCTCAATAACTACATATGCCAAGTAACACAAATTGGACATATTTTTTATGGCACAAACAACTATGTAAACCATTTTTTAGATGACCTAAGGATAGTTTTCAATCCTTTAGAGATAAGGATGAATCTATATGCAAATTCCCTATGCATATAACATGTAGCCAATTAAAAACATGGGAAGGTTTAAGTAGAAAAATGGATGAATCTCAATCATAGATTCATACCTAACCCTAAGCCACCAAAGTCTTTATAAGGAAGATGAAGCCCTAAATTTTTAAGAGAGTTGAGAGCATTGCAAAGGGGTGAATGATTGAATTGGAGGAGCAAACTAGACAGTTTGTAGAACATTCAAGGCAACTTAGTGTAGACACTTAAAAAACCTTTAGAAAATAAAGTATTTTTATTTTCTAAAAAAATCCTGATGACATCATCATTTATTAATTAATTAATTAATTTATTAATTTATTTATTTTTATGCCATTAAATCCCTTTATCTTAATTAAAAATATTTAATTAAAAAATCCCTCCCAAAAATGTTTAAATCTTATTTAAACATTATTTCCTTATTTATTAATTATTTAATTAATAAATTGACCAAAAATCTCAAAATAAATAATTTATTTATTTTTTTCCCAAAAGTTGGCCAATTTCCTTAAGACCAATAACCTCTTCCAAAATCTTCTAATCCTTCTTTAATTTTGATTAAAGGCTAATCCCATCATTTCCTACCCCTAATCCCAACTCAAAATATTTAATCAAGATTAAATATTAATCCTCATGTTTATTAAAAACATTTTAATAAATATCTCCTCAACCCAAACCCTTGAAATAAATAAAACTTTATTTATTTCATAAAATCTTATCCTAGGAAGTTCTAGACTCTTCTAGAAAGTCTTCATCCTCATCAAAAGCCTAGACTCTTCTAGAAGATGTCTTTAACCCTAATCCTAATCCCCTCCTAACCTTGTCACATTCCCTAAACATGGGTTAAGACTTGCTAACTCAAGCCAAAGTTAACAAATATCTCCTCCTTCACCCACCCTCATTAATTGCAATCCACTTGCCATCCACTTGCCTAGTCCTAAGCCATCTCTAACCCTTCCTCTAATCATTTTTACAACCCTAAGCAAGCTTAAAACCCCCCTAAACCCTCAAATTCGAATTTCATGGTATATCTCACAAATATCTTCAACCACAAAACTTTATAAAGCCCACAAAGTCATAAATGTTCTTACAAAGCACTTATGAAGGGTCTTTATGAAGATTTTATCCCTTGAGCCTCCTTTGTTGACGCATCCTTCCCCTTTCCTCCATCCTCTCACCATGTGACATGTGTCACTCCTTGATTGGTTGTAAGGAAGCACAATCCATGTGCTCTCCTCTCATGCAATCTAAGCCCTCCATGAGCTTTTTCCCATCCTTGCATCTTAGCCCTCAATCCCTCAAGCCTCTTGCCTATAAATTGGATCCTTCCCCTTTGCAAAATAACACAATCCATGAAGTAAAGTTATAATGCTATTTTGAGATCCAAATCCATACTAAAGCCATATATCCACACCAAAAATCCACAATCATCCATTGAAGCCTTTGGAAGCATATTGAGCATACATCATATCCATTTAGATAAAGCCACTCAACAAGAGAGCTTCTCATTGAGAGAGCCCATTAATGGCTCATATTTTCAATTGAGAGCTCATCTTAGTCTATCTTGAAGTTTATGAATTTTTTTTAGTTTGTAGAAGCTTTATTTAAATTTGGTTTCTATTAGCATACTAACATTGCTCATATACACTTAGCAGTAAGAGTGATTTGTAAAATCAATTAAGTGAAGAACAGAGGATAGAGGATACAACATTGATATATCAGATCATGAAGGATTAATCAAAGATTGGATAGAGGTAATTTTTTATTAGGCAAGCAAGTGCCAACTACAATATCTATGCTAAGACATTTTAATAGGTAATTTTAGTTAAATCTCCTAGGCAGAGTAGTCCTAATAGGCTTTACCAAATCCTTTAATAGGGTGGCTTTCCAAGTGAATGACCTAAAGTCCTTTAACTAGGCACACTTCTAATAGGGTGTTGAAATCCCCTAACAAGGTGGGACATAATAGTATTTGTAAGCATTTCACAGGGCAGATCATGATTCATGGTCAAACCATTGTAACCTTAATTGGCTACACTTTATTGCTGCAGTAGTGAAGATTTGTGGGTGTTATCCCCACCGCATTTTTACCTTATCCTTTAGAGGGTTTCTAGGTATCCATATATAGTGTTATGTGTGTTTGATTACTTACATGTTTTAGATGCATTTACTTTACATGTTATTTTAGTATATAGATATTGAATGTAGCTAATGAAGGACAAAATTTTTATGGATCTAAGTTTAAACTCTTTATTCACCCCCCACCCCTCCCCCCTCAAAATTTTATCTTTCCCACTTGTATTTCCAATAGAATATAGTTCAATATTATGCCAGAGGAAAAGAAGTAGTTAATTCTATTAGAGGAGCAACTAGTAAGATTGAAGATGACATCGTGATCAAAAAAATACTAAGAACCTTGCCACTCATCTATGTTATTCAAGTCTCTACCATACAAGAACTAAGGTGCAAACCTGGAAATGATTTGACCCTTGAAGGATTGATAGCTATACTCACTACCTTTGAACTCTCTAATTTTGATAATTTCAAATCTGAGAATGTTGAATCTATTTTCAAGGTGAAATTGTCATTAAAATAACCTAAAGAGAAGAATAAAAATGTCAAATATGTTTCTAGTGATAGTGATACAAATGAGGAGGATGTAGAATAGCTTGCAGCATTGTTGGCAAGGATATTTCATAGAAGAAAAATAAAATTCAAAAGTTACCTATCATGTGCTTTAATTGTAATGAGGTTGGTTATATTGCTGCAAGATAACTAGAGAAGAAGAATAATAGAAGTGGAGACAAATACAAAAGTAAAAGAGATGAGGACAACAAAGATTACAAATACAAAGGCAAGAAGTCTTACTACATTACTGAGGAGAAAACCAAGGATGGATCTGATAACCATAATGATGAAGTGGTGTATGTTGCAATGAAGGATGATTTTGATGAGGATGAGGCAACTAAACTAGTGTCTTATGTGAACAAGAGTGATAGATGGATCATTGATAGTGGATGTTCACATCACATGACTAGAGATAAAAGTAATTTCATTACCCTTGATTATTATGATTAATAGTGTAAGGTTTGGTAATGCTACACCTTATCTGATAAAAGGAAAAGGATCAATCAATCTCACAAAAAAGTTCATGTGTGGCAATGCTTATTATGTAGAAGGACTTAACTATAACTTGTTGAGTGTGTCACAACTAAATAGTTCAAGTTGCAAAGTTGAGTTTGAGAACAAGATAGAAAAGATCTATGACGCTGATGGGAAACTAATTGGGAAAGGTGATCAGACTAGAGGTAATCTATTTTATATTGATATGAATGATAGTACTTGTCTTGTTTTAGAATTTGATGTTGTGTGTTTATGGGACAAGAGGTTATGTCATGTTAACTTTGATAACTTAGTGAGTATCAGTAACATGAAAAGAGTCAAAGTTTTTCATAAGCTGAAGAAACCTGACAAAATGATTTGCAAATAATGTCAGTTAGGCAAGATGACAAAATATAGTTTTAAAAGTAAGATGTGTACCTCTAAAGAAATTCTAGAAATTTTTCATACTAATTTCTGTGGACCAATTGATGTGAAAAGATACAAAGGTGACAAGTACATTATCCTATTTGTTGATGATTATTCAAAGATAATGTTAGTTATGTTTCTAAATAGAAATTTGATGCTTTCCAAATGTTTAAATTGTACTTAGCTAGAGTAGAAAAGGAGATAGGAAAAATTTGGAAATTTTTGAGATCTGATAAAGGTGAAGAATTTACATCAATTGAGTTTGAGATTTTCTATAATGATAGAGGAATCAAGAGACAAACTTCAACACCTAGAACCCCTTGACAAAATGGAATTATTGAAAGGAGAAACAAATCTTTGATGGATTGTGCTAGGACACTCATGATGGAGAAGAATGTTGCTTTGAAATACTAGAGAGAAGCTACAAGTATAATAGTCTATACCTTGAACCATGTACAAGTCAAGAAAGGTACTCATTCAACACCTTTTGAATTATGGTATAGATACTCATCTAATGTAAAATATTTTAAGGTATTTGGAAGCAAGTTCTACATTCTTAAATATTTCAAGAATGATAAATTAGATGCTAAAAGTGAAGAAGGTATATTCTTTGTCTATTCCACAAGAAGTAAAGCTTATAAGTGTTTAAATACTAATACTAACAAAGTTGTGGAAAGTGAAAATGTGAAGTTTGATGAATATATAGAGGTACATGAAGCTGAACCTATAAAGGAACCTAAAAAGCACAAATCATTTGTATACTTTTATGAAGGTATGTCTACTGATGAAGATTTTGTAAACCAATTTTTAAATCAATAACAAGTTTTAGTGATTGCCGAGTCGTATACAATGAATACCAAGTTGCATTCAAGAACTAAGTTGCAGACAGAAGCTGAGGCGCATTTTGATTATGAGATAAGTGTAAAAGAAGAGATAGAGAAGTACATAGTGATTTTGAAGTTAATAGACCTACTAAAGAAAGAAGAATAGAACCTAGATTGTCAAAGTATGTCAAAAGACATCACCCTATTGAAAAAATTATTGGAGATAAGATGTTAGACCAATGAAAAGGAATAGGCTAAGAAGTGATACATGTTTGTTGAGCATGCATGAGCCCAAGATAGTGAAAGATGCCATACAAAATGAGGATTGGAGTAAATCCATGAGAGAAGAGATAGATCAGATTAAGAACAATAAGACATGGACTCTAGTTCCCATGCTAAATAATAGGAATGTGATTGTAACCAAGTGGGTGTATAGAAACAAGTTAGATGAGAATGGTGAAGTCACAAGGAATAAGGTAAGATTAGTTTGCAAAGGGTATGCACAAGAAGAAAGAATAGACTATGGAGAAACATTTTCCCCTATTGCAAGATTGAAAGGAGTAAGAACTTTAATTTCTTACTCTACATATAAAGATTTCAAAGTTTATCAAATGGATGTGAAGTCAACATTTCTGAATGGTATATTAGAAGAAGAGATTTATATAGAAAAACTAGAAGGATTTTTTGATGCTAACAATAAGAACATGGTATCTAGACTACACAAATCTTTATATGATTTAAAGAAAGTCCCAAGAGCATGGTGTGAAAGGCTTCACAATTATTTTGTGAAGATTGATGATAACAACAATCTATACTCGAAGACAGAAAGAGGTAAAGGTATTTTACTAGATAAATTTTTTATTGATGATATCATATTTGGAGGTCAAGATACATTATGTAAGGCATTTGTAAATGAAATGAAATAATTTGAGATGTCTATGTTTGGAGAGATCAAGTTCTTTGTTGGTTTGCAAGTATATCAGATGAAATATGGTATATACATCACCCAATCTAAGTATGTGAAGGAAATATTGAAAAATTTTGGATTGGAAGATTCAAAACCAATTAGCACACCTATGGTGATAGGATACAGACTATCAAAGAATGATGATTTTGCTGATGTGAATAAAAAATTGTATAAGTCTATGATTGGTAAATTGCAATATTTAGTACATAGTAGATTTGACATTGCATTATCTATTGGGATTGTTACAAAATTTTATGAAAATCCTAACAAGAATCATTTGATGGTTGTTAAGAGAGTTATGAGATATCTAAAAGGAATAGAAGACTATGGTCTATACTATAAGAAAAATGAAAATTTCGAGATAAGAGCCTATATAGATGTTGATTGGGCTAGAAACATTGATGGCAGAAAGAGGATAAGTGGTGGAGCCTTTTTCTTAAGAAAAAGGTTGGTTAGCTGGATCAGTAAAAAAATAAAATTATGTATCTCAATCTACTGCTAAAGCTGAATATGTGGTTGTTGCATTAAATTGTACAAGTGTGGTATGGATCAAATAGCTACTCAAAGGTATGAAGGAGGAAATCACTAAACCTGCAGTACTTCATTGTGATAATACAAGTACTATAAACATATCAAATAATCTTGTGATGCATACAAAGATTAAGTACATGGCAATCAAATATCATTACTTGAGAGAATTAGTTCAAGACAAAGAAGTGAGAATGGAATATGTGAATACAAAAAAATAGATAGTGGATATATTCACAAAAGCTTTACCTAAGGATGCACATGAATATCTTAGAGGTAAACTAGGGGTGATACCCCTATCCAAAGCTACTTAAGAAGCATGAGTAGTGTTGGATAATGTTGTCCTTGATGTCACAAAAATGTCATATCAGTCATTAGTCTCAAGTTCATCAAGCTTAGACAGTCTACAATGCAATTTACAGTGCCAACTAAGCTCACTTGGTCATCGAAGGAAATATGGAAGACAGTGTTAACCGAGCTAACTTGGTCAACAAAGGAAAGGTAAAAGATAGTGTTCACCAAGATCACTTGATCAACGAAGGAAATGTGGAAGTCAGTGTTAACCGAGCTTCACTCGGTCTCCAAAGGGTAGTTTCCATCGAGATCACTCGATCATCAAAGGAATCATGGAGAAGTCAGTGTTAACCGAGCTTCACTCAGTCTCCAAAGTGTAGTTTCTACTTAGCTCACTCGGTTATCTTAGGAAACTCAGTACTTACCGAGTTCTCCCGGTGATTGAAGGATTGTCACGAAGTTCGCTATATTAACCGAGCTTAGTCAGTTAACATAAGAATTATTTTTTGAAAAAAGTTCACCATGCAAGGTCGGCCAGTATAGGATTTGCTAATTAATTACTTCTAGCCGACTGTTGTAATTGTTTGTTTAGTCAGTAATTTGAGCCGACTAAGATAATCTGAAAGGTATATATGGTCATTCAAGTTATGAATTAAAAGGTGTGTGTGAGATTGTGAAAAAGAAGTTATGAATGCGAATTTTAGTATGAAATGAAAAGGCGAATGTTGAGCAAAGTCTGATGAAGGATCAGATGTGTTGAAGGAGCTGTAAAGTTGCATTTGATCAGTAAGGATCTAGTCAAGCATAACAGAGATCTGTAATCAGCAAAGATAAGTTGTACATTATATTAGGTCACTTCATTGTTGCTTTCTAACCATTGTAACAGTGAATTTGAAATCTCTTAACAAAGTTGGTTTAACAGCCATTCAATAAATCCTCTAACAAGGTGACAGTTCAGTTGATTTTTTCTAAAGACCTCTAGCAAGGCCACTCCTAATAGGGTGATTAAATCCTTTAACAGGGTCACACCTAATAGTGTGTTTTTATAACCTTTAACAGGGTTGGCTCCTAATAGGGCTAACTTCAGAAGAGTGAAAAACAGTATCTAGTTACATTGGTGGTTTTTCCCATATTGGGTTTCCACATTAAATCTAGTGTCTCTTGTGTTCTTAATTGTTGAATTGTTGTGTGCATGATAACATATCAGTTCTCAATATTTATCATTTGTTGCATTATCAAGTTTCAACATTTTATATTAATCGGATCAAGCGTGTATTTAGACATCTTAGGGACTATGGAAAGTTTTGTAGTAACTGATTCACCCCCTCCCCCTCTCAGTTACCCTATTCTCATTTCCAACAATTGGTATCAGAGCTTTTGGTGCTTGCAAGAAAATATTTCAAGGATCTAAGCCAAAGATCAAGATGTCTTACAAAAGAGAAATTCCAAAACTCAACAGAGATAACTTTTCCACATGGCAAGGATTGATGAGACTTCATCGGGCTACTATTGGTGATACTAGACTGAAATACCTTGAAGAAAAATATGAAGAACCTCCTGGCACATTGTCTGTCAATGACATTGCTGAAAAGAAGAATCACAACAATATGATGATAGACATTGCATCCGCTCTCAGTTATGAAGAATTTGATGACATTAAGGACTGCAAAACTTCCTTTGAGATGTGGAACAAGCTAAAAGAGATCTATGGAGGAGATGATAATGTGAGAAGAGCAAAAATAGAAAGTCTAAGAGGACAATTTGATCAAACAAGGATGAGAGAGGATGAAAACATTGCAAAGTATGTTGAAAGAGTTAAAGCATGTGTGAGTGCAATCAGAGTATCTACAGGTGATATCAAAGGAGAAACAGTTATAAGCAAAGTTCTTAGAACCTTGCTTCCTATTTATGCAATCAGAATTTCTATAATTCAGGAAAGAAGGTGTGAAGCAAATCATCAGATAAATCTTGAGGCCATAGTTGGAAGACTAACTGCATTTAAACTAGATCACTTTGACAACTATGTTCCAGCCTCCAAGAACATTGAATTAGCATTTCAAGCCAAGCTCTCACTCAAGGAGGGAAAAAAAAAAGGAGAAGAAATATCAGTCAGAAAGTGAAAATGAATCAAGCCAAAGTTCAAACAGTGACCTTGAAGTGATTGAAGCTCTACTAGCAAAGAAATATTCTAGAGGCAGAGGAAAATACAAAGATAAAGTTTCTCTAATCTATTTTTCTTGTGAAGAAATTGGTCATATTGCAGCAAGGTGTCCAAACAAGCAAAACAATGATGAAAAGAAATATTACAAATGGAATGGAAAGAAAGACTTCAAATCATCTAAAAAAAAAGGTAAGAATTCATGCTTCATGGCTGAAAATTCTAAAGATTCTGATAATAGTGAGGATGAAATTGTTTATATTGTCGTTAAAGATGATTTTGACAGTGATGAGGAAGATAAAATGGCACTTGTTTCTCATATAAGTAAGAATGATACATGGATTATAGACAGTGTTTGCTCACATCATATGACTGGTGATAAAATTAAGTTTGATCAGTTTGAAGACTATGATGGTGGCAGTGTAAGGTTTGGTAATAATGAACCTCGTTTCATAAAAGGAAGAGGAAGAATCTGTCTAAACAAAGAACTTGTATGTAATAATTCCTATTTTGTTGAAGGTCTTAAACATAATTTGCTAAGTGTGGCACAGTTACTCAACACTGGATTCAAGGTGGAATTCATGCATGGAAAGGCAAGACTGTTGAATGAGCAAGGAAAGCTGATAGGATCTGGCATCCAAACTAAAGGTAACTTGTTCTATCTAGAACTTGGTGAATGCTCATGTTTTATTGCTCAAATTGAAGAAAGTTGGTTATGGCATAAAAGGTTGTGTCATGTCAATTTTGATAATCTGGTAAAAATAAGAAAATTCAAGAAAGTGAGAGGCATTCCTAACATTAAGAAACCTGAGGTTGGTCTATGCAAGAATTGTCAGATTGGTAAAATGGGAAAGACTAGTTTTAAAAGTAAGAACTATCAGTCTGAAGATATATTAGAAATTGTGCATACTAATTTATGTTGACCCTTTGGAATAGAAAGCTATACCGGAGAAAAGTTTTTCATTCTTTTTGTTGATGACTACTCAAGAATGATTACTGTCATGTATCTAAGGAATAAATCAGAAGCATTTGAGAAATTCAAATGGTATTTGGCAAGAGTAGAAAAAGAGACAGGAAAAAGACTAAAATGCTTAAGGTCAGATAGAGGTGGTGAATTCATCTCACATGAATTCAACAACTTCTACATTGAAAAAGGTATTAAAAGATAGGTCTCAGCACCAGGAACTCCTGAACAAAATGGAATAGCTAAAAGAAGAAATAGATCCATCATGGATTGTGCAAGAACCCTGATGATAGAAAAGAACATTGCTATCAAATACTGGAAGGAAGCCATTAGTACTGCAGTTCATACCTTAAACCAAGTACAGTTGAAGAAGGACTCATTCAAAACTCCCTATGAATTATGGTATGGCTACAAACCCAATGTAAGTTATCTAAAAGTATTTGGAAGCAAATGTTATATTTTGAAAGAATCTAGAAAAGGAAAATTTGATATAAAAGGTGATGAAGGAATATTTTTAGGATACTCTTGCAAAAGCAAAGCATATAGATGTTTAAATCTATCCACTCACAAAGTCATAGAAAGTGCACATGTGAAAGTTGATGAGTTTGCAAAAAAATCTGAATAAGAAAGCAAAAAGGTACCTGAAGATTACAAAAGATTTGTTTACATTGAACCAGATACTATACCAAGCATACCGTTCACTCAAGAATCCTCAACTCTTGAGTCATCAGTAACCGAGTTGCAAAAAGATCAAACTGAGCCACAGCAACATTCAGACATTACCGAGCAAGTGTCTATCGAGTCTGAAGTGCCCGAGCCAATTCTTACCGAGCCAGAATAGCCTGAACATGAAATTCAAGCACAAGGAGATAGCAATGAAACTCATTCAAAAGGCAAAGAACCTATATTAGATAAATATGTCAGAAGACATCATGCACCAGATCAAATCATTGGAGACAAATCTGAAGGAACCTTGACAAGAAGCAAGCTGAAAATACTTGTTTACTTGCTTATTTTGTACCTAGAATCATTAAAGATGCATTGGCAAATGATAGTTGGATTGAGGCAATGAACGAGGAAATAGAACAGATAGAGAAGAACAAGACATGGACTCTTGTACCCAGGCCTAAAAATAAGAATGTAATTGGAACCAAGTGGGTATTCAAAAACAAGTTGACTGAAGATGGTAAGGTATCCAGAAACAAAGCCAGATTGGTATGCAAAGGATACTCTCAAGAAGAAGGCATAGATTATGGAGAAACCTTTGCTCCTATCGCAAGATTGGAAGGATTCAGAACCTTACTTACATGTGCTTCTCACAAAGTATTCAAAGTTTATCAGATGGATGTCAAGTCATCATTCCTCAATGGAATACTAGATGAAGAGGTTTACATTGAACAACCTGAAGGTTTTGTTGATCCAGATAAAAGGAACATGGTCTACAAATTACATAAAGCATTGTATGGTCTAAAACAAGCCCCTAGAGCATGGTATGAAAGATTGCATAACTATCTTATTCAGATTGGTTTTCAAGGAACTAATGATAATAGTAGCTTGTATATAAAGGAAGGACTAGATAATAAGATTGTCTTGGCAGAAATATTTGTAGATGATACTGTTTTCACAGGGCATGATGATCTTTGCAAATAATTTTCAAAACAAATGAACAAGGAGTTTGAAATGTCTATGTTTGGTGAAATAAAATTCTTTGTTGGTCTTCAAATTCAACAAAATAAGAATGGCATCTACATCACTCAATCAGAATACATCAAGGAGATATTGAAAAAGTTTGGTATGGAGGACTATAAACCTGTTGGAACTCCTATGTGTATTGGATTAAAAATTACCAAAGATGATGAATCCAAAGAGGTAGATCAAACATTGTATAGATCTATGATTGAAAAATTACAATACGTAGTTCATACCAGGCCAGATATTGCCCTTGCGGTTGGTATTTTTGCAAGATTTTCAGCAAAGCCAAGAGAAACTCACCTGATGGCAATCAAAAGAATAAGGAGATATTTGAAAGGAACTAAAGATTATGGCTTATGGTACAAATTTAGAGGTAATTTGGATTTGAAAGTGTTTACTGATGTTGATTGGGCAGGAAACCTTGATGACAGAAAAAGCACAAGTGGAGGAGCATTTTTTCTTGGAAAAAGATTGGTTTCTTGGACAAGCAAAAAGTAGAATTGTACATCCCAATCTATAGCAGAGGCAGAGTATGTTGCTGCAGCAGTAAACCATTCAAATTTTGTTTGGTTTAAGCAGTTATTGCAAGGAATGAAGATGGAAATCAAAGAACCAGTTGTCATGTTCAGTGACAATACTAGTGCAATCAACATATCTAAGAATCCAGTGATGCATTCCAAGACCAAGCATATTGCAATAAAATATCATTTTGTCAGAGAATTGGTGCAAGACAAGGAGATTAGATTGGAATATGTCCATACAAAGGAAAAAATTGCCGACATATTCACAAAGCCTTTACCTAAGGATGCATTTTTGTATCTCAGAGGTAAGTTAGGGGTCATTCCCCTATCTGAAGTCCACTAAAAATAAGTTCTAGTGATGCATCAACGTATACAACATTGAAGATCTATCTGTTGATGCAGTTTAATCATAAATCATTGCATATGAATCAGTACTAAAGGTACATTACAATTCACTTAACTTCTATTGTCTTTGGCATGTGTTGTCAAAGAGGAAGAGATTTATTGCCATATCCTTCTGAAATTTGTGAGATTTGAAAAGTTTACCATGAAGTCCCTTAACAGAGGGAGATTATTGAAGGAGGGAGAAGTTTGTTATCTTGTTGGACTTGTTTTCAAAATTTCATTCTGTTATGACATGTTGTGTTGCCATCAATGCCAAAGAGGGAGATTGTTGGATAATGTTGTCCTTGATGTCACACAAATGTCATATCAGTCATTAGTCTCAAGTTCACCAAGCTCAAACAGTCTGCAATGCAATCTACAGTGCCAACCAAGCTCACTTGGTCATCAAAGTAAATATGGAAGATAGTGTTAACCGAGCTAACTCGGTCAACAAAGGAAAGGTAAAAGACAGTGTTCACCGAGATCACTCGGTCAACGAAGGAAATGTGGAAGTCAGTGTTAACCGAGCTTCACTCGGTCTCCAAAGGGTATCACTTTAGAAGAGTGAGAATTAGTATCATGTTACTGGTGGTTTTTCCCAAATTGGGTTTCCATGTAAAATCCATGTGTCAAATTATTTGAATGTTCTTATGTTGTTCCATGTTTACATTTATGCAAAGTTGTTTTGACCTAGGATAGTAACCTACAAAGTTTAAGTATTGTATGATCTAATGGATGCATGCATGATAAAGTTTTATAGATATGTGTCTACTAAGCATTGAAAATTTTTATTTATACATCTAGACCTTGGATAACTGATTCACCCCCCTCTCGGTTATTCTAAATAGTTCCAACACCTCTTTGTGAGCCCATCTATCAATTTGAAGACCTCATTCAAGGAATCAATTGAAATTTCCATGAATTTCTCCCTCACACTATCATAGATACACCTATCGTCAATATTATACTTACTGATGATAACCTTCAACAACTTGACATTTATAAATATGTTAGGCATAGTTAGTTTTCCCAAATTCATCTCTCATGGATGAAAAATAGGCACTTTGTGGTTTCTTTTGACATAATGGCATAAGAAAAGTTCATAACCCTTCATCCTTGTCCAGATGTCTCCTACTTCACTCTATTTATCTTCCAACACATCAGGAGAAGCAAATTTACTCCTTCTAGATTTAGGCCTAGAAAAATCCATTTGTTCAATCAAGTCCTCATTCAATTTTCTGGGTGGAACTTTATCTTCTATTCTCAGCATCTTCTTGGTTTTTCCCTTCTTTTCTTTCTCAACCTTCCTCTTTGGTGTCAAGATAGAATTTTCCATGCTTCTCTAAAATTCCTTTCTAAATCAAACTATTGTAAAATTTGTGCACTAATAGAAAACATTATAGCTTTTATGAATTTCTCTGAATGCAGAATGCAGAATGATCACCCTTTTAGTACAATGTGACTTATGTGCTTGTCCATTTATTCCCCCACATGAATTGATGTCATAAATATTTTGGCCATTGTAATACATCACAAATTGTTAGTGGTCATTTCCAGTCATTACTTTCCTGATTCATAAAATAACTTTAAATACTTGATCGTTACAACTCCTAGCAAAAAATACCTACACATCTTTGATCATTATGTCTCATCCCTTGAATGGTGATTTGTTTTACTTTTCACATTTATTGCTATAGCAATAGTGATATCCTTATTGCTCATCACTATATAGGAAATCCCCTTTCTACAACCTCTAATAGGTGTTTTCACTATAGAGTATAGCGATCACAAGTTTTAGTCTTCGTTGCAAGTTTTCATCTTATCACTATAATACATAGGAATACGCAAATGCCCATTGCTCACACTATGTCCATTGTTCTCCAAATGTGATCCATAATCAACTCTAATCAATCACTATAGTAAATAGTAACCCCTTTTGAAATCACACTGTTTTATCACTCTAACACATGGAAATCAACTGATCCTATTGCTAATCCCTGCAACACAAAATTCCTTTCTTCGATCGCTCAAAGCACTTATCGTCATATCATATAGTGATACGGCCCACATCATCATTGATTGCTAAAATAAAATAGCTCAATTCTAACTAGTGATAACATCATCACCCATTATCATAACCAAAATGTCATCTCCCTAGTGACTGATGATTGTTGAAGGTTATAGTGATACACCTTTCTTTATCGCTCATCATTGTATTGGCAATGTCTTCTCTTCATAGCAATAAACTTGATTTCTATATGTTACAGTGATATCTGGCTCAACTTTGAAGATGACCCTATAGCTATCACCATAGTATACATTGATACTTGATACTTCATCATTGTAGCAATAGTGATATATGGTTTTTTCAAACATTCTATATTCATCAAACTTTCAATCGATCTGGGTTGAAACCTAGCAAAGTTTAGTTTAACTTTTGATCAAATGTGGTCAAACTTCCAACCAATGCACTGAAAAGGTCAGCATCATGGGTTTTACATCTTGGTCAGATGGGCCACTCTTTTTGACCAACATTGGTGGAAGGTTTGACAACCACATAGAAAAATGTTGGTGCCAATTTCTCAACCTTAACCAAGGCTGGTTAAAAGCTCAACTAGCCTTTGCCACAATTTTGATGAAACAACCAACTAGGATACCATCGTCAGTTTGGCATCATGATTAGATGAGGCACCCGTTTTGACCAAAAATGGTCAAATCTATGATGAACACAATGGCCAAATGTTGGTGTTGATATCAACAAGGGCTTGTGTCAAAATTTCCACCTGAACAAGGATTTATTAAAATTACGATGAGAAAAATACCAACAAGGCCATTTGTGGATCATTCGACCAACTTGGGTAGAAAATTAGACCATTTTTTGTCAAAAATAGAGGCTAGGTCTACTAGTGAGTGGATCAAGTGAAGTTGAGATCATCTAATCCAATGGATTAGATGATCACACCATATCCAACTAAGAAAAGAAGGTATGTAAGGAAATGTACTCTTGAATAACAAATTACATATCAGTTTCTAACAAGAAATGTGATTAAAAGTCCATATATGCATAAATCAAGATGCATTAGGATAAATTTGAGGGAAGAATTGAGCAAAATAATTCAATGCATAATCAATGTCAAGTATCAGTATTATAGCCCATAGCAACCAAGTAATGTCATATGAGCCAAGTGTTTATACAAAACCAAGGTAATATGATGATCAAGCTAAGTAATGAAAATTGAGCATTTGAAGGAAAGAAGTACGAACATGATGCTATGTGAAGGCCAAGACAATTGTAATATACATACTTCAATATAATATATTTATTGCAAACCTAATTTGATAGATTGAAGGTATATGTCAAATTTTTGATGTTCATTTTCATTTACTAATCAATTTCAATGCACATAGGCAATTTTAGAGTGAACCACAACGTGTCATTGGTAAATTTGAAGAACTAAGTAAGGTTTGAAGTTTAAGTTGTTTTCAAAATTGTTGAAGTTAATTTTCGAAACTCTATTTTGAAATGGCATCATTTTCTTTTGGGAAAGAGATGTTGAAGGAAAACAATGTACAAATTGTGAGGAATGACCAATATCCTCCACCCAAATTCATGGTTTACCCTAATATTGCAATAACTAGAGATGCATCTAGTGCCCTGTCATCAATTCTACTTAGAGTCTTGATGGTTCACAATGTTTGATCATGTTGCATGTGCAAGATTACAAAGATTGGAGATTATGAGTTGCAAGATGCATATGACAAGTTATGTGATAATAGAATTTTGAAAGATGAAAAAAATTGTTGCCAAGAAATGGCTTACTCATTCCCTAGAATTTCCTAAAGTATTCAAAGTGGAATGGATAAAGATTGTACTGAGTTAATTACATGATATGAAATTATGGTTGGAAGGTGGACTAGTCAAAATAAACAAAGAAATCATTCACTAAGTTACTGGTTATCCCAACCTAGATAGAGTAAAGACTATGAGATGTGTAGCAAACAATTTCATCAAGGATCAGATGAAGGAAAAATGGAATGGCCGAGGAATGTGTATTGATGGAATTAAGGAGCATGTTATTGAGTTTACAATGTGTAATTTCACACAAGCTATATGAGTTAAGATGATTGAATAGTGTTTTGTGCATTTTAGTTGACCTAGGTTACAAAATTGTAAATAAAGATCACAGTTATGACCTAGCTGATTACAACTACAACAGCTATCAAAAACTCTTGAAGCAACTTTGAAGGCCAAGCATACTTCATGTAAGTTTGGATCTTTGCTAGTCTTTTTTTTTTTACATGCAAAATTCATTTCCTACAATTTGCATAGTTCTATGGGATAGGACAAGATTGGTCATCGAGTAGATCAATATTTTCATTGAACAATTGGGAAAAAAAATTAAGTATATAATGGATAATTATTTTGATGAATTTAAGAGAAAAATGAAGAATAGAATGAAGATCCCATAGTCTGTAGTGGATCATTACTATGAAGATATTTGTTTCATGGTAGATACAAATTTCACATATGCACAAATAGTGTTACTAAGGGTTGCATGGTTAAGACCAATGCAATATGAAGTAAATATGGATGAAATCACTATAACACTCACTACTTTATTGTCTAAAGTAATAAACAAGGATGTCAAGCTCATCAACAATTATGAGCAAGCCAAACATAGAATGGTGGTGCAAAAAAAAAGTACCCAAGATGGATAGGAAAAGTAAAAAGATGATCACAAATCTTGAGGGACAACTTGGAAAAGGACCTCTTCAGATAACATAGGGAAAAGGTGAAGATGGAGAATCTGATGATGAAGAAGAAGAAAATGATGAATTAAAGGGAAAAGAGCTATTTGTTTTTGAGACCAAGGCATCCAAATAGAAGAAAATTGTAATTGTTGGTCCTAATGTGAAGAAGGATCTAAAGAAGAATGTAAATAAGGTAGTTACACCTCATAAACCTGATCCTAAGAGGAGGATATAACAAGATCCAAGGCAGCTCAGCCCCTAGCTACTAAAATAAAGAAAATCCCAATAGAGAGGAAACAGCCAAAAGAGATCGAACAGAGTCCACCAAAGAGGACAAGAAGGAAATTGGTTGTCACACCTAATGTGGAGGAGGATGAAGAAGAGGAAACTAATTCTAATGATTTGAGAAACCTTCAAATTGTACCAAGATGACCTCCTATGACAATAGATCAGGTATGTGAAAATATTAGGAACTTAGCTGGCATAGAAATTTTCAAAAAAATTAAATACAATTCTTTAAATAAGTAAGATCAAAAAAAGACTAAGAAGACCATGTTAGATATGATGATAAAATTAAAGTATACATCTATAGAATTAGGAAATGGTATTTTAGATGATTTGTATAATAAATTAGATGCAAAATGGAAGTGCGAATTATTCATTGAAAGGAAAATAAGGGAGACTATATTGGCACAAAGAATGCTTGATTTAGGGAAGACACATATGTCTATTTCCCTAAGAGATTTTTCCAATAAATCCATACCAAAAGTAAGGGCATGTAAAATTTTGAAGAATAAAGAAAATAAGGTTGACAAAAAAGCATTTGGATTGTTACTTCCATCAATAGAAGAGGGAAGAGATTCTATAGAGTAATATAATCAAGAAGATGATGGTGAGATCGAGAGATTAGAAGAATAAATGAGGAAGTTAGTAAAGGGGAGTGAACAACAAGATGTTGTCACTATAGAGGATATTCTTGATTCATCATTATAGAATCTTAATATCTTAATTGAGAAAGATTAGAAAAATGTTGACTCAAACACCTCAAACACTTCTCTTCCATATACCAATATAAATTAGTTACAAATTCAAGATTATCCAAGGATTGTCAGTGCATCAACTGATATTTTAGAAGTTACATCAGTAGTAGATTTTCTAGATATGAGTGTTGAGTAGCAAGGCAAGGCCATCATTGTACTACCAAAGTCTACACATGCACTTAATGGAAAAGATGAAGAAAAAGGTAAAGTAGAACAATCCGTTCATGATACCTTAGAGGGAAATAAGGAGGTAGAACCATCTAAATTGATAGATATCAAAAAGCCTGAGGAAGAGGCTATCAAAGCTCTTATTCAGCTACCAAGTTTTGTTCACACTGATGCATTTACTATTACACATGTTCAACAAGTTACATCAACTCAATAGGAGCACAATAAATAATAGGCACCTAGACCAAGTGCAAAGGGAGAAAAAATTACAAATATCACTAACAAGTGATAGCACCCCATGGTCACAATTGATGAATATGAAGTTTGAATCACCAAAGAGTCTAGTGAGGCTAGACAAGGTCATTACATTGCCCAAGTATGACCTTGATAATATGACATTAAAACAAATGTAGAATCTAAAATCTATGTTGAGTCATAAGACAAAGAAAGAGAAATTAAAGAGGGAGTTCAAGTAGAAGTAGGTACTCCATGACATTAAAGATATTTTTATAGATGATTTTGATATCCATGATGTAAATGAGCATAAATCAATTTTGGAATAGTTAGTTCAGATAGTTGAGAAAGTAAATAATGAGGATATAAAGACCAATGGGAAAATGATGAGATGGACTAAGAAAATGTTTGAGCACAAGGTTTTGGAGAAAATCTCAACAAAACTTGCAATAAGAAAAGTTGAGCTTTCTAACCTTGCAACTAGTTTGGAAGGAATTTTGAAAATTATTCATTCCTTGTATATAAAATTTTGTGATTTTGATTTCTTCACCATGGAGAATCAATGCTCCATTGATCAATTACAAGAAGATTCGAAGGATTGTGCTAATTCATTGAGCAAGAAAACAAGTTCAAGCTCTCATTCATATAGTAAATTGACATTTGGTCAAGGGAGATTAGTTGAGTTGGTGGCTAAAGAAAAAAACATTAGAAATAAATTTACTTCAATTCAAACTATGTTGTTACCTCATCTAGAGGTAATATAGAGGGAACTATTAGTTGCACAAGACTTATTTAAGAGAGATATGCATCTCTCAACTGTAGATAGTTTAGTTGATCTAGCTACCCAGCTAGAAATCCATATTCAGGTCATGGAATCAGCCAAATCTAGATGGGATCTAGGATTAGAGGTGATTTTATATAATCAAAAAACATTTTTGGACAAGTATCAATTGACCCCTACAAACCCCAAGCCACAAGTGTCAAAAACAAGGGGGAAATCAGACACAATAAAAAGGGTTATTACTCATGACATAGGGGAAACCAAATTAGAATCTATAATCACAAAGGGAAATCAAATAAATTAGCATTAGAGATCACACAAGATCATATAAATGTATATATATTGTGTATAGTAGAGTCAAGTTTTTTGGAAGACCGAATCACAGTCTAAGGGGGGGTGTTATTTTTTGATATTTTAAAATTTTAATAGATTGCTAAGTCATGACATAGTTATTTTGCCATTGATGTCAAAGAGGGAGATTCTTGATCTCTAATCCTTTTTTCCTATTAATGTCTAACACTTAGTCATTTCCTAGGCAATTTTGGTCAATCATCACTATGACCAAGCCATCTAAAGAAGGTTGAGCTAGATGGACTTGTTTATATTTTCACTACATGCCAAATAGGTCAAAGGTTGACGAGAAGCTCAGTATAGATTGAGTCAAAATATATGTTGAGTGAAACATATGCAGACCAATCCATATAAAGTTAATTTTATGCCAAGTGAGTTAGTATATGTTGAGTATATAGAAGCCAAGGTACAACATGACAAAGTGTTAAGATATTCAATTGCTGAGTAAACTAGTTTTGGTATATGCATTTTTAATAGCCCAAACACTTGTGTAAATAATTTTGGCTGACTTCTATGTTATATTTATAGATTGTAGAGATAGTTAAGGAGATAATTACACATTTTGTCAGAGGAAATCAATCCCTAGGAAGGCAGAGTAGCCAATCAACAAATCAGAAGGACTAAGGGGAAAAAGTGTAAATTATGGATTGTTGTTTTTGATCTAGAACCTTCCATAATTGTCTATCTAGAAATACAAACACATTAAACAAAAACTAACACTAAGATTATTTTTGGGTGATACAAAATTTCCCTAACATCACTAGATGCTCCTGTATCAGTTACTCAAAGAAGGCCTAACATCTCAAGTATGATCTGTATGGATATGGACCAGTTAGAAAAGAAACAAGAAGAAGCTCTTGATGTACTTATAGAAGAAAGAGATACTTTGAAAGATAAGTATAAAGATGCTACGGACTACATTAAAAAATTAAAGGACAAGATTGAACATATCAGATCTCAGAAAGAGTCTAAAGATCAAACCATAGATTGAAATGAAGTTTCAAGGCTTAAGAAGGAAAATGAGACACTGAAGCATGAGATAGAGATTAAAAATCTTAAGTTAATCTTGAAGGATGATGACAAAAATATTGAATTAGATTTGAGATCTAAGAATGTAGACCTCAGGTCTAAACTTGCAAAGATGACATCTGAACTTGAATCATCAAAGTTACAATATGTAGAACTTGAGAAATATAATGTAAATGTGAAAGGAGAGATAAAATAGTCTAAGAAACATCTTGAAATTTATACTCCAACATTTAGAATATTGATGAGAAGATCTATATACAAAGACCTTATGATAAGACTGGGCTTGGATATTTTGAAGGAGAATCATCTAAGAAATCTGATAAGAGTGAAGAATCACATATTGTTATTCAATAATTTGAGCATGAAAAATAAGATCTAAACAAGGTTGGGTCATATCATTCTAAAGATGTTCCTAAGAAACGTGAATAAGATAAATCACCTAAAGAAGTAAGGAACCAATTTAAAGGAAGATGTTATGCATGTAACAAAAATTTTCATAGGAAGAAGGGTTGTACATGTAAGTCTTTTAAACACTTTTCTAGTTATTGTTATAATTGTCATAGTTTTGGTCATAGAGCTATTGAATGTAAGAACCAATATTAGAAGAAATGACATTATGTGTTATAAGTGCAACAATTTTGAGCATATTGCTAGAGATTGTAGAGCACAAATCAATCAATCAATCATTCAGGACCTAGATATGGAAACAATACCATACTTTGTCAAATTAGTAAAAACTTGGGTCATACAACAATATTTTGTAGGATAAACAATATGAGAATGCCTAACAACATGAGAAATTCTAATCCTAAAGGAATATGAACAATAGAAGTAATGAGAATGTATTATCTTAAAAACTAGAAGCACTTCTATGTTAAGAGTGTTTAGCCTTTTGAGTAAGTGGTCTGGGGTCATGTCAAGTGCCTTGAATGGGTCTTTGCATGGATCTGGCAGTTTTTTCCCCTATTCCACTTCTCTCTCTCTCTCTATTTCTAGCGTATTTCTGACAACCTGGTCTGTGAAACTAAGAACTTTGACTACTCATTCAAGGATGACCTAGTTGGTCAAGGTTGATCTCAACCCTAACCTCATGTAGGGTCAACCTCATTCTTGGCCTAGCTCTCATTTTTAATTTTTGGGAGTTTTGGGATCTCGAGCTTTGGAAAGTTTTTTTTCTCACTTCCAGGTTGGCTATTTCGAGTTTCAGAATGGTAGACTCTTAAATTACATTTAATCTAGATCTATTCCTAGGGTTTAAGGTTAAATGGGATTTAATACTCCTACATTGGCCTTCTATAGGAGTTAGTACCCTAGATCTCTATATAAGGAAGCCTTCCTCCCTCATTTTGAGATCGATTATCTTATGCATCCATCATCTACACTTTATGAGAGAAGTTATTATCTATCTTTTATGGAGTGTATATACCTACATGAAGTGAAGATATACTAGAATTCAAGAATCCAATTCATCAAGGAGATCCATTGTTAGCCATTGAAGGATTCAATCACTATAGAGCCCCCTTGTTAAGGATTTCTTCATCCATATTCATCCAAGCCTTTTCCTATGCAAAGATACATTCAAGATTGGTGTTGAAGATCTAATGCCATTTATTTGACACATCCTACATACATTTCTCATTCATTTGGAGCATCCATACTTGTGGATTCAAGGATTCAAATCCTCCACAAGGATTTCAACATAAGTGAGGTGAATAGTTTCATTTACTTTGTTTATGCATATTAAAATTTTAATTCAATTTCAATGTTAATTCCAAACTAGGGTTTGACTAAGGAAATCCCCCCATCCAAACAAATAAACCATTTTTCTTGTAGATACAAGTGTGGAATAGTGAATTAAAGAGAAAATTCAAATACCCTTTTCATCGAACCTATGAGATCTATTAACAGAAATTTTGTCTAAGTAGTGCAGGTAAGCATCAACTTTTTGGGGTACAATTGTGCCCTGAGGTAAGATTGTGCCTCGCTATTGGGGTCAAGGTCAACCTCCCTTCAAAAATACAAAATATTTCTAGGTTTTCTTCATCTTGACATTTCCAATCTAGAACAAGTTCTAAAATTTCTAGAAACTAAACACAGACATCAAAAATTAGCATATTCCATATTCAAGGTTAGTATTTTTCTTTTAGCTATTTTAGGATTTAAGCGCATACCCCTCATAATAGAAATATCATTGAACCCCCTTTTTCCCTATTCTAGATCACATGATCCATTTCTACATTGATCACTTTCTTGTGCGTAATCAATTTGGATCATTCCTTTTGGAAATTAAGGTTAAGAAAGGAAAACCCCTTAAACCATATATTTTCTTTCTATTCATTTTGGTGAACCTGGCATGCTTACACTCTTTTATTTTGTGAAATTAGATTTGTTATTTTGTTTTGTAGTGTTATATTTCATTTCATATTTGTTAGGTATTTTCTTGCATTATGATTAGATTTATTTTATGCTCTTGCATTTTAATGTTCAAAAATACAACAAAAATATTACAAAATCTCTTTCAAAATTAAAGAATATTTATTGTTTATGTTTTTTAAGTTTAGTTCATTTTCTTTGCACTGGTTTATGAGCTTTATCACTTCTATTCCTACTTCTAATCTTAGGGTTAGATGTAGTTGTAGAGTTATGGGTATCTTTGAGCCTAAGTCTTCTTCTCCTTTCCTTAGGATTTTGGATGAGACTTTGATTCTTCCTAATTCAAATCCTTTTACGGAGCAAAAATCGTCTCACTCATCTCATGATGGGGATGATGCTTTAATAGTTCCTCCTAAACAAGTCCAAAAACTTTCAAATGAACTTGATAAAATGGGTAATTGGCTTCTTCAAGAAAACCATAATCAAGATTATATTCAAGCTATTGAGGCTCTTAAGAAAGTTCTTTGCGATAGTGACCAAGGTGTTAATCTCTTGTGTGTTATTACTCACCTTGTACATTCCAATGTCAAACCTTTAGCTCAAGAAGCTCAAGGTTTAGGGTTCGTTCCTCCTATCACTATTGTAGAACCTTCTTATATCCCTCTTCCTAGTGTTCCTATGTATACTCCTTCTTTGGTGACTATGATGGTTCCCTCTATCCCTATGAGTGTTCCTCTTATGTCCCTTCCTACATCAAAATTGTCTTATCACACTATTCCTTTTACTTATTCTACTCCTATGCCAACTGTAGCTCTAGTTGTGTGTCATGTCCCCTTTTCAAATAATTAAAAAATAATAATCTTTGCTAAGGTAGGCAGGCCCAAGAAAGTGAAGTTTCGGAAAAAGGGGGTTAATCTTTGGAAACCATTGGACTAATAAATAAAAATTATTATTAAAATATGTTTCATTAACCTCTCTTGGACGTGAGTTATGGTTATGCCCTCTTTTAAGGGGTTTGGAGGCATTTTGGGTGGATTCCAGAACTTGATTTTGCTCATTTTCTTTGTTATTCTTTAGAGGCTGCCAAACCTGTGGAGAAGGAGACCCAAGAACGGGAGTTTACAGGTTTCCAGGGAGACCCAAGAATAGGAGTTTGAAGGTTTCTAGGAAGGCTAAGGATGTGATTTTGAAGCCATTCCATGTGCATGCTCATACAGAGTTTGCCTTTGTGCTGAACAGTGCAGATTTGTGAGTTTTTGGGTGTGTTTTTTGTATGAGTTTGGTGTTTTCAGTTGAGTATTTCATATCAGTTTGGGTTGCTACTGTATTTCAGACTTTAAGGTGTTAAAATAGAGCTTAATATATGTATTGGGACATGATTAAGCTTTTGAGATAGATTATTAGTGTTTTTGTGGTGTTTTCGGGCATTTTTGTGTTAATTTCGGGAGCCCGATGAGCATAGTTTTTGTCCTACATTTGAGAACTGTTGTGTAAAGGTTATACGGATCTAGAAATGTCATTTTGTAGGCTGTTATTCTGCTGAAATTTCTATTAAAATTTCCACTTTTAGATTTATTAATAATAGGTGAAGCTGTGAAGCTTTTGGCACAATTTCTGGCATACCCGATTTGGGGTTTCTTGAGAAATTTGGTGGATCTTTGTGATATTAGTTGTTTGATCTTGAAAATATGATTAGAGGCTGGAAATATCATACAAAATTAGAAAAGGGAAATTTTAGTGGTATCAGAGCCACGATCTTTCCAACCTAAGGGTTTGTAGAAGTTTGCATGTCAGTTTTGAGAACTACCCAAATCGTGCATGTCATAATTTATGGTTGCATGTTGCTTCTAATCAGTTGCATGTAAAAATTTATGGTTGCATGCTACTTATAATCATTTTCATGTTAGTTCTTTGTGAATTTGGTGGTTGTAGAAGTTTGCATGTCAGTTTTGACAACTACCCAGATCTTGCATGTCAGTTTTGACAACTACCCAGATCTTGCATGTCAGTTTTGACAACTACCTAGATCTTGCATGTCATAATAAAGATATTTGCAGCAAGAAAAGAATAAAGAAATTTTGATCAAATCTCCAGTTGAAAGTAAAAGTACAAAATCCAAGGAAGGAAAAAGTATGGCTGATCCAGATGAGATGGCAAAGAAATTCTTCCAAGACATCCAAAATACTCAGAAGCAAACAGTGGATAGTTTGGCAGAAACTAGAGAGGCTTTGCGAATATTGACAGAAAAACTACAAGGAGTTGCATCTATTAATGAGAAAGGGAGCACTTCAGAGGAGCCAAGAAATCTGAAATCCACACCATCTAAATCAACCAAAACTATTTTCTTGCCTGCAGATGAGCCACCAGTACCAAATCCAACCATTAATACTGTGGAAGAGGTTACAGGTAACTTGATTACATTAAGAGATACTTACAATGGCTTAGATGATGACTTTCATAGTTCGGTTCCTTTTAGAGAATATGTGGATATGATGAACACTTTGATGCCCAAGAAAGAGTACAGAAGGGAGCATGACATAAGTGGAAGAGAACTCAAAAATAAAATAAGCAAGTTTATAGCACCTACTTTTGATGGAACAAATAAAATTTCAGCTAGAGCATGGCTACAAAAATTACAGACCTTCTTCACACTGAACCCCATGAAGGAGAGTGATGCTATTCAAATTGCAAGTCTACACTTGGAAGATGCAACCTATGATTGGTGGTATCATGGAATGACTACTCAAGGCCATGATCAGGTAACTACATTTGATGATTTTAGTCAAAGAGTGATAGATAGATTTGACCTCAAGGATGATGAGTATGAGGATGTTGTTGTGCATGATGGTGAGATACTTGGTAGAGATGAGCAGACATTGAGCATTCATGACTTTTCTGAGAGAGAGTACCAAGCACAGTTAGATGTTTCATCATATGAGGTTGAGGCTAGTAGTACTTCACATGATTTATCCCGCCAGCTGAAGGTGAGTGAAGACAGTATTGTGACTACATTATCTCATCATGACAGGTATGTGAAATTAGTTGGTATTGGTCATATTACTCAAGTGAAGATTTTTCTTGAGTTACCAGCTGATTATAGTTTACAGATATGGACTCGAGATTGTTATATTGGCATTTGGGATTCAGTTGACTGGAAATCTTTAACACTTTTTGGTAGCAGTGATTGTTTGGGTGCTATCATGGATTTGATTAGCAGATTGCACAGTGTTGTCTTTTCTTGTGCCAGGAGCTTATCCAATGTTGGTATTAGTTTTTATACACCGGTGTTGGGCTTTGTTCATATATCCAGTCGACCATACTCGCTGGAATGTGTTGATGATATTTCATATTTGGTGGTGTGTACAGATGAGTCCCAGGATCATATTGGCATTAATGACATCCAGGAGGATGCAATGGGTAGTTTTGAAGACTTAGTTTCCTTGGGTACAGAGGAGTTGGACAGTAGTGCTAATGTTTTTGATACTCTGTATGTTGATATGAGCTTTAGATTTGATTCAAAGGATATGGATGGTAATACTCTAGAGACTAGTAACTTTTAGGATACTCCTTTAGACAGTGCATCAGAGGAGGTTTGTAGGAGATAGTCAAGCCAGTGCCATCATGTGTCTAATCAGTTGAGAGTTAGTGACCGAGACATTGCTGTCACTTGCCAGCATTTTGATGTTGCTCGTCAGTTGTTAGCAGTTTATGGATGGGTTTCTCCTACTAGTGATGAGCAGGAAGGCAGTTATCTTTCCTTGATAGAGATCCACTCTTTATGGGAGGCTATTTAGATTTTGAGATAGAATTATATGCAGTTGGTAGCTGACAGAGATTATCTTATGGAGTGGGGTAGTACAACATATGATGCATTGTTGGCCAAGGAAGATGAGGTGAGTGAGCTTACTGAGCAGCTTGAGGTGACTTCTGAGATTCTTGAGAGTACACTGTTGGATTTCAAGGAGTCACAGTTTCATTTGGCTAAGGTGACCATGGAGTTAGAGCTACTACAGTCTTTACCTAATTCTATATAGTCACAAGCGGTGGTGTTTGGTGATCTGAGGATGTCCATGGCCGAGATTGTCAGAGACAACGGAGATAGGGATGCATCCATCCTTGATACTAACATTGGCATATCAGGTTCATTCCCACTAGTGTCAGGTTTAGTTGAGTTGGGTGTTGTAGTAGATTGTTGTATGCCTGACATGGTGGTGGCCTCTAGTACTGATGACACGGAGACTAGAGATATATCAAAGATCATGTGTGATGTTGGTGAGTCGGCAGTTGGCATGGTTCTGGCTAGTAATACTACTCCCTTGGTGATATCTTCAAAGGTAGTAGTCAGTTCCAACATGGTTAATGATCAATTGCAGTTAGTTTCATCTAGATTACAGTCTGAGCCACTGACTATGATTGGCAAATTCTATCGGCATTACACTATGAGGTATGCTCATCAATTTACCTTTGATGACCATGTTGATGAGATGATGATACAGAGATTTACTTTGGTTCCTAGTGCTTATCATCAGTTATGGGACAGTTTGATGCCTCAAGATGAGAGTTGTGATGGGCATGACATGGTGATAGGTTCTGCAGTTGGCAGCTTGATAATATGTGACTTAGAGTAGGAGTTTGGGAGTGATGCTTCAGTGGGTGTTGTTATTGATTCTACTCCTTTGGCTATGACATCTCCTGACTTAGCTAGTGATCAGTCACATTGGGTTGTATCACTTGTTCATGGTGAGCTGTTGATTGAGGTTGGTTTTTTTAATCAATATTATATTGCAGGGTATGTACATCAGTTAGCATTTGATCCTTGTTTTGAGAATTTGATGGCAGGAAAATTTGGTTTGGATTCCATTTCTTACTCTTTATCTTGTAATGTCTTTTCACCATCAGCAGTGCATGGGAGTTATGGTTATGAGATAGTGGCCAGTGATTTGCAGAGTTGTGTTGACTGCAAGAGTTGTACAGTGTGTGGATTCTCCATACTTGGTATAGTTTCATTCGAGAGCGTTCACCATTGTTGCAGAGTTGGATTGCACATTTCGTATAGGCCAGTGGGATGCGTTGATGGTATTTACCGTGTTGGTAGTTTGATTTGTCCACTTTACTTGGGTTCTGATATTCTAAGAGTTTGTGTCTCATGGGTTTTTGACTATGGTAGTGGTGATTTTGGAGTTTGGTTGAGCTATAATTGTCAGTTTGATTATGGATTCCTCTTGGTCATATTGCAGAGGATATTGTAGGAGGCTATGTTAATTAGTAGTAGTATAGTTCATGACTACATTTGGGATCCAGGTGGATTGATTGGTTTATTGTTCAGCCATTGCTTGAGGACAAGAAATGTTTGGGAGGGGAGGACTTTTCATGTCCCCTTTTCAAATAATTAAAAAATAATAATCTTTGCTAAGGTAGGCAGGCCCAAGAAAGTGAAGTTTCAAAAAAAGGGGGTTAATCTTTGGAAACCGTTGGACTAATAAATGAAAATTATTATTAAAATATGTTTCATTAACCTCTCTTGGACGTGAGTTATGGTTATGCCCTCTTTTAAGGGTTTTGGAGGCATTTTGGGCGGATTCCAGAACTTGATTTTGCTCATTTTCTTTGTTATTCTTCAAAGGCTGCCAAACCTGTGGAGAAGGAGACCCAAGAACGGGAGTTCACAGGTTTCTAGGGAGACCCAAGAACGGGAGTTTGCAGATTTCTAGGAAGGCTAAGGATGGGATTTTGAAGCCATTCCATGTGCATGCTCATACAGAGTTTTCCTTTGTGCTGAACAGTGCAGATTTGTGGGTTTTTGGGTGTGTTTTTTGTATGAGTTTGGTGTTTTCAGTTGAGTATTTCATATCAGTTTGGGTTGCTGCTGTATTTTAGAATTTAAGGTGTTAAAATAGAGCTGAACATATGTATTGGGATTTGATTAAACTTTTGAGATAGATTATTAGTGTTTTTGTGGTGTTTTCGGGCATTTTTGTGTTAATTTCGGGAGCTCAATGAGCATAGTTTTTGTCCTGCATTTGAGAACTGTTGTGTAAAGGCTATACGGATCTGGAAATGTCAATTTGTAGGCTATTATGCTGCTTAAATTTGTATAAAAATGTCCACTTTTAGATTTATTAATAATAGGTGAAGCTGTGAAGCTTTTGGCACAATTTCTGGCATACCCGATTTGGGGTTTCTTGAAAAATTTGGTGGATCTTTGTGATATTAGTTGTTTGATCTTGAAAATCTGATTAGAGGTTGGAAATATCATACAAAATCAAAAAATGGACATTGCATTGTGTCTTCTATTCCTGTAACTTCTTACGCTTTACCTAGTGTATCTAATGTTGTTATTCCTCCTATTTCTTCTCATGATTCTACATTTATTAGTTTGGCTGAAACTGTGTCATCTTTACAACAAAAAGTTTCATCCTTGACTCAAAATAAGTTTTGTATCCCTACTTGTGACATGGGAATTCCTTTTTCTTAGGATATTATTCATACTCTCATTCCTCAGCAGCTGATATGCCTCATCTTGAGAATTATAATGGTAAGGGAGACCTTGTTCATCATGTTAAAACATTTCAAATCCTTTTTAGTGATTATGCTCATGATCATAGGATTTTAGCTAAGTTTTTTGCTAGAAATTTTCATGACAAGGCATTACAATGATTTTTTTCTTTGACTCCTTATTCTATTCATTCATTTCCTCAAGTTGATAATGCTTTTATTCAATAATTTGAAAACAACATTGGCTTGCAAGTGTCTTTGAATTATTTGATGTGTTGTACACAAAATTATAAAGAAACATTAATTGAATTAATTTGTAAATTTAAGCATTTGCATTCTCAAATTTCCTATCTTGTTCCTAATATTGATATTCAATGTAAAATTATTTCAAATTTGCAAAAGGACATTAGAGATAAGATTGTGTTTACTGAATTTACTTCTTTTCAACAACTTTGTGTAGCACTTCATCATTATAAATTGCATGTGATTCAATTTGAGAGCACTGCTCCAATGGCTCCTGTTCCTATTAATAAAAGTGATGCTACTCCTAATCCAAATAAAGTTCAAAAATTCAATAACTATGTCAAGATAAATAAACAAGCAAGTACAGTTGTTGATCAAGTTGATGTTGCATCTCATAATACCACTTATGTATCCACTTATTTTCGATTGAATCTATTTAGTCCTCTCTTTGAATCTTTATATTCTATTATGAATAGGTTGTTAACTACCAATATGATTACTTTACCTCCTATTCAACCTCTTTTAACTGCTATAATGGTAGTTAAATCTTTTGATCCGAAATATTTTTTCAATATCATTGCCAGAATGATCATGATATTGAGAAATTTTATTCTTTAAAAAATAAAGTGACTTAATTGACTCTAATGCTTTATCTATTGATAATTTTGATGTTAGTGGGAATAAGTCTTATTTCTCCTCCTAATCAAGATCTGTAAATCTATACGAATCCTTTACCTACACATGACACTAATACTATTGTTCAACCATCTTCTATGGATATTATGTATGATTCAAAGATGGATGATCTTAATCATGTTAATCAAGTAGAGAATATAGTTCAATTTGCACCTCCACCTCAACTGAAGCCTAAGCCTAAATTGAAGCCTCAACCTAAAACTTGAAAACAACCTAAGAAAAAATTACCTCCAGAACTTTTGATTACCTTTGATGATTCTAAGACTATTACAGCTCCTGATGGTCCCCTTTATATTTATGCTAAGATTGTTGAGATACCTACTCGTGGTTGTCTTGTTGATGCTACCTCCTTAGTTAATGTTATTATAGAAGAAAATATTTTTATGAAAAGTTTGCAATGTGATTTTTATGATAAATCAGATGTGTGGATTCAAACTTGTAATGGTTTTCTTTATCCATCATTTGGTTCCATTGATTTACCGATTGAACTTTGTGGAAATATTGTGAACACCACATTTGTTATTCTTCCTACTCCTGATCAGTTTCAAGTTAAGCTTGGTGTACCATGATTAAATGACACGCATGTTGTTGCTTCACCTATTCATAAATGTCTTAGGTTTGTTTATGATGATGAAGTGAAGATGGTTAATCATAGTTTATATCATACTTCTAGGCCCATGGATTCTACTACCCTTGACTTCTTTTGGTCTTCATTACCTAATTCATGTCCTTTTTGACCTGATCATCTTTTTTGTTCATATCAAGTCTATAAGCATCGTAAGATTCTTGACTTAGGTTTACCTCATAAGGATCTTAACCATGGTCTTTTTCCTACACCTTCCATACCTCCTTTATCTATGGCTTCTACATTTGTTAATCAAGCTCCTATTTCTTGTTAGTCTCTTGATAATCCTATTAATTCTCCTATAGAACTTGTGAAGGATCCTATAATTTTTCCCCTTAGTTCTCAATTAATTTCACATAAGCCAAAATGTAATCGATCTACTAACAAACATCTTAAAAAGCGTCATACTCAAGATAAAGCTCATAATTTTGTTTTTCAAAAATCTTTACCTTCTTTGGATACAACTATACATGATGTGTTAGAAGAAGTTGTTGCTACTAATGATTTTAAGTTGCATGATTCTGATGATTTTATTTGTATCTTAGAACCTATTTTTATTAATCTAGTTGATGAAGATACTCTTATTGATATTGATGATGTTAATGATGAATATGAAACTATTGACATTGATGTTGATTTACCTAATATGTTTTCCTCACAATTGACACTTATACCTATTATTGAATAGTGTGATTCTCAAGAGGGTCCTTGTTTGGAACTGGCTATCATTCCTACTGTGTTGGATATAGTCCCTCTTACAAGTTACCCACCTTCCCTAAATGATATAAAATGAGATGGGGAGAGTAGGTGGCATGCTTGATGGGCTTGTCCTTCATGGTAGCCTTTTTTGTGTGTTTTTCTACTGTATTGTGTTTCTCCCATGATGTATTTGCTAAATGTTGTTAAATTCTTTTGTATGATCTTTGTTGCTCTATTGGTGCAAGGCGATAAAAGAATTTAGTCTGTTGTATTATTCCTCTATATTTATCTTAATTATTCCATATGTTTTTGCATGTTATTTTGTACCTATGTTATTGTTCATACATATTTCCTTGTGTAATCTACTTGGATTCACAACTTGGTAGCACTGATTCTTTTTGGTCTCTAGGTCATGGTCTGAAAAGATTATCTTTTGTATCTCTTACGTGATCTTTCCTCCTTTTTTATTGTAGTTCTACTTTCTTTGGGGAATCATGTCAATTCATTTGCAATAATATCATATATATATTATCTTATGATCATACTAACCCCATAGTAGGTAGATCCCTTTTGTGTTCTTTGCATGTTTATGTAATATTTCCCTTGAGTTGTCTTTGTCTGGGGTCATCTCATAGTGAAAACATAATTAGTGGAGTTGTTTATGTTTTTGTTCAAGCCATTTCTCCTATTAAAATGTTAGCAATTACTTTAACATGGGGGCATATGCTCTTCTCACTTATTGCACACGTGTACTTTTCAATACATATATATTATTTTTCAAGATACTTTTTCTCCCTTTTTGTATTAGTGACTAATCCTTAAAGAATGGATTTATATTTTAGGATTGCTTAATCCCTTAAGGTCGAAGGTATCATTAAGATTGGATCTCTTTTTTTCTTTTACACTTATAGAATGGAATATTATTAAGAGTGAAACCTTGATGGGTTGACTAGTGAGTAGACACATTCACTAGGCAATTCAATTCTATCTTTCCAGTTGCACAATTTCCTTGTGTGGTTCACAATGGGACATAAGTTCTCATTAGGCGAGATACTCACACTCTTTCTTATTTTCCTATTTTTTTAGAAATGTCTCTCTTATTGTGATCTTATATTTGATGAAGACTTAAGTCACTAGGGGCTTGAGGATCTCTTTGTCTCTTTGATTTGAATAATACTATCTTTTCATTACAATCTACTTTACCAAGAGTTTGCATCAAGTTCATACTCTTGCTAAAGTGGGGACTAAATGTATCATCTTAAAATGGAATAATTTCTATGTTAAGAGTGTTTATCCCTCTAAGTAAGTGGTTTGGGGTCATGTCAAGCACCTTGAATGGATCTTTGCATGGATCTAGCAGTTTTCCACCAGTTTTACTTCTCTCTCTCTGTTTCAAGTCTATTTCTGACAACTAGCTCTATGAAACTAAAAACTTTGACTTTTTGGGTCAAGTACAAGGTCAACCTCAACCCTAACCCAGGTCAAGAATGAGCTCAATATTGACCTAAGGTAGGGTCAACCTTGAACCTAACTCTAGGTCTCATTTTCAATTTCTGGGAGTGTTGGGTTCTTAGTCTTCGAAAAGTTTCTTTTCTCGCTTTTAGGTCAGTTGTTTCAGGTTTTGGAATGGTAGACTCTTAAATTAAATTTAATCTAGGTCTATTCCTAGGGGTTAAGGTTAAATTGGATTTAATACTCCTTTGTTAGCCTTCTCTAGGAGTTAGTGCCCTAGTTCTCTATATAAGGAAGCCTTCTTCCTTCATTTTGACATCGATTATCATGTACATCCATCATCTACACTCTATGAGTGAGTTTATTATCTATCTTTTATAAATTTTATCTACCTACATGAAGTGAAGATCTACTAGCATTCAAGCATCCATTTCATCAAAGAGATCCATTGTTATTCATTGAAGGATTCAATCTCTATGGAGCCCCTTGTTGAAGATTTCTTCATCCGTATTCATCCAAGCCTTTTCCTATGAAAAGATACATTCAAGATTGGTATTGAACATCTAACTCCATTGATTTGAGATATCATACATACATTTCTACATTCATTTGGAGCATCCATACTTGTGGATTCAAAGATTCAAATCCTCCACAAGGATTTCAACATAAGTGAGGTGAATAGTTCCATTTACTTTGTTTATACATATTACAATTTCAATTCAATTCCAAGGTTAATTCCAAACTGGGGTTTGACTAAGGAAAACCCCCCGTCCAAAAAAAAAAAACCATTTTTCTTGAAAATATAGGTGTGGAATAATGAATTAAAGAGTAGATTTGAATACCCTTTTTGTCAAACTTGTGAGATTTGTGAACAAAAATTTTGTCGAAGCAATGCAATTCAAGATCGACATTTTGGGGTATAATTGTGCTCCAATATCAAGGTCAAGGTTGACCTCCCTTCAAAAAGAAAAAATATTTATAGGTTTTCTCTGTCTTGATATTTCTAGTTCGGAATAGGTTGCAAAATTTCCAAAAACTAAACACAGACATCACAAATTAGCATTTTCTAGATTCAAGGTTAGTATTTTTCTTTTATCTATTTTAGGATTTAAGCACATAGCCCGCATAATAGAAAGATCATTGAACCCCCTTTCATCCTATTCTCCATCACATGATCCATTTTTGCATTGATCACTTTCTTGTGCTTAATCAATTTGGATCATTCCTTTTGGAAATTAGGGTTAAGAAAGGAAAACCCCTTAAACCATATATTTTCTTTCAATTCAGATAATAACAAAAACAATCAAAAAGAAAATGTAAGAGAACATATATAAGAGTTCAATTAAACATTCATCAAAGCTAAGGACCCAACAAGTTAACATATAGTGTTGGAGAGCCAATCAAGTAAAGCACCTAAAACTAGATTGAAGTCAGTCATAGTTACCAACCAATCACAATCTAGTTGAGTAGTTTAGTTTATCAATTATTATAACATAGTTAGCATCAAAACAATATAAAAACCATTAGAAAAAGAATGGAGACTGCCTTAGTTAATATGAGGTAGAGAGAGATGTAAGGAAACTATGGTTAAGGTTGCATAATATTTAGAGTTTATATGTGAATGTGTGAAGTAAAAGAAGTTCACAAGTAAACATAAACAACTTTTTGTTGCTTGTGTACTTGTCAATTCATACACAAGTAAATTGAAAGATATTTAAAGGTTGGAATGATATTTTCTAGTACTATTTGATCATTCAATAAGTTCAAGAGTCCTTGAAGAAAATTCAAGAGAAAAATTGAAGTGTTTTGAAGAAGAACTTAAAGTAAATTCAACAAGCCCTAATTTCACAATTCTGAGGTATTAACCACTTATGTAGTAATAATTTTAATTTTAATTTTGAAATAATGGAAATCCCAGTTGTATGTGATGTGAGTGAGAGAACTATTTACAAGTTATAGAAGCATCCATACATTTTATTAGGATAGGACCCATCAGGAGCATTTTCACAAGTGTCATGTAGGTTTTTGCACGTAGATGATTTTTGTGCTTCATACATTGCAAGTTTAAGTTAATAGGAGATAATAAAATTCACAAACACATGAACCTAGTATACAACAATGACCTAACACTGAAACAAGGTTTTGAAAATTTGGAAGACCTAAACATCACTAGGAATATGCTCTTTTTAGAATTTGATAACTATGAGTGGAAAAGGATAATTTTGAGCTGTATACATCAAGAAATGATCTAGGTAGGAGACATATTAGTCATGATTGAAAATGAAATGATTCATAAGTTAACTGGACTAAGAAATGAGCGCAGTAATGATATGAATGTGAAAAATATTAAGAAGTTAGTTGAAACCAACTTGAAAACAATATCTAATGGAAGGGATATGAAACTAGACATAATTACTGAAGTTGATGTTAGACTTATCAACAAAATAGATTATTATAAGATGAATTATAGTTCTGGATTGAACTTTGTTCCTACTAGATTTATCCATTCACTATATATGATGATAGTCAAAAGAGAGAAGCTAACATATGTGAAATTTTGAGACAGCATATAAAGGATCGAGAAAACCAAGAATGCAACATTTAGATTTGAATCTTTATTAACACATTTGTTCTTCCAAGTAGTAAGAAAGTTTCTTGGTATTCCTAATTATGAATGGAACTCCAACAAATGTACAATGGACCTAATCACACACTATTTGGTGTTTTTTCTTTGTTTGCAACGGCGGCTTTTATGTTTTTTCACGCCTTCTCCCCTCTGCCTGCAGCTCTAATGTCTTTTGCTACGTGTGACGTGAGTTGGGGCTGCTTTTTGCCTTGGAGGCTACGGCTTGGTTGGATGCTTCCCTGCCGCTGAAGATGGTGCTTTTGACCTGTGACTTCCCTTTAATCTGTGGCCTCCATCCTTTTTGGCATGAAGCTCCTTTTATTAACTTTGACTGCCATGGAGTTTTTGCTTAATCTCTTCAATTTGTTGGCAATCTCCTCTGAGTTCTTATGTGCCTGGCTGGGTTGTTGCAAGCTATTTGGCTGACGCCCAGGTACAGAACCTAAAGGACCTGTGGGACCATTAACATGTAGGTCGTGTGAATGCGGGCTTGGGGTGCAAGCATCCTCTAGCTCTCCTTCTTCAAGATCACCATAACAGTTCAGTTCTGGATGTATCCTACAGCCAGCTTGCTTTGCGGGTTCTTTCTATACGCAAGGCGTGAGTTCCCCCCTTTTTAATGCTGCATGTGTTTTCCATCGACTGCCCTTGCTCCAACGTGGGCTCATTTGGGGTGTTTAAGATTTTAGCCAACCTTTTTAACTTTTCTATCAAGCATTAAATTATTTTTTATCAATAGGCCTGGAGGCTTTTGAACTTTCATTTTCATCAACTCTCATTTTTTTACCCTCGTACTTAGAAGCATCAGGTATATCATTTAGCAATGAGGCATTGCTTGCCAAATCATTATTCTTATGAGGAGGACTAAGAAACTTTGAAGAACTCTTGCTAGTGACTCTCTTCCCAGGAAGAGAATCAATTCCAAGACATACGGGAGGAAACTTGGAAGTCCTAAGTGAGGACACCTTATGATCGACTGCACCTCTTGCACCTCTTCCACTGTCTTCTACTCCTTTTCAAAATCTCCATTCTTAACCTCTTGTTCAGAATTTCCAATGTTTAGATTGCCTTCTCCTACCTCTTCCACATGAACATCTCCACAAGGAAAAACTCAAACCTTTTATATAACTTCACAAATGCCACTTAAATTGACCCATATTTGAAACAATTCGGATGTCATAACAAAGTGGTGAAATTAGTCGGGCCCCAAGTGGGTCCAACTTAAAAAAAAAATTGTTTTTGAACACCTGAACTGGAAAAATGATCTATTCATCATCTCAGACTAATTAGAGTCAAATTCAATCACTGAATCATCAAAAAAGATTCACTTTATCACTGATCTACAAACTGTCAAATTGTTGCCAGAAGGTTTGTTAATTGGCCTTAAAAACTGACCCAAACCTCTGATCAGGCTCTGAAAACTGGCACATTGATTCTTTGTTCCACATATTTTTACCTTGTCAAATCTCATCTCATGATGAATTCCCATTCAAAAGATATTGACTGTTAAAGTTGCCTTCCCAGATTTACCTACAAGAAAAACACGTCAAAAGACGACAAACTGGGTTCAAAATTGGCTTGGAAAACTGGACAGACTGACACTTGGAAGAGCCAAAATTGGAGCATTGGTTCTCTATCATGAGGACAATATGGATTTGCGATTTGGGCTCATGACGAATAACTGGGCACAAATGGCGGACATTCAAAGTAGGCTACTTAGAATTTTGCAACTAGGAACACTGACTGAAAAGTGATTTTGGAAAACAGAATTGACCTGGAAAAGTGTGCATATGGATTCGTCATGACTTGCAAACTGACACACTTAAATTATTTTTAGAGGACAACACAGGAGTACAATCCATTTGGACTCACCAATCACGGATCTCAAGTTATAATGCCCCGAACAACGGTCCCGAAAAATCTACAAATGCTAACACCAGTAAAAAGATAGAAATTTCATTTGGAATCACGTTTGAAAACTGATCAAACGGATTCGTCAAAAGCTAAAACTTGAAACATAATAATTTTTTTACGTCTACAATACAACACAATAGGAATTTCAGCATTTCGATCAACTTGTCAAAAGTTATTACAAGTCAAACAGGGCTTCCTAGAAATGTGTGCAATTTGCAAATGTGTGAAAACAGTAACGAACCAACTTTGAGGGATTTAAAACCTAGTCAAACAGACTCGAAATGACTCTGAATCTGAAACATAGGTTCTCAGGTATGGATATTAGATATTCCCAAAGCAGTAAGTCATGAAACATTTCTGGGTGTGAGATATTCAAATGCAAACAAGGCCTCCTGTCACTGTTTGACACTTATAAGGAAAAATGCAGATTTGGAACTAGCTCAAAACAAGACTTCGCCAAATGACTCAGAAGGTCAATTTAACTTCATGGAACTGGTGGACATGCTAAATGGAGGGTGTTAGAAACATTGAACACCATGTAGGCCTCATACTGATAGTCGGGTACAATCTCATCAAAAGGACATTTATGGGGCTTGATTTGACTCAAAATTTGAAATGGGGCTAAAAATGAAGCATGCAATTTTTCGTCCCAACAAGCACCTAGGGTAGGCAAATTGAAACCCTAGTTCTCCTAGGTCAATCTTGGCTTGTACTAACTCTAGCCAAGTAACTAGAAAATAATAGGATATTTAGGGTCCTAGGGGTGTTTCTGTGTGGTAGAGTGATCAATTAGGTGGTTAGGAGGCAAATTATCAACTGTGATTAAAAGTTGCTCAAGTGGGAAAAGTTGCTCAATTGCTTCTAAATGAAAAAAATTGGTCTTAGAGCCCAAAATAGTTGGAGAAACCTTAAGGGTTATATTATGGTAAAAGGTATAATGTGACGAAAAGGAATCAATTTGGAAGGTCCAAGACAAGTTTGAGAAGGAAATGTAAAAAGTTACAAAAGTTGTCATTGACAACATTTCTTGAAAAGTTTCTTTTTGACCCCTAGTAGTTATGGAGCTCTTCCAACTAACGAAATTGATGGAGTTATTATATATAAGGTCACCCATGACCTATTTGAGGGGTTGGATTCTCATCTACATGAATTTGAATAACAAAGCCACTCATCTTTTGTGTACAATTTTATCACAATTTTCTAGCAAGTTGATCATATTGATTTGTCTGGATTGAACAAAATTATTGTACATGATAGATAGTTAGATTGATGTTTTTACATGTTTTTTGTGCTATATATAATAGGATTTCTTGAATTCATTTTCTTAAGTTTTTTTTTTAATTCCTTCTTGGACAGTTCACCAGTCAAAACAAGATTAGGGAGAGTAAAATGCATCTCCCATAAAATCTCACTGTGGGATCATCATAGCCTATTGGGACATGGGATTTCACTCAATGTATAGTTTACATATTGATTTTGGAGTTCATACAAGGAGCTTTTATATTTTTAAACTCTTGCCCTATACGAGACAACAAGGTCCTGACAAGGAGCAAGACCAATCACTATTTGATTTAAAAGTTTGAATGGATTGATGGGCATGAAGATTGGGTTTAGAAGTCCTCATGGGATTTTTTAAAAGGGGAACAATATTTGGATCCCCAAATTGGCCAAGATTCAGACCCATTCTTATCCAGTTGTTGATTTCCTTTATTATTTTGGGTTGATTGGGGTTAGGGTTGTACAGATAGGTTGGAAACCCTAGACCTAGAAAATATTAAGGTTTTTCCAAAATGGTATCTAATATGGTGATCATTGTTGGGGGTCATTAAGAACATTTTGAAAAAATTGCCAAAACTAATTTTAGAGGCCCAATTGCAACTAGGTCTTGTAGCCCTCTTTTGTAGGGATTTTCAAAGATAGAGTAGAAACTCAATGACATAGGAAGTAAAACCTATGAAAGATTATTGAATTGAAGTTGACTAACACCTACTCATCCATGGGGAGGCAAAGCTTAGATTTTGGAAGTCTTGGTATGTATTTGGACTTGGAAAACCAAGAGAGGGGTTTGAGGAGTTGAGCTTGGTGGGGAGTTTCTTGTGGATAGGAGATAGAATTGAGTCCCCCAAGTGGTAGAAGTGTCTAAAGTGACCCCTTGGGACTAAAGACTATTCCTAGTAGTAGGCCTAAAGAATAAGGTCTAGAGTTGGAAAACCATAACTAATAGGTTTTGTTTGGAAACTCCCTATCAAAAACTTTACACAATTGAACAATTACTACCACCTATATGATATTCTTGAAAAAATTTAGTCAGAGAAAATGGTTATTAGACATATGATATTGACTAATAAGAAATTTCAAGATATTTAAGGTCAAATTCCCAAAGATCTATGTTAGAAATTGGTTAACATGAAGAAGAAAGTTGTTGAACAGGACAAGGGTATAAGGGAAACATTGATAAGAAAGTTATGTGAAGTAGAAGATGATAAGCACCTTAAAATAATTATGACAAGTATTGAACCTTTACTAAGAAACAAGACAAGATCCATATTGATAATAGGATAAAAATATGAATAAGTCAATAAATAAACTAAAGAGGTCATTGTAAAGGTCATGATTTCTACCAAACCTAGCACAAGATTAGAAAGCATGATATCAAGGGGAGAAACCCCTATCCCAAAAACATAAGTACAAGAAGAAGAAAAAGATAAAGAAGAAACAAAAATAACTATTAAAGGCACAAAGATGGAAGATACATTAGTCAAAAAAACATTTAGAGATACCTACATCAAAAATGCCACAAGTCACAACTGGTATGGATACAATGCATATGGATAGCACTAGCATATCATAGGAAAGAGAAAAGGTAGTGATCAAGGCTTTTGATAATGATTTCACTCAATTATCAGAAGTTGCAGTTTCTAATGCACAAACTCTTCATGGTGTTTAAATGTTTAGGAAGGCTTATGAAACATAAGAGAAGAATTGAAGACCCTTGACACATGTATCAAGGAATTGAGAAGATGTTGGACAAAAGGTAAAGATCTATATGGTAAGTGTGCCTTATCACATACTTTCATGAAGGATATCTCAAATGAGCTAAGAGAAAAAAATGGAAGAGCTAAAGACTCTTGTTAGTGAGCTAAAAAGTCCTAGTGTATAGATTATGGACTTGGAGAGCAGAATAAGAAATATCCATGATGATATTGGGCTATTAGAGCTAAATAAGGAAAGAATACTGAAAAGGTTTTCTCTACTATGAGAGAACCTCACCTTACAGATAGACCATGTGTAGAGATAGTTGGATAAATGCCTTTTACCTAAGGCCTCATATGAGAAATTTGCATATACAGATTTGAATGCAGTAGAGATTGCATTATATGGATTATGTGTATCAAAAAGCATATGAGATGCAACAAAGGATAAGTTTGACAAGGAATTTTCCATCTTGAAGAAGAACTTTGTAGACTACATTACACACATATCCACCCAATAATCTTAAAGGTAGAAACTCAGATTTTGGTTTTGTATTTGACACCGCCTTTGTCATTAATGTCAAAGGGGGAGTGTAGTTAGGAAAATTATATAAGGGAGTATAGTAAGGAAAAATGTATAAGGAAGTAAAGTAAGGAAATTGTATAAGGGAGTTATAAGTATGATCATATTCAAAGTGGGTGTATCCCAATGTAAGATGGTATAGATAAGAAAGTGATCCACATATTGTAATTTATGTATGACCATGTAATAGATGTTATAAGTTTTTAAATTTTATAATTTCAAATTTTTTGGGACTTAACCAATTTTCTTAATATGTTTCCATCAATGGAAAAGGGGGATATTTTTGTAATTTGGATACGTTAGTAAGTATGAGGGTGTCATTTATGGAAAAATATACTCTGTATAAAGTGAGAAAGTATGAAGATACAGTTTTAGAAGTTATACTTAGAAAATTGTCCAAGTATCACAAAGATTAATTTGCAGTATAGTTAGAGAATTGGTTGGAAAAATTCATATAAGAAATATTGGAACATGTTAACTTGAGGACATATAGAATAGAGTATAAGGATTCCATGTCTAAGATCTTGAGGTTGTATGAACAATACAAAAAGAGATATAACATTTTTTCCACTTGTGATATTGAATAGAAACAACATGACAAAGTTAACGAATCAAGTATTTTATGTTAAGGAATTTTTTTTTTAGCAAAAATATTTTACTAATTAGGTTGACATCCTAGATGTCACCCTCATTTGGCAAGGAGTAATTCTACATATTGTGAAATGTGTAAAGTAATGAAGGTCAACTGAACATAAAAAAAGGGTATAAAGGAAAAGTTCTTGAATGAGAAGTTGTGTGTAATATGAAAAGAAATTGTGAGCGTTTATGCTATTGTTTTAAGATACAAATTCTCATATTGGATCAAAGTATTATGGACATATGATCAGTTTTGTGAAGAGCAAAAAAAGGAAAATCATATATTAAACATATTAGCAACAGTGGGAGGTTTTGTACTTATCTCTTGTATTGAAGAACATTTTTTGTATATTGCATATCTGGGTAGTGGGTTCATCTTGCATACTTTTTGTAATTGTAATAATAGCTCCTAACAGGTGTATACATGAAAACCTAACCTATTGGGAGCATGCATAAACAAGAAAAAATTAGTTGCATACATATATCAAATATTCAAAACAAAACCAAATACAACTAATACTATGCTTGAGCTTTGCAACTCAATACAACTGAAAAGAAATGTCCTCATGCAACCTCAAAGAAGCTCAATAAAGGCACCCATAAGAGGCCCTATTGTTGTGCTTTAGATTGGAGGGATGTGAGTGTGCTCTCCCAAAACACAACTATTTGAATTTCTTGATAAAAAATGCAATATGAGATGAATGAATCTAAGACTAAATGAGTGGAGAAAACCTTCAAGAAATGGCTATGAGTGAGCCAATCCTCAAAGGATTCTAAGATATGAGATGGAAGTGCAATGAAAGAAAGAAACTTATAACATCATACTACCATGAAAGCTAAATGTAACCTAGAAATCTAAGTAATGCAAACAAACTACCAAGGATTAGTTCTAAGAATGAAAATCTCTAAAAAGCTCTAGAATCACACTAGCATGATAACAATGCAAGTGAGGGAGATGTAAAATTCTTGAGAAAAGGGCTCTATTTATAAGCTTGAGAGAAGCCTTGGGGAGGTGGCATCTATGTGGCATCCACATAGGTGCCACAAGGGAGACATGGAGACAAGTCATGCAAGGGTCAACATTCAAAGTTTTCTCACACATGTGTGAGCAAACTTGAAGGAAGGAGTGGGGGACAAAGGTGTAAGACGTGTGGAAGGTGTGAGAGGTGTGAGAAGTGTGAAGGGTTCTTCCCACATGTGTGAGCACACACTTAGGAACTAAAAGGGGTTTAGCAAGGTTTTTAGGATAAATAAGTGGGATTAAGTAGTGGGTAGACTTAGAAGGATGAAAGTGATGGGTGTAGACTAGGTTTAAGACAAAATTAAATAGGATTTAATTAATCATAGGTTTAGAGAATTTAATGGAAATGAAGGGAATTAAATAAATGAGATTTATTTAAAAGGGGATTTATGGGGGATCATGCATTAAATAAATTTAATACATCAAGGATTGAAGTATTTAAATTAAATTTAAATGCATTAGGAAAGTAAACCTATTTAATTAAATAAGTAGCAGAATATGAAAAATATAATAAATTAGTAAATAATTAATTATAATGTCAAGGGAAATGTTATATAAATTAATATAGTGTTTAAGAAAATTTTAAGTGTCTACATTTTGCCCCTCTTTGATGTGATGTTGGGATGACATTATATCAAAGAAGAGAAAATATAAGTTACCCCAAAAAGGATAGAAGTCGTAGGAGTGGTGTTGAAGTGATGATAGAGGAGGAGGGCACCCCCTCGCAAAAATAGGACAAAAAATAAATTTTGGGCAATTTTCACGAAAAGGTCTTTAGAAGAAAGGAAATGGGAAGAAAAGGGAATAAATGAATTCATTGGATGACTTGGGGTAAACAGGGGATTGACATGGCTTGAAAGGACATGAGCCCAAAAGGGGGCCTTGGAGGACCTATATAAACCTCCAAGGGGCTCAAGAAAGGGTCAATTGTACCCCTAGAGAGTAGAGAATCAGAGCAAAGGATGGACTCCATTGACAGATTGTAGCTTGGAGAGCACATCTGAGAGCACCAAAGATTGACAAAGATCAGCCCACTGGTGAGTTGACTAACCTGCCTTGTCAAATTTTTGATTTCATAGGTTAGGTAGCATTTATGGAACCTTAATGATGCCAAAAACTTGGTTGGGGCAGAGATGATAGTCTCTACCCTATCATCTATGTAGATGACAAAACTGAGATCTAGAGGTCTACATAGATGATAGGATCCATCCTGCCATCTATGTAGATGACAAAGGGGAGAAATGGGGGTCAAAAGTAGAGTAGAGATGATGATTTCCATGTCATCATCTCCACAGACAACAATCTTGTAGTCATCAATGGGAAATTGACATTGACATCTCTAAAAAATGTCATCTACATTGATCAGTGTCTACATCGATCAGCATCTACATAGATTGGTGTCTACATTGATTCTCATCTTCACTAATTGGCACAAATTGGAAAAGAATAGGGGAGGATGCCCCATATCAAGGACAACATAAGATAAAGGAAACTAATCATGTGCATGTCTATGCTACTGGAGGAGACAATGGTATTCTAGTTAAATGAGCATTATCTGTTGACCATGGTTTTGGAGGAGAGACTTACAGAGGCTAAGTGAGGACATGTGAGACTGTGCGGGCTAGAGCATGTGCATGAGTGGCCAGATCCACGAGAAAATTCAGCATAGTTTTCCGCACTGATCAAGTAGTAACACACTCTTATATTGATTTTTCATCTACCTACTAGAGAGGCAACCATCACTCTACTTGATGTGTGGCAGATTCTATGAGTGTCCATCCATAGGATGTACCTAGGTTATGTGTTAGAGAGTGCAGATCCCTTTTTGCGAGAGTTTTTTAGGCAGCAACAATAGAGGCTACCAATTTAGAGATCATGGCTTCCATGGAGAGAGGTACTAGAGCAGAGGTTGCCATGACTAGCTATGTACCTTTCTTTTCTTATCTAGAGGATGGTACCAGACCATACTGGGCATGGATTCCCTATTGGATGGACATGGGTTCTTAGCACCTTGGTACAGGATGATGGTGTGGTCTTCTATTGAGGTCAGACCATCCTAGAAGAGTTATACCATAACCTAAATATGTGTGCCTATAGGGCACAATATACCATGGGGCCAAGGTTGAGACTTCTCATGGTGTGGTCATGGGAGCACATAGGTGCCACATAGTCACTAGACACAACACCAGACAACTCGGTGAGTCCTTTGCATGCTGATACGGGCCACCAATCCAATACACCTTGACAGAGTCTATGGGTTTCTAGTGCAGGTGCATTGATGAGATTATTATGTTTGATTGGATACCCTACAATAGCATGGAGTAATGGGTCAGTTTCTTGGTAGCTAGAGGAAAGGATGATATAGAGGATCAGAGATATCTCCCCCATACACAGACAGACTACTGGCTTATCGGGTGATCCATGCATGTGATTATGAGTTACATGCCCTCTAGGGTTCAGAAGTAGTTTGGGAGGGTAGAGGATGTAGTCCCAAATAGGTTGTTATACCTTGTGGTATCCTAGGAGTATGGCAGGTTATGGGGTTATGGGACCAACCTGTAGTTAGTGATGATCTCCTAGCGATAGATGTAGCTAGTGCCTTGGGTACATGGATAGGACCAAGGGGATGCTAGGATGACATCATCCTATGCATAGTGGTAGGCAATGCATCAGCCAGTGTGACTGAAAATGCCTAGAGCACCACCTCTAGCAAAGTAGGAATGGGGAGAGGGGATGGATTCAAGGATGGAGGATAGGTAGCAGTGGTGCCACTACCAGTACAAAGGGCATAGTAGGGTCCATGGGTGTGTAGAGCACATCTAAGGAGAGCACCAGCATAGGGGCCACAGATACAGGGGCCACCAGGGCTACCAAGGCCATAGGTGTAGGGACCACTAAGTGTTGATGAGGTAGATATGGTCAAAGTGGAGTGATATAGTCTCTGTATGGAGGTTTCACAACTTCAGGGTAATGTACAGGTAGAGCAAGCATGGGCAGACAGCGCCCAATAGGCCATGGCAGCCCTACAAGAAAAGGTGCAGGCATACCAAGCTAGGGTAGATAGTGCCCAGGAGGCCTTGATAGCCTTGCAGGCAAGGATGGACGTTGGTGATTTCAATGATTTTGGGATGCAGGAGGAGGTCGATGAGCTGGCAAAGATAGAGACCCTCTAGCGAGAAGTGGCCATGTTGCGGATGGAGTGAGACACTCGCCAAGCATAGGTAGATGAGTATCACTGGTAGCATGATCTGGCCAGATAGGTAGTATAGCCTGCAGCATCCATGGCTATGATTTAGGAGGCTATGGAAGCCCACCAAGCAAAGACATGAGCAGTATGAGAGGTAGCCTATTATAGGGCTTTATATCATGATGATGTGTTTGTCGATCAACAGCAACCAAATTTTTGGGAGGCCTCTAGCTTATGGACTATAGGAGGTCAAGATAGGTCAGAGAATTTAGTCAAATAGTGTTGGCCTCCATGAGGTGGTGATACATGAGGGGCAGGGCCCTTGTAGCTAGTAGCCTAATTTTGTATAGTGAGCAGTTTTAACAAAGAGGTGCAAATACAACAAATTTTTTAATGATGCATTTGTACAGGATGACACTACATGATTTTTTTGTATATGGATTGTACATAGACATTTATTCTTTTGATATATATATATATGACATGATTGGATGGGCCTATGTGTATATGGATGATTATTGTTTATGCATGTGATATATATGATGGGGATACTAACATTGTGATGTAGGATGTTTGTTATGTTATGTTTCTTATGATTTATATATGATGCCTAATGTGTGGATGATGCAGGCTCAATGGCAAATATGAGATATATGCATTGTGTTGTTTTTACATGTATGGATATACTATATATGCTTTGTGAGATGTTTCATGATGTATATTCCACTAGATATGATGATTATAATGGATACATTTAATGAATTAATGTAATGAACTAATGATGAAATTTAATAATGAATAAAATGCCTAAGTAATATGATAATGAATGGATCCTAATAATGTCAGTAATAGAAAAAGACACTAATGAATGCAAAGGGAAATGGTCAAACCTAAAATGTAATTATGAAAATGTAAATATGAAAATGTAATATGAATGAACCTAATGAATGGACATGTGTCAAAACTTCTCACTCGTGGGAACCAAGTAGCATAGCATAGGAGGGGGGAAATAAATAGGACCCTTGTCTCAATCAAGGTGCAATGAAACCCTATTTTACATGAATCCTAACTACATGATACCAAGGGATTCAGTTATGTTTATATGGAAGAGCACACCTTAGTTATATTTTGCAAAAGAGTTTATGCATTATATGCTATAGAAGCATAAATGTCAATGCTCTGTTGTGTGGACTAGACACACAAGACCATAGAGACTTTAGGACAATAGGTGTAGTTTGCATAGTCATGATGGAACAAATGTTGTATATGCCTTGGAGAGGTCTAGGCACACCCAAAGTCTTTTTAGGGATCTTTGGTGGAAAATGTACTAACCCATTGCCCCCATTGTGCAATGCATAAACATAACCTGAAACTAACACATATTTACTAAAGCATCAAAAATAGATCATACCACAAACAACACGTGTAGTCAATGAGAGTGATTTAGGTGTCACTAAAATATGGAAGATCAAGGCACACCATAAATGGCTTTCACTAACACACAAAATGAAATCAACCAAAAAGAGACCGCATGACCAAGTAGTCATTCAGTCCATAGTTCCTGCCAAGAATGTGAAGGCCTAAAGGTGAATGTCATACTGCCACATGTAGGAAGGATTCATCCTATGAAAGTTTGGTTTGTTTGACATTGGTTATCGCAAACTATTTGTTGCCAAAGGCTATGAAAAGAACAAGTTTCTTGAATCATTAAGTCTCAAAGGTGATTTTGTTTAAGTTCTATTGTAGTCACTATTGTGGGAAAAGCTCATTGTAATGGGATTAGGACATGCATTTGACAAAAAAATGGCTCATAGACTAGAGGTCTTTTCAAAAATGGGAGTGTAGTGAAGCCTCACAGACGAGGTATTTTTATTGGATGCATGAAAAGTGTAAGTTATGTAGGATTTTTGCACAAATAGGGAGATGAAATGGTGGAATGGGATGAAGTGAGACGAGCCTTTATAGATAATGGACCAAAATACATTTTTTTAGGAATGTTTTCTTCTTTATAGTCTTTTTTTTTAGGAACATTTTATGAATTTTTTTTTTGGAGTTTTCTAATTTTTCTTGTTTTTTTATATTTTTGTGGGACTATAACAACATTGCATAGGAACTACAAGACTCAAGCATAGAACCACTTGAGATGTTGGATATTTATAGGCTCAAGGAGCAAATCTCCCTCAAAAGTGGCAATCTAATATGCCCCAAAACCATATTTGGCTATAATGATAAATGGACAGAGCCAATTAGCTTCAAATTTTCCTTTCTTTTCATGGTTTTAGAGATTCTTCATGTTATGCTACAAAACTAAGTCACCCACCTCAAATTCTCGTGGCTTGACTTTTTTGTGAAACTAAAGCTAAAGGAAATTTTGATACACATGGAGGTGGTTTAGGGTATTGAGGCATCTCTCATCGAGGAGTTACAGCTCTTGCAAGCGAGTAACTTGGTATTCTTCTTCGAACATCAAATTCTTGAGAGAGATTCTAAGAGAAGGGAGCTCAATTTTGATGGGTAAGACAACTTTAGAACCATAAATAAGGGAAAATGGAGTGGCTCCTATTAGGGTAAAGATGGAGGTGTGATAGGCCCAAAGGGTGGGAGCAAGTTGGAGATGCCAATCATAGCCAGCTGCATCAACAATTTTTTTAGGATTTTCAAAATGGTTTTATTAGTAGCTTTAGCTTGGCCATTGCCTTGTGGGTAATATTTGGTGGAAAAATTCTAGGTAATTTCAAATTTCCTACACAATGTGGCAACTTCCTAATTTTTGAAAGGTGTTCTATTATCAGTCATGATGTCTTGAGGTATACCAAAATGACAAATAATGTAGTTCAAGATGAACTTTGAGATCTATTTTCCAATGGTGTAGGTTAATGGGATAGCCTCAACCCACTTTGTGAAGTATTCAGTGGCGACAATAATATACTTGTGGCCATTTGCAAAATTTGGGTATACTTGACCGATAAGATCGAATCCCCAATGAGAAAAGGGCCATGGGGTGATGGTGGGTTGAAGGTCTTGGGTGGGGGCATGTATCAAATTGTCATGTTGTTGACAAGGAACACATCTCTTCACAAAATGATAGGCATCTGCTTTCATAGTAGGCCAATAGTAACCTATTATGAGGAGCTTTTTGTTAACATAAGACCACTAGAATGGGCACCAAAAATTCCTTGGTGGACCTCTTCTAATGTCATTCTAGGTTTGTCTAAACTAAGACATCAAAGGAGGGTTCCATCGAAGTGTTTTCAGAAAAGTGTATCACCTAGGATAGTATATCGGGTTGTGCAACCGATGAAAGTTTTTCTTTGATTTGGGTTGAGGGCTATGGGAATGGTTTTGTGATGTAGATAGGAAAAAATGTCGGTGTACCATGGAGACTCAAGACTTACAATCTCACACACCAATTCTGAATTAGGTTGGTCATAAGCAGGAATAAAAAGATTCTCAACAAGAAACTCACATTTAGGGCTATATTCAGGCATGGCAATCATGGAGGCAATGTTAGCCATAGTGTTTTCTGCTTTGTTATTAGCCCTTGGGATCTATTGAAAGACTATATCTATAAAGTGTTGTTGAAGATCCTCAACTATCCTGCAATATGGTAACAATTTTTCATCCTTTGTGTGGTATTAATCTATAACTTGTTTAATAACCAATTGCGAGTCTCCAAAGACAAGAAGGTTTTTGATATTCCATCTGATAGCTTAACACGACCCTATGACTAATCCTTCATACTTAGCTATATTGTTTGTGCAAGGGAATGAAATTTTGTAAGACTTAGGAATGAGGTCTCCTTGTGATGTAACAAACAAAATTCCTACCCCCGATCCCTTTTGTGTGAATGAACCATCAAAAAATAGTTTCCACTATATACTAGGGGTAGCAGTCATAATTGTGTCATCTAGAAAGTCTACTATTATGGGATGGTCTCCTTGAAGAGGAGCTTCAGAAAGCTGGTTTTCAATTAATTTCCCCTTAATGGCCTTTTGATCCTTATAAACAATGTCAAATTTACTTAAAATTAAGACCCATTTTGCAGCTTGACCAGTAAGGGACGCTTTTGATAGCAAATATTTGAGTGGATCTATCTTGGCAATGAGATGTGTAGTGTGATTAAGCATATAATGGCATAGTTTCTACGTGCAAAAGACTACTGCCAAACAAGCTTTCTCAATAGCAATGTAATTCAACTCATAGCCAACTAATGTTCAACCAAGATAATATATAGCTTTCTTATTACCATTGTCATCTAGTTGTGCCAAAAGGGCACCTAAGGTAACTAAAGTGGTTGAAATGTATAGAATCAACAGTTGTCCTACAAGTGGAGGGACTAGAACTAGAGGATTAGCCAAGTATACCTTAATTTGTTCAAATGCTTTATGACATAGGAAATCCCACTAAAAGTTAGTGCCTTTGCAAAGAAAATGTTGAAGTGGATGGACCTTATCTTCTAACTGGGACACAAATTGTCTAATGGACTATAACTTTCCTGGAAAATTGTGGAGTTGTTTCAATGTGGTAGGTGGAGGCATTTCCATGATGGCTTTTACTTTGGTGGGATCTACCTCAATACCTCTTCTTGACACAATGTAGCCTAACAACTTGCCTCATTTGACCCCAAAAACACATTTCTTTGGATTTAGGTGCACTTTATATTTCTCCAACCTTTCAAAAATGGTGGTGAGCACATCAATGTGGGAATCACATGTCTTTAATTTTCCTAGGATGTCATCAAAATAGTCCTCCATTATGACATGTAGAAGGTCATGAAATATTGTAGTCATTACGTATTGATAAGTGGCACCGATATTCTTCAAGCCAAAAGGCATGACTTGGTAACAAAAGGTCCCCCATGGGGTGGTAAATGTCATTTTATGTTGATCTTCTTTGGAAATTTTGAATTGGTTTTAACCGAAGAAACCATCCATTAAAGACAACATCTCATGTCCAACAGTCAAATCCACTATGATGTCTATGTTAGGAAGTAGAAAATCATCCTTAGGACATGCGAGATTTAAATCTCAAAAATTTGAATAGACATGGATGCACCCAGATGCTTAACCCACTCAAGATAATCAATAGGGCAAATAAACTTTGCCTCTAGAATTTTTTGCAATTATACTTTGACTAAGAGTGCTACCTTAGGATGCATTTTGCACAACTTTTGCTTCACAAGTTTAATCTTAGGATCTACTATTAAGTGATGCACAACCAAATCTATGTCTAAATTAGGCATGTCTTTGTATGTCCATGCAAAATTGACTTTACCCATTTTTAAGAAATTAGTCATTGCCTTTTGTTCTTTAGGACTTAAGGTAGTTACAATGTAGGTGATTTTTGGATTATCCTATGTACCCAAATTGACTAGAATTGTGTCCTCATTCAAGATAGATGGCTTTTTTGGTGGTAAAGATCTGAATGGAAAGTCAACCTCTCCCTCTTCTGGCACCTATAGGAGGTTTTCACCAGAAGATGCATAATTTATTTTATATTTTTCTTTATCCAAAAGTGCTCTAAACGAGTTTGTACTAGAGGACTTTCTTCTATTTTTCTATTTTTATTTTAAATTTTGCAACTAAGAGAGTTGACTTGGCTACCAAAGTAGGCTTCCTCATTGTATTGGAACTCATGTTCATAATCTTGGAGATTCTTAAGGCCAAAGAGTGCCATCACCTCTTTGTCAAAGTTACAGATATTGAGAGCTGGTGGTGTGTCCTAAAGGTCCTAGTCTATCATGTTAGGGTTGGCGAGACGTAGGTCGATGGATGAAAGGTCAGCTATGGTAATGGCATGGACATGGCTATCTAGGTCATCCTCAATGTATTGGAAGGGTACTTCGAAAAATTCCTCCTCTTTGGTCTCAGAATCAGGGTCAACCATACAATAATTGTTATCAAAGGACATCTTGGGTTTGATGGAGCCCAAACCATGTCCTTTAGGATAGCTATTAGCCTCAAGGGGTTATTTGATTCCATCTTATTTAGTTCCAAGGTCGGTACCATGATATCCCATGTTTTTTATGATGGGAGGGGCCTTAACATATTTATCTTTAGGGAATTCCATAGGTTCATCTTTTCCATCAAAATATAGCCAATCTAGGATATTAGATTTCATATGTTCATCACTAAGTGAACCCCAATGTTCAAATGTTGTTTTTTTAACATGCATAGTAGCCTTATTGGCAAGAGGTGGTAGTTGTGAAGGTTTTACAAAGGAAAAGGGGGAGAGTAGTAGTTGTCCAACACACAAGGCATTTTTTAACTTATACTCTCTCATTCCTCGGTCAACATAAGTAACCTTCTTCCCTGTAGTATTGACCTTAGTATCTTCGACCTTCTCTTTTCCTTTGTGGGAATTGGAATCATTATCGGATAACTCTGACACTATTGTGGAAGGTAATTCTATTCTGGTGAGAGGTTTAGGTATAACCTTAGCAAACTCTTTGATTGGACAAAAATTTGTTGGTGCACCTTCCAATCTTTTACAAAAGGCAAAAGGTGTAGGATCACCTAGAATTGTGACCTCTCTTCCTTGGTGAGGAAATTTTAAGCATTGATGATATGTAGATGGTACCACTTTGAGTGTGTGTATCCATGGTCAACCAAGAAAAATGTTATATGGCAAGTCCAAGTCTAGAACATGGCATTCAGTATTTATGACAACTGGCCCAACCTTTAGTAGTAACATGATAACTCCTTTTGATTCTCTTTCTCTTTCATTATATACTTTGATTGTTATCCTTTTATTAACATCTAGGAGGTCCTCTAGAAGCCTCAAGAAATGAATCATCTTCAAATGTACAAAGGTTCAAACCAGATTGATTATCTATAAGGACTCTTTTTATCTTATGTCATTGTATAAGGACTTCAATGTGGAGCGACAAATTATGGTGTGGATTAGGACCTTGGAAATCTTTGTCTGTGAAGATAAGGTGGTGTTGTGTAGCTAGGTTTCCAATCATGGCAGTGAATTGGGAGGCATTAGTGTTTTTAGGAATGTGAGACTCTAAAAGAGCAGTCTTCAAAATCTCTTTATGAATGGGTGATGTAGTGAGGAGCTCTAGAATGGATATTTATGTAGGATTTTTCCCTAACTGGGACAATACATCATAGCAAGAAGCAGGTCTTTGTGAGGTGGATGGCATAGCAAGTGCATGTGGAATTGATGGATTAGTGGGGTTGGGAGTGGTAGCTTGTAAAGTAATTCTTCCTCATCAAGTGGTTGCACCACAATCAGCTACTTGTAGGACAAGGGTATTCACATGAGTGTCTACTTCTTCAATGCGACCACACATGGAGTCAAAACCACATTTATTGTTGGTTTTTATTTTACCACACGAGATGTCAAATCCTAATATGTGGTTAGTAGAATAGTCATAGTGTAATGCATTGATGTGGAAGCTTGATTTAAATTGTTTGTATTATTGTTTCCCTTGTTGTTATTGTCATTGTTGTCTTCAGGAAATGGTTTTTGAAATATCTTCAGTTTAGCATTTTTAGAGGGTGGTCCTCCTACTACCTCAATTTCTCCATTATCAACAAGATTTTGAATGAAGACTTTGAGCTTTATACACTTGTTTGTGTCATGTCCCTTGATGCAGTGGTATTTGCAATATTCATTTTCCCTGTACCATTTCAATTTGGGTTGATTCTCATCAAAGGGTCGCATGTTGGGAAACACCATCAAATTTTGATCCACTAGTTTTTGGAATATGGCATCCAAGGGTTCACAAAAGTTAGTGAACTTCCTATTTTGATCATAGTCATGATTGTAATTACTATTGGTATTGTTTTTGTTGCAAGGAAAAAATTGTGTTTGATTGTGAGATTACTGATTGTTTTGATTCTGATTATCATGGTTTGAATTGTTGTTGTTTCGGTTATGATAGTTGTTATTGTTCCCTCCTTGAAGGTTTTGTACACTTTTAACATCATTGACACCATCATGTGTGACATCTTTGTTTTTGGACTAGAATTTGGGTTTTCTATTATTGTTTGTTTCATTGTTTAAGGATGATGAGCTATAATGTTTAATGGCACTTTTTTCTAAAAGTTCATTTTCAATGTTCTTGCCTCTCTTGACTAGTGTAGCAAAGTCTTCAGGACTAGCCATCTTCATGTGGAAAGACATTTCTGGTATAATTTTTTTTATAAATATATCCACAAGGTGGGAATCCTCAATTTTGTAGGGCATGTGGTTAGCGAGATGCCTCCACCATTGTAGAAAGTTGGTAAATTTTTCATCATTTCATTGTTTTGTGTTGCACAAATCACTTAATGAGGCATGATGTTCAATTTTGTAAGAGTATTATGCTACAAACTTCCCTATTAAATCATTGAAAGAGGTAATGGAACCCTTGGGTAAGTTCATTAGCCACTCTAATGCGGGGTTTGCAATACTTTGTGTGAAGAGCCTCTTAAGATAATCCTCACTATAGGTTACTTCTTGACACAAAATAGAGAATTCCTTGAGATGTGTGATAGAACATGTTTCTCTCATGTACTTTTTGAATTTTGGAATCTCAAAGTTTGGTGGGAATGGTATCATATTAATGGATATATCAAATGAAAAGGGAAAAACTTCCTCAAAAGAGAAATCCTTCAACCTTTTGTTGTTCATGGTATGGACCAAGTTTCGAAGCTCATACAACTGTTGGGCTAGATCTTGGTTTGGTTGCATTTGTGACTGTTGGGAATTTATAAACCCACCTCCCAAGTTGTAAGGAGTCCCAAATGTATTGTGAGGTGGTGGAAGTACTCCACTTTGGCCAATGTATTGATATGCAGTCGTTGGAATTGGCATATATGTTTTCACCATGCTTGTTGGCATTTACAAATAAGAGGAATATATTGGTTGTGTTGGAATTTTCATCTATTGAGTAGACACTTGCCTAATGTTTAAGCATCCTAGAGTTGGACTTTTCATGGTTGAATATGAAAGACTAGAATTAGTAGTGTTGGGCATAGCACTAATGATTTTTTGGATATGTTCTACACTTAATTGGAATGTTGGTTGTGTGGAGACACTTGATGTAGGTATAGCACTAGTTGTCACTGTGGGTTCTTTTCCTTTGCCAGATGTGTGGTTTGTGTTTGAAGCTGACAATACGGGAGCACCACCCTTCATAATCTATCTAAACAAGGTGCTCTCATCAAAACTCATAGGGACATTAACACCATCTTTAACCAAGTTTAGGAAGATCTCAGTCTTGTTTTCCCTAATAGATTTTTCCATCATTTCCAAATTGTATGGATCTACAAGAAATGTTTGGACATCACTAGTGATATTGTTGTTGTCAATAGGGTCTTCCTCTTGGTATAGTTCTTCGTCATCATGTGAATTAATTCCCAAAGTTGTATCATGAAAAGGATCTTTTGGTTCTTTTGTGGATGTTAAGCTAGGCATGCCAAAGTTCAAACTAGAGGGAAATGTACTCCCCAATGAGGTTGTTCGTGGAGGAAAAGGATTCTCCATCTCTTTTTTCCTTAATGATTCTAACAAACGAGGCATGGGATTAAATGTGAATCTATCAAATCATGTATGTACCATACAATAGTGACCAAACCAATGGGCAAAAGATTATGGAAGTGGAAGAGTCATTGAACCTTATGTGATAAAAAGGGTGAACAACACAAATGTAAACAAAAGACCTTGATTTAGAAAAAAAAGTGTGATTATAGGATAAAAGTATCTAGTTCAAATGATGAAGCTCTCTAGAGGAAATTTTGCAAATGGAAGACTAGAGATTTGGGAAATGGGGTTGATGTGGGAAATGAAGGTGTTGTGGTCACTTATGTGATTAACTCAATTCTCTCTCACTAGGAACAAAAATCTTGGGTTCACTCCAAGGAAGGCAAACCAATTTTGAAGTTTGGCATTGTACTCAATTCTATCATAACAGTCTTGTTTAGCTTCTTCTTTCTGGATGTCTTTGATAGCATATCAAAATTGTTTATCACTATGTGCTAGGTTTTTCCTTTCCTTGTAGGAAAATGGTTTGGATAATTTCACCTTCTTAGGTTTGACTTTTTCGGTCATGGTAGGAACAACAAAAAACCCAATTTTAAGCACAAAAAATTTGCAACAAACTGTAACTAGACACAACCAATTTCAAATGTTAGACCAAATATAGAAACTCCTAAAAATAACTGAGTCAATAGGACCCACTTACCACTATTGCACTCCTTGAAAGTTTAGCTCACCATTTCACTCATTTTTGCACTTGTTAGATGTTTGGTGTCAGTTTTTGGTGTTTAAATAATCAAGCATGTAGAACACATCAACAATCCTAATAAGGCTATCACTAGGATGTACAAGGACTATCTAGAGGGCATCCTTAATATACACAAGGTGCATGAGGCCCAAATCTATAGATGAAAAAAAATAATGTCACATGGTCTAGGGGAGACGGTAACCCAAATCTTCAACTTCACTTCTCAAAGGTATAAAGTTCTTTGGGATTTAGCCAAGAGTGACAAGATTTTACTTCCAAGAGAGGTGTCTTTTGATTCACCTCCTGATTCTTATACTCTGGAAGAAAATTGGAGTTGAGGTCATCCCAAGGGGTGATGAAATTTTCAAGCAAGCCTCCTAAAAAAAATAAACAAGACCACTTATTTCTTGTGCAACCAAGATCACCCGAAGGTGCGAGAGGAGAGAATACATAAGTGGCCTTTGGGTTAAAAGACACTTGTTCTTTTCCAATGAAGCTTTAAGTTTTGTAATATACTCTTGAAGACACTCATATTTAAGCACACATTTTTCTTTCCAACTTGACAACATCGTCAAAATAATAAAAAGTGAGGATTTGTCAACAAAAGTAAATCAATCGTGAACATAAGAAAATTGTTGAAAATGAAACTAATTCCTTTAAGTCATTCAAGATTGAGTGAGTTCATTTTAAGCACCAAATCCAAATATTTTATAGCAAGCTTCATTGACCTTAGGCATTGAAGAGTGTGTTTTCTATCTAAACATTCATTCCAGTGAAAGCATGTCAATTTTCTCAAGGCATTCAAGATTGTGTTTGACTATCCTAAACATGCATTCCAATCAAAAAAAATTTATTCCTTAATGGCATTCAAGAGTTTGTTTGAGCATCATTCATTCCAATGAAATGTGTGTAAATTTTTCTTAAGGCATTCAAGATTGGATGTAATGTTTCACCTTAAAGCATTCAAGAGTGTGTTTGAATTTTAGATATTAATTTGCAACATACATTCCAAACACAAATAGTTATTTCATACAAGTTCATTAACCATCTAGTCCTATAAGTGATAAAGATCATTATAAATTTCTCAAGTGACTGAAATCACTATAAGTTTTTAAATCCTCCAAGGTCTATTTCCTGCAATACACACTTGTTAGAAATCTTTGCCAAGAAACAAGTCAATGAATAATGTGTTTAAAATTTAATTAATCTGCCAAAAATTGGAGATGACATATGACAAGTGCAGACATTGAAACTCATAGATGATAGAAAACACAGACACTAAAACTCATATATGACAAAAATTGCAGTCACTAAATATCGCAGATGATAAAAGATAAGGGTGTACAATTTGTAGGCTAGTGGCAACTTTGTCGAATGCAAACAACAAAATAGGGTCATAAACGCTAAAACTCACAGATGACAAAATTATTTAGCACACAACACAGATGATAGACTATGTATCGCACATGATAGTTCTCAATAAAAAATTGTAGACAACAATCTAGGCTTTATAATAAGTTTCAATATCCACCCACCATGCAGATGACAAAGGAAATGATGTAGATGCTAAAACTTGGGTTTAATGCTAGAATAGATGGGTTCAAAATAGCAAGGGCAGAGACACCAATCTACATAGATGCTAACCTATGAAGACGATGGATCGTAGACAACACTACATTTTGCACAGATGACAATGTGCTGATTTTGACAGCAAGTTGTGGTTTTTTTGATGATTTTTTTGAAAGAAAAATAAGGATGTGGGTCCCACTGGGCGTGCCAAAATGTATACATGAAAACCTAACCTATCAAGAGCATGCATAAACAAGAAAATGTTAGTTGCATACATATATCAAATATTCGAAACAAAACCAAATACAACTAACACTATGTTTGACTTTTTCAACTCAATGCAACCAAAAAAAAACATCCTCATGCAACCTCAAAGCACCTCAACAAAGGCACCCATAAGAGGCCCTTTTGGTGTGCTTTAGATTGGAGGGATGTGGGTGTGCTCTCCCAAAACACAACTATCTAAATCCCTTGATAAAAAATGCAATATGAGATGAATGAATCTAAGACTAAATGAGTGGAGAAAACCTTCAAAAAATTGCTATGAGTAAGCCAATCTTAAAAGGATTCTAAGATATGAGATGGAAGAAAGAAAGAAACTTATAACATCATACTACCATGAAAGCTAAATGCAAGCTAGAAATCTAAGTAATGCAAAAAAACTACCAAGGGTTAGTTCTAAGCATGAAAATCTCTAAAAAGCTCTAGAATCACACTAGCATGATAACAATGCAAATGAGGGAGATGCAAAATGCTTGAGACAAGGGCTCTATCTATATACTCTAGAGAGGCCTTGGGGAGGTGGCATCTATGTGGCATCCACATAGGTGCCACAAGGGAGACATGGAGACAAGTCATGCAAGGGTCAACATTCACAGTTTGCTCACACATGTGTGAGAAAACTTGAAGGAAGGAGTGGGGGACAAAGGTATAAGAAGTGTGGAAGGTGTGAGAGGTGTGAGAGGTGTGAGAAGTGTGAAGGGTTCCTCACACATGTGTGAGCACATACTTAGAAACTAAAAGGGGTTTAGCAAGGTGTTTAGGATAAATAAGTGGGATTAAATAGTGGGTAGGCTTAGAAAGATTAAAGTGATGGGTGTAGACTAGGTTTTAGGATACATTTAAGACTAAATTAAATATGATTTAATTTAATCATAGGTTTAGAGAATTTAATAGAAATGGAGGGAATTAAATAAATCAGATTTATTGTAAAGGGGGTTTATGGGGGGATCATGCATTAAATAAATTTAATACATTAGGGATGGAAGTATTTAAATTAATTAGGAAAGTGAACCTATTTTAATTTTTAAAAAAAAATTAATAAGTAGAAGAATATGACGAATATAATTAATTATTAAATAATTAATTATAAAATCATGGAAAATATTAAATAAATTAATATAGTATTTAGGACAATTTTAAGTGTCTACATTTTGCCCCTCTTTGATGTGATGTTGGGATGACATTATATCAAAGAAAAATATATATAAGTTTCCCTAGAAAGGATAGGAGTCCTAGGAGTGGTGTTGAAGTGATGACAGAGGAGGAGGGTGCCCCCTCGTGAAAATAGAGCAAAAAATAATTTTTGAGCAATTTTCACAAAAAGGTCTTTAGAAGAAAGGAAATGAGAAGAAAAGGGAATAAATGAAGATATTGCATGACTTGTGGGTAACCACAGGATTGACATAGCTTGGAAAGGACATGGGCCCAAAAGGGGGCCTTGGAGGGACTATATAAGCCTCCAAGGGGCTCAAGGAAGGGTCATTTGCACCCTTAGAGAGCATAGAATCAGAGCGATGAATGGACACCATTGACAAATTATAGCTTGGAGAGCATGTCCAGGAGCACTAGAGACCAGCAGAGATGGGCCCACTGGTGAGTTGACTAACCTACCTTGTCAAATTTTTGATTTTGTAGGTTAGGTAGCATTTATGGTTCCTTAATGATGCCAAAAACTTGGTCAGGGCGAAGATGATAGTCTTTGCTTTGTCGTCTATGCAGACAACAAAACTGATATAAGATCCATCATGTCATCTGTGGAGACGAGAAAGGGGGGAAATGGGGGGTCAGAAGTAGAGTAGAGATGACAATATCCATGTAATCATCTTTGCAAATGACAATCTGGTAGTTGTCAGTGGGAAATCAGTGTCTGCACAGCCACTAGAGATGTCGAAGTGGCATCTCTGAAGACTGTCACCTATGTTCATCAACACCTGTGCCAATTAGCATCTACATGGATTGACATCTACGTCGATCAACATCTATGTGGATTGGCATCTACACTGACTCATGTCTTCATTGATTGGCACAAATCAAAAGAGAATAAGGTAGGATGCCCCATACCGGGGATGGCATAAGATAAAGGAAACTAACCATGTGCATGTCTATGCTGTTGGAGGAGACAATAGTATTCTTGTCGCAGGAGCATTATCTATCAACCATGGTTTTGGAGGAGAGACTTACAAAGGCTGAGTGGGGACATGTGAGACTGTGCAAGCTAGAGCACGTGCATGAGTGGCCAGATCTGAGGATACGATATTGTTGGCTGAAATATTTGTTGATGATATCATATTTGGAGGAAATGAATTGATGTGAAAATGATTTTCTAATGAGACAAAGAAAGAATTTGAGATGTCAATGTTTGGAGAGATAAAATTCTTTGTCAATTTCCAAGTCTATCAGATGAAAATAGGTATATACATCACACAATTAAAGTATATCAAGGAGATATTAAAAACCTTTGGAATGGAAGATTCAAGAAAAATTGGAATACCAATGGTTACTGGACATAAATAAGTCATTGTATAGGTCAATGATTGACACATTGCAATATGTTATTCATAGCAGACCTGGCATTGCATTCATTTTTGGCATTGTTGCAAGATTTTTTTCTTATCCTAAAGAGAATCACATGATGGTTGTAAAAAGGATATTGAGATATCTAAAAGGAACATAAGACTATGGTTTATGGTATAAGAAGAGCAACAAGTTTGAACAGAAAGTTTACATAAATATTGATAGGGATGGAAAATTTGATGATTGAAAGATTACAAGTGGATTTTCTTTCTTTCTAGGTAGGAGATTGATTTCATGGACAAGTAAGAAACAAAATTGTACTTCTCAATCCACAACAAAAGTTGAATATGTGTTTCAATAATTAATTCTTCAAACATAGTATGGATCAAACACTTGTTGAAAGGTATGAAGGAATAAATTACAAAACCTATAGTGATATATTGTGACAATGCAAGTGCTATAAAAATATCCAAGAATCCTATGATGCACACAAAGAAAAAACACATTATAATCAATTATCATTACTTAAGAGAACTAGTACAAGACAAAGAAGTGAGACTAGAATATGTGAATACAAGGAACATATAGTTGATATATTTACTAAGGCATTAGCTAAGGATGCATATGTGTATCTAAGAGGTAAGATAGGGGTCATTCCCTTATCTGTAGAAAATGGAAAAGAGATACAACATTGCATGAGGTATTAAGATTAGAATATCTTTCAAGTTGATGTAGGAGATCACATTTTAGGATCTACCTAACTCTGTGGTAAAATTGTGTAAAGATAAAAGCATGAATTTATTGAGCTATAAGCAGTCATGAACTAATTTGATAAGGAATATATTATGCTAAGTAGAAGTAGATAAATACATGATGTGGTCATGATGTCTTTGAAATTGTTGTCAAAGAGGGAGAAGTTGTGCTAGTTACCATCCAATATCAATTACAAATTGAGGGAGATAAATGTAAAGTGATGAAAGTAAAGTAAGTTACCATTCAATTTATCATAGATATGTCAAAGAGGGAGCCAATACAATTGGTGCTAGGATGAGAAGTGTAAAGAAGAAAAGAGGGAGAATATTAGAGATTACATGGATGAGAATTAAAATGAAACTAAGGATATTAATGAAGGTTTGTATTTGATAAAAGAGGGAGCTAACAGATAACACTTTTTCCATTGCATGGTAACTAAAGGTGTTTTCATTAATGCTAAAGAGGGAGATTATTGTAATCTACTATTGGAACAATTTTTATGTTGTCATTGATGTCAAAAATTATTGGTAAGACATTTGCTAACACTATGGAGTTCCATATCAATTTAATTGATGAAGAGGGTTTGAAAAGAGAGATAACTAGATGAACTAGTGAAGTGGCTAAGTAAAGAGGAGTAAGTGTGACGGAACTACAATGGGAACTTAATGAGCTGGTATATGACAAGATAATGTGTTTTTGAAGCATTATATGAAGTGAAGAAGATAGATGAGATGAAATGTAGAAGAGGTGAGTTGAAACAAGTCAAAATGATAAGCATTTCTAAGTAATAATGTACTAGGTCAATAAATAAGTTGAAACAGAAGAAAAATTGCCGAGTAGTAGTGACTGAGCAAGATGAATGAAAATTGAAGAAGCAACTAGCATAGTGAAGGTCGAGTGAGCTAGTGTAAGCCAAGCAAGATAGACAAGTAGAGATTGAGCTACCCTGTGATGGCCAAGCTGAAGAACATCATGATGACCCAAGTGTCAGCAAATTAATAGTTTGTGAAAGAATCAAGATTTGAGGCTGACATAGTTGAATTTTTGGATCAATCAAAATGCTTAAAAGATAAGGATTGATGAGTTGACATATTTAATGCATGAATTGAGTTTTTTATGCGATTTGAGGTGAGGATTCAATGAGGAATATATAGAATTTTCAAGAAGGAAGTAGAAGGACAAAATGATGGATAAGCTCATTGAATCTAATCAAACCCTAAGATCTATGGTTATGTGTAAGCGAAAAAAGATAAAAGTTACCTATTTAAGAAGGTACAAGAGATATTTTATGTTGGTTGTTGGACTGATAAATTTGTGAGAAGAAGTGGATAACAGAGTTGCAAAAGAAAAGTGAGAAGTTGTTGGAGTGATTTCTTGAAGTGTTACCAAGTAGATGAGTGATGGAGAATGTGATAGACACTAACCAATGAACTAGGAATGAGATGAATGGAGATCTAAACAAGAAAGTGAGTTTCATTTTAGAAATCAACCTAGTTATTACTTTCTAACCATTGTGGTAGTAAAATCCTTTAATCAAGGTTGACCTAACAATCATATTGTAAACTATTTAATCAAGGTGACATTCTAAGTGGATTCTTTGAAGACCTATAACAAGGCCACTCCTAAAAAGGTGATTAAATCCTTTAACATGGTTACACCTAATAGTGTGTTTTTTAACCTTTAACAAGGTTGGCTCTTTACCAAGCTCACTTCAAAAGAGTGAGAAAAAGGTAGCATGTTACTTGGTGGTTTTTCTCAAATTTGGTTTCCACGTTAAATCCTAGTATAATATTTGTGTGAATGATGTTTTCATGTCTCATTGAATTTACTATTATATGTTTTTGATATTTTTCTAACACTAAAATAGAGAGGATAAGTTGGATTACTAATGATTTAGTATATTGACTAAATGGATTTATGAGTTTGAATAAGTTGTTTGAAGTTATTAAAAGTTGAATTGGTACATCTAGACTTGAGGATAATTGATTCATTTCCCTCTTAGTTATTCTAATTATTCTATCAGGGTTCATAATTAAATTATAGTATACAAGGACTAAAGTGCAAAATATGCAAATATAAAAAGTACTAAAGTACAAATTCTTCAAAAGTTTGAGGTTAATATGTATGTAGCTTTTGGATTTGATTGCATGAGTATTTTTTAATCAATATTTCAAAGTGACACATCATTAGGATTATAGGTAGGATAAGTTTAAATCTGATATACTATGAACTATGGCTTCCTTCAAATGGAAATGGGATTCTTTCTTTTTTTTGATGTAAAACAAATTGGTACGTAAAAAATGCCACATCACTTCATGCAAAGGAAGATTATTTGATATCAAATAATGCTTCTATCAATATTTATAATTATTCATCAATCAATATATCCTTAATATCTATCAAGATTTAATATTATTTGAGAACTGATGGAGACACAACCCAAACAACAGAATGGACACAATAGAAAAGGGGAATTATATTAACTGAGAAAGTAAGCTGGTACAAACAGTGCAGAGAAAATAAACTTCAAAACATGCCCTACGGGCTTACAATAGCATAAATCTGGAGAATCTTTCTCCTTTTAGCACCTCCTCTCAAGCTCCAATCCGAACTGCCTTTTAAAATGCCAAAAATCTCCTTAAATAGACCCCGGAGGGTTAAGGACTAGGAGTACATTCTAGAAAGTGCTAGTAGGCATCCACCGACAAAATAGAAGGTTCCAGAAGCCGTGTTAGAAGTCGGTGCAAATCTAGAAGAATCCAGAAATGGTAGCCGAACTTTCGAGAGGCATAACTTTTGAACCGTAGCTCCGATTGACGAACCTTTTACATTTTTGGAAAGCTCTCGAAGCGCTCTATAGCCCTATTGACGAGCTTTGCTCCTCCCCCATTTTTTGACCCTTTTCAAGGTCATTTAATGCCCCAAACCTGACTTTGAAGCATTCTTAGGAGGTCTCAAAAACTCAAAAAATTGCAATAACTTTCAAACCGTGGGGCCTTTTGACCTGATTCTTTTTCTGGAATGCTCTAAATCTCAATTACATTCATCTGGCCAAGTCACACCTTCTAGGTCACCAAAATAATGGCCAAATTGCATGCTCTTATTTTTTCGGCATTTTCAAATGCACTGATAGTTGGACTATGAGAGTTGGAACCTTTATTTGAGCCAAATGGGTATCCAAAAATGTAAAGACATGAAATAGAAACTAAGTCTAAGTACATTTTTTTGGGTGACACAGGATTGCCCTTATACCTCTGGATGCTCCTGCATCAAGAACAATTTGTTATTTATAACAACACATTTGATGAAAGGCCCACATAATTATCTTTTGGTTCACTTTAAAAGTTCTAGAAAGCTAAACAACCTTTAAAAAAATTCATTCATTTTCATAACTGCATTAAGCTTTACAATGAGCATAAATATTTTTCTAAAAGATAATTCATGTTAATAATATTTTTTTTACCCATTTGAAAACTAAAGGATCAAGTAATGCATTCATTGGTATTTGCTTTGCATTACACTTAAATTATACGATATGAGGAATAATGCATATATCATATATGTTGAAATTTTCATATCTCTAATAAATAATTTCATGAAAATATTTATTAGATTATTAAATTTTTATTTTATTTTTTTTAATTCACAAGCTTCTCTCAAATTATAACAATCATACATCCCAAGTTCTAAAATATTGTTCTTCTCTCTACCTATACAATCTTTTATCAAGTAATATTTCAAGTCTAAACATATCTAAGGCATGCCATTAGTTTCTAATTTTTTTATTCCAATCATCATGAATATAAAAATTATCTCTACCATTTTTATTTTTATTTTGTTAGGTAATAGGCCATGAGGCCAAGATTGTATTTAGATTACAAAATCCATCTCAATTGGTCACCAAAGATCAGAGATGGATAGGTATTCTTGGTGTAGCCCTTACATAAATATCTCAGAGTAATTTAACTAATTTTAGTGTTAGGTTTTTAATTTCTGAATTTATAACTTTTCTCTTGATAACTCCTTGTGAATATAACCTAAAAATTAAACTTGGCTACAATCAAGTTGCTAGAAAAAAAAAGTATGCTTCATAATCAAAATGAAACTTATCTCCTATTAACTTTAATTTTAAAATCAAATAGTATATAAGATTTTTTTGAAAAATCAAATATATGTTACTTGTTAATATTAAACTTCCATGATATCAACTAATTTAACATGTCTATTTTGACAACAAAATTTCTAAACCAATTTCGCTTCAAGAAGTATCTAACTATTGGTACCCAATATGGACCCAGATATTAAAATTTTCAATTTATGGCTTTGAACCTCTTTGAACTTAGGCTCAAAGTGGTTTGAAATGTAGATTTGTTGGTTCATAAAAGTTTTGAATCCCATCTCAGTTCATAATTTAGGTTCAGATTCTGTCAGTTCAACAGTTTCAAGTAAGTGCAAAAGTGCAGATCAATATTGTGAAGATCTAGTTTGATGGATTCAATTACAAGACATAGGTTCAAATTTGAAGAACAATTTATTGATTTAAAGTATAATCTTTCCTGCTCTCAAGATTCTATTTATTTCATGATGAACCAGCTCAGAAGTGTAGATTGCTTTAAAAATGTCAGAAACCAATAATTTTGACTTCAAATATTTGATTGAGTTTGATAAGTGATGTTACTTTTATAAAATTCAAGGTAAAAATTTTTGATAAGTAAAGAGTAATTAGGTTTATACTGCAAAGACAAAGAATCTAGAAAAATTGAAAGAACTCAAAATGGGTTTTTCATGGACACCATCAGTAAGTATGATGACAATTCCCCAAATATTTATCAAACTCATATTGTATAAAGGATATTTTGAAATGAACTCAAGAACATGAGTGTAGATATCAAGAATCAAAGGATAGGACTACATGTCGAACACTTATCCCAATTCAATAAATACTTCTACAGTGGAAACTATTATTTCCCATGATAAGGTATGTTGGGTGTTGTATGCATTTTAAGACCTCGAACATTCTCTCGGTGTGAATCACCTCTAGAACAGATGACACTAAAACTTGATAATATTGCTTTTACTAGTGATGAGAGTATGTAATTGAAAAAGTCGATGACTTGTTTGTCAAAATTTCAAATGGAACATAAGGGAATTTGAGATATGCATCAGATTTCTTTCATTTCCCAATATAACTAAAAACCATTAAGATGTCATGTGTTGGCTAAGACACCACATCATAGATGACTAATGGATCAAAATTCAATGTGGATGATGTTTTTAAACATGGAAATAAGAAACAACTCTTTCTCATGAGTCTATCAGCTATTATCAGGTGAGGAAAATGGCTCTATCCGAGTGTGATTAAGAGGCTCGATTACATGGCAATGATTCAATCATGACCCAATTGTGCTCATTCGTGGTGGAAAAAGACACATTGTGCATTGTTTGAAAATTTGATATGGTCATAAATCAAATAAAAAATGATATCGTGAATCTTGGTCATGCCTAAAGGTGTGGTGTGTCCATACATCATATGAGATGTTTGGCAAAATATGATAGTTGATAGAGAGTGTGAGAAACACAAATAATGCTTGCAAACCATTCGATAGATGCTACTACTATCAGGATTGAGTGCAATCATCTTTTGTTATGATTTTGTGATTTATGGTGGGCGCTTAGTGAGGATGCTAAATCAAGGCTTTGTAAACCTATTTTTTGGTAATGGAGACCCGATAGTGAAGGATGATTACACACAAAATGGTCATAAAACCTACTGACATGAATTGTGGTAATATGAAAGATATATGCTCAACACATGGTGCAAATTACATAGCACTAGTACTCTTGTAAGTTGAAGAAGGTATAGTGGTAAGGTGTTGGCATTTAAGTTTTTATCCGTGTGACTTTAGGGTTTGGAGTCATGACACGACATGTTTTCTTCTTCAAATCTCAGAATTGATGGTAACAATGTAATACTTCCCATTCACCACCAAGCACTATCAGGCCATTTTTTAAATTAAGTGAGAGGATTAGGGGTAGAAAACATCAATGTATCATGTACCCTCAACCCAACATGCCAAAACATTTAAAACTATTGCAAAGATAGGTGAAGCTATGTTATATATCTACACCAGTGGAAATAATGTCACTCAATGTCAATAAGGAGAGAATCTTTAAAACATCAAGTTATATATATATATATATATATATATATATATATATATATATATATATATATATATATATATATATATATATATATATATATATATATATAAAATTATCAATTACGAGGAATAAATATGTTACAGGTTGATGAAAAGATCAAGTTTATCATAATTTCTAAGGAGCATATCATGTCAAATGAATATATTTCTTCACAACAAAAAGGTATTTAAAGACATAGGATGTATCAAGAAGTAAAAGGGATCATTTATGTGGACTTGAAGACTTTACATAAGCTATAGATCCAAAGATTTGTCAATCAAAAAATATCGAACAAATGTCATATGCAGAGAAATTTTGAATATAAATTTTGTGGAGGAATTAACAAGTAAAAAAAGGCCCAAGGATGTAAATGGAAATATATGCAACTTAGGTGATTCTCTTTAAGATGCATACACGAGTGATGGTATTAAAACTTTATTTGAATCATATGCTAGCTGTCTTTATTATAAACCTTATGGACATAATATTTATCAACATTGGACCATATGAGAGGAGATGGTGATTATCAAGAATCAATTATGTAAGTGAAATGTTACGTAGATAACCAAGTGTTAAATAGGTCAAAGAAAGTCAGAGTTTGGGTTCCACTTTTTCTTCTCAAAACTGTAGACTATGTGCTATAGTAGGAGGGAAAATAATTGTTCCAAATTATTTTCATTTCTTGTGAGGGAGGGAAAGTAGAGCTTGTTTCTGAACTGTGCGTTAGAGGAAAGGATAAATTTTGATTTATTTTACGTAATGCAAGGGAAGAGTTTCAATTTTCTTTAGATAGAGACTTTAACTGTAAATGTGTAAGAGGATCTTTATTGTCTTTACATTTTAGAGAAGGGAGACTAGAGCATAATTGCATCAAAACTTTGATTATGAAGTAGTTTCTTTCCACCGATCACAATCTTTGTATTCTTTTTAGTTTTCTCTAAAATGCATTTTAATGTCACTATTTTCTGATTACATTATCATTTCAAGATATCTTTAAAAGCTCTAATTTTTCATTTTCTCAAGAGGATGGAAGATACATTCTTCATTTTTTCTTTGTAATGCACCATCTAGGCAAATAGACTTTGTGTTATTTGTTGTTCTTTTCTTTTCAATCACTTAGTTTCTACATCTATTTTGTGTTTATGAATAGATGTTTGTAAACCTTTTGTGCTTTTTGGTTAAGCGCATCCATATTTGGATTGATTGTAAATCATGTACGGGGAGTTGTACCCAATAAAATTTAGCAAAAGGTTATCAATCCAATGATAACCTATCCAACTATTAGTTTTGATTCAATCTTCCTATTTGGGCATTTAGAGTTAATTTGTATTTATTTCTTTGGAGGATAATCTATTCACTAAAAAAATTTTGATGACTCTACTGGGGAATAGAAATGAAGATCTAAGTAACTAATATTTGTTTCCTTAGTGTTATGATCATCTCCATGTGCAAGAGATTAGCGACTCTATTGCAATAGATCAAGGCCAAACCCTTCTCTCCTAAAATTTTATCAAATTGATGATAAAGTATTGTGCAAATTTGTGGATAGCTTTAAATAAATTATTTCTTGGGGTACTTGGAATAATATAAACCTTGAAGATGATGCCATGTCTTGGCTGCTATGGAAAAGCCTCTGCACAAGATTTCACAAGTTGAAAGACTTGCAAGAGCTTGAGGAGAAAGTGGCTCAGTTAAAAAAAAATTTGGAGGTAGATGATAATGAAGCTCCAGTTATCTAAGTTTCACCCATTTACTTTAATCACCTTGTCATGGATGACCAAGAAGTTCAGATGGATTTACTACAATCTCATGTTGATCCAACTTTACAAGATGAGAAACCTATGACAACACCACAATAAGGATAAGAAATAATGATGAAATCTTGCCTTGAGTTTCTTCTTCATCTCATACAAAAAAATTTACAATTGAGGATCATGATGATCATCTGTTTCTTAAAGATTCCATTGGAATGCTTTCTGGAAATGTCTTGGAAGAAAATGAATCCTTAAAAGTTATGAATGATTATGAGAATAGTGATTCTTTATATATGAATGTTGAAAAAGATCTTATTCTGAAATCTTTTCACTTTGGAAATAATGCAACAACAAATCTTATTAGTAATGCTGATTTTAAAGAAGGTGCTCATGAATCCTTTTTCTCTCCATGCTTTGAAAGTTTCAGACTTGGAAATGATGACAACCATCTCATTTCAAAAGTTCCTTGTGAAAAACTTGATAATAGCATGATGCCATAATTTCAATCTTTCACCTTTAACGTAATGGATGAGAGTGATACTAGTCATCTTTCTTTGAAAAGTTTTGTTTGCAAAAAAATTTAGAATAACATGCAGCTTGAAAGTGAACTTTCCACACATGTGGAAAATAGAGATGAATCCTCATGTTTAAACATTTGTAATCAGCCTACAAAGAAGCTTGATATGTTAAAGGACAATCTCTATCTTGGTGAGAAGGTGAAAGTATGTGTAGAAAATTTTTCTTCTCATGCTAAAATCAGATTAAAGAAAGAGGTGTTGAACTTATCACTTAGCCTATAGATAGCCTAGCTGAAATGTGGGGAGGCACATTCCTTAATCAAGAAGAAGAAATTATAAGCCAGTTCTTATTATCTCTTCAGCCAAAAGACCTCACTCAAGTTAACCCATTTCATGATAATCTAATTCTTCAAAGAAATGAGGTAAAGGTGCCTTTGGGTGACATTCCTCATGTTGATTTTCTTCTTGAGGAAAAGGAAATTATAGACACATTCCTATCATCACTCAATCCAAATCATTTCTTTAATGATGACTCAGGTATTCATTCAAATCAGATTGAGAATGAAACATTCATTGATAATTTTTCTTTTCATTCATCTATATGTGGTTTTTCTGATTTGGGTTCTACAAGTAGTACTAGAAAATGTGATGGCACTTTGGGAAAGGAAAAAGATGGAATGTGTAGCATGTTTGATGACATTTTGTTCCTTGAAAGAGATGAAGAAAATAGATAATCGAGGGTTGATTGTATGTTGGATGAGGCATCTCTATGGTTGTAAGTTGACCATGACATTAAGGACCATGTGCAAAAATTGAATCTTGATGATAGAACTGAATCCAAAATCTTCAAGTGTTTTACATAAGAATCATCCACTTTATCATAAGCTTTTGAGATATCCAACTTTATTAGCTTACAAGATTCCCTATTAATTTTTATAGAATGAATTAATTCTTTGATTATGATAATACCATCGAGAATTGACCTAATAGGAACAGAACTTGCATGTCCCTCTAAAATGAGATTTGGTAGTACTTTTTTAAGTTTGTTGGTTAGTGCTTTTGAGAGAATTTTGTAAATTGTATTATATAAGGCTATGGGCCTAAAATCCCTTGGATCTATATGTTCAATTTTCTTTGGAATTAAGCTAGGAATGTATTGTTAATATCAATTAGAAGGGATCCATAATTCCTAGTTGCCTCAATAGCCTTCCAAAGGTCGTCTCCCAAAATATCCCAATATTTTTGAAAGAAGAAAGACTTGAAATCCATTAGGGCCCAAAGATTTATCAAGATTAAGTTGGAAAAGGGAATCTTTGATTTCTTCTTTGGTAAATTTTTTATTTAAGTTTTTGTTATCTTCTATAGATATTATTTTGGGAATAGATCTTAGCATCTTATTTTGAGCTATTAAATTTGATGATTTAGAATTATGAAGGATATTTATAATAATTCACAAAGGTTTTTACTATCTCATTTGGGTTTTCAATTACTCTTCCTAAATTATCTTTGATTTGTGTTATTCTATTAATATTTCTCCTATTAATAGTATCATTCTGATTTTTTTGTATTTCTATTGCCTTCTAACAACCACGTTTCTCTTAATTTTTATTTCTAGAATATTTCTTCTTTTGCAAGGATATTTTCCTATTTAACTAGAAATTCTTTTTCTTTGATATATTTTTCATTATCCATTCCTATCGTAATGATTTCTTTGTTTAAGTTTTTTATTTCTTCTTCATTCTCTATTTTTTCTTTGAATGTGTTATTAAAATGATCTTTATTCCATTTATTATTTTTTTCTTTTAATGTTTTCAATTTTGCTATGAAACAAAACATCCTTGATCCTTCAAATTTCTCTTCATGTCACCATTGATATATATTATTAGGGAATTTTTTTATCTAGAAACTACATTTTTTCACACTTAATGGATTTCTTGATGGTTTTTATGATTCACCTATTTCTAGTCTAACTAGATAGTGATTAGATCTTGCATTGGGGAGAATGGTAGTCTTGAAAGAATGATTAAAAGATATTGAATTTTTTTTAAATATAAATTTGTCCAATATTTATGCTATATTATAGAAGCTAGCTCATCTATTATTCCATGTGAATACCTCGTTAGATGTTGGAATGTCAATAAGGTTATCGTTTGTCAATCATGCTTTGAAATCTAACATAACCTGGTTAATGGTCATGGATCCACTTGCTTTTTCTCTTTAGTATAGAATTGCATTAAAATATCCACCAATGAAAACATTTTCTTGTGGATTTATCTCTAAATAATTGCTAATTTCATTACAAATTTCCTTCTTATTTGTTGTTGATGTTGGCCCGTAGACATTAATAAGAAGGAATTGAATTTCATTTTTGAAGCTTTTAACTCCCCCCCCCCCCATCCAATTATTTTTGGATGCAAGTGGATTGAAATATACCCTCATTGGGTCTCATATAATACCAATCCCACCTAAGGCCCTATTAAATCAAATAGTTCTATCTTCCAAGAACCTAGTTTTCTAAGAAATTTTCCTCCTTCTTTTGTGTTAAGTTTTGATTCTTGTATTAATACAATATCTTATTCAAATAACGTTAACTTGTGCTTGAGCAAGATCTTTTTGTTAGGGGCATTTAGGCCCCTAACATTCCATGGTGTTAGCTATGTGGCTCCATGGGAAGGAACTTTCCCTTCCCTGCATTCAGAAGATCATTAATCTTTTTATGGTTACCAACTAAACTTGTTGTTGCTCTAAGTTCAACTAAGGATTTTCTTCCTCTCTTTTTTCTATGTTTTCCACATTTTGGATGTTCTAAGCCTTGCAATTTTTTTATGATACCAAGATTGTCTGTACTTTTACTAGCTTTATGCACACCTGTAGCAATAGATTCATCTTCCTCTTTATCTACATATTCTTTTTCTAATTCTTTTATAATTTTGTTACTAATTCCTCTAGCATCCCCGTCTGTATCTATGCATATTATTTTCTTAATTTGATTATTTACTCTAGTTATTTTATCCAGATCTTGCTGAAATTCTTCTAATTCATGAATCCCAAACTCCTCCTAACTTTGGAAATTTTTGGTTTTGTTCCTATCTAGATTATCCAAGCCCCATTTATCTGGTATTTCTTCTTGATTTATCAATTCAAATTCCCTTAAAATTGTCTCCACCTCAAAAGGAATATATCTACAATCACCTTCTCTTTTCTCTTGGGAAGATGAATTAGATCTTATTTCCTTTTGTTTTTCATTATTATACTATTTTATTGTTATTATATCTGATTTTTTATCTTCCCCTATTCCTACTAAGGCACCTCAGATTGTGTTTATATCTAATATTGATTCACTATTTCCCTTGGTATCCGTTGAATTTTATTTTTCTATATTATCCTCTAAATTCTCATCTTCAAATTCTTCCTTATTCATTTCAATGATTCTTTCAACTAACCATCTTTTTTCCTTCATCACTTCTTTACTTTCTTCATGTTCTTCTTCAACATCGAGATCCTCTAAGAATTTGTCTTCATCTAAGTCAACTTCATCCAAAGGAATGGAGATTCAAGATTATCCTCTATATTTACTTTGTTTAATATTGTTTTCTCAACTTCTATTAATTGTTTCTTAACATCTTTTGTTCTAATTTCACTCTTTTCCAAGATTAGAAGTAAACTTTTTCTCTTTTCTCCCTTCTATTCATTGCTCGTTGCCAAGCATATTTTATTCTTTGAGGGGACTTCTACCTTCTATTGGTGTTTGCCAAAACTTATATAGCTTCTGATTCTTTTTTCCTTTTTCCTTTTTTGGATTAGTTGATGTATTATCTGGTAGTCTTTCTAATTCTTGAGTTGTTGGGCTGATTTATTTCTCTAATTCTTTTATATTTTCTTTTTCTTTTTTATTTTGTTCATCTCAATGTCCATATTGCTTGATTTTGTTATGATCTTCTCTATCTCTGCCTCTTCCTTTGAATTATTTTTGGTAACTCTTTATGTTGGGTTATAGTTTCTTCCTTTTTTTAGGCTCTCATGTCTAATATTTGACTCTTCAATTGGTCTTTCTTGTCAAATCAGTATGAATTTATTTTTTTGTATGATTACTTCTAACCATAAGAAAATTTTAGAGATGGAGATGTGGTATTGTTTCTAGTAATCTTATTGTTATTCTCTAAACTATTTTCTTGGACCCTAGCTTGATTGGATTTATGAAGGTACTCTCTATGTTCTTTTCCCCAGATGATTAGTTGGTCACTTAAATTGATTTGGATTAAAAGGTCATGGGATGAACTTCTATATGCCTTCAAATTTTCTCTGATATCTTTTATGAATAGATTATGCTTTACACATATTTCACATTGGTAGAATCTAATAATATTTTCCTCAACCCCAAAATTATCTGCCTTAATTATGTAATTCTCCTATGATGGATTTCCTATGTCCTTTTGTTGTTCCCTAATCTCCTAACATGCTCTTTCCTAATTTTTCTATTTATTTGAACAACATAGGGTTTTGAATGGTGTATCCCTTCATTCCTCCATTATTTCCCCTTCCTCTATTTCATCTACTAGATGGAAAATTTTGCTCACTAATTTAAGCCTCAGAGTACTTAAACTATTCTCTCTTGCTAACCCTGAAGGTACTCTAATTTGATGCTCCGTGTTTACTTGAGATTGATCCCTTATTTGGTTCTTATTCCTTTTAGTGATCATAAGAAAAACTTCTTTTAAATTGGAGTTTATTTCATTATACTTAATGTTATTTGTCTTACAATACTTGGGGGAATCTAATATGATTACATCATGGATGCGCCCTTCATATTTTGAGTAGTTAATATTGTAGATTGATCTATTTTTAATGATTTTAATTGGTTTGAATTTGTAGTGCCTGCCCCTGGTTCGCATTTTGTTACCATTGTTGAACTCTTTTAGAGCTAGTCTCATGTTGTTGGCTAGTAGCATTCTTTTGAGATTATCAGATATTGTGCTATGAATTCAGTTTATTATGTGATGAGATTACTTAGACTTTACATTTCATGTATGTATGATGATTATTACATTGCTTTCAGTTATTAATGATGATTAGTAAGATGATTTATTATCATATGTGTTTCTTATGGATACTTACCCCATACTTGCATGTGTATGGTGTGCGTTTTTGCTTTGCGTGTTTTCTTTTGTATGGCATGTCTGATGTGGTTAAGGAAGGGAGTCGTAGTCACCTGCTAGTCGGGATCTACACGATGCACCACTTCCTGCCATTGCCTGTTTAGTTTAGTATATATTGTGTTTATACATGCATGGTTTTTATGCAGGTTGCAGGTACCGGGTATTGACTTCCCTGAATTGCCAGAATGAGTGTACCCTATCACATTATCTCAATGATAAGAGAGGGGAGATAAATTCTCAAGTCCAAATTTCAACCCTTTAAGCCATTTGTTCTAATTGAAAAATTAGGACAAGTATCTAAGTTGAGTACCCTCTGAATGCATCAGATGATGTAATTCGTGATATAAACCCCTTGGTTTGATTTGTATGTATTTTGGCTATGATGGATTTTTCGTATTTTTACCTTTGTGAGTCTTTGGAGTATTTTCTATTAATTAAGCCTAATTAAAAGATTTAATTAATGGTTTAATTAAATTTAAAAATTAATATAATATTTTAATATTTATTTTATTTAATTAATTGAAAAATTAATTAAATTAAATAATTAAATTTGAAAATAAAATAATTAAATTGGAATATAAAAGTTATAATATTAAATTTGGAATGTGACAATATTTATAATATATTTGGAGCTCATTTTTAAATAAATGACTAAATAATATTATTATTAAAGCTAATAAATATTTTAGCAATGAAATTTAAAAGTGAAAAATATATTTTAAATTATTAAAAGATTCTAAATCTCATATGATTAAAATATAAATATATTAAGATTGAAAAGTGGAATTATTAAAGTTAGTGCATGAGACCTAATAAATTAATTAATTAAATTGGAAAGAGTAAAGTAAATTGGAGTTATAAGCTTGCATGGAAATTAACATGTGTCAACAACACGGGGGTTAGTGCATCAAATAAGCACGAGGTGTCTACAATTCTATGACTCATCCATGCTTAGTTGGTGACACCTTTCAGCAGTTTCAAGAAGCATTCCAAAGGTTTCTTGAGAGCTTTTCATATTCGAGCATTCATAGAAGCTTAAATGAAAAGCTTAATGGAAGCTACAAGTTTAATGGAAGCTACAAGCTTAATGGAAGCCACAAGCTACAAGCAAAAATAGAAGCTTCAAAGCTTACATGCATGGGAGAAGATTCATATGCTCATATATTTTCTACTTGCTTCTATGCTCCTGCTAGCACTTCTAATCACTTGGAGGATTCGATTGGCTTGGATTCTTGGAAGAATTGCGAATGATGGAGAAGGAAGGAATTTTCTATGGACTTCTGAGGAATGACAAATTAGCATCAGTGTCTAGGTGCACTCGTGATATTCTCATATTCCCTTTGCACTCTTTCTCTTCATGTCTTCATCATATCTGTTTTATGTGTCTGAATACTCTCTATATTTGAAATTGGAATTTAGATATTTTATTTAGAAGAAAATAATAGAAAAACCCTAGTTTCAAATGAGAAAGAAATTAAATTTTAATCGGGTTTGGATTCGAATTTATATTGTAAAATTAGATAGACAAGATTTGGAATTAAAATAGAAATTCTAAGTTGAAAATTCGAATGATTAGATGTAATCTTTTTATCAATTATATTTTTAGATGCATATGAACAAACTCTTTTATGGTTAAATTTAGAGAACAATTATTTTAACAAAAAATTCTTAATTCATCATAAATTGTCATGTCACTGCCCCTTGGATAGACCCAAATTCAGTCATTCATAACTTTTTATCGTGATCGAATTTATTCGATTGCTTTGGTCAGAATCGGCGCAACTTGGCCCTCTCCAACATATTTAAATTTCAGCCTACTCCAATGGTTCATTAGGGAGATATGGCCATCGTACTGAGACTGTTTTATTCAAGAACGAATATCTCTTCATTTTTCATAACCAAGAGTTCTTTATGCTTAAACTTCACAAAAATAATATATATCAAAACATGGAATGCATTAAAAATATTATTGTAATCTTCCCTTATTGGAATCTTATTAATATGCATTAGTTTTATATGGTCTATTATCTAATCTAATTAAATCAAATTTAATTAAGATTAGTTAATAGTAGAAGTGTAATTAATTATTAGTCAATCTAAGTAAATAGATTTTTAAATGAGAGAAAATTAAAAGAAAAGAGATTTTAATATAGTTTATATAGTGGACTTCTTATAATGTATATTAAATATTATTTAATATATATTAAATAATTTAGAGATGGTAATTTTATATTACGTTTTTAAATGAGGAGACTTTAATGATAATGGATTAAAATTTAATTGACATGGAGTCACTGTTATAACATTGTTATAATTTGAATTACTATGGTATTATTAATATGTTATATATAATTAACTAAATTATTGTTATACTTTAATGGTATTAAGAGTTAGTTAATGAAGCTTATGTAAAGTTCTCTAGATCGATTAATAATAGTTTTGATGAGTTTATTATTTATTAATGTTTGTTGAGTCTAACAAACTGTTAATAAATAATAATATAAATAGTTTAAATAGTTATCAATTAATACGATCAGAGTTAATCTAGAGGAGATTAGTTTATGATTGAAGTACTGTAAAAGATATTAATCAAATTGAATTGGTTAATAATTTGGAGGAGTATTAATTAATTGAATCAACGTACATAGGGAAAACTTATTTGAGATAATAATACTTGGTATTGAAAAATTATTATAACTTGTTATTATTAAAATATAAATGAGAACATTGTTGTAGAGTGACGAATGTGGTCATTATAGATTTATTAATAAGATTCTCAATATAGCTTGTCATTAAATATTAGCAAGTTATTATTATTGAACTATGAACCTGAATATTTGTGTATGGCTGACTTTTAGTTATTAGTCAACTAATATTCATTGGGTTGATGGTTTCATTGTGAAATTATTAATTAAATCAATTAACTAGAGTTAATAGGATTTAATTAATAATTAAGTTATGTGATAGAGATTTAATTGATATAATTCTTTTAATGAGATTGTAGAAATATTGATATCAAGTTGATAGATCTTATTCCGATGACTTGAATAACGACTTTAGATATTTTAATGGTGAAGACTTAGTAATATATAATTGAGAATTATTAGAATGATAAAAGGTCAAAGATTGTAAACCGATATTAATTGATCATTCTAATGAAGTTATAATCTATTATTTGAAAAATGATAATTGGTCCTCTTATAATATAACGAATAATGATCTTAGAAAAGTTGAAAGGTTAATCAATTAGAATATGGATCATGGTTAAATATAGAGGACAATTTAATTAAAAGTCAATGATGATCAGTTTAGTGAATATTTACCCTTAAGCTATTCTTAGAATGTAATTTTTAATTAATAGAAGGATAATGCTATCGAGGAACAAATGGGTTGACTTGTAGATGAAACTTAAGACACTTGAAAGTATACTTGCAAACAGAAAACTGGAAACCCCTACACATTATTAAACTATGTGAATTTTAGTAAACCAAAACATGTTTTTGCATCGTGTATTCTCTATGCTTCTTGTTTTGGGTTTTGGGTTGACTAGTGTTAACCAGTCCTAGGTTGTTACCAGAGGCTCGGGGGTTATGAGATATGATAGCATGTTGATCTTATTTGGTCTCAATCTTTATAATCCCAACCATGGTAATGTAATCGTGTGCTCTATGAAATGTTTGTATTTGTTCATCAGTCTTCATGTGAGAAGCTGAGATGTATATGTATCTGAGACACTTGAGCTAATTATTTTGAGTCCTCGATCAGTTATCCCAGGTTTGTTTTCTAGTTGCCATGATGAGACTAAAATGTTGATTTATTTCTTGATGATGTCATGTTGTGACATGTTTGACTCAACCATTTTGGAGTCTTTGATCAGTATGATTTTGAGATATTCTTGGTTGCTTATTGAGAACCAATGGATATTGTGATTTATTTTGAGATATATTTTGGTTATTGAGAACCAATGGATATTTATGATTATCAGTGATGCCTTCAGTTTCCAATAGAGAACTATTGTGGTCATGATTTTCTATGGATGCTTTTCGGATGCTCATGGAGATTTGATGATTCTTATTGTGGTTATTTGATGCTTTTATCATGGATATTTGATGATTCTTTTTATGGATTATCTTTTGGATTTTCTTTACAGTCGCTTGTACAGGACTATGGTGATTTCATGATTTCATGAGCTTAGGGTAGGTAATCTACTTGTAGTGTTGGAAAGTGGCTTGGAATGGGGGTCGGGGCCCTAAGTGGCTGCCAAGGTAACTCATTGTAAGTTTTGTTAATAAGTGATAACATTTACACACTAAATGGGGATTAAATGAACCTAAAAATATAATTGTTTTGATATTCTCACCCATGCCTTGAGTGCTTGTACAGGCTAGGATGAGAGTAGTGAGAACGCATGGTTGCGACCGTGCATTCCGTAGTATGCCTCGTCAGTATGAGAGGATACTAGTGGCCGCATGATATCAGTATGGACCCATGGAGTTTAGCTAACTGTCAGGGTAACTTGTACGTGATAATTGCAATGACACTTTTCCACTTGCATAGTAGGTTTCCTACATATCATTGTGTGCCTCTGAAAATTAGATGTCGATTTTGTGTGTGATTGGAACCTTTAAGTTAGTATACTTTTAGGATTCCTGGACTATAGAGATTTGTGCTATGTGTTATGGATAGCCTGTTTGGGACTTGAGATTATCTCCTCAGCATGGTGGGAGTGGACCACTTAGGTTCCACGCGGTCAGGTGGTAGTGTTTTATCACTCTTATCATCTGAGATCCGTCAGAGACACCATGGCTGAAGCATTCTTGGTTGGTATTTATCTTCATTATGTTCTTGGAGCATTATGATAGATGATATACCTTATGATGGATGTATTTACTGGTATGTTTCCTATATTGATGATTTGCATATGTTAGATGATGGTATCCTATGCTTTACTTTACATGTTAGTAGGATGTTTTAGGAGTGACATTCCTACTATGTTAATACCAATGATCTCTTCGGTGCTTTGGAATGTTACGCACGGAAGGATGGCTAGGATCCACGATGGTCTAATGATGCTATTAACGATTGGGAGGAACTATGCACTTAGTTAGTTATATTTTGTGATGTATGGTTATCTCTTATGATGGATGTTTATATCTTCTATGATGATGTATCATGTATTGTTTATGGTTTCATTTACTTTTATTGCATCATGGACTAATATTGGATGATGATTTTCTTTATTTATATGGATGTATATTCTTTTATGCCTTTCATACCTTGTAACATGTATAGTGGATGATTGAGCATTTGGAAATGTAATGTATGAACATTGGACTTATCATTATTATTCATGTGGATGTTGTACTGGATGGATTCATGTATGTTAGTTAGTTTAGATGTAACTCAACGTTAAAGGATTCTTAAAGAATGAAATCAGTTATGTATGTTATGTTTACTTTTAGATGGACATTGCTATTGCTTCTGTTATTATGTACAAGTTATATGTGGCATTTACTTTCATGTTATTAAAAAAAAAAAAGTTACCAAACTTAGTGAAATTCTAGGTTAATTCTTTGGATCCCTTGGCGTGGCATTACAGAATTCATGCAAGTTTGGTTCCATATTAATTAGGAGCTTGATATCATTTGAATTTTTATAGTTAGCTTCAATACCTGTTAGGTCTCCTATAGCCAAAATATGTTTTAGTATTTGGATATGTATAAGTTCTGTTGGTATTATTTTTATTACTACCCAAGTAGGTATGCATAATTTTTTAGCATTGTGTTTGCTAAAGTTTGGGGTCCATTTAATAAACTTAACACAACATCCTTTGTAAAAATAGACAGAGCTAGAAAGAAGTTGATCTCTAGTTATTTTTTCTTTATAATGAATATATACTAATTGATTGGATAAGGAAGATATACTTACCTCTTTCACTTATTAGTCTTTCATCCATTTTGACAAATTTGGATTCTTTATTTTGAGACCATTATAGTAAACAAAGCCCTATATCTTGATATACAAACCATCTGTTCTCATTATCCTTATCACTAATAATGAGAGTATTTTCACAATTTATGTTGTTAGCCAAGGAAAACACTGAGTCGACATTTACTCCTACTATTATTCTTTGAACTTTGGGGTATCCTTCCACCATACCATCATTTGGGGGCTTTTTCCTTGTATTTCTTAATATGTTGTATGGTTGTTTTGGATTAGGTTTTTGACCTTTGTTTGGCAATTTAGCATTTTGTTTGTGAGGTAAAATGTAAACTTTTCTCACTTAGCTTCTCTTTAGGGTTGTAGGGTTGTAGGGAATGACTATTGTTGCTCTTGAAAGGGTCATTTATCTTTTTTTTTATAGCATTGCCTTTAACATTAGTTCCTAATGAAACCCTATCTGATTCAAAAGTATGGCTTGGATGCTTATCCTTGAGGGCAATATATTCCATCTTCCTTTGCCACTTTGGATTTGGTGGAGGCTCTAAGGCCTGGGTAAAATTTTATCCTTCCTTGCACGAGTATTTGGTTTTGGAAAAAGTGTATGCTTGTCTATTAATGGGGTCCTTCCCTAGGGTTTTATACAGTCTACCACTATAATTGTCATCTAGATTTTGGTTCTTGCTTTTGTCCTTCCCCACCAAATATGTTTCCAAAGATTTTGTAGAATGTCATATATATTTTATGCCAGAAAGGTTGTCAAATTTTCATACTTTTTTGTTTCAAAGTATGAAGCCGAAATATTTGCATTAGAGTTCGTTAATCACAAAGCCATTTCACTTTATTTTTGTAGATTCAATGATGCTTTTAATTACAATGTCGATAATATTCTTCAACCAACTTCCTTTAGTCATTCGCTTCTTTCTCAATGTCTCTAATATCTAATGTTTCTATTTTTAAGTCTTTTCATTGAGTGTAAACTCAAGAAAATAGGTTGTGAAGATTTTGAAAGAATTTCTTCGATCTTAGGTGAGAAACATTTTCTTTGTGTTGCAGCTCTACCAATTTTTCAATGATATATTATTCAAATAATATCTAATTTGTAATGAATCCAATTTATAATTCTTCTTTTTTCATAGGATAGTTACAAGCTCAATAAAAAAATCTAAACTTTTTATCTTCAACTGATTCCAACATGGTTGTAGGTCCTACTAATGCATCAATAATACAATCCTTGCTTTATATTAATTATTTTTCTAAGTTGTCTTGTTGCCACTTATTGTTAGGAAAATTTTCTAGTCTATTGAAAATAACTTCTCTAATGTTATTGTTATCATTAGCTTCTTCTTAAGTCCCATTGTCATATTGTATTTTTTGTGTTTTATATCGAAATACTTATGCCAAAATTATTATGAAAAAATAGAGTAGTAGGAAGATAAAGGATTTGAGGACTAATAATAACAATGAAGTTTCATTCCACATATTCCAATAGATCTTATGAAGTGCACTTGATTGAAAGACATAAGAGAACTCAATAAATCATTCAACAAAATCAATTTGTAAAAAATGAATAGGGCAATGATGGAGGTATAGGAGTATGATTAGGAAGAAACTCGAACTATAAGTTATATGTTAAAGTAGTTGTTATAGTTTTAAGCTAAACAACAAGTCTCTATATCAAATTTTCTTAGCAAGGCTCTTATGGAGGTAGAAAAATAAATTTCATTATAAACATTGTCAAGGTCTTGGTTGCAAGGGAAATGCAAATGTGTCTAAGGAATAGACAATGTTGAAGAGAGGGAAATAAAAGATATCTTTTATCAGCTATGATCTAGGTGTGAAAAGGTACAAGCTTTGGAATCTTATGGCTATTTTTTAGAGAAATTCATAACTCTTCCATGTTGTTATAGTCAAAATATAATGGGAAGAATACGTGGTTCAAATACATCCAAAGACCAAGAGACTAAAGTAGAAACTCACAAAGGAAACAACTAAATGAGTATAGCTTTTTGTTTGGTTTTGTTTCTCTTTATTTCAAGTAGAATTTTTAACATATTTGTGATGCATCAATGGAGTCTACTTAGTTTTACATTTTAAAGAAAATAATTTTATATATATATATATATATATATATATATATATATATATATATATATATATATATATATATATATATATATATATATATATATACACCAGTAAGAGGCTGAAGCCAAGGTTAATTATTATTACTTATTGTGATTAATTATTATGATTATTAGTTAAGCTGGAGAAGAAGAGGCTCACAAATTACTGTTGTATTATAGGCTCTTGCCTAAAACATCTATAATATTAATACTATAGTAAAAATTGAATTTTTAAATGGCTAAATGAATTTTTTTAATTTTAATGCTAATTTATTTGGTTATTTTATATATTATAACAATGAAAAATCTTACATTAAAAAATAATCGTATTTCAAACAAAACTATAAATATAAAACATATGCATGATAATTATTATTTTTAAAGATATTTGTAGCTTAGCTTATAATGGAAGAATTTAATTATTTTATATATTATAATAATGAAAAAATCTTACATTAAAAAAATCTTATTTCAAACAAAACTATAAATATAAAACATATACACAATGATTAGTTTTTTTTTTAAGATATTTGTAGTTTAGCATATAATGGAAGAATTTAATGTCTTATTTTATTTTATTTTGTATAATTTCACATTTACTCAAAGTGAATGAAATAATGTCATTTTTTTAAACCAATGACTATATAGATACATTGTTTCTACAATACATTAATTTCTAAAATATAAATTTCATTTTGAAAACAAAAAATAATACATTGAAGCTTCTACTCTACTTTATAGGAAGCCCCCTTCAATAGAACCCAAACCTAACTACTAGCACCACTAAATTAATAAATAAACTATGTACTTATTGATCGTCGTTGGGTCATTGTGGTGAGTCTTTGAAGTCACGTCAAACCCTCTATGATTAGCATCAATGTTGAACCTTTCCTATTATTTATTTCTATCATAATCATTTGGGAGAAAAACAAATATTACTAGCACTTGCCAATAGTAAAATATATATATCAAAAGATTGATATTGTAGTATATTTATGGATCTTTATTCCTCTCTAATTATGTTTCCATATGTCTCTCTCTCCAACTCATACATGGTCTCTCTTTATCTCCCTATCCTTACCTTTATATTTGGTTTACTCTTACACCTAGACGTTCCTTTATCCCTCCTTATTTCCTCTCTCCCTCTCTCTCACACATGTGCACAAAATATTACCTACTATAAACTTTAAAAAAATTAAAACACAATTATTGATAATTCACTATGTCCTAGTACTTCTTGTGCAAGATAGTAAACTATTTGAATAAATCTCCTAGAAATTTCATTAAATTCAAGTTTCGGTCAAAATTCATAGAGATTTCCTCCCTAAATGCAAATATTTAACCATAGATGCTCAAGTATAATAAGAAATAATTGTAAATCTAATAGAAAATAACATTAGACATATTAAGTAATAATCAATAAAAGTTATATTCTTTCTAACTTCAAGTCTAGTCTTATCCCACAAAAGAAAACTCACCATTGAACATGACGCATGGTGTTTTTAAATATCCATTTTCTAAATGACTTTCTTCCCCTAATTGAAAGGGTCATACATATAATCTATCCCATTTACATATAATGGTTCTCTCTATACAATTTCTTAGCAAGGCTTTTATAGAGGTAGAAAAATAATTCTCATCATAACATTGTCAAGTCCTTGGTTGTAGGGGAAATGTGGATGTGTCCAAGGAATAGACAATAATGAAGAGGGGGGAATAAAATATATTTTTTATTAGCTATGGTATGAGTGTGAAAGGGTACAATCTTTAGAATCGCATGGTTATTTCTTTAGAGAAATTCTAAACTCTTCCATGTTGGTGTAGTAAAAAGATTATGGGAAGAATATGTGGTTCAAATACATCCAAAGAACAAGAGATTAAAGTAGAAACTCATGAAAGAAACAATTAAACAAGTATAGCTTTGTGTTTTGTTTTGTTTCTCTGTCTCAAGTATGATTTTTAAGGCATTTTTGGTGTATCAACAAAGTTACTTAGTTTTACATTTTAAAGAAAACAACTATAATATTTATACTATAGTGAAATAGACTTTTCAAATGGCTAAATGAAAAATTTAAATTTTTATACAAATTTATTTGATTAGTTTTATATTATAACAATGAAAAAATGTACATAAATAGTCTTACTTCAAACAAAACTATAAATATAAAATATATACAAAATAATGCATTGAGCTCAAACCTAGGTAGCTCCTTTTTGTGGAACCCAAACCTAAGTACTAGCACCACCTAATCAATAAATAAAATAAGTATGTATTGATCAATGTTGTATCATCATGATGAGTCTATTAAGTCACACCAAATCCACTATGATTGGCATCAAAGTTGAATATTTCCTATTACCTCTTACAATCATAATCATTTGGGAGAAAGACAAATATTACTAGCACTAGCACCTTTACAAGGTTCAAGGGTTACTAGCACTAGCACCTTATTTCTTCTCTCTTCATATCTTTCTCTCTCTTTGACACAAAATATCACCTTACTATAAAAAACTTTTAAACCATGATTATTAAATAATTCACCATGCCTTACTATTTTATGTGCAAGATAGTAAACGATTTGAAGAAATCTCTTAAATTTTATCAAATTAATGTTTTGTAAATCAAAATTTGTAGAGAATTCCTCCCTAAATGTAAATATTTAACCATAGGTGCTCAATAATAACAAGAAACGATTGTAAATCTGATAAAAAACAACATTAGACATATTAATTAATAATCAATAAAAAATAATCTTTTTAACTTCAAGTCTAGTCTTCTCCCACAAAAGAAAACCCACCATTGAACATGACATAAAGTGTTATTAAATATCTATTTTCTAAATGATTTTCTTCCTTCATTTGTGAAAGCCATACATATAAGATATCACATTTGCATATAATAGTTTTCTTGATACAATTTCTTAGCAAGGCTCTTATGGAGGTAGAAAAATAACTCTCATTACACCATTGTCAAGTTCTTGGTTGCAAGGGAAATGTGAATGTGTTTAAGGAATACATAATAGTGAAGAGAGGGAAATAAAATATAGCTTTTATTAGCTATGGTGTGGATGTGAAAGGGTACAAGCTTTGGAATCTTATGGCTAATTTTTAGAGAAATTCTAAACTCCTATGTTGTTGTAGTCAAAAGATAGGGAGAAGAATATGTGGTTCAAATACATCCAAAGACCAAAATTAAAGTAGAAACTCATGAAAACCTTGAAGATGATGAGATCTAAATTGGCTCAAATAGTTCCAAAAAGGAGATAAAACCTTCATCTTATCTCTCAAATAAGTCCATTCAATTGAAACAAAAGTTTAATAAAAAAAAGGTCGATAAAGGGTACTCCCCTTAATAACACAAACACACAACAAAAATATGAAAATAACAAGTTACAAAAATAAAATTGGCTTCTTATTATCTCCAAGAGTATGGAATTACAAATTTTAGAAATATAATATGCATAGTTGCATGGACATTTTTATTATAATATTTTGTAAGCAAGAGCCACCATAAACAGCCCCCCAAATTGTCCTAGACAATCCTATGAGCCATCTTTATATAGGCAATTTCCACAATCTAAGAAGGTTCTACAAATTTTAACCCTAGACACTGAGGCTGGCCAACCCTAAAATATCATTATTATTAATAGTTTATTAGATTAAAGTAGTCCTCAACAATTTTTAGAACTTGAATTTTTTTTTAGACATTCTTTTTTGTCCATTTCACATGGTGTGACTTCTGAAGAGCATAACCCTTCTCTAGTTTCTCTAATTGACTATTATGACCCCATTTTAGAAATGTCATGAATGTTCTACAACACCTTAGTTTGTGCAAGCTCCAATGTGTTGAGGTTTAACCCCTTTTCAGAGCCTCTAAAGCCTTCAAAACTAAGTTCAAATATTTTAAACCCTACTACCAATAGCAAAAAAATTCAATAACATCACAAATAGACTTGATATTGTAATGAAACTTTATTGATAGGATAATGTAGGGAAGAAATCAAAACATTCAGAGCTTGAATTACCAACTTACTAAAAATAGTAAGCTTCTAGAAATAGTGACTCTCTACTGTAATAGCCCTTAGCAAAAGACAAATCAGATTTATTTTTGGGTGATGCAATTTCCCTTACACCAAGGTTTTTCCTACATCAAACAACCAAGGTAATTTGAGAGGTGTTTAAAGGGAAACCAAGACGGTTAACCTCCTCCCTTGACAACCATGATGAATCTTCAACATCTCTTCCTTTCCATTTAAAAATTTTACTAAAATATAATTCACGTTAATAACATTTTTTCTACCTATTTGAAACTAAAGGATCGAGTAATGTATTCATTCATCTTTGCATATTGGTTTTTGTTTCACATTATAGTTAAATTATACGATATGAATAATGATACATATATCATATATGTTGAAATTTTCATAGCTCTAATAAATGATTTCATGGAAAGAATTATTTGATTATTAAATATTCTTTCATTCTTTTTATTTCACAAACTTTTCTCAAATTACAAGGTTCATACATCCCAACTTCTAAAATACTATTATTCTCTCCAACTATATAATCTTTTATCAAGTAATATTTCAAGTATAACCATCTCTAAGGCATACAATCAAAATTTAATATTTGATTTCAATCATCATGAATATGAAATCATCTCTACCAATTTTGTCAATGATATATTATTCAAATAATATCTAAATTTGTGATTAATCCAATTTATGCTTTAAAACCAAATATTCGTAGGATAGTCACAAGCTCAATAAAAATTCTAAACTTTTTATCTTCAACTAATTACAAGGTGGTTGTAGCTCCTACTAGTGCATCAATAATACAATCCTTGCTTCATAAAAATTGTTTGCCTTTAAATACATATCAATTTCTAATTTATCTTGTTGCTAGTCATTGTTAGAAAAGGTTTCTAGACTATTGATAGTAACTTGTCTAATTTTATTGTTATCACTAGCTTCTTCTTAAGTCCCATTTTCAGATAGCATTTATGTGTTTTATATTGAAATACTTATATCAAAATTCTTGTCAAAAAATATAGTAGGAAGATAAAGGATTTGAGGACTAATAATGCTAGTGAAGTTTCATTCCACATATTTTGATAGATCTTATGAAGTGCACTTAATTGAAAGAGATAAGATAACTTAATAAACCTATCAACCAAATCAAGTTGTAGAATACTAATAAGGCATTGATAGAGAGGTATAGGAGTATGATTAGGAGAAAACTTGGAAGAAAAGTTCAATCCTAAATTAGTTATAATTTTTTAGCTGACTAACAAGTTTCTATATCAAATTTTATTAGCAAGGCTCTTATGGAGGTAGAAGAATAACTCTCATTATAAAATTGTCAAGTTCATGTTTGCAAGGGTAATGTGAATGTGTCTAAGGAATAGACAATGGTGAAGAGAGAAAAATAAAATATATTTTTTAGTAGCTATGGTGTGGGTGTGAATGTGTACAAGCTTTGGAATCTCATAGCTATGTTTTTGGAGAAATTCATAACTTTTTCATGGTGTTGTAGTCAAAAGATAATGGAAAGAATATGTGGTTCAAATACATTCAAAGACGAAGAGATTAAAGGAGAAACTTATGAAAGACTTGATGATGATAACATCTCAAGTGTCTCAAATAGTTTCAAAAAGGAGATAAAACCTTCATCTTATATCTTAAGGAATTCCACTCAATTGAAACAAAAAGTTAAAACAAAAAAAGTTGATAAAGCGCCCTCCCCTTAATAACACAAACACACAACAAAAATAGAGAAATAATAAAAAGTTGCAAGAACATAATATTAGCTTCTTATTATCCCCAAAGTATTGAATTGAAAATTTTAGAAATATAATATGCATAGCAACACAAACATATTCCTTGTAATATTTTGTAAGCCAAAGCCACCATAAGCATTCCCCCAAACTATCTTAGACAACTCAATGAGCCTTCTTTATATAGGGAATTTCCACAGCCCAAGAAGGTTCTAGAAATGTTAACCCTAGAAACTAAGGTTGTTCAATCCTAAAATATTATTATTTATGGTTTATTACATTAAAGTAGGCCCCAAAAATATTTAGATTTTAAATTCTTTTTTGGGGGGGAATTCATTTTTGTCTATTTCAGGTGGTACAACTTCTAAAGACCATAACTCATCACCAATTGCTCTGATTAACTATTATGACCCTATTTGGAAATGTCATGAATTGTTCTAAAGTGCATTATCTCACACAAGCTCCAATGAGCCAAGGTTTGACCCCTTTTCAAAGCCTATAAAGCCTTCAAAACTAAGTTTAAAGCTTTTAAAACTTGCTACCAATACCAAAGAATTTCAATGACCTTACAAATAGACTTCGATATTGCAATGAAAATTTATTAGTAGGACAATGTATATAAATGAACCTCCAGGGAAGACATCAAAACATTCACAGATTGAATGACTAACTTACTAAAATTAGGAAGCTTCTAGAAATCACAACTCTTTGTTGAGATAGTACTTAGCAAAAGGAAAATCAGAAATATTTTTGGGTGATTCAAAATTTCCCTTTGTTAGATTGGGGTTGTCATTGCACCAAAAGATTGATTTGTCAATCCCCAATACAACCACTTGACTTATAGTACACTGAAGGTTGTCAATTCCTTGTCACAAATCCTAAGGGGAGCACTAAAAAAATTTCTAACAACCTCCCCCTCAATGTTACCCAAGGGTTTGAGGATTTGAACCTATGACCAACTTCTAATACCACTTGTTAGAGTGGGGTTTTCATTGCATCAATAGATCAATCGATCAATGTTTGATACAACCACTCAGCTTATAGTACATAGGAGGCAATTAAACCCTTGTCATGAATCTTGAGAGGAGAGCTAGAAAAACTTCAAACACCCTTACACCTAGGATGCTCCTACATCAAATACCCAAAAAAATTTGAGAAGTGGCCCTATTGCATCTCAAGTATTTAAAGGAAAACCAAGATGGTTAACCTCCTCCCTTGACAACCATGATGAATCTTCAACATGTATTTCTTTCCATTTAACCATTTTATTAGATTGTGGTGACTGATCAGAAAAGTACTGTACATACTTCATAAATTCTTTGGGGCTCAGGGCATCGCCCTAAAAAAAAAATTTGGGCCCTATTTAATCAAGATTTTGGGCCGATATGTAAATATTAATTGTAACCTTAAAGCAGTAAAAATACTTGTATAAAAGAGATTAGGGTTAGGGATATTTTCATAGTTGTGATGCAAAAATTGGTTCTTGCAGCAGTATTGACCTATAAGGGATTACAGATTGTAATTAGGTTGTAATTACTGGATCATAATAATATCGAACTTGTTGTTTGGTGGATGTATCCTAGGGATTGGGTGAACCATGTTAAATCCTGGTGTCTCATGTTCTTTTTCGTGTGATCTATTATTTTCTAATATTGTTTATACTTGCATGTAATTGTTATTTCTGTCTATGGTTTATTCCTAACAAGTGGTATCAGAGTGAGGTTATTTTTTAGTTATTCTCTACAAGAAAGTCTCACAGTTGAGTGGGAGTCTCATGGTCAAGTGGAAGTGATGGCAGATGAGGGTAAGCTGAGGTTTGATAGGTTTAATGGGTAGAACTTTCAGTTATGGAAGATGCAAATGGAAGACTATCTTTATCAGACGGGTTTATGGAAGCCATTGGAAGGCAAAGCCAAGAATCAAGGATCTATGTCAAATGACTAATGGGATCTTTTAGATAGAAAGGCACTTGGAAGCATTCAATTATGCCTAGCACCATTAGTGGCATTTAATATTACAAAAGAAAAGATAATAGAAGAGTTGATGAAAACACTAGCAACACTGTATGAAAAGCCCTCTACTTCAAACAAGGTATTTTTCATGAAACATTTATTTAATATGAAAATGGAAGAAGGTGGATCTATTGCAGATCATTTAAATGAGTTTAATACTATTACTAGTTAGTTATCTTCTGTGGGAATTAATTTTGATGAAAAAATTAGGGCTCTCTTGATTTTGTGTTCTTTGCCTAAAAGTTGAAATGGCTTGGTAATGGTTGTGAGTAATTATATTCCTGGATCTAGTACCCTAAAATATGATGATGTGATCGGTGTTATTTTGAGTGAGAAAACTCATAGGAAAACCTTAGGTGGATCTACATCAGGAAGTGCTTTGAACACACAAAGCAGAGGCAGAATGATTGAGAGAGAAAGTAATTCCTAAAATTGTGGGAAATCAAGAGGAAAGTCAAAGGGGATAAAGTCTCAATCAAGAGGACCAAACAACTGCTAGTACTATGTGAAACTAGGGCATAAAAAGAAATATTGTTGTAATAGAAAGAAAAATGGAGGAGATAAACCAAATGGAGACAAGGAGGCAAATGTGGTAAGTAAAAAATTTGAAGACAATGCTTTGCTTCTATCTTTAGAAAGTGTTGATGATTCCTAGGTTGTAGATTCTGGTGCTACATTTCATGCTACATGTCATAGAGGTTATTTCATTGATTATATCCAAGGGGATTTTGGACTTGTTTATTTGGGGGATAATGAACCCTATCAGATTGTTGGAAAGGGAAAAGTCAAGATTAAGTTGCAAAATGGGAATCATTGCCTACTACATGAGGTAAGACATGTTCAAAGGCTGAGTAGGAATTTAATTTTAGCAACACAACTTGATGATGAGGGTTGTGTAGTTAATTTTAATGATAAAAATTGGAAGGTTTCAAAAGGTTCCCTTGTAGTAGCAAAAGGTTTAAAATTAGGCACCTTATATCTTTGTATAGGTCATATTGTTCCTTCTACTTTAATTATTTCAGAGAAAAATAATGTTCAGGAACAATTGTTGTAGTTGAGCAGGGAGAACAAATGGCTACTATAAATTCTGATACAGCATTGTGGCACAATAGACTTGGACACATGAGTGAGAAAGGTATGAAATTACTTCATTCAAAGAATGTTTTACCAAGTTTAAAATGTGTTAATATGAATTTCTGTCAAAGTTGTGTGTATAGAAAAAAAAGAGAGTGAGTTTTGTGAAGACTGGGAAGGAAAACAAAAAGGAGAAATTAGAGCTAGTGCATACCAATGTTTGGGGACTGGCTTAGGTATCTTCCCTTGGTGGATCTCATTATCATGTCACATTTATTGATGATGTAACTAGAAAAGTATGGGTTTATTTCCTTAGACAAAAATCTCATGTATTTCAAACTTTTAAGAAATGGAAATGCTTGGTTGAAAATGAGACTGGTAAGAAATTACAATATCTCAGATCTGATAATGGTGGTGAGTATTGTAGTCATGAATTTGAAGATTATTGCTCCACTAATTGTATTTTTAGATAGAAAACTATTCCAAGGACTCCACAAGAGAATGGAGTAGTTGAACGCATGAATAGGACTATAATGGAGCATGCAAGGAGCATGAGGTTGCATGTTGGGTTGCCCTTACACATGTGGGAAAAGGCTATCAATACTACTGTATATTTGATTAATAGAGGTCCCTCTACTCCTTTGGGTTGTGGTATTCCAAAGGAAGCATGGAATGGTAAGAAGGTGAGTTATTCTTTTCTCAAAACCTTCAGCTATGAAGCATTTTCTCACATAAATTCTAAAAATAGAACCAAGTTGGAAGCTAAGTCAAAGAAATGTGTATTTTTTGGATATGGCATTAATGAATTTGGTTATAAAGTTTGAAATTTTGAAAGTCAAAAAATTGTAAGAAGTAGGGATGTCATATTCAATGAAAAAGTGTTGTACAAAGATCTATTGCAGCAACATGAGAAGAAAGAAGATGGTTATGTAGTGTTGGATGATACTCCAAAAGATGATGTTCCAGCCATTCCTCATGATATACAATAATAGAAACAACAAATACCACACACACCAGTGAATGTTAGACGGTCAACAAGGCAAATTAGACCTCCAAATAGATTTTCTCTCTTTGTATTCTATTTTATTAATAGATGCTAGTGAACTTGAATGTTATGATGAAGTTGTGTAGATGGATGCTAAGATTCAGTGGGAGTCTGCAATGAAAGAATAAATGGACTCTTTGCTAAAAAATAAGACTTGGGATTTATGCAAATTTCCTGTCAGTAAAAAGGCTTTACAGAATAAGTGGGTTTACAAGTTGAAAGAATAGGAAGGAGGTAAGAAAAGATTTAAAGTTAGGTTAGTTGTAAAAGGATTTGCATAGAAAAAAGGAATCAATTTTGATGAGATATTTTCTCCTGTTGTTAAGATGACCTCTATTTGTACTATTTTAAGTATTGTGTTTACTGAAGATTTTCATTTAGAGCAGCTTGATGTTAAAAAAACCTTTCTTCATGGTGATTTGGATGAAGAGATATATATAGCTTAGCCATAGGGATTTGAGGTCAAAGGTAAGGAGAACTTAGTGTGCAAATTGAAGAAAAGTTTATATGGCTTGAAGCAAGCACCTTGGCAATGGTATCTGAAATTTGACAATTTTATGTATGAGCATGGATACAATGGGTGTCATTTAGATCATTATGTTTATTTTAAGAGGTTGGATGATGATAGCTACATTATTTTATATTTATATGTTGATGATATGCTTGTAGTTGGGTCTAACATGGATCAAATTAAGGGGATAAAATGCTAGCTAGCACATACATTTTTTATGAAGGATTTGGGGGCAACAAAACCCATCCTTGGTATGAAGATTTGTAGTGATAGGAAAAATAGGAAATTGACACTATCTTAGGCTGATTATGTTGAGAAGGTGTTGCAATGTTTCTCTATGGAGAATGCTAAAGCTGTCAACACACCTTTACCTAGTCATTTGAAGTTGACTAAGTAGATGTGTCCCAAGACACAAGAAGAGGAGAATAAGATGTCCAAGGTACCCTATGCTTTAGCTATAGGAAGCTTGATGTATGTTATGGTATGTACAAGGATAGATATTGCACATGCAGAGGAGTTGTTAGCAGGTGTATGAGTCATCCAAGAATTGAGCATTGTAATGTAGTCAAATGGATTCTCAGATATCTACAAGGAACATATGGTAAGTGTTTACACTTTGGGGGCTCTACTACTTATTTATAGGGCTATATTGACTCAGATTTGACTAGGGATATTGATACCAGATGGAGTACTACAGGTTATGTCTTTACTGTTGGTGGGGCAGCCATGAGCTAGGTTTCTAGGTTCTAGATGATTAATGCCTTATCCACTACAAAGGCAGAGTATGTTGCTGCTACAGAGGTAGCCAAGGAGATGATATGGCTTCAATTATTCTTTGAAGAATTGGGACCTCCTCAGAAGGATAATTGTTTTTTTATAGATAGTTAGAGTGCTATTCATCTTGCAAACAATTTAGCTCTGCATTCAAAGACAAAACACATATAGTTGCAATACCATTTCATTTGATCAATTTTGGAGGATGGATAGTTAAAGCTAGACAATATACATATAGATGAAAATCTAGCGGATATGTTTACCAAGGTAGTGATAAGGGATAAGTTGAATTCCTCTTCAACTTTGGTTGGTCTTCTAGACTAAACATGAATAAAAGAACAGTAGAGTCTAGGATAGTTCGATCTAGTGGGAACCTCATGGAGTAGTGGCATAGCTACAGGATCAGTCTCCAAGTGGGAGATTGTTGTTTAGAGTGGAGCCTGATTACTCCCCAAGTGAGAGATTGTTATATTTTGGTGACTGATCATAAAAGTACTATACATATTTCATAAATTCTTTGGGGCTGGAGGCATCGCCCTAAAAAAAAAATTGGGCCCTATTTTATCAAGATTTTGGGCTGACATGTAATTATTAATTATAACCCTAAGGTGGTAAAAATACTTGTATAAAAGAGCTTAGAGTTAGGGATTGTTTCATAGTTGTGATGCAAAAATTGGTTCTTACGACAGTATTGAGTTGTAAGGGATTACAGATTGTAGTTAGGTTGTAATCATTGGATCATAATAATATCATACTTGTTGTTTGGTGGACATAGCCCAAGGATTGGGTGAACCACATTAAATCTTGGTGTTTTGTGTTCTTTTTTGTGTGATATATTATTTTCTAATATAGTTTATATTTGCATGTAATTGTTATTTATGTTCATGGTTTATTCCTAACACATTTTACTATATATAAGTCATGTTAATAACAACATTTCTACCTATTTGAAAACTAAAGGATCGAGTAATGCATTCATTGGTCTTTTCTTCACATTGGCATTTTCTTAACATTGATTTTTCCTTCACAATACACTTAAATTATATGGTATGTGTAATAATACATATATCATATATGTTGAAATTTTCATAGGTTCAATAAATAATTTCATGAAAATATTTATTTGAATATAAAATATTCTTTCATTCTTTTTATTTTTCAAACTTTTCTCAAATTACAAGTTTCATCCATCCCAACTTCTAAAAATATTTTTCTCTCTACCTATGCACTCTTTTATCAAGTATTATTTCAAGTATAACCATCTTTAAGGCATATCATTAGTTTATAAATTTATGATTTCAATCATCATGAATATCAAAATCATCTCTACCAACTTTGTCAATGATATATTATTCAAATAGTATATAAATTTGTGATGAATCCAATTTATGCTTCATTTTTTTATATTGGTAGGATACTCACGATATCAATAAAAAATTTAAACTTTGTACCTTCAACTAATTGCAAGGTGGTTGTAGCTCCCAATAATGTATTAATAAGAAAACCCTTGCTTCATAATACTTATTTGTCTTTATATGCATGACAATTTCTATAATATCCCCTTCTTAGCAAGAATTTAATAAATAATAATATAGTATATGAACACAATTACATTATAATTATAATTTATTGATATGATAAGACTATTAAAATAATAATACACAAAAGTTATGATAATAAGTATAATCAAATATAATATTGTTAGTAATGAAGGTTGTTCTCCTTAATACAACAAATACATAACAGAAATACAAAAAAAAAAAACAATTTGCGAGAATAAAATTTAGGCTTCTTATTATCTCCACCAATGTGAAATTAAAATATGCAAACTCACATGGGCACCTTCCTTTCAATAATCTGCAAGAAAGAGTTGTGAACTATCACCCAAAACTATCCTAAACAACCTACAGGCCTATTAGCATGAATATATGGGGGAGTATCCTAGCATTGCTGAAGCACTTGAGAGATTGTTATAGTGGTTACATGTTGCATTCATGGTTGTGCTTCTCATTGATGTCAACATACTTATGATCTTGAGAAGTATGGGAAAGTAGTAGACAAAGATTAAGGCCATGCATTTAGAAGGTGACAAATGAGATTATGCAAATTTGAGGACATGTTTTATGGAGTATCCTAATGATTTGGTTAAGAAGAATGGTGACAGTTATTCTTGATTTATTTAAGGTTGTGTTCTAGCAGAGTTCCTGAGATGTAGTTTGTGATGTTTGGATTATATCTCCTAACAGAGATAGAATCTAAATAAGTAGGATTAGATAGAGGTAGAAGACAAGTTGAAAATGATTTGGTTGATTGCACTAAGTCTAAAGTTTCACATATGAAGATATTGAGAAGATAGTGGGCTGACAGTTTTGGTAATTATGAAAATGTGATGTAACATGTATTAATGAAGTCCTATATTGCAACTATAAATTGAGAGATGCTCAAGGATGACTCAATAATGTAATCTAGGACTTTGTATAAAGGAAGGTTTTCTTCCTTGGTTGTAAGATGTGATTTTTGTAAAATGATATGTGAAGTATAATGCAAGTAAGTGAATCTTATACTGAGATCTAAGAAGTGTTTGGTGCAAAAGACGCACAGTAAGAGGATAGAGAAAGAGAATGAGTTGCTAAAATTAGTTGTATTTGGTATTATTCTACAAGGGATAATACAAAGATCAATTGGACAGTGAGTTCAATGGTCTTTCCCTTGAATTTTTTTGGATGGTGGGTCCTTCTACCTTCTACAACTCCTAACTAGATCCATCCTCTTACAAAGAACATATATATTAATACATCATTATGTGGGTACCATCCCAATTGAGGTTTCCCTCTGATCAAGATTTTCCCTAGCTAAAACATTTGGTGTTATTGTATATGGTTATCTTCTTATGGTTTTTGTTTATATTGATCACATGTTTGAGAATTAATAAGGACAATAAAAAAAAATTTGATTAGATAACCAATTCACCACCCAACCCCCCTCCCCCCCCCCCCCCCCATCCCTAGTTATCTTGGTGGATTTTAATTTCTAAAAATTGGTACCATAGCATCAAGTCCTTGAAGGAAAATCTTAACAACTTAAAGAGATTAATGGTGGGTCATTTTGGAAAAGAAAATCCTAAGTTTGACAGAGTTAACTATGATAGTTGGAAAGAGAAGATGAAGACACATCAGCTATGCATGGGTCTAGCATACTGGTTGATCACTAAGAATGAGAAGATCATAGTTGAAGATAACAAGCTTGAAAAATGTATTGAAGCTGGAAGAGATTTTTTCATGTGTAAATGCTTGCTAGAGAAGCACTCTTGTCATCTATTCCCAAAAAATGAGTATAGTCAAGTAAAATCTTTGAGGTTATATTATCAAATTTGGAAAGCTTTGGAATCTACTTTTGAAGGTGATTAACATACTAAAAATATCATAATACAAAATTGGATATGTCTATTTCCAGAAGCTAAAAAGATGGAAGACATGAATCTGTAAGAAGTTATATTGGTAGAATATCAAAAATTGTTGTAGGAATCAAGGCATGTGCAGAAAGTAAAGAAGAAGATGAGATCATATGGAAAATCTTGAAGACTTTAGCACCACCATTCAAGTAGACAGTTTAGATGATTGAGCAAGTAATAACTTGTTCTAAGAAGTTCACTAGAGAGACTCTTCTTGGAAGATTGGAAGCAATAGAAATAATTTTGAGACAATCTTGAGATTTTCCTAGACCGAAAACTATCTTTAGCACACAGCATGTTCAACCTACCCTATCTAGGAGTGTAAGCACTAGGGAAAAATATACTAGCAGTAGTAGATAAAGATCTAAAGAAGATATAAATATTGAAGAAGAAATTTCCCTACTTGTGAGAAGAGAACCAGATGGAAAGAAAATCTTTAAATGTTGGACTTGTGATGAATTTGGTCAGTATGCTTCTAAATGTCCTAAAAGAGTAAAGAAGTAAAAAACAAATTCCAAATCTAGAAGCCTAGAGAATTTTTATATGCAAATGATGATGATGAACTAGATGAAAGATTTCTAAGGGAAAATGATGATGAGTTAGGATTTGTTGCTATAAAAGAAGAACTTCTTGAAAAAGAAATTAAAGAAGAAAGAGCCTTACTATCACAAGTTGAGAAGAAAGTTGGTTGGATCATAGATAGTGGTTATTTACATCATATGACTAGTGATATGAATAAATTTGTTGAGTTCAATAGTTATAATGGAGGAATTATCAGAGTTGGAAATAATGAAGCCTCTTAGATAAAGGGAATAGGAGTTGGAAACATAATCTTTTGAGTCTTGCACAGCTAATTGACAAGGGATAGCAGTCGTAGTTCACAGAAAAGACATGTATTATTAAGGATAAGAATGGCAAGATGATTGGTACTGGTACAAGATCTATATGTAATATTTTTCTTGAATCCTACTAAGATGACATGTTTAGTTGCTAAGGTTAGAAATATTTGGTTATGGCATAGAATGTTTCATCACATAAACTTTGATAATATTGTGAAAGTAAGCACTACATTTGTAGTAAGAGATTTTCCTAAAATTGTGAAGCCTACTAATATTGTATTTTTTATGGCTTCATTATGCACACTCCATTTTTTTATTCAAAATAGGGATCCCCTCTTTACTTTTAGGGTGAGGGATCCCATTCTCTAGAATAAGGCATAGGCACCTCAGTGAATAGGGTCTCCCTCTAGGTCTAGGTTAGTCCATGATGTCTAGTTGGTCAATCCCAAGCAAGACTAATTAGTCAGGAGGAAAAAATTTCCTACGTGAGTCAAAAGTGTGCATATGTGCACCTTTCACACATGCGCACCCATCAATGATGTATAATGTGCACCCACAACACTTGAACTCCAAAAGTGTGCACATGTGCATGTGCGCACCCATAAGATCCATGCAATTATAAAAGCAAGACTCCCCCCCCCCCCCCCCGCCACCTCTTAACATTCACTCTTGAATCTTAGAGTCTCTAGAGCCACACATGCACACATTCACACTCTCACACCTCTACATCTCATCCTCCATCTTTGGCAGTGCATAAGGTAAAATCAATGCACACCTATGCATGTGTGTACATGTGCACTGCACAAGAGTGTGCATGCAGCGCATTATGTATATTAACAAATGAGACACACCCATTACAAAGGAAGTGCACATGCCCACTTGGTAGGGTATGCAACATGCACATATGGAAAGATGCACTTACTAAAAAGGCATGAAAATAAGGTGCACATGTGCACTTTTTAGGCCATTTTTGTCAATTTCTTCCAGTTTTGTCAATTTTGGCCAGTTTGGTCGAGTCTATTAGAGCGTCTTTTGGTTTCTTATTGATGATACACTAACATTTGTCTTTTGTATAGATAAAATGGCATCATCTTCATCTTTTATGGCTGCAAAAAATCACTCACAAACTGGTGGCTTTCAAATATCAAGGAGCACCGAAGAATTCTAGATTCATAGATAAACATTCAAAAAATCCATGATACCAAATTAGGGCATATCAATTGGAATGTGTCTCTACTATTTTGCAAAAAAACCAAGGAAAGATCAACAATGGTGTCAGCATTGATCAGGAGTGGGTTAGTGAATGTGGCTTCCCATCCAATATATGTTGTGTCATTTGAATTGATAATGAGTCTAGCTCACCACTATGTACCAGCAGAGAAGGTAGTTAAGAGTGTGAAAAGATAAATTGTGTTATACATAAGGCCACAAAATATTAAGAAGGTCTTCCATCTCCCAAGAGTAGATCAATATTTGCAAATCACTTATGACATGGCAGACTGATGGTATAGGGAGAACAAGTTAGAGACAAGGGAGCTAGTACAAGGTAAGTACCTCATCACCAAGCCACCATCAAACCAAAAAGGTGCAAAGGTTGACATGACCTAAGGATATATGATTGATGATATTGGCTACTCTATAGTCCATTTGAGTAGAGCCATGGGCCTCCCAGTAGAAAGTCACCTAGAGACTTGGATGGTGAATTTCATAGAAACCATTAGAAAAAGAAGAATGCCAATTGATTTGGGCTAGGATTCTCAATGACAACTTAGATGAGCAACTCATCTTTGTAAAGAATGATCCATGATTCTACATGGCCTCCTATGTCATGTACTTGTTAGCCACAAGGCCAACAAATTATCTTCATTTGGTCAAGAAAGGAAGCATGAAAGATGCAAACGCATGACCATGCATAGTCTACCCTCAACTCATGAGAAAGAAGCTTCCCTTTAAGATCCTTGAATATAGATTGGTAAATGATGGATTCATTTTTGTTATCATTCAATTTATTGAAGGAAACTATACTAAAAGAATGTCAGTAGAAGCAGCAGCTCAAATAGCACAAGCAACAGCTTATTTCATATATTCAACATGTTCTCCTACATCGATGTAGCTGGTACCCTCATGTGCCCAAAAAATATCTCTCATTATCCTTCAGATAGATTGTTACTATTGGAGATAGCAAGGCAACTAGCCTCATCTTATGAAAAACTATGAAAACAACACAATAAGACATCGATATGGTTGATCACCATCAGAGCCTTCGAGGTCAAGCAGAAATAGGATATAACCACTTTTGATTCTACATGGGATGGTACAACATCTTGTAGGGAAAAATTTCATACCAGATGCAATGATTGAAGATCATTGGATGAAATGTGTAGATGACTAGGATGTTCAAATTAGGGACTATTGTAGGATGAGTCTATAGCTAGCAGAAAGGGCACTTAATTTGGAAGTACCCATAAAGGTGTGGAACAAAGAAACTCCTAATGTGATGGATCCATTATACAATAGGGACAAGATCTATGAGTGACCCATTATGAATGCAAAGATTGATCAAGAGGAGAATAATGATATTGATCACAGGGCCTAACATGTTATATAATTAACCAAGGAGTGGGTTAGGAAATCTTTCCTCTTGGATGTAGTTCCCCATGCTCCAACTTTGCAAGCAATCGCATGGCCAAAGAAGGGTAAAGGAATGAATGGCACAATCCCTACATATCTAGTGAAGTCACCAGTAAATCTTGAGATAGTACATCAGCACAAATAGGAAGTGCAACACTTCAAAACTGAGAGGGTAAAGAGTAAGAAAAGAAAAAGGGTTACTTAAGAAAGAACCCAATAGGAAGAGGTCCGACAAGAACAAACTATGCCAAAACTAGCCCAACAAGAATAGGGTCAAACTAAGCAAGTAGAGGCTTTAGTAGAAGAAGCCCCAGTAACCCAAGCAGTGCCCACCCTGTTAGTGTCTAAGAGAATTCAAACTAAGATGATGGTGGTGGGAGATGAAAGGAGAAAGTTGAGGAAGAAAAGTACTTTGTCCCATCAAGTTCCAGAGACCATACCTGGGAATCAAAATGAGGAAGAAAGAGAGGAAATTGAGTATATCCTACTCAATAGAAGAACCCAGTCAGTAAGAGCTACAAAAGAGGAAAGGAGGAATAACTTAACGTAAACACCATCTTCCATCCCAAAATAGTCAACTCAAATAAAAGCCTTTGATCAAGAAAAGTAAGGATGGACTGAAGAGACGGGAGGAGATGGGATAGATGTCTTCAATATTTTTGACTTTGACTTCGTGCTAGTAGGCATGCAAATGGTAGGGAAAATGATAAGGGATATTGTTGAAAACATATTGATACAAGTATGATAAATGTGTATCAATCATTTTTTTGTCACTGGTGTCAAACCTAGTACTTGTTGGTAAGACAATTGCTTATATGATTTCAGTACTATCATTTTTTTTATTGATGAAGAGGATTTGATCAAATGAGGTAACAATAGCACCTAGATGAAAGGTTGAGTTATGATATGGAAAATGAGTACAAGGGTTATTTAAGATAATAGTATTATAGTGCATTGATAATCTACTTAGGGTTGCAAAGGATGGTTACACTAATTAAGTTCAAAAGAACAAGTTAAATGAAGTTTGTCTTCCTAGTTTAAAAATTTGCACAGTACGTGTTGAGCAAAGTTAGTTTAAGTTGAGAAAAAAATTAGTTGGAGTCAAGCAAAGTAAATTTTAGTGTGAGCCAAGTAAATTTTAGTTGACATTGAGCACCTATAAACTTTAGTTCATGCTAACTAATCTAAGATGTCGAGCAACATAGTATGTGTTGAGCATCAAAAGCCAGTTAATGCCAAGTGTTAGCATTATGAGAAAGATCAAGAATTTGGTAAATTTGAGCTGAAAAGTTTGATTTCTTGGGTTTTGTGAACCATGTGGAAGATAAGCTTGATGAGCTGATGGCACAGAATTCATGATGAACCATTTTGAGGAAATTCAAAGAGAATTGAAGGAGAATTTTCTAGAAGGGAATGAAATGAAATGACGGGTAGATTGATTGAATCCTACCTAATCTAACCTAACCCTAAAATGGATTATGGAGGATGAATGGAAAAAGCTCTTAATTTTCTATTTATAGAGATGGCTGGTGAGAAGAAAAAATTTTCATGTGCGAGAACCTAAGGAAGACAAGGAGTCTAGGGTATTGCTTTATTCAGTGACCTAAGAGAAGAGACTACATTGGCAAGAAAATCAAGAAGGCTTAATGGTATGGACACTTAGAGGGTAAAAAAAATTGTCAAAGCTGAATTGTGTGAAAGCCAAGGAGAATGGAGGACTAAAAAAAAAAATTGTAATGTACAAGTGTGTTGTAAGTTGTTATCAAATCAAGCCTTATTGTTACTTTCTAATCATTGTATCAGTCTAGGGTAAATCTTTTAGATTAAGGTTGACCTAATAGTCATTTGTAAATCCTTTAACTAGGTGACATTCCAAGTGAATGATATAAAGTCCTCTAACAAGGCTCACTCCTAACAGGGTGATTAAAATCCTTTAACCACCTCACATTTAACAGTGTGCATTGTAATCTTTAATAGTGTTGGCTTTTCATAGGGAATCACTTCAGAAGAGTGAGAATGAGTAGCATGTTATTGGTGGTTTTTCCAAAATTTGTTTTCTACATTAACTCATTATGTCAAATGTGTTATTGAATCAGTTATATTTCATGTTTACATTTCTGCAAAGTTGATTTGACAGTAACCTACAAGTTTAAGTGAATGTATGATCTAATGGATGCATGCATGATGAAAATGTTTTATGGATATGGGTTCAATAAGTTGTGAAAATTTTTAATTGTACATATAGACCTTGGATAACTAATTCACCCCCCTTCTCAATTATTGTAAAAGAATTCCAACAGATGCCCCTTCAAATGAACCACTAGGTGAGTATTGGGATTAGCTACCTCCCTTACCCAAAGGGCCACTTAGTATACCTCCTCCACCATCAATGAACCTTCTATCTATGCCTCCTTCTCAGGAAGATTAGGAAGAAATTACAATACCTCCTCCAGTAACAAACCCTTAGAGAAAGACAATAGAAGGAGATGAGTATGTCTAGTTACATGCAGACGAAGTATCAAAAGAAAGATGAATTTCTGAGGAAGGAGAATAGATTACCCCCAAAGAAGGGACTAGATCCTTGCCACATGAAAAAATAGAGGCTCAATTATTAGTGCTCCTATGATAAGAGAAGACTATGAAATGAGGTGATAGGGGGAAAGGGCTAGCTTTGGAATCAACATCATCAGCTCAATACATGTCCCCAATGGGAATTACTCTAGATTGATTTAAAAAGGAAGTTTTAACTTGCCAAATAAGATATATGGAATACAAGGAGGATGGTATGGCAGAGTTGACAAAGGTAGTCAAAGTACTAGAATCTATTAAAGGTGATGCTAAGAGACTAGCCTTTATCATGAAGAACCAGAATGAAGATGTATTGGCACACATTGCCATCTCACCTACTCATATGGATACTGAAGATATTTCTCCAAAAGACTATTAGATGAAGGAGATAGTTTTAGGAAGGCCCACAGTTGATGAGGCCAAGGTTTTGATCACCATGGGCCTCAAGCAATTGTTTACACACTTGGATCAAGGTGAGTCAAAAAATTTGGTATTAAGAAAGCAAAATCAATTCTAAAAGGATATGTTAATGAAATAGTAGGTGCAATTGACCCCAACCATCCAGAGGCTACTTTAGGGGTTTCTTTGGAGAAGAAAGAATGAAGATAGGTTACGAAAGAAATTGATTCATTTTTGGGCACTTGTAAAAGGTGGTATCATAGTTTTGAAGATACAAGGGTACAAATAATTGATGGTAATTTGAATATTCTACACAACATCCAAAATAATGCTGACAAATTATTCATAGTAATAAACTAATATTTTGGGCTAATGGATGAAGTGCATACCTGGACAAATTATTTCAAAGTATTGAAGACTATCAAACATCTAAGGTATTGGATGCTAATGGAGGTATATACAGCAGAGGAATTAGATAAAATAGATGATTGGATTGAGAAGGTATCAGCCAGCAATAGAGTCATGCTAGGATTATATAAAGATATTCAAGATATGAAAAATAAAGCTCAAAAACAATTTTTTGAAGTGGATAAATACTATAGTGTTGCCAGCCTAGAGATTTTTAGGGATGAATAAGGAACTCAACTATCTTTAGTAGTGCAATAGTTTAGAGCACTTTTTGAGGCATCTTCCTTTGAAGATGATATTAGACAGATCTTCAAAATTGAAGAAGCACAAGTAGAGTTAGGTTCTAGGTTGTAGGATTTTACAAATACTAGGCTAGAGATCAGTAATTACCACCAAGTGTTGTGTAATAAGTATCAGTCCTTAGATTTTTTGGGAACTCAAGAGATCACCACCATCATCCAAAAGTCTAGAACAACACATCCAAACATCATTTTGGTCCAAAGGGAAGAAAACACAGATTTTGGAAATTGAGTTATCACACTTAGGTAAATTCTGTCATTTTGTTCACTTTTAGAAGGTGCACTTTTTAGAAGGTGTTTTTTTCATAGCAATGTGTTTTCACAAGGTGCACCAAATCAAGAGGTGTGTTGATAGTTAACTGCCAATTGCCATTTTTGAGCATTTCATACACTAGAAATGTGTTTTGATAATAGTTCAACTCCCAAAAACACCTAGAGAAGGCCAAGCTTTCATTTTTAGAAGTCCTAGTGACTCCTAGATCATCTCACGGCTTCTCTCTTCTTATCTTCTTCTTTTATTATTTTAAGTCATATAAAGGCTTATGCACCCATTAACTGGTATAAAAAAGGGTGGAGACCTACTTAACGCCATTTAGAGAATCAGTTTGTATATAATTCATTTTATTTTATTAGTTTTTAGCATAGTTTTTTCATTAGAAGAGCTCTCACTCCTAACACAAAAAGAGGAGAGGGTTTCTTATAAAGACACAGATGTAATATGTACTTTGGGCCAATATTTTGATGCAATAATAAATGCTATTGGTGCTCTCATTTAGAGTGTTGTAAATCTTGAAGAAGTGTGTTATTTTTGTCAATTCATGTTCATGAATAATAATGGAGCTAGTGGTTTTATTGCATTGTGATAATTGTGTGATATTTTAAATTTGAGTGTTTGCCTTATGTTAACAAATTTCATTGTTGTGAAGAATTGGAGAAATGATCATCTTTTTTCTTACATAGTGTTTTGTCTCGTGGATGCGCACTTCTCATGGCTACATGATTTTATGAATCATGAAACATCTTTCAATTTCATTAAAGTTCCCATTGACAATTACATCAATATAGTTAACGAAGTGTTGCTCCTAATTTCATTGGTTTCTTACCAAGCCCTTTTGATAATTTAATTCACAAACCTGTTGTTACTTTGGCTTATGTTTATTAGGAATTTCTCTTCCAATAATTTTTTTTAATCTCTCATTACTTTATCTTCATTATTTATTTTTCAAGCATGTGGTTAAAATAGGAATTCATAAAATTGCATTGATAAGAAGTTGCATTCATCGTAAAATAGAAAATACAAAAATATATTGGTATTGTGGGTACATTTCATCAAAATTGTGTAGAATTTGTAGATACCAGCAAAGGTCTCATTGTGAACATTTACATTTATCTTCGATTGAGTTAGCTAGTAGGTTGAAAAATAATCATCTAGAACCTTGGATTTGGTCATTGATTAGCTTTTCAAGAGAGAGATTTTGTAGGAATTTCTACCATTAGCATCATGCCAAATGACTAATCAATAGTATGCAAGGAATGTGTTATGGCTAAACTAAAGAAAAGTTATTTTCCTAGCAAGAATTTCACTACAATAGCAAAGTTGAAGATTGTTCACACAGATTTGATGGTCCTACAAAGACAAAGGATTCTGTGGTGAAAGGAATTTCATGATTCTTGTTGATGATTATACTAGGATGATGTGGGTAGCATTTATTAAAGAAAAGTTTGAAGCATTTGAGAAGCATAAGTTGTTCGAGAATAGAGTTGAGAATGAATTTGGATGGAAGATTAAATGTCTAAGCTATGATAGAGGTGGAGAATTTACTTCAAACAATTTTAACATTTTTTGTGAAGTGAATGGTATTAAGAGACAGCTTTCAACTCCTAAAACACCTGAGTAGAATGGTATAGTTGAGAGAAGAAACATGTTTGTAACAGAAGTAGAAAGAACAACGATGTTTGAAAATGATGTATCAAAGACGGTATGGAGAGAAGTAGTAAATTCAACAATATATACAATGAACAGAGTACATATCAGAAAAGGTACAAGCAAGACTCCTCATGAATTATGGTTCAAAAGTGCACCATCAATGAAGTATTTTAGAATTTTTGGAAATAAGTGTTACATTAAGAGAGATGATAATATTTGTAAGTTTGATTCAAGAAGTGATGAAGTTATGTTCCTTGGTTATTCATTGAAAAGACAAGCTTATAGATGTTTTAATCAGAGGATTAAGACTATTGTTGAGAGCGCAAATGTTAAAGTGGATGACAAGTTTAGAGTTCAAGAAATAATACTTGATTACAATTTTGATGAAGAAGCTAATCCTAAGACTAACCAAGAAAATATTGAATTATTTTATGAAACAAACAATGATTTGTAGAGTGAGATTCAAGTTGTGGAATAGAGAGAAGAATAAAGATATGAAACTAGAGCGGAAGGAAGAGTTGAAAGAGTAATGCCAAACAATAATTTGACAAAAAATAACCAAGCTTGAAAAATTATTAGAAGCAAAGACATAGAAGTTATGACAAGAAACGAGGTTTATGAAGAGTTGTGTCTGATTTCTCAAGTTGAACCTAAAAGTGTTGGTGAAGTTCACAAGGATGATCATTGAATTCAAGCAATAAAAGAAGAATTAGAGTAAATTGAGAAGAATAACACTTGGGAATTGGTTTCAAGACCTAAAGAGAAGAATATCAGTGGAGCTAAATGGATATTTTAGAAACAAGATAAATGAAAAAGGTGAAGTTGTGAGAAACAAAGAAAGCCTGGTATGCAAAGGATAGTCACAGCAAGAAGGTATAGATGATGAGGAGACATTTGCACCTATTGCCAGAATTGAAGCAGTTTGAAGGTTCTTGGCTTATCCAAGTAAGAAAAAGTTTAAAGTGTATTATATGGATGTGAAGTCAATATTTTTGAATGGTGAGTTAGAAGAAAAAGTTTACATTAAGCACCCTAAAGGTTTTCCTTTGATAGAAGAAGATATGGTATGTAAGTTGAAGAAAGAATTGTGTGGACTAGAACAAGCACCTGGAGCCTAGTATGCAAGATTAGAAAAGCATCTTATGAAGTTGGGATTTATTTAAGGTAATGTAGATAGTAACCTATATTTAAAAAAAGATGATAATGGTTTATTGATAATTGTGGTATTTGTTATGTCATAATCTTTGGAGCTAATGATGAAGAAAGTGAAGCATTTGCGGTAGATATGAAGAAAGAATTTGAGATGAGCATGATTGGTGAGATGAAGTATTTCTTGGGTTTATAGATTGTGCAGAATGTCTCAGACTAAGTATTTGAAAGATTTGTTGAGAGTTATTTTAGAGAGTTGTAAGCCTAGGTACACCTATGGTAACTTGTCACAAGCTATCTAGCAACAATAAGACACCTACAGTTGAGAAAAAGAAGTATAGATCTATGATTGGAGATTTGTAGTATTTGACACACACAAGACCTAATATAGCTAATGCAATTAGTATAGTAGAAATATTTCAAGTTGATCCTAATGAATCACATTATATAGAAATAAAAAGAATTTTTAGATATTTGAAAGGTACACCTAATATTTTACTATGGTATGATAGATCAAATGACTTTACTTTATATGCATACATTGATGCAGATTGCATAGGCAATGTGGATGGTAGAAAGAGTACAAGTGGTGGAGTATTTTTTCTTGAAGAAAGATTAGTTTCTTGGCTGAGAAAGAAACAATATTGTATTTCACATAGTACTGCAGAAGCAGATTATGTTGCAGCAGAAAATAGTTGCAATCAGATAATTTGGATGAAGCAAATGTTGAAGCATATTAGGATAGAGTTTTCAAAACTTGCTATCATTCATTGAGATAACATAAGTACACTATTTCATAGAATCATGTGTTACTCTCAAAGACAAAGCACATATCTATTAAGTATCACTTTTCGAGAGAGAAAATTGCAAAGAAGGAAATCATATTGGAGTATGTAAACATGAAAGAGAAAATTGTTGACATATTTACAAAGCCTTTACCTAAGGATACATTTGAGTATTTGAGAGGTATACTTGGGTTTATTCCCTAGCCTACTTTTGAGTAATTAATGTAGAGAGTTGCATCAGTCTAGTGATAACAAAGCACTAATTTATTTGCTGGACAAAATACGTGATGCTTCCTCTACAGGGGAGTATCTGTGTTTGAGTTGAGACATGAAGGACTTTGGGTAATTGGTATTTCAATGTATCTGGACACTTGAGCTAATTGAGCAACAGATTGACATAATAATACATTTTTCATTGATGTCAATGGAGGAGAGAACACATGAAAAACATCTCTTGTGAATGGGGGAGAGCATGAACTCCTGAGTATGGGGGAGATGTTATATACAAATTTTATGAGGAAGAGATATGTCAATAGGGGAGATGCATTGACTACAATATTTGATTGATGAAGAGGATTTTAAAATATGATTGATGAAGAAGATTTCAAAATATGAGAGCAACAATAGCAACAGCATTGTATTTGGTATTCATGGAACTTAAATGTTTTTCATTCTATGTTTCCAACAATGCCAAAGGGGGAGATTTTTAGCATGAATACTGATGGTATTCCTATGGGAAAGTATCCTAGCATTGTTGGAGAACTTGAGAGAATGTTACAATGGTTAAATGTTTCATTCATGTCTGTGTTTGTCATTGATGTCGACATATTGGTGATCCTGAGAAGACTGGCAAAGTAGCAGACAAAGATTGAGGTTGCACAATTAAAAGGTGGCGGATTAGGTTATGTTGTGTTGAGGACTATTAGAGAGTTCCTTGGTGTCTTGGATAAGAGCTCATGTGGAAATTCAAAGACTAGTGACAGTTATTTGTGATTTATTGAAGATTGTGTTCTCACAAAGTTCCTAAGAAGCAATTTGTGATGTTTGGATTATATGTCCCAATAAAGATAGAATCTAGATAAGCGCACTTAGACACTAGTAGAAGACATGTTGAAAATGGTGTGGTTAACCACACTAAGTCAAAAATTTCACATATGAAGAGATTGAGAAGATAGTGAACTGACAACTTTGATAATTATGAAAATATGATGGAACTTGTATTAATGAGGTCCTATATTGTAACTATAAATTGAAAGAGGTTCAAAGCTAACTCAATAATGTAATCTAGGACTTGGTATAAAGGAGGGTTTGTTTCCTTGGTTGTAAGATGTGATTTTTGTAAAATGATATGCCAAGCATAATGCATAAGTGATCTAAGGGATTGGTTATGTGATGCAAGTAAGCGGATCTAGTATTGAGACCTAAGAAGTATTTGGTATAGAAGAGACATGGTAATAGGTCAAAGAAAGAGTATGATTTGTTGATATCAGTTGTATTTTGTATTATTCTACAAGGGATAATATAAAGATCAGTTAGACAATGATTTCAGTGGTCTTTCCCTTTAAGCTATTTCGACAGTGGGTCCTTCTACCTTCAACAACTTCTAACAAGGTTGGAATCTCTTCATAGAGATTCAAAGTATCCTAATGAGGACTAATATGTACCTGATAAGATAAGATAATATTAATGTCCAAAAAGAGACAACAACACAGGTCTATGGGACTGGGATCTTACCACCAAGAAGATAGCACCAAATGAAACATCAAATGATGTTGATAAAAGAGCAAGCACAAAACCTAAAAATGAGGATGAAGAAGAGAGCAAGAGTCACCCTAAACAAGAATAGGGATCGGGCATCCTTCCTCAGAGGGAAGGACAACAATGAATGAGAAGAATGGGGTGACCAGGGACTCTATATTATCGTTGAGTATTGTGGAAGGAGTGTTTTTGGTGGAGAGGAGAACTACAAGGTTTCATTGATCTAGAGTGGCTAGTATCCAAGAAACTATATAGTCACTTTGTACCTCACGCAAAAGATGAGGGTGACAAGAAGCATGTGATAAGTTTTACCTAGGTTTGACCCATGGGAAAAGATAGTTGCAAAGTATGGTTACGAAGTTGTATGGCTTCACAAAGATAGAGTGTAAGGAAATGTTGATATGTGTACCTAAAGAAGTCTAAGAAGGATTTGCACTCTCTAAACAAACAAAAGAATCTCCCTCTGATCTCATAGTATATGGGGCATCTAAATAGGAAAGGGTTCTTAGATTCTACTTTCACCATGGTACAAAGTATAAAAACTCAATCCTCTCTATCGATATGGTGGTCGATCCGAATCTAGATTTGATGAAAGCCCACCCTTAGGGAGCAAAGAGAGATATGTAGGGAATGGGTCCACTATCTATTTAAGTAACCTGGGTGCCAAATGATCCTATCTCGAATATCCAAGAAGTGTTCACCATAGAATGCCATCCTTGGGCGTAAACCCCTTAGAGGATCAACCCAAGTCTGGATAATATATTATCTGTATATGTCAAGTCTAATCAAGAGGGAGGAATTGAGCTAGAGCATCCAATGAGAGCTAGTAGGGAGGAAGACAGTTGATGTCTATCTTGGCCGATCTCGGTAGGATAGTATCCTGAGTGTACCAAAAATGTGCCCTAGATGCAGGATGAAAGTCTAAAGCAGAAACTAAAGAGAAATATGCCAAGTTAGAGTATCTGTGTTAGCCTTCAACAGAGTCTAAAAAGCAACAAAGGTGGTGAGGAACCAAATTAGGTTGAAAATGGTTGCTAGCCTAAAAGGGTGGACAACAAACACAGCTAAAATAACACTATGGGGGGTGGATCTCTGACATTTGATAATTCAATGAAGGAGAAAAATCTAGATGCACTCAATCGAGGCCCAATCTAAGTCCAAAAGGGAAGGCCCCCATACCACCAATCCATAGATCACTGTGGATTTGACTAAGGAATCCAAGAGGGATAACTTAGTCGAGGTGTCTTGGAAGTGATGTGTAAAGCACTGTCTCTCTAGCATGGCACGGGAACCCAATGCTTTGCAAATCTAAGGTTGAATGGTTGGTTGCATTTTGAAATGGGGCCCAAAGAACTTAACCCCAAGGTATGTGTAAGATGATGCAATCTCAACTTCATGACCCTGGAGGTGGAAATAGAGATATGAGGTCTTGAAACCATTGAAGACTATAACACGGGTCTTTTCTAAGTTCGCAACCAGCTATCTCAAGTCACAAAAAGATGCAAGTCTATTGAGGAGCCTTTGGAACCCCTTAGGAGAAGAAGCTAAAAGAGCCACATCATTAGCAAAAAGGAGGATAGATATCATTACCTAGTGTAGATGGCAGCCATCTCTTGAGGAAGATGAGTCACCGAGAAAGGTCTCGAGCTCATCAATGTAAATCTTGAACATGATAGGTGAGGGTGGGCAACCCTACTTCACCCCAATGGTGCTCTAGATAGGATTAGAGAGGCCCTCTGGTTATTGATTCTACCAACCACCTTCTTGTATAACCTCATGATTATTGTCAGTAGGATCTTGGAAATACCAATATCTCTAAGCCTCTAAAAAAGGGGTTGCACAAGGGATGGGGTTGAAAGCATTACGAAAGTCCACAAAAGAGCTGTAGACTTTTGTCTTGCGGTCTTGAATATATTTCATTGGCTCCTAACTGGGTCCAATATCTTACAAGGATTTTATATATCAGTACATCATTTTGTAGGTACTATCACCACCATAGTTTTCCCTCTGATCAAGGGGATTCCCTAGTTAACATATCTAGTATTATTGTGTATGGTTATCTTCTTATGCTTGTTGTTTATATTGATCACATGTTTGAGAATTAATAAAGATAATAAAAAAAAATTTGATCAATTGATTCGCCCATGAAAATATGATGTAACTTGTATTAATGAGGTCCTATATTGTAACTATAAATTGAAAGAGGTTCAAAGCTGACTCGATAATGTAATCTAGGACTTGGTATAAAGGAGAGTTTATTTACTTGGTTGTAAGATGTAATTTTTGTAAAATAGTATGTGAAGTATAATGTGAGTAAGTGATCTAAGGGATTGGTTATGTGATGCAAGTAAGCTGATCTGGTATTGAGACCCTAGAAGTACTTGGTGTAAAAGAGGAATAATAATAGGATAGAGAAAGAGTATGAGTTGTTGATATTAGTTGTATTTGGTATTATTATGTAAGGTATAATATAAAGATGAGTTAGACAATGAGTTTAGTGGTTTTTTCCCCGAAGTTTTTTGGACAGTGGGTCCTTTTGCCTTCTACAACTTCTAATTCAAGGTTGGAATCTCCTCATAGGGATTCAAAGTCTTCTAATAGGGACTAATATGTACCTGAATGTATTTCATTGGCTCCTAACTGGGTCTATTATCTTACAAAGATTTTATATATTAGTACATCATTTTGTGGGTACTACACTAACATGGTTTTCCCTCTGATTAAGGGTTTCCCCAGTTAACATATCTAGTATTATTGTGTATAGTTCTCTTCTTATGGTTGTTGTTTATATTGATCATGTGTTTAAGAATTAATAAGGATAATAAAAGTCATTTTGATCATATAACTGAATCACCCCCCCCCCCCCCACACTTTACATTCTAACAGGGTCTTCCTTATATAGACAATTTAACACTACCCAGGAAGGTTCTAGACATCAAACTCTAACCCTGGAGACTGACCAACCCTAAAACTGCATATAGAATCAACCCAAAACAATTATGAATTTTATTTTGGGATTTTCGGGTGGCCCAACTTTATAAGTCCATAACTTGTGAACCATTGAGCTTATTGGCTATCATGACCACAACTTTTGGAATCCTCAACTTTTGGTCTGTAGTGCCTAACTAGTTGGTTGATTTTGGAGCTCATCTAGAACCTCTATAGCTTTCAAAATTGAGCTTAAATTTTTTCTACCACAATTCCATACCAAAAATCTAAACTAACTTCATGAATACTAATGATATGGTAGTGAACCTCAACTAACATATTGATATATCCAAGATGAACCCCCATCTCTAAAATTAGGACATTTTGAACCCATATGATTGACTTGCTAAGTAGACAGCTTCCACAAAAAACAACTTTGCAATGAGATAGCCCTTATTCAAAAGAGAAAAATGAATATTTTTGCAAGATTACTCCTACTTCCTGTATCCTCCTACATCAGACACCTGGGGTAATTTGAGAAGTGAACCTATCATGTCTTAGGTGTTTAGAGGAAAACCAAGATAGTTAACCTCCTCCCTTACCAACCATGATGAATCTTCTACTAATGGCCCTTTCCATTTGACTAGATATTCTTCATAGATTATGTTCCATGTACTTTTGCCAACATAATTATCCATATCTCCTCAATCTCCTTTGAAGTTGAAGTAGTTGTTGGAATAGTCCACTACACTTCTATGACATCATTTCCATCACCACCTTCATGACACTCTGAAAAAACTAAAATGTTTAATATCAGTGAAATATTTAGTTTTGTAGGCAACTCTACTTCATAAGAATTTCCAAAATCATTATTTTTTAGTATCTTGCATTGTCCAAACTTCTTCATTTTCAGCTTGTTATATATTTCCACTGGAAAATGCTCCTTCCTCAAATGAATAATGACTTCATCCCCATCATGAAATTCCTTATACCTTATTTTCTCAACTACCTTAGCCTTGTATTGTGTATTCATCCTTGTAATGTATTTCCTCACCTCCTCGTGGATGTTCTTCAAATGTCTACAAAATCCTCCATTTCAACACTACTTATCTCTCCTTTATCCAAATTCCTTAATTTAGAATTATTTTTGGGGCTTCTCCCATTTACAATATGGAATGGTGATTTACTAGTATTCTTGTTGACAAAATTATTGTATGCAAATTGTGCCTGTGGTAAAATCAAATCCCAACATTTTAGCTTGTCTCCAACCAAACATCTCAACAAATTCCCCAAACTCCTACTCACAACCTCTATCTATACATCATTTTATGGATAATGTGATGAGATAAACTACAAATGTATTAAACCTCTTCTACAATATGTGCCAAAATGATGTAGCGCAAGGTAGGAGAATCACCAAAGGAGATGTCCTAGCCCCCAACAATATAATCACACAATAGAAACACAATAACAATGGAGGATCTGATACCAAATTACAATGATTTATTTATTAAAAAACTATAACATGTAATATCGTAGGTTTTAACGCCTTCTTGGTTATGGCCAAATACAATAGCAATTACAATAATAGTTCTACAAGATCCCTCAAGATCCAACTTACAAAACCAATCCTAGCTAGCCCAAATCTATAACATAACAGCAATCCGAAATAAACTGCCAAGAAAATCTAGACTTGTGCTCACAAACCCACCAAGTAATCTCATTTTTTTCCAAGTCATAGCCACTAGCTCTACTCCAACTTTGTCCAAGATCCAAGTGTAAACTGCCTCACATTCGATGCTCTATCCACAGACTCGGGAAAACTTGCTCTTCAACTGCTCCCACACTCACTCTTTTGAATGAATGAATCACTCCCTTATGAATGAATAATGACCTAAAGACTTCACCACAACCCCTAATTATACCAATCTAAGCCACAAGTTGGCCCAAAATTCCAAAAAAAAACATTAAATACTTGAAGAGCCACAAGTCAACCTCTAACAAAAATTAAATGCCCAAAAATTGATATCCAAGAAAAATTGTGATATCTCCTAACTCCAATTGAATTAGAACTCATGCTTAAAATGAAAGGTAGACTTTAGGTCCTCTACAACCCCTTAAATGTTGAAAGGTTGAATCATCAAGGATATCTACGCATCCATCCTGAAAGTCATGCACACAAACCTGTCATGTAAACTACCAAAAATTGACTCCAAGATAATTTCTATATCTCCCAACTTATATTGAATTAGAACTTGTACCTTTAACTAGAGATATTAATCTAGGATCTCTTAAATCCTTGAAAATTTAATCCTCTAATTCATTGTGAAAAATTAGTTACATGGCCTACAACAAGCATGCAAAAACAAAAAAACACAATTTTAATAGCAAGGGTAAAAACAACTCAAACTTCAACTCAATCCATCCAATCTCTATGAAATCATGAGGAAAGGTTCTCTAATGTTTCTCCAACACATCCCTAACCATGAATAGCATAACTCCACCAAAATCCAAGCTTGATTCTCCTACATTAGACTCCCCAGGTAAATAGAAAAGTATGTCCCATACTTTGATGCCCAAAGAAAGATTTGCAACCAACTTCATCTTTACCAAAGGCTTCCACTTCATCAAAGTAAATAGAAAAAATCTAAAAATCCACCAGCTATGCTTCATCCACTAAAAAATTAGAATCAAATACATATCAACAACCCAATCAGCATGCTCACACCCAAGAACAAATTGAACATAATGCTTCATCAATAAGCCCTCATCCATATCAGCAAATAGTGAATCCACACCAACAACAACAAAGTACATATCAATAGCAATATGTAAATCTCCATCAACACATTCCAAACTCTCAACACCAAAAAACTCATTTCTCACAACAAGATGCTCTACAATATACAAGTCACCACCAATAGCAACCAAATCATCTATGACCAAGTGCTCTATTATTTCCATGTTAGACCCAACCAACTGATCATGAAAAGATATGTACATCCTAGCATCATTAAGGTTAGGAATATCTTTAGAAAAAACCTCCATCTACTCTACAAGTTCTATAATAGACTTCACAAACTGATCAGCAAAACCAACCTCTTCCACCTTGACCTTGTCATGCCACCTTCATTCATGAACACATCTCTTAACCAACTAAACAACTCTCTTCCAGATCATTAAACTCCAGCTCTACAAACATCTACAAAATTCCTTTCTCATCCTATCCTTATCTTGATCATCCAAACTTTTTTTAAACTTAGCAATTGCCTCCTTAGATCAATTAGCCAAACTAGCTTCAAACTAAGTAGATATCTTAGAAAAATTCCTCTCCACCACATCATGGAGATTTACAATCATCTCAGGGTCCAATCCTCTTGGAGCCATCTCCCAAGATCTTCATAAACCCTCTACAACAAAGCCTTCCCACACTTCTTATGAAACCTTGAATTTTTTTCAAGTTAGATCGCAACCTACCACCTCGCATGAACAATCATGAACCAAATCACAAGTCCAGGACCACGGATCTGCAATCTACAAACTCTCTACGGTCATGTCTCAACAAGATTAGTCTTCCATCTTCACATCCATCAATCCATCTATAAGCCCTCTACAATTGCAAGCCAAGATCACAATCTGCCACCTTACAACCAAGAGATATAGGACTCCATAAAGAAAATCCACCAACAAATCAAGATCAACTCAAATCTACTTCTCCAACCCAAGTCCTAGTACAAACTACCTCAACTTCGATGATCTATGTACATGCTCAAGAACAACCTTTTTTCTAATACCATCTAACATAGCAAAAGGTAGGAGAATCCCCAAAGGAAATGTCCTAGACCCCAACAATATAACCACATACTAGAAACAAAATAACAATGCAAGATTTGATACCAAATTACAATGACTTATTCATCAAATAAATGTTACATGTAATGTGTCGAGCTATAAGGCCTTCCCAATTATGGCCAAATAGGATAGAAATTACGATAAAAATTCTACAAGATAACTCAAGATCAAACTTATAAAACCAATCCCAACTAGCCTAGATCTATAACATAACGGCAATCTAGAAGAAACCATCAAGGAAATCTAAACTTGTTCTCACATGCCCACCAAGGAATCTCCTTGTTTTCCAATCTGCAACCACTAGCTATGCTCCAACTTTTTCCATGATCCAAGTTTAAACCACCTCACATTCGACATTATATCCACACACTCACAACTTCATCACAATCTTGCTATAAATTGCCTTACATTCAGTGCTCTATCTATAGACTTAGGAAAAATTGCTCTTTAGCTACTACCACACATACTCCTCCTCTGAATGAATGAATCACTCCCTTATGAATTAATAATGACTTAAAGACTTCATCAAAACCCCTACTTATACCAATCAAAGCCACAAGTTGGCCTTGAATGCCAAAAACTAACATTAAATACTTGAAGAGCCACAAGTCGACCTCCAACAAAAATTAAATGTCCAAAAATTGATATTCGAGAAAAATTATGATATCTTCTAGCTCTAATTGAATTAGAACTTGTGCTTTGAACTGAGGGTAGAAATTTAGGTCCTCTACAACCACTTAAATTCACAAAGGCTGAATCATCAATGATATTTTCACATCCATCCCAAAGTTCATCCATAGAAACTTGTCTATAAACTACTAGAAATTGATACTCTAGGAAAATTTTCATATCTCCCAACTTATAATGAATTAGAATTTGTGTCTTTAACTAGAGATATAATATAGGCCCTCTTCAATACCTAAAAATAACATCCTCTCATTGATTGTGAAAAATTAGTTACATTTCCTACAACAGGCACCCAAAAACTAGAAAACATAGTTCCAGCAACAAGGGTAAAAATAGCTCAAACTTCAACTCAATCCATCCAATCTCTATGCAATCATGAGGAAAGGTTCTCCAATGTGTCTCCAACACATCCCTAATCATTAAAATCATAACTCCACCAAAATCCAAGCTCGATGCTCCTACATCATAGAAATACCCAACAAACTTGGTATCTCAATCTGAAAGTATATTTTTTAGCAGACCATGTAGTCTCACCACTTCTATAAAATAAAACTTTGCCACATGAACATTGCCAATATTCTTGCAAGAAATTAAATGTGTCATCTTTGAAAACCTATCAACCACCACAAAAATTGAATCATGCCCCCTCCCATGGCTTCCTCGATGCATGTAATGATTGATACAACCCTATATTATGCTCCACTCCTTTTGTCATCTAGCATACTCAACGACTCTATACAAACTTCTTGACATCTTGTTGCAATTGTGGATAGCAGTAATTCTCATTAACCAAAGAAACGGTTTTATCTCTACCAAAATATCCAACCAATCCTCCACTATGCATCTCCTTGATGAGATTCTCCCTCAAAGAAGTTCTTGGAATGCACAACTAACTTCCATTTGAATATTATACCAACCTAGATTATGAAATCCAATTACTGTAACAGGTTTTGTAAAAGCTTTCCATGCTTCTCCAAATCAAGATTCTTTGGATACAAACTTGTGAGTTTCTTGAACCTATCCACCTTAGTCTACATCTCTATTAGCAAAAGTTGTCTCCTACTAAGAGCATCTACAACTCTATTAGACTTCTCACTCTTGTGTTTCAAAAGAAATGTATAACTCTACAAAAACTCAACCCATTTCTAATGAATTTGGTTCAATTTTCCTTGACTATTCAAATATTAAAAAGCTTGATGATTAATATAAAAAATAAAGTCCTTATGTCTCCACTTTTTCAATGCTTGAACTATGGCATAAAATTCCCAGTCATAAATAAAATATTTTCTTTTTGCATCATTCAAATTCTCACTAAAAAAAGAAACATGTCTACCTTCTTGACTCAAAATGGCTCATATTGCAATACCACTAGCATTACAAACTACTTGAAATACTTTATTAAAATTTGGAAGTGATAAAACAAATTGTTTTGTCACTTTCGACTTCAACAAATTGAAACTCTTATCTACTCCTACAGTCCATTTAATTATCATCCATCCCTTCTTATTGTTTCAATCAAGGGTCCACAAATACTGCTAAAACCTCTAATAAAATTTCTATAAAAGCTAGAGAAACCATAAAAAGATCTTACCTTCATTTCTCTTCTTGGAGTAGGTCATTCAAAGATAGTCTTCACTTTATCAAAGTCCATTTTTAAACACTATGCTAAAACTACAAATCCCAGGTACACCAACTCCTAAACAAAACTACACTTCTTTAGATTTATCAACAATTTTATTCTCTCAACTTCTGATATGCTCCTCCAATGTCTTACTATAGATCAAAATAGCATATAGGTAAACCATGACCAACTTACTCATAATTTCCTTTAGTACCTCATTCATAAGCCACATGAAAGTGCTCGGTGCATTGGTTAACCCAAAAGGCATGACTAACCACTCATACAATACTTCTCTTTTCTTGAATGCAATCTTCCATTCATCCCATTCTCTTATCCAAATCCCAGTGCATCTTCTCCCATTGCACGTGGATTATTCAATAATTTCTACATATAGTTGTATTACATGAAGACATGCATAGGTCTAAATGTCTACTTACCTATCAACTTTATCACTTAATTAGTATTGCTACTAATATGAGTTTAGTTCCTAAGTTTCATTCTATTTCTACTTATTTTTATCAATATTCCATTTCTTGATCTTGTTGATATATGATTGAAAAAGTCATTTGAGCAAAAAGATTGTTATTGTTGAAGAAGTATTTTCAATCATTGTTTTGTCACTAATGTCAAACCTGCAATATGTGGGTAAGACAATTGCTTATATGTTTCAAGTACTATCACTTAGTTGATTGATGAAGAGGATTTGATCAACAAGATGTAACAAAAGGACCTAGAGGAAAGGTTGAGTTATGAGTATGTATTGAAGTGCAAGAATTAATTAAGAAAATGATAACATAATGTATTGATGATCTACTTAATGATTGGCTACATTCAAAAAGTTTAGAAGAAAAAGGTTGGACAAAGTTCATTTGCTAAGCTTGATCAAGTTGATAGAAGGTGCCAAAAAAAGTTAGTGCAAGCTAAGCAAAAATTTAGTTGGAGCTAAGTGAAAACAATTTCTAGTGGATACCGAGCAAGCTAGTAGGTGTCGAGCAAGGTAGTAGATGCCAAGTGATTTTCAATAGATGTCGAGCATTAGTAAAATATAGTTAATGTTGAGTGATTTTACAATAGATGTTGAGTAACATAGTATGTGCCAAGCATTAGTAAATTGATAATGCTAAGCTGCTGCATTATGAAAAAGATTGAAGACTGGCTAAATAAAAGCCAACAAGTTTATTCTGTTGGAACTTGTAAATTAGGAGGAAGATAAGATTGATGAGCTAGAGACACAAAATCTTATGTAAACCATTTTGGAGGCAAATTCAAATGGATTTTAGGAGAAGTTTCTAGAGAAGACAAAATATGGGGTAGATACATTGTATCCTACCTAATCCATCAAAAAACCTAATGTTTGAGATGGATAATGAGTGGGAAAAAGAGTTCTAATTGCCTGTATGTAGGGATGTTTGGTTATGAAGTAAAGTTAGTTAGAGGTCAGAGAGTTTTTGAATGCAAAAATTTGACAAGGAGAAGGAAGAGGGTTTGCTTCATCAAGTGACCCAAGTGAAGAAGTCTGCAATGGCGAACTAAGCAAGAAGGCTAGAGAAGAATGAATGCTTGAAGGGTGAACAAGCTGTCAGAACTGTAAAGATAGAAAGCCAAGCAGAGTTGAGGACTAAATAGTGATCTATAATCTGCAAGCAAGGTTTTAAGTTGTATCAGATCAAACTCTACTATTACTTTCTAACAATTGTATCAGATTAGGGTAAATCTTCTCAAGAAAGGTTGACTTAACAGTCATTGGAAAATCCTTTAACAAGGTGGCATTCCAAGTGAAATGCCTAAAGTCCTCTAACAAGGCTCACTTTTAATAGGGTGATTGAAATCCCTTAACTGGGTTACATTTAAGAGTGTGTGTTGTAACCTTTAATAGGGTTGTCCTTTAATAGGACATCACTTCAGAAGAGTGAGAAAGGAGTAGCATGTTACTAGTGGTTTTTCTCGAACTGGGTTTCCACGTTAAATCATTGTGTCAAGTGTACTAATGGATATGTTGTGTATTATGCTTTACATTTCTACATGTTAGTTTAAAAGTAAGATATTAGTTTTGAATAACACACAATGAATGCATGCATGATTAAGAAAGTTTGAAGGGTTCACTGAATTGTGAAAAGTTTTATTTTGGACATCTGGACCTTGAATAACTAACTCACCCCCCACCCCCCTCCCCCACCCCCCGCCTCTCAGTTATTCTAAAATAATTCTAACAGATCCTTCATGAATGCCTTTTCCAAATATATAGATCTTCCTTCTATATCTTTATGTTTGGTTAAAGAATCACTTCTTTTCATAAACAACATTTGGGTGAGGGCTTACTTCTTTACACAAAACAATCTCTTTGCAAGGGACACATCCCCTCTTGTATCATATGTTGTTTATGTAGTGCATCTTATGTTTGTAATATGTACCTTGTCTATTTTGATTTGAGAGATACTTGACTCTCTTATTATATGTACTTTGAGATGACCTAAGAGTCTAATTTTATACTTTGATTCAGTACCATAGATACTATACTACTATGTTATTCAGTTTATCCTATTTACATGTTGATGTCATTTTGAGATGATAGTAGATCTATGATGATGTCTGATTATCTAGTATTTGAATATATTTTATGATTATGTTATATGATGGATTTTATGCTATGGTGATTTACTTTATTCTTTTCTCTTTATGATTTATGTGAATGTGAGCGATATAAATGGATTAATTAGGTATTTAATGCATTTATTGCTTTGGCTATGATATTATATGCAATTGCACTTGATTGTGCATTTTAGTGTGCAAGATTTATATCCCCAGCACTGACACATGGACTTAGTGATTTAGCTATTCATATTTTACCAATGTTGTCTCTGCATGGTTGATGTATCCTTATTTTATTGTTTTATTTAAACCTTTCGTTGATTATTAAATCCAAACTTATCTACATTATATGATTAGACTAGTGAGTGTGTCTATGCATTTAGAGGTTCGCATTGTTGCGAATGTTGTTAAGGGTTTTTCTATGATTTTGGGTTTTTGGGCTTTAAATATTATTGAATTTAATTTCTAGCAATTTTTCCTTAGGTGAATTCCCATGATGAGGAACGACATGTTTTCATTTGGGTCGATTAAGAGTCTAACTAGTCTAACTAGCTATTTTTCCTAATTGAATATTCACTCGAAAGGTGAATAAGTATTGAAAAAGGGATTTGTATTTTAACTTTTCAATTTCATAATTTGGAAATTGGAGAGCTTTTCTGAATCCTCTATCTGAAGGATTGGATTTTTGTTTGTTCCGAGAGCTGTGAGCATGGAATTTTTGCGAGATCAATCTCGTTGGATCCATCTTAGGGAGACCTTGCTTTTCTATCACTCTCAGCAGTTTTGGTAGGTTATTTATTTTATCAACCTAATTTCAGTTTGTGCCCCTTTTGCTGTCACGTAGAGCTTTCCAATTTTCTTGTTTCTGCTTCATTTTAGCTTCTATTTTTGGTAGTTGTTTATCTGGAGGCTGAGAACTAGTGTTCCTTGAGGAAATTAAGACTATTGCAATCACTAATTATTAATCTCCTATCATAAATGATTATTAAACTACTAAAAATAAATTCCCAGCTAATATCAAAAAATAACATAACTGCAACTTCACCAATAAAATACAGAAAGAAATTCAGAATACAAAGAACACAATTTTTTGGACAAATCATCCCTGGAAAATCCCCTAAGAGAAAACTATTTCTGCAGATGGAAAATATATTAACTTCAACAAATCAAGAGATACAAAATTCCTTACCTCTCACTAGCAGAATTCTGACAACCTCCTAATTTCTCCTATTGATATTCCTGTCATGAACCAAGATTAATATATTTCTTCTTTAATGTATTTGATTAATATTCCTTTGAAATATTCTTACATTTCAAATATCTCTTTATATATTTAATTAATTCCATATTTGAAATTATTATATGTGTGTCATCTTTTTCAATCTAAATATTACTCCTTACCTTTTAGATTCTTGTCTTATAAATTGATTGCTTTCTTCAACGAATATTAAAAAAATACATTAATTAAATAAAGCATCATAAAACTACATATTAACTTTAAATACATTAATTGTACCTTTACTATACATTATAAACATTTTTAAGAAAAATAATAACAACCCTAAACCTAACCCTAAGTATTCCATAACATTGGAAATGTCATGGACAAGACCTTTCATCATGTCGGGTCAAAATATATTAATAGGGTTAGGGCAGATACATAAGGCATATAGAGGAAAAAACATAAACAAATAAGAGTGGAAAGGGCAACAACAAAATAAGAGTGCAGCAAGAATATATAAGCATGAAAAAAGCAATTTAAGTGCAGAAAGTGTTTTAATATCTAACGTGGAGATCTGACTAAATACCTACATCAAACTTCGGTGTCAATCATAGTATTTTGTCGAGCTACAGTCAAGCAGTGACCCAGAACTGACAACATAGAATGATGTCAATTATTAGGTACGATTTGAATAGCAATATGTTATTATATGATGAGGTTAGAAAGATATTAAACAATCTTTTAATTAAATTTATGCATAGGATATCAGTATTAAAAGGGATACGTATGGTCACTACAATGTAAATTGCATCAGCTCTATTCATTTAAGAATATAGATTCAAATTGATTATTTTAAAGCAATTCACATGAAAGGGAATATACATTAAATTGAATAAAAGCACAATATATGTTATGTCATTATATATATATATATATATATATATATATATATATGAGTGTATATATATGTGTGTGTATTTATATATAAATGTATATAAATGTATGTATATATATGATTTATGTCTTCAAATAGATATGAACAGATGATATATAAATAAATATTGTATTTAAGAAATACTAGTACATTATAACAAAACATATGTATTCTTAAATATTTTAAGAACATCTAGATTGCATTTTGATTATAGTACAAAGAGTCTATCTCTCATCCCAGTTATGAAATTCGAAGATAGGAAGTTGGTGGAGGGAGAGGCAGAGTAAATTCAATCACCTAATGGTTTTCCTCTAGGGAACTGCTTGTAGCTTGTTTCATGTGCCCTCTACACCGTCAATCTACCATCTTGAGATGATTGTAACTAGGAGAGAGAAGATGATCTAGTACTATGAGAAGAAATCTTCCAAACAAACTAATAGATTAATTTTAAATGATCAACTCCTTAAATATTTTAATAGCAGTGAGGGTCATAAGCTTTCTTAATTTGGATGACTTCCTAATTTATGCCCAAATTTGAATATCAAGTCAAAGGATTAAAAAGGGGTCATCACAATTCCCCACTACTATCCCAAACACTATCATTGCACCCTTGCTAACACTGCAAGATTGTTTGCTTCTACAACTTCTTATTGTTCTTTCTTCTATTTTTTTCTCCAAATGACTCCCTTGACCCCCTTTTATACTAGTTAATCAAGAGGTTTCTAGTTGCTTCATGGTCAAGACAACTCAACCAAGAATTGTCTAGTTGCTTCCTAACCAAGAAGTTTCTAGTTTCTTCTCGATTAAAGCAACCTAACCAATAGGTTACTAGTGGCTTCTAGAAGGAGTCAATTAATTAAAAATTAATTATTTGTTGTAACTAACAATTATTTACTAATTAATCACATATGGACAAACAACTGTCCAAGCTACCTAAAACTAACACTCCCTCTTAGCGAGGAAATTGTTCTACATTACACCCAAATTATCTCTAAAGAAGATGAATTTAGCCTTCCCCAATGCCTTTGTTAGAATGTCTGCTACCTACTCCTTCATAGGTATGTATTGTAGCTAAACAACCTCTCATTGTAGACAATATCTGATGAAGTGATATTTGATGTCTATATGTTTAGACCTATCATGAAATATTAGATTCTCAAACAACTTGATTCAACTTTGATTATCGCATTGTATCACAATAGTCTCAACCTTTGAAGCAAACAAGGATACTAACAACTTTTGAAGCTATATAGCTTCACATGTCACCATGCTAGCTGCTATGTATTCTGCTTTTTCTTAACTTAGAGCCACAAATTTATACTTCCTTTTGAACCAAGATACAACTCCTGATCCCAAATTGAAACAACACCCCAAAGTGCTCCTTTTCTTTGTTGTACTTCTTTCCCAATCTATATCAGTATAGTCCATCAACTTGATACATTCACCTTAGACATATTTGATCACATACTCAAATTTACCATGCAAGTAATGTAGTACATGCTTGGTTGATGTCCAATCCATTCTCTTTTGTTCAACCATGAATTGACTAAGAGAGTTTGTTACAAATGCTATATTTGGCCTAGTGTTGACCAAATACATAAGAGAACCAATCAAATGTCTGTATAAAGTGGGATCTACATCCTTCTCCTTAGACGTATCTACCTTCCTCCAATTCGTAATCATGGGTGTAGACATGGCTTTGCAAATCTCCATTCTGAATCTCTTCAAGATTTCAATGCAATATTTCCCTTGACCAAGGAAAATCTCACCATATTTTTGCCACACCTCCATGCCTAGAAATTAGTGCATAAGTCCTAAGTCCTTCATCTCAAACTCTTTTGCAAGGTCCCTCTTGCAATCTTCTATGAGCCCTTGTGAACCTGTAAGAAACAAGTCATCTACATAAAGAACAAGAATGGGAATCTCACCCCCAACCACCAAGTAGTAAAGGTTAGCATCCGCTTCACTCTTCACAAAGCCTATTTCTTGCAAGTATCAATGCACTCATACTATGCTCTAGGATCCTACTTGAGTTTGTACAATGCTTTCTTTAATCGGCACATGTGGGTCTCTTTACTATGTACTACAAAGCCTTCTAGTTGCTCTATGTGTACCTCCTCCTTTAACTCATTGTTAAGGAATGTTGTCTTGACATCCATATGATGGATTTGCCATCCCATCTGTGTTGTAAACAAGATCACAACTCATATAGAAGTATACCTAGCCACTGGAGCAAATGTCTCCTCATAATCTATTACCTCCTTCTAAGAGAACCCCTTGGCCATGAACCTCGCCTTTTATTTTTTGATGTTGCCATCTGCATCATGCTTTATCTTATAGATCCAGCATTATCCAACTACTACTCTATCTATTGGTCTAGGTACTACCTCCCACACATCATTTTGCATTATTGAGGAATACTCCTCAACCATACCTGATGCTTTGCAACCTCTGAATAGCTGGAAGGTTCACTATCTACCAATTGACTAACTAATGCCACATAGTTTTGGTTATCTCCACTATCTAATACTCTTCCTAGGAGCTCCCACAAACTCCTAAGTATCCCTTTGGTGTCTCTTGAACCTCATAGTTCCTGCTACCAATTGTAGAGGATGAGATATCAACGTCTAAGTCTTCTAGATGCATTTCCTATTGTACTTGTTGCTCCATGCTCTGTGAAACTTCACCACCTCAGCCTACACTTGTACTGCTAACTATACTTGTGCTCTACTACCCTTGACTAGGCCTTGGAGCTTCTATTGATTGCTCACTCTAATCATTGATGGAAAATCTCTAGGCCTTCTAAATGCCTTGTCCTCCATGAACTTGACATCACATCTGACAATAATTCTTCTAGTCCTAGAGATAAAAATCCTAAATGCCTTTGAGGTCTCACTATACCCAACAAAGTACCCTCTCTTTGCAGCCTAATCTAACTTGGTACATGTATCACTTGGAATATGACAATGTGCCAAACTCCTAAATATTCTAAAATAGCATACATCAAGCTTCTTTCCTATGAAAGCTTCCTTTGGTTTCATCCTCCCTAGCACCTTATGTGGAACCCTATTCTAAATGTAGACTATAGTACTACACGCTTCTGCCCATAAGTAGTGGGGCACATCCTGGTCATGTATCATAGCTCTTGCTACCCCCGAGATAGAACGGTTCTTCCTCTTAGTAACTCCATTCCAGTATGGATTAGAAGGAATAGTCCACTATCTCTGGATTCCTTCCTTGCTACAGAACTCCTAGAAGTTATTTCCTTTGTACTTGCCTCCATTGTTTGATTGAAGAACCTTTATCTTCCTTCCTATTGAGTTCTCCACTAGAGCCTTGAACTCTTGGAATCAACTAAAAACCTAATCTTTGGTCTTCAAGAAGTATATCTAGGTCTTCCTAGAGAAATCATCAATAAAAGTAACATAGTACTCATATCCTTTGATAGACTTTTTTGACATCGATCCACATACATTTGAATGTACTAGATTAAGAACATCTTCAGATCTAGTGTCACTTCTTGGAAAAGATGTTTTTACAAACTTCCCCAACACGCATCCTTTGCATACATCATCATGCTCTTTGCTCACCTTTGGAACACCTATCACAATCTCATGAAGCAATTTGAGTGCTCCATGATGAATATGGCCCATCCTCCTATGTCATAGCTCTCCAAGATCTCTAGGATTAGTGATGCTCATGAGTGCCCTAGGAGTATCAAACTACAACCTATAAAGGTGACCACTCCTAACTCCAATAGTTATGGGTGATTTCCAATCCTTGTGCTTAATTAACACATGTGTCCATCTAAAGAGTACATTATACCCCCTATCCTAAACAAGAGATACAAAAATTAAACTCATACCTAATCCTAGCACATGCAACACATCATGAACAGGAATTATCTGTCCATTCTCCCTCTAAAAATGAACAGTCCCTTTCCCAACTGGCTTGAGCTTGGACAAGTTTCCCATAGAAATCTAGATATTGGTGTTCTCCTCCTTATGACTGGAGAAGTAATCTCTAACTCCTGTCATATGAAATGATGCCCCACTATCTATATACCAAATAGTCTATGAGGTTGAGCTCACCATACAAGCTATCAGTGCAAACTCATCTTCTAGTCTACTATAAGGTTCTTCTACACTTGTTGAAGTTGCCACCTACTTCTTTGCCTTCTTCCTTTCTGGACAATCACTGAGATAGTGGCCATACTCATGACATCTAAAGCACTTGAACTTATAAAGGTCATTCTTCTTCTTCTTGCTATGCAATCTAGATCCCTTCTTTACTTTCCCTTTCCCCGCTAGGGCAACATTTTCTTGTTCTACCTCACTTTTTTGACTCTTGTTGGCCCCATTGACAAGACTTAGTCTAAACTCCTCTTGAGTGAAATCAGCCCACAGTTGATCCCAACTTAGTAAGGTATCTCGTCCACTGACAACTTGAATAGAGACACTCCATTGTTTAGAAAACCCATTTAGGGCTATTCTTACTAGCTTGTCATCACTGGGACTATCTCCAATAGTTGCTAACTCATCCTTGATAAGTCTAAGCTTGGTGTGGTAATTTGTAATGTCTTCCCCCTAGTTCATTCAGGTATTCTCTTGCTTCTCTCTGAGAATCATTTTCCTTTTGGTGGTAGCATTTTGGTATAGATTTAGAATGGTGTCCCACATCTTATTCATCATATCTAGCTTTGAGATATGTGGAACAATATGATCGTTGACACCAACAAGGAAAATCCTCCTTGCCTTGATATCATCCTTCTTATATGCTGCAAGCTATGTCGCATCCATTGGTATAGGTACAACACTTGTAACATAATCTTTGATACCATCCTCTTCCAACAATAAAGAAATTATGGTATTCTAGACACCAAAATTTAAGGCACCATCCAAGCTATCCTGATCTCTCAAACCAGCTAAAGCCATCTCTAGGATTAAAGAAATAATAATTTTGAAGAGATCACAATTTCTTTCCTAGCGCAAAACTCTTCTACCCTCAACAATACTTTGATACCATGTGAAAATTAACACTATTGCAGCCACTAATTATTAACTCTCCTATCGTAAATGATTATTAAACTACTAAAAATAAATTTCTAGCTAACATCAAAAAGTAACACAACTAAAACTTCACTAATAAAATATAGAAAGAAATAAGTACACAATATTTTTGGACAAATCATCCCTGAAAAAACCCCTAAGGGAAAACCCATTCTGCAGATGGAAAATATATTAACTCTAGCAAATCAAGAGATACAAAATTCCTTGCCTCTCACTAGAAAAATTAAGATAACCTCCTAATTTCTCCTGTTGATATTCCCCACTACTATCCCAAACACTATCACTGTGCTTTTGCTAACACTGCAAGAGTATTTGCTTCTACAACTTCTTGTTGTTCTCTATTCTGTTTTGTTCACGAAATTCCTCCCATGACCCCCTTTTATACTACTTAATCAAGAGGTTTCTAGTTGCTTCTTGATCAAGGCAATTCAATAAAGAAGTTTCTAGTTGCTTCCTAACCAAGACGTTTCTAGTTGCTTCTCGATTAAAAAAACCTAACCAATAGGTTACTAGTGGTTTCTAGAAGGATTTAATTAATTAACAAATAATTATATGTCATAACTCTTACAATTATTTGTCATTTAATCACAAATAGATGAACAACTGTCCAAGCTACCTAAAAGTACCATTCCCCTTCATTTTTGTTTGTTAGTTCTACCTGCTTGGTCGGGTATGAACATTTTCCACGTTTTGGGGATGGGGGTTTGGGGTTTCGCACCATTATGCTAGTCGATTTTGCATACAGTTTTTGAACTCATATATTATTGGATTTTTGGGGTTTTTGTACCCAAAGGTCAAATGGGTTTTAATTTTGAAGATTTCTAGTTTTTGGGATTTTTACCTCATTTTGTGTGTCACTCTATTTTCTCGAGTTTTCTTGGCATGAGTTTGGTCATAGACCTGGATTATCGATTTGGATGTTGGTCAAACCTTTGTTGCACTTTTATATTGCATTGAATTGCATGTTGTGTATATTCTCCTAATTTTATTTTTAGTTGAGTGACTTTTTGCTGGTGTTCTTATCCAGCCCTTGTGTTATGATCTTCATGATGGTGGTGTGCCACACACAAGTACATGTGCATACATTTCTTGGGTGACTTGAGAGGCCTGATCTTCTATGGTACTTTCAAAAGTTATGATCATTGCAGTTGAGTTGGGAATTTGCATGCCTACTGACACTCATCATTGGATGAGCATGGGTAGGGTAGGGTAGCATATGGAGGGGGATTCTATCTCACAGCCTAGTGTCATGATGTCATAGGATTGGTAGAGGAAGAATTAAGTAAGTGATAACTAAATAAAACACTGGGAAGTAATAAAATTTAAGATAATAAAACAATGCTTCAGTATGTGAGCCTTCCATTGGGAAGTTTTGTTTGCATAGATCCAAGCTTGGGCTTGTCAATGCCAAGCAACTTTCCATGATATCAACTCCTACTTAGTATCCCACTGAGTATTTGACTAGGACCTGTAGTTTATGCATTGTCTATGTTCTTGATTTTAGTCATCATACTATCTGGTGTCTATGTTAGCCATGAACATTTTCTTTGTGTGTGTTTGTGGTTGGATCATTATCTCCATCAATATGGTAGGAGTGGGCCTACGGGTTCCATGTGGTTGGGAGGCGTAGCTACCTATACCACTACTAGGGATTGGTGTATAGAGACAGTCTATTATCCTAGTGTGACCATTGCTAGATGTTTTTACTTGGTACTTTATGTTTCGAAGTATGCTTCCTTGTGATTTATGCTTTCATTAGAATGCTTGTATATCATGTTTAGATGATGTTAGTTACTGACAGATTTCCTTATTATGATGATTAACATATGATAGATGATGTTATCCATATTTGTAGGATTATCTTATGCTTTACTCCTAGCATGTTAGATTTCCTTATGCTTATGTTGTAGCATTTTTTAGTAGTGATGACCTTATATGATAGTACCAAAAATCTATTCGGTAGCTTGGGATGTTACATGCGAGCGATGGCTAGGTCCCACGATGGTCTTATGATGCTATTATAGTTGGGAGTAACTGCATACTTAGTTTGGTTGTTCCATTCATTGCGATGTTATTTCAGTTATTGTGATGTTGTTTTAGTACACTACAATGTTTCATTTTATAATTTCCCTTCAACAATTCTTAGAAGGTTAGATTGTGTTTTCATCTTTCAATATTGTGTTCAAGTGTTTACATCTCAAATTGTGGATCTAGTACAACTGACTGTGAAGGTTTTGAACTCTAATTTTCTCTTTAGTTCATCCTTAGAGTTTGTTTCTAGCATTCCTAGGCGACCATGTGATAGCATGGGGTGATATAGTATAGTGTCACACACCCAATAGAGATCTATCATGAGATATTGGAAAGTATCACACCTCTTAAGAAGAAATGTTGTGTGATACTAGTAAAGTATTGCATGCCCTTTTGAGGGGTGTTGCCCAAACCTTAAAAGTGTCACCCTCCTTGAGAAAGGTCGTACTATACTAGAAAGTATTGCTTAGGGTTGTTTTAAAGTGTCACCTAGTATTTGCAAAAACCTATCCGGACGAACAGTAGGCACTTTTTGGTAAGACCCAAACTTTTTGAGAAGTGTTTTGGCTACCCTCTTAGGTGCTCTGCAATCCTTTGGTGTTGCATTTTGAAATCTAGAGTTTTTCAATTCAAATTCAATTATGCATCTTCCATTGTCGGTCATTTAGGTTAGTAGTGGTGTTCGGAGATATGTTGGTGTTGGGTTGTTTGGTTAGTTTTCCATTATGATCTTTGTGATTCGTGTATGATGTTTTCATGTGTAGTCATACTTGTTCAAAAAAAATTATCATAGATTATACTTATCCTTGTTTCCAAGGATCTCTAGGCAGGCCATTACATTTGGTATCAGAGCCCACGTTGCAACATTGGGATCTATGTGTTATGCTTCCACTATGGTGTTATTTTCTATTGTGTATTATTAATATTATGGTTGTTATTGTGATATTTTTTTGGTTCATGGATTTGACTCTTATGCTTGTGATTTGATTGTTCTAACGTTATTTTGTTGTTCTCATAGTGATGTCTCTTGCACATAGACCTAGTGGTCATGGTGGTACCCGTAGTAGTAACCGTGGAGAAGAATACCATAAAGAGAGATGTCAGGGTAGAGAGAGGGGATAGGGTAATAATGAATAGAATGGCATGGGGGAATTGATGCCAATGCTCTAGGAGATTCTTGCTCGATTGGGCCCTTGTGTAGAGGAAAATCAATAGGATCATGACCAAGAGGAGGGATCCCATTATGGGGATTCCCATCATTCAAAACATAGAGAGAAGGAATGTGAATGTAAATGTTTTCATACTCCACCAGGTGGCAGAGGACACCATTGAGGTGGTAGGGACTACAACAGTGAAGATTCCATTAGGTTGGATATCATGAAGTCCCTTCATCAATCCAAACCACCATTGTATGATTGTAAGGGAGAAACTTGGTTATTGGACATGGAGTGCTTCTTCACCACATACCCATATGAAACCAATTTTAGGGTACATTATGCAATTATGTAGTTGAGAGAGCACACATCCATATGGTGGAATATTGAGAGTCAAAAGCTTTAGATTAGCATTGTAGATCTCACTTGAGAGATCTTTGAGGAGAGGTTTTGAGAGAGATTCCTATCTCCTTAGTTTAGAGAGGCCCATCCTAATGAGTTCCACACAATCCAACAAGGAAACATGATAGTGGATCAGTACAAAATTTGGTTCTTTGAGCTTAGGTAGTCTTCATGCTACAACCATGATGATTTACTCCTAGCTCATCATACTTGTACTCTAGCTACAAGTACATTGCATGGTATTTCAACTTCTATTTTGTTTGACTCTGGTGCTTTAGATTCTTTCATATCACCATCTCTTGTTTAGCAATGTGGGCTAGTGGTAGCACATCAAGTCGATAGAAGGCAAGTTGAGTTAGCCACAAGTTCCAAAGTGGCTATAGACTCATTGGTCAGGGGTTGTGTTTTGAATTTGGGTACCTTCACCACCACAATGGATCTATGCATTCTACCTCTGGGATTGCATGACATTGTGTTGGGCATGGATTGGTTAGCTACCCATCAGGAAAATATTGAATGTCGTCGTAAGATGGTATAATGTGTAGATAACACTGGTGGGCAGGGGGAACTTTTGAGAATCCTGAGACTAGTCTCACTTCAGATGATCTCAACTAATCAGCTAAAACAAAGTGTGTAGAAAGGTTGTCAATTGTTTCTTATTTCTGTTAGTGATCTTGAGGAAGCCAAGTGTCATATGGTGACACTTGATGATCACCCACTCCTTTGTGAGTATACAGATGTGTTTCCTAATGAGATTTTAGGTATACCACTACAGTCTAACATTGATTTTTGGATTGATCTTGTACCAAGAGTGGAGCCAATTTCACAAGCTCCTTATGGCATGCTACTCAAGAGTTGAATGAGCTCAAATTGTAGTTGGAGGAATTACTGGGCAAGGGGCATATTCATCCTAGTGTATCCCCATGGGGTACACCAGTCATCTTCATGAAGAAGGATGGTTCTTTGTGTTTGTGCATTGACTATCAGCAGTTGAATAAAGTAATGGTGAAGAACTATTATCCTTTGTTAAGGATAGATGACTTGTTCTATTAGATGAAGGAAGCATAAGTGTTCTCAAAGATTGATCTAAAATTAGGATACTATCAGCTTTGTATCCAAGAGGTTGATATTCATTGAATAGCTTTTTGTAGATGGTATGGACATTATGAGAACATAGTTGTACCCTTTTGGTTAACCAATGTGCCATCAGTGTTTATGAGTTTGATGAATGGCATATTTTGCACTTACCTTGATCAGTGTGTCATTGTATTCTTGGATGACATATTGATCTATTCAAAACTTGTGGAGGAGCATGAAGTCCATTTACATCAAGTATTACAGTGCTTGAGAGACCATTAGTTGTATAGAAACTTAAGCAACTATAGGTTCTTCTAATCAAAGGTGAAATATTTGGGACACATCATCACTAGTGATGAAATTTTTGTGGATCCAAAGAAGATTTGTGCTATCATGGATTGGTCAGTACCCACTAATGTCTCAAAAGTTCATAGTTTCATGGGGTTGGTAGGTTACTACCATCACTTCATGAAGGATTTCTCATGAGTAGCTTATCCATCACTTCTCTTCAGTGGAAAGGGAAGAAGTATGCTTGGTCAGACTAGTGCAAAGTAGCAATTAATGCCCTTAAGGAGTGTTTGACCACTGCACCAATGCTTGTAGTGCCTAATCTTGTAGGTGATTTTGTGGTTTGCACAGATGCTTCGTTGGAAGGCGTGGGTGCAGTGTTGATGCAAGATGGTTGAGTGATTACATATGAGTCTAGGAAACTCAAGGGCCATGAGCTTAACTACCCCACTCATGATTTGGAACTCACGGTCATAGTGCATGCTCTTTTTTAATGGAGACATTTTCTGTCGGGACATAGGTTTGAGTTGCATAGTGATCATAGGAACTTGTAGTATATCTTTATTCAGCCAAACATGAATGCATGACAGCATCGTTGGAGGGAGTTCTTGTGTGAATATGACTTTGATGTTCATTACATTAAAGGGAAGGAGAACATCATCATGGATGCCTTGAGTAGGAGGAGACATGAGGTATCAGTGATGTCACTGAGAGTAGATTTGCAAGGTTGTATCTTAGAGGCTTTGCCTAGTGACACTTGGTATCAGGAGGTGAGGACAGAGATTGAGTCTAGACATACCCTTGAGGAGAGATTTTTAAGTTATATGCTTGAGTCCAATGGACTACTATGACACTTAGGGCATATCTATGTACCTGTGTCAAGTGATCTTTGTACCTTAGTTTTTCTAGAAGTGCATCGTGCATTGTATTCCACACATCCCAGTGTCAAGAAGATGTATGTTGATCTCAGATAGTTGTACTTTTGGGTAGGGATGAGATACGATGTTGCTAATTTTGTTGCTAGATTTCTTGAGCACCAGAGAGTAAAAAAAGAGCATCAACATTTGGAAATTCTTTTGCAATCGCATACCATTCCAGAGTGGAAGCAGGATATGATATCTTTAGATTTTGTCACAGGTTTGCCTATGTCATCATGGAGGCATGATTGTATCATGGTGATAGTGGACAAGTTGTCCAAGGTAGCACATTTTTCACCCATGAGAGCATCCTACACAGCTTCTTCTATAGCATATGTTTTCTTGGACGATATTGTTCATTTTCATGGTATCCCTTGTTAGATTATTTCGGATAGAGATCTTGTGTTTACTTCTACACTATGGATGTCTCTCCAGCATGTTTTAGGCATGCAACTCAATTTTAGTTCTGCTTATCACCTAGAGATCGATGGTTAGATTGAGAGAGTGAATCAAGTTCTAGAGGATATGCTTCACATGTATGTTATGGACAAGTAGGTGAAGTGGGAGGACTATTTTTACCTTGTTGTGTTTGCATACAACAATGAGTATCATAGTTCTCTTGGCATGTCACCTTTTTAGGCCTTGTACAATAGACCATGTTGTACCCCTTTGAGTTAGGATCGCTTAGAGGACCGAGTTCTTTTGGTCTAGAGATGCTTCAAGATATGGAGCAGTAGGTTGTTCACATTAGGGAGCATTTGGTTACTGCTAAGGATAGGTAGAAGAAGTATGCAAATGCCCATAGTTTGGATCATCATTTCTTATTGGTGACAGGATGTTTTTGAGAGTGTGTTCGAGGAAGATCCCCATCCATTTTGGGAAAGGATCTAAGTTGGTATCACATTTTTTTGAATAATTCGAGATCCTCAAGAGGATTGGTCATGTTTCTTATCAACTAGAATTGCCACCTAGCCTATCGCACATCCACAATGTTTTTCATTTTTCTATTTTGAGGCAGTATATTCTGGATGTGACCCATGTTCTTGATTGGGATGCTTTGTAAGTAGCAGGTGGGCAACTTACTTTGGAGCTCACTCATATCCTATAGTAGTAGAGGTTGACCTTGTGAGGTTAGGACATCGAGCAAGTAAGGGTCCAATGAGACCTAAGTGATGAGACCTCTGTGACTTGGGAAGATGGTACACAACTAAGGGGATTATACCCCTATCTTTTTGTTGGCTTCCAAGAGTAAGCCTATGCTAGTGGGGGAGGATTTAGTGCCTCTTGTATTTGTAGTCTGTACCTTGACTATTTTGATTTGAGAGATACTTGATACTCTTATTATATGTACTTTGAGATGATCTGAGGGTCGAATATTATATTTTCATTCGGTACCATAGATGCTATACTACTATGTTATTCAGTTTATCATATTTCCATGTTGATGCCATTTTGATATGATAGTAGATCTATGATGATATCTGATTATCTAGTAGTTGGACATATTTTCTAATTATGTTATGTGATAGATTTTATGCTATGGTGATTTACGTCATTCTTGTCTCTTTATGTTTTATGTGAACGTGAGTGATGTAAATGGATTAATTAGGTATTTAATGTAAGGAAACTTGCAACAAATAATATAAGTGTTTCCACATAACCTATAATATATCTAAAATAAATATGCAATTAAAATCCACATAGAAAAGAATAGACAACATACCCACAATAATATGACACAAGATATACCCTTGGAAACCCTCACTAAGAGAAAAAACCAGCCTCCAAAAGCATCCATCGCCATGTATTATTTAGCAAAAACACCATTACAATAAAACCATGAAAGCCTTCAAAGTCATAGCCACTACCAAGCAATCCATGTGAACAAGCATGAATCCACACATCCCATGCCATTCTTCCAACCTTCACAAATACTCCTTTGGATAACTTGTCAAGCCTTATCCCACTCGACTTTTTTCTTTTTTTCTTTTGTCTTTGTCACTTGTCTCTACAACTACCCTTGTGGCTACTTATATAGTAGCAAGTCCCACAAAACTACCTAGTGGTATTACATAAACCATGTGCTACTCAACCCATTGGCTCCACATTTAATATTGGAAATTTAATTTTTTTTCCCAATATTAAATAATTACATGAAATATTATCACAATGTTAAAATACAACCCATCAAATATATCCCATGGGAATCTTTACCTGGTGCACATTCATCTAGGTGCAATATTACATAATAAAATTTAAGCAATACTATATAATATGTGCAACACCCATAATTTCAACAATCTCTCACTTGTTGTATACATTGCATAAGGTCAATCTGTAGCCACATAAACAAACAAGGGAATAATCCCTCCTGGCACATCCACCATAATGGATTAAAGTATACTATGTACTCTATCTTGGTACCCACAACAAGATCAAAGTATCCAACATCTCAAACATGAATAAAGCCACCTTCTATTATGCCATTGCCACCAAACATACATGGAAGCCATCCAAAGAGAAAGCCACCCAACATGTCACATTAGAAGATCATAAAATCTTTTACCAACTAAAATGTCAAGTACAAAAAACTTGATCCAAAGGTAATCACATGTATCTTTAGTTGTCAAAATATTCATAGTTGAAATAGCACCCACAACAAGTGTCAAACCCATCCAACTATCCATACCTCCAAAGGTATACCAAGTGAATCTGACATCATCAACATATCAAATATGTAACCTGCAATCACAAGCCTCAAGAGTAATACCTACCACATATATACCAAGAAGCTCTCACTGTAAAAAGATAATGTCATATCTATAACCAATCCACTCACAACATCTCAAAAAAGTGAATCCATGTAGTCTCAAGGACATCCACAATACATAAATGAATAACATGCAAGATCAACTCTCATAAAAAATCTCCAACACTCTCCCAAGTTCTCCACAACCAATAGAGGAAAGAGATAAAAGAATAACCATGTCATCTCTCACATGACATATATGAGCACAAACTAGTGATCACAATCTCTAACTAATCTCAAATCTAATGTAAGCAAAACCAAACATCCAAGAAGATAACCTAGACTAGAGAGAAACTATGCAAATCATAACCTGTATCATGTCCTTCTCTACACACCTCTAGATGTAAATTATGCAAGTATGATCTCCTCCATAAAACCCCAACAAGAAGCCATAACAACACCTAAACCATACCATATAACTAATCATGGATGTAAGCCTCTCACAAGAAGATCAAACTCATAAACCATTCCTAATCAAAAGAATATGCCCAAAATAAAACCATCTCTCAAACTCAACCAGCATAACAACATATGAACAAGGAGATAACTGATGTTAAAACATCTCTCAAATGAACCCTCCATAAATAATTCATGTACCATAACTCAAGATCCATATCCATGAAACACAAGCATAAATATAATGCACTTGAGAGAAAATAATGGGCTATACCTCTCAAGTAGCAAACTATGGAGTAGACCAAGATTGGGGAATGAGAATGTTTATCAAGATATACAAGTCTACAACCAAGACTCATTTAAGAACAATATCCTCTCAAGTCCATATCAGATGAATGCCCCTTGGACTTCTTGTTGAAACCAAATAACTGTCCCAACAAATACTTCTCTAATCCAAGAGAAATTAGCATCACCATTGTCTCTAAGTATCCATGAGCACCTGTAACCAATCAATCTATGCCAACTCCAAATGCAACATAGCAATATCATGAAGTATTTAGCTTATGATCAATGTACTCAATACCAAGAAACTAAACCAAGATCATTGTCAAAGTTCTAACCATGGCCTCAGGAACATAAACATGACAACATGATCTAACCATCTCAACCAAAGAGATAACATGCTCCATATGAACATACTATAACATGTCAAAACTCTAAACGTGTATCAAGAGTATATCATGACATAATAATGAAACCATCCTCAAACCAAAGATAACATGTCAAATGAATGCATAAACTACACCTTTACCAAGAACCCCATGAGTCCTCAAGATGCAACCATCTCCACACACCATAAAGAAAATGATCTCCACATACCATGAAGATAACCAAGAACCCAATGAGTCCTCAAGATCTAACTATCTTCACACACCATGAAGATAACCAAATGTACCATGCAAATGTCAAAAATGATTTTACAGCAACAAGATCTAAGATAAATCTCCAACATCTACAAACACTCAATAAATATTTCAATACCAACAACTCTCACTCAATTGTGGTACCTAGGCATCATAAAATCCATCTCCTACATGAAGATCCTCCCTATCTACACTCACACAACCAAAGTATCAGTACCAGGTGAAACCAAGATCTTCAAACTAAGAAGATACAAACCAAGACTAGGAACTAATCCTGCACTATCATCTCATCACTCTGACAAGCTCCCACCAAATCGCCTATCTAATTTATCCATGACATCATGATTAAAAACCATCCTCTAACCATGAGAATCAACCAAAGCATCAAACCATCAAAGAACTCAAAGTGCACAACATGAGCTCCTCAAAAGAAATCAAATAACCATGATCCTCAACCAAAAAAACATACCACCTTAACAAAATTAGATATTCAAGCCAATGAACATCAAGGATGTACCTGTATATCCAATCATGTCATGTGAAAATCTATGACACCATGATGACATCCATGAACTGAGCATTTGATTCGCAATATGTCCAATGTTAGCATAAAATAGCCAACCACAATCCTCCACCATCACTATACCTAGTAACAACATCTCATCCCTTCTACATGAAGAAAAAATTAAAAAATTGTGTGACTTAGGGCATAAACAACCCAAATCCAAGCCACCAATCTGAATATGCATCAATAATGAAAGATCAATGGGCAAAGACAACCCATAACCAAGCTATGAATGCAACCTGTAAGTATAGACCACTTACAACACTACACAACTTGTAGACCCAACAAGTCATCATACATATCCAAATCAAACACTGATAACCATATCATCATGAGACTAATCTGAAATATGAACTAAGTATACAATGATATCAAATCTTAATTCTCCAAAATATATAATGTCATAAACTCATAATGCTACCATAGTCAATATATATCATAAACTATTCAGATCAATATATCAACAAATAAACCATGTCAAACCTGCACCAAATCTGAACCAATGTGTAGATCTTTCCAAGAAATTTATGTTGACTACTCGAAGTGCAAAATCTAACTGTGTATGCCCTAGTTATGCCCTAATATGTGCTCAAAATAAATAAAATCATACTTTTGAGCTCTTAAAAGTTGACAAAATTTCAAAATCATAGAACCAAACCTATAGCAAATTGCAGAGCTCTAAATTAGCTTTCCAACGCATATAAGAAGTCTAAAATCTGATATCCTAAGAGAAAGTTATGGTCATTTTACTAAGACTATTTTTTTATCATTTTTACTGCAATTTTTTTTTTTTTTTTTTGTGATAGAAATTCTGACGAGATTAAATGTGATGGCCATCATGCACTGAAACTAAAAAACTCTTTCATTTCCTCTAAACATGGCTAAACTAGAGCATATTATATATCAAAATTTATGGAAACATCAACCCGGATCCAATGGTGAGGTTTGCTTTTACCTAGGAGGTCATTACCACAAGCCACCCCTAAAACCCTCATTCAAAAAAAAATCCAGAAAACCTTTTTGTCCAACAATTTCACATGCCCAAAATCTATCATCATCTCATCATAACAGCAAATTCAAAACCCTCAGATCTGCAATAAACAACTCATATATCTTGCCCTTTCTTTTAACCTCTCCTACATTCCCGTGGACTCAATCTAAGGTTACAATAATAAAACCATAGCTCTGATACCTCTTGTACGGAAATTTGCAACAAATAATATAATTGTTTCCACATAACCTGTAATATATCTGAAATAAATATGCAATTAAAATCCACATGAAAGATAATAGACAACATACCCACAAAAATGTGACACAAGTTATACCCTAGGAAACCCTCATTGAGGGAATAACCCAACCTCCAAAAGCATCCATCACCGTGTATTATTTAGCAAAAACACCATTGCAATACAACCATGGAAGCCTTCAAAGCCATAGCCACTACAGAGCAATCCATGTGAACAAGTATGAATCCACACATCCCATGTCATGCTTTCAACCTTCACAAATGCTCCCTTGGCTAACCTGTCAAGCCTTATCCCATTTGAATCTTTTCTTTTTTTCTTTTGTCTTTCTCACTTGTCTCTACAACTACTTTTGTGGCTGCTTATATAGTAGTAAGTCCCACAAAATCACCAAGTGGTATTACACAAACCATGTGCTAAAACCATGTGATACTAGACCCATTAACCCCGCATTTAATATTGAAAATTTAATCATTTTCTCCAATATTAAATAATTAAATAAAATAATATCATTTTCTCCAATATTAAATAATTATATGAAATATTATCACAATGTTACAATACAACTCATCAAGTATATCCCATGAGATTCTTTACATGTTGCACATTCATCTATGTGCAACATTACATAATAAAATAAAATAATAAAATTTAAGCAATATTATGCAATGTGTGCAACACCCATAATCTCAACATTTAATACATTTATTGCTTTAGCTATGATATTATATGCAATTGCACTTGATAGTGTGTTTTAGTGTGCAAGATTTATATCCCTGGTAGTGGCACATGGAGTTAGTGATTCAGTTATTCATATTTTACCAATGTCATCCATGCATGGTCGACATATCCTTATTTTATTGTTTAATTAAAACCTTTTGGTGATTATTAAATCGAAACTCATTTGCATTATGTGATTAGACCAGTAAGTGTGTCTGTGCATTTAGAGGTTCATATTGTCGTGAAAGTTGTTAAGGGTTTTTCTATGATTTTGGGTTTTTGGGATTTAAATCTTATTAAATTTAATTTATGGAAAATTTTCCTTAGGTGAATTCCTATTACAAAGAATAACATGTTTTCATTTGGGTCGATTTGGAGTCTAACTAGTCTAACTGGCTATTTGCCCTAATCTACTATTCACTTGAAAAGTGAATAAGTATTGAAAAAGGGATTTGTATTTTCACTTTTCAATTTTACAATTTTGAAATTGGTGAGCTTTTCTAAAATCCTCTTTCTCAAAGATTAAATTTTTGTTCGTTTTCAGAGCTATGAACGTGGGATTTTCACGAGATCGGTCTCATTGATTCCAAGTCGAGGAGACCTTGCTTTGTCATCACTTTCGACAGTTTTGGCAAGTTATTTATTTTATCAACCTGATTTTAATTTTTTCCCATTTTGCTATCAGGTAGGGTTTTCTAGTTTTCTTGTTTCTACTTTGTTTCAGCTTTCATTTTTGGTAGTTGTTTGTCTAGAGGCTGAGAACTAGTGTTCCCCTCTATTTCTATTTGCTGGTTCTGCCCTGTTGGTCGAGTATGAACGTTTATCCTATTTTTGGGATGGGGTTTGGGGGTTTCACGTCGTTATGTTGGTCATTTTTGCATACAACTTCTAAACTGAAATATTACTAGATTTACTGGGTTTTTGAACCCAAAGGCCAAATGGGTTTTAATTTTGAAGTTTTCTAGCTTTTGGGATTTTTACCTCATTTTGTGTGTCGCCCTGTTTTCTTAAGTTTTCTTGGCATGAGTTTGGTCATGGACTTGGATTATTCATTTGGATTTTGGTCAAACCTTTATTGCACTTTTATGTTTCATTGGGATGTGTGTTGCATCCGTCCTCTTGAGTCTATTTCCAGTTGAGTGACTTTCTACTTGTGTTCTCATCTAGTCCTTGTGTTATTATCTTTGTGATAGTGGTGTGCCACACAGGAGTACGTGCATATACATTTTTTGGGTGACTTGTGAGGCTCGACCTTCTATGGTACTTTCAAAAGTTATGATCAATGGGGGTTGGGTTGGGAATTTCTATGCCTATGTGCACTCATCATTGGATGAGCATGGGTAAGGTAGGGTAGCATATGGAGGGAGCTTCTATTTGGAAGCTTGGTTTCATGACACTATAGGGTTGGTAGAGGAAGTATTATGTAAGTGATAACTAAATAAAACACTAGGAGGTAATAAAATTTAAGATGATAAAACAATGCTTCAATGTGTGAGCCTTCCGTTGGGAATTTGAGTTTGCACAAATCCAAGCTTGGGCTTGTCAATGCCAAGCGACTCTCCATTATGTCAGCTCCTACTTAGTAGCCCATTGAATATTTGACCAGGACTTGTAGCTTATCCATTGTCTATGTTCTTGGTTTTAGTCATCATACTATCTGGCATGTGTGTTAGCCATGGACATTTTCTTTGTGTGTGTTTGTGGTTGAATCGTTATCTCCATCAGCATAGTGGGAGTGGGCCTACAGGTTCCACGTGGTTGGGAGGCACAACTACCTATACCACTACTAGGGACCCATGTACAAAGATGGTCTATTATCCTAGCACGACTATTGTTGGATGATTTCACTTGGTACTATGGGTTTCAGGGTATGCTTCCTTGTGATTTATGCTTTCATTGGAATGCTTGTATGTCATGCTTAGATGATGTTAGTTATTGATGCATTTCCTTATTATGATGATTAGCATATGATAGATGATGTTATATGTAGTTGTAGGATTATCTTATGCTTTACTCCTAACATGTTAGATTTCCTTATGCTTATGTTATAGCACATTTTAGTAGTGACATCCTTATATGATAGTACCAATGGTCTAATCGATAGTTTGGGATGTTACGAGAAAGGGATGGTTAGGGCCCATGATGATCTTATGATGCTATTACGGTTGGGAGGAACCACGTACTTAGTTTGGTTGTTTCATTCATTGTGATGATGTTTTAGTAAACTACGATGTTTTCTTCTATATTTTCCCTTCAATGATTGTTAGATGGTTAGATTATGTTTTCATCTTTCAATATTGTGTTTGAGTGTTTACGCTTTGAATTGTGGATCTGATACTCCTCGATGTGGAGGTTCTGAACTTTGGTTTTCTCTTTAGGTCATCCTTAGAGTTTGTTTCTTGCATTCCTAGGCAACCATGTGATAGCATGAGGTAATACAATATAGTGTCACACGCCCAATAGATTTTTGTTGTGTGATATTAGAAAGTATCGCACCTCTTAGGAAGAAATGTCATGCGATACTGGTAAAGTTTCACACACCCCTTTGATGAGTGTTGCCCAAACCCTAAAAGTGTTGCACTCCTCCTTGAGAAAGGTCGTATGATACTAGAAAGTATCACACAGGGTTGTTTTAAAGTATCGCTTGGTATTTGTAAAAACTTGTCCAGACAGACAGTAGGCACTTTTTCGTAAGACCTAAACTTTTTGGGAAGTGTTTTGGCTACCCTCTTAGGTGCTCTCCAATCCTTTGGTGTTGCATTTTGAATTCATAGTGTTTCATTTTGAATTCAATTATGTGTCTTCTATTGTCAGTCATTTTGGTCAGTAGTGGTGTTCGGAGATTTGTTGGTGTCGAGTTGTTTATTTAGTCTTCCTTTGAGATCTATGTGATTCATGTATGATGTTGTCATGTGCACTCATACTTGTTCAAAAAAAAATTATCTCGGCTTCTATTTATCCTTGTTTCCAAGGATCTCTGAGCAAGGCATTACAGTTTGGGCCAACTTATTGTACTCCTCTCAGTTGGCCTCTTCCAAAATTTGTATATGTTTACCTTGGTTGGCTCTTTTATGAACCCTTTTTAATAATGATATTCCTTTCTAGGTTGGCCTCCTTGGGATTAGTCACTTGTGAAATATTTTCTATTCTTGCTAGTCAGATGTCTTATTAAATTTAAATACCCAAGTTCAAAAGACTAGTTTGTATCAGTTTGAGGACATGACTAATAGCTACACACATTGAGAATTAAATAATAATTAGGTGAAGCATCTGATAGGTTGTGTCTTACCTATCCTATAAGTCCACATTACTTACACAATGTTATAATAATACAATTTTTTCACTACACTATTAAGGTAAAAAGGATATTTCCCCCTTTAAAATTGAAAGCCAAATCAAATTTTAGTGCAAAGCCCATATAAATTCTAGTTTTTATGCAGCTTATACACATATATTGATGCCTTTATCACAAATGTATAAACAATTCAATAGTTTCCCTAAAATTTGGAGGCTCAAGTCTAGGCAATAGTTTTTTGACCTATCACTAGAAATCCTTGTATCCTATCAAAACAATAAAGATGAGAGATATCTACTATTGGGAGTATATATAATGCTCAAGTCATCACCATGATGACTATTTTTCATTTGTAGCATCTCTTTTAACATTTTTAACTCACAGAATATGTTAGTCAGTAATCAATGACAAAATGACCAAGAAAGCACCTCTAACCATTGGTTTGTGATAGAAAAGGATGTGAAGCCTCACCCCAACCCGTCATAGCATAGATATTTTTACTTGCATTTTGATATTCGAGACTCTAATATCTTGATAGTTATTCAAGACTTAGATGGACAGCAGATTGTTTTATCTATTGATTTTGATATTCTAGTAATGTTTGCAATTATGATATGTACTAAGAACCTGATTTTGTGTATGGGATGATCAAACACATATGGATGCAACTTTATGACATCATAGAATTAGATTATAATGTGATGAAAAATGTTAATTGGATTATGATGGTTTATGATATGCAAATAAATGTTAAATTGATTATGATGAGTTATGATATGCAGATAAATGTTAAATTGATTATGATGATTTCTAATATGCAGATGGATATTAAATTTATTATGATCGTTTATGATATGTAGATTTGAGATTCTAACATCTTGGATGATTTATTTGAAATGTTTCATAAAGAAAATTTAATTTGAATTATCATAAAATTTGAAATTTTATATTTATGATATACATTTTATATGACCTCCTTGGACTACTGATGTTCGAGTTTAATGTGCAAAAAGTGGAACCATGGAAATTGTTGGGGGAAACAAGTTTCAAACTTATGTGAACACAATCTAACCAAGGCGAATCTTTGGAAGATTCAAAAGCCTCGTTGAGAAAGTATTTTGCTTCATAAATGTAAGTGTGCTTGTATATGGAAATGTTAATCATAGAGATGCATTAGGGACATGTCATAGTGATGTGGAATGTGTTTTTATGTGTCACTTCACACTTGTGAATTTTGTGTGCAATGACATGTCATTTAGGGTTTTGATCATGGTGACAATTCACCCTAAAATTAAGTACCTTTTTAATAAGTAAACCCACTTGACAAGGGGTAGGATGGGTCACAATCAAAGGAAATTCAAATTTGGACTTGGCTAGGGTTTGAAGAAAATAAGTTACCCATATGATAGTACATCATGTTAGGGACCCAATTTTGACCATGTGAGTGCCTAGACAGCCTAGGGGGGCCCTTTACCCATGCATTCTTCCACTAATTCGAAATTAGAGTTGTCACATGTGTTTTCTCCCATGTTTCCACTAAGCCAAATATAGAAAACATAGAGAGAGACAAGTTTGTAAGAGGAAGTGGCTTGATGTCTTTGCTAAAAATAGTTAGTGAGAAGGCTTTATTAGAGAGTCTTGGACAAACTAGTGGGGTGTTCACCCACTCTCTAATTTTAGACATAGTTGGGGTTTGGAGAAGGACTAAGGGTTCTCTACAAAAAATATCAGTGTCTTAGCTTGGACCAAGGTTGGTGTTTCAAACAATATGCATTTTCTTTCTTTTAGTATTGCATAGTAAATTTGCAAGCATGGAGCATTTGTTATGGGATCTTACATTGTATTGTGAATCTTTGGATGGTAGATTTTGGTATTGTGTTGTGTCATTGTGAATCTTTGTATTGTTTTGTGGTGGTATGAATGTGCATTGTGTTTCATGAAATTTCTTGGTTTTTCTTTTTCGAATCTCCTTGTTTTGGGATTGAATGTCAAGTATTATTATGGGTGTGAGGGCTTCACTTGCCCTTTGGGAAGGGAAGAGAAATCTAGGGTGAAGAGCTTAGTTGGGCTTGAAATATAGTTGAGAACTTCGGAGTATGGGCTCCATTGTATGTCATATTCATTCATATATTGCTTTGGGTATGATAAGGGGAAAATGGTTTAGAAAGGAAGTTAATGGAGTATGGGCTTCAAGGAAGCTATAGCTATTGGAAGCATGTTTGGAGGATGTTTGTGGAAGCCCCAAAAGGGCATGAAATTTTTTGATTTGTGAGAAGCACTAAAAGGGCATGAAAATTTGTCTATTGCAAGTACGGTATGATATGGCAAGTCTCCTTCTTGAAAGCACACCTTCACCCTATTTCAAAGTTCCATTGGTGAACCTTTGTGAAATACCCTCGGGATGGGATTGTTCAAGTTTGTAATGTGATGTTCATGCAGTTGTAAGATTGGAATGAAACCCAGTTTGGATCTTGTTTCCCCTGTACGGTGGGTGGCTTCAAAGAAGCCTAGGATGGGAGGTCAGCCTCCATGGTTCCTAGTTTGTGTGTATATGTAGGTTTTGTGAAGATGGATTCCTTGAAGATATTAGGGTTTCACCCTTGAAAAAGTTGAAAAAAAATCAAGTGTGTAAAGAGAGACAATTGTTTCATGTCATCTCAAGTGTATTGTGATATCAAGCTCCCATTTTGATTTCATTGTGGTGCAAAAGAGAATTCTTATCATCGGTTATTGTTTGAAATTCTGAAAGGGAAAATTGAGAAATGGTATATATTTTACTTGTAAGAAAATATTCATTATGATATTTGATGTATTATGGTAAAGTTATGTAATAAGATCCTTCTTCTTATGTTATTTGTAAATCATTTGGTAGAAATATTTCGTAAATGTTGTGTGGAAGAATATTATAGATATAGTTGATCAATTCAAAATATAGATGTTTGCATTGTAAATTCATATGTTATGCAATGGAAGAAAGTTGCCATACTTTGATAGTTCATTTTGTGTGTATGAAAATTAGATCATTTGGTTTTCAAGTTCTAAGATAACACCATCACATCTTCATCATAATCACTAAAATTCAATGGTAGGATAAACAAAAACAAAAAATTAGCTTGAGAAAAGAAAACACCTAGTCCAAATCTATGAGAAGACTTGTTGTAGGTACACATTCTCTCTAGAAAATGTATGGAGAAAGGAAATAAGTCCTCCCCCAAAATATAGAGCAATAAAATAATAAATAGAATATACTCAAGGATCTAGTACATTAAATATTATAAGCATAACATTTATCCTAAGGGAAAGGAACTTTAGCAACATCAAATACTCATTTTATAGGCATTGTAAATGAAGACTCAAGTGAGTCACGTGACTTTCATGTCACCATCATGCCAATCAAAAAGACTAATATATAAAACTAAAACATAATGGGATATGTCAAATCCTAGAAAACATTCCCCTACATAAGTAAAATTTAAATACAAAAGAAAACAATATAAAACGAAAGAATAAACAAAACCTAAATTTTATTAAAAAGGAGCGCCATATGCTAGGATGGAGCCAAGTCCTAAGAGTGAAGGTCTTATCACAAATACCTAGGCGCTGATTTAAAAATTATATCACATACCATATGCCATAAGAGCTTGCACGTTATGGAAGAGAATTGGGTGCCTTTTTAAGTGTCCCATCACCCTGACATATGTCAGGGCATCCTACATAGGCGCCTCCTCTCCTAAGTCAATCTTTAGTGCATGTTGGGTAAAGAAAAGGTGCAGACCCAATTAAAAACCCTCCCCACCTTGGTGCCTCCACCTTGTAACATACAGAGGACCGCCCCACTTGGTAAGGTCGCCATGGCTAGATGGTGTCGCCTTGGGAAAAGGGTAGAGTGTAGGATGGGATAGAGGGGGGTAAGTAGTATAGTAGTAGGTAGGAAAAATTGGTTCTTAGTTGTTTATGGATTTTTCATGTTATGTGTAAAGAGTGGTTTTGTTTATTAAATGGGATTTTTATTAATGATTAGGGTTCAGTATTAATGACTTTAAAAAAAGTAATGTCTTTGATGATTTATGGGAAATTTAGATGGAATTTAGGATAGATAGTAAGAATATTAGTAAGGGGAGAATATGGGTTATTTTAATACTTAAATAGGTATACAATAATGTTTTTAAGTTGGGGTGGGCATGTATGTTAGAAAAAATGTCAATACAAAGGGTTGGTTAGATATTTAACTTAGGTCATTAGAGTTATGATTAGATGTTAATTAGATTAATAATATATGTTGTTAAATGGAATTATTAGGATGATTGCGAATGTGTTTTATTAATTGGTATTATTAGGATATCCATGGAAAATTCTTATTAAAGGAATTGTGGAATTGTTTTGCGGGTGTAATAGTCTACATTTTTGGCATGAATAATTAAGTCAGTATTTGGGTGTATTTAAGCATAACCTAGATTATTAGATTGTAGTGAATAGACATGGAATGGTAGGGTGCAATTAGTAATTCAAAAGAATAATCATAATAATAATAAGTAAATAAATGATTAATTAAAATCAAATCAAATAAATTAATGAAAATTTTAAAATAAAATAAAATGATGAAATAATAATAGTTAAATGAGATAGGAATATTAATTTTGGATAAACGGGTTATTAGAAGGTATCATTATATAGAATGTGGAGGGGGAATAATTAAGGGTCGTTTTAAAATAATTTTTTGTAAAACATCTTCACCTAAACAACTACCAAAGCATTATAACCACACCAGTGTAGAAATTGGGTTTCACAATCACATAAGTAATGACTCTCTTCGAGGATAGGATGCGAATTAGAAATGATAACACCACCTAGCAATTTTGTCATAACCTAGATTGTCAATCCTTGGCACACCCCTCCCATGGAAACCTGAAGTGCATGATCCTAACGAAGACAAATCCTTTATCACCAATTAACGTTAGTATCTCCTAACTCAATGATCGAGTTAGTATCTTCTAACACCCTCGAGGAAACTAATGTTGATGTCGAGACACCCCATAGTTTGATAGAGCATTCATATCAAGTATAGATCTATGCATATTATCTTTGGTTCATCCTTCAAAAACAAAAAAAATTGTTTAGTTGTGTTTTGCCTTGTTAAATTTAGGGCATGACATTCTAGTATCAGAGCCATTGGTTACAACACTAGAGCCTAACCCATTATGCTTAACTCATTAAAATTGAAACTTGTGTGTAGGATGCCTGTCATTACCCGTCATGGTCATCAGAGGGCTAGAGGCCCTAGAGGTGCACGAGTGGCATTTGGAGGGGCCAAACGTGGAATTGGCAAGCCTCCACCCGAGCAGCCTTAAGATCTTAATCAACTCTTTACAACCATTCAAAATCTTATCAAAGTAGTGGAGGAGAGGATGCCATCTATAATTCCACAACCCAACTAGCAAGGAATAGGGGAACATAGAGCCGATAATAGGGAAAGAAGCAAGAGTCCCCCACCTAGAGATGCAGAGGGACAAGGTGACCAGGAAGAGGCCTCAGTTCATCAGATTGATCCACCACTAGTTGTGAGAGAACCCAGGGACATAGGGAATGAGATTATGGATTTGATCTGACTTAAACCACCTCTCTTCACCAGAACCACAAATGATACACAAGTAGAGGCATGGTTACAGAGCTTAGAGAGGTGCTTCGGGTTGTGGCCGTATGCAAGCAATCTGAAGGCCCAACTTGTTATCCACTTATTATGAGACAATGCTTCCAATTGGTGGAAATAGGAGGAGACCATAGACGGAGTAAGAGTAGAAACACTTACCTAGGAGGCATTTTTGGCCAGATTCAAAGACAGGTATCTTTCAGAGCATTTTAGACAAAGTACGATTGAGGAGTTTCATGACCTCTGGCAGAGGGGTCTTACCTTAGCTCAATATGAGAGCAGATTTCTAGAACTTCTTCCTTATGTCGAGTACATGAAGGATGAAAAACTGCAGATCTATCAATTCACCAACGGTCTTAACTTGTCCCTTTAGAACTCAGTACGCTTGGCCTTTCCTAACACCTTTAGAGAGGCAGTTGAGGTAGCTTTGGTTGTTGAAGATGTTTGTAATAAACAAGAGTTTCGGGGTTGGTCTCATAACCAAGATCCTTCTCAACAGTCAGGACATCAGAGACCCCCTTGGAAGAGAAACCACAACCGCACAGCAGGGTCCTCTAAGGTCCCATAGACACAACAGGGGTTCCAACAAGACACTAGCCCTACATCAGAAGAGTGGACACCGAATCTTTATGAAAAACCAGCTTGGACTCAACAATCATCCAAAGGCAGCTACAGTGGACCCATTAGGACGAAGGGTCAGCAGCAGGCAAGATCACAAGAAGATCAGAGTGTTACACTTGTGGTAATATGGGTCACCTAGTGAGAGAGTGTCCACAAGTTCCGACAGAAGGTAGCCGATATGGGGCCACTTCAAAACCCACAATAGGAGACTTGGGCAAGGCCCATAAGGTCTTTGTAGTAAGTGATGATCATCAAATAGAGCACCGAGCTATAGGTATTCAGGTTGCAATTGGGGACAGAGAGATAGCTGTAATGATCCCATCTTTTAGCAGTTGACCAAGTGTGTGTGCGTTAGCCTTGTTCTACATGGTCCCGAGGGCTAACGAAGGGTTTAATGGGATCTTGGCGTGTTTTGGCCTAGTCATTTCCAGTTTGGGCCAAAACGAAGTTGATTTACTCAGTTTCAGGCATACTTACTATTTTTAGTAAGTCGGCAGGACACAGTGCAGGTCAATTTTGGTGATTGGATTCGATACTCCTCGGTGAGAGCTTTCCGATGAGCTATCACTCGCATTATTCGGAGTCCGATTGCTAATACATTTTAATGCCTGAAGTTTTATTAAAGTAATGTCTAATTTAATTGTAAAATATTAAATTGTTACTTTAATATTTATTTTATGGTGATGTGTACCCAAAGGACATAAGGGGTATTTTAATATATGTTTTATATTATACATCTTTTATCCCACATTACCCATATGAGTTGAGCGGACCTGTGGGAATAGAATAAAAGGAAGCATTTGTGGCTTCATTAGGCAGGTGGAATAGGAGAAGAAATTGGTGTGTGAGTTGCAGCTTTGTTCTTGGCATTTGAGGACGTCTATCCTCTCTTGTAACATTCTAGACATCATTCCCTGGGGGTTTGGCCTTTGGAATTCTTTCTTATTGGCTTCATTATCAGGCAGTTTAGTTGCATTTCCGGCTACAGGCAGATTTGATATTTTGCTTATATCTTCTTCACTACTTGTCCGACACTTATGCCGCTTGGAGGGAATGGTATTATGAAGGTAGTGGACTGATTGGAGGACAAAGTATTGTAGCAGCAAGTTCGTAAGCATGGGCTGGAGTATTATGACAATATTGCTGAAGTAATTAGTGAGTTGATAAATCTGCCATGTATTTGGTTTTATGAATTCTGAAAATAACATTTTATTAGCAACAGTTCATTTCCACTTTGCATATTATTGTAGTTTCTTTCTTGTCTATGTTGTATGATACCAATTCCATGCACGAAACACAACAAACAAATAAACGTTTGATTTTCAGAGTTATAAGGGGTTTTAAGAAGTTGAATGCAAACTGTTTGACATAATTCCTTTCAGCAATTTGGTTTAGTTTTTGGGACATCCAAGGGTGTCCATTACAGTGGTATCAGAGCTATAAGTCCTGCCATCCTGTGGAGGTCTTATAGGGAATTTGGAACAGCCGGATAGAGGGAAAAGGTAAGTAAAAAAAACACAGGCTAAGCATTTATGTTTGAGCATGCGACAGGGGTCTTATAATTTCCGCGATACCAGAGCAAGACAAAATAGGATTTCAGACTTGCAAAGCAAACAGTCTAGTACATCCGTGCAGGGGGACATTGAATTCAACCATACAGACACAGAGGAGATATTCTGTGATCAGGACAATAATATGGGTGATCGAGATGACAGGAATACAGGATTAGGCGGAGGCAGAAATGCTAGTCCAGATCAAGGGGAGGTACTATTCTGACAGTTACTGGATACATTAGAGCAGGGGCAGCGTATGCAACAAGAGCAGAATAGGCAAATGGATATGATGTTGCAGCTTATGGCTAGACAGATGGGCATCAACATTGATGATTTGTATGCTGCTCCAGAGCAAAAGGTAGTTGATTCCTTAGGTGGGATCGAGACATGTATAGAGCCAACCAATTATGATGTTGGTGATGTGGGCATTTCGACAGAGTCAGTAGAGACATGCGTGCAAAGTCAGGAGACCACATATGAAGCCTTGTCAGGGGATGATGATGTAGCAATAGTGGAATTAGGAGAATGCAAGGGAACTGTCATATCAACAACCACTTCTATGTTAGTTGAACCATCCAATGAGGAGTTTGGTAATAAGCATGCGGTTGTAGATGTGTGCTCTGATGATAGTACACTTGTTATTGCTAATGAGGTGAGCAATAGAGTGACAGAGTCATATTATACTATCGATCAACAAAGTGTTAATGTTCACTCTTGGGATAGTACTATGTTCAACATGGATGCAACATTGTCTTATGACAATCTGATGTTTGAGGTTGATGTTAATCATTTACCTGAGTGGAGATGGGCTCAGTTTTCACTATCTACAAAGATTCAGTTTTGTGTTGCAGCAGTTGGGAGGAAGAGGTTTCAGAGATCTTCTATGGAGCCGCCTTCTGGTGACATCCAGACTTATACTTCATCAGCACAAGTTTTGGGAGCTAACTTGCAGGACATGTGGTTGGTCCTAATGATGTTCATTTGCAGTTTGTTTAATGTCTATATGGATATCACACATTACTTCAATTGGGATCCAGGTGGAGGTTGGAGTTCATTATGTTGCTTAATTGCTTGAGGACAAGCAATTTCAAGGAGGGTGGATTTGTAATGATCCCATCTTTTAGCAGTTGACCAAGTGTGTGTGCGTTAGCCTTGTTCTACATGGTCCCGAGGGCTAACGAAGGGTTTAATGGGATCTTGGAGTGTTTTGGCCTAGTCATTTCTAGTTTGGGCCAAAACGAAGTTGATTTACTCAGTTTCAGGCATACTTACTATTTTTAGTAAGTCGGCAGGACACAGTGCAGGTCAATTTTGGTGATTGGATTCGATACTCCTCGGTGAGAGCTTTCCGATGAGCTATCACTCGCATTATTCGGAGTCCGATTGCTAATACATTTTAATGCCTGAAGTTTTATTAAAGTAATGTCTAATTTAATTGTAAAATATTAAATTGTTACTTTAATATTTATTTTATGGTGATGTGTACCCAAAGGACATAAGGGGTATTTTAATATATGTTTTATATTATACATCTTTTATCCCACATTGCCCATATGAGTTGAGCGGACCTGTGGGAATAGAATAAAAGGAAGCATTTGTGGCTTCATTAGGCAGGTGGAATAGGAGAAGAAATTGGTGTGTGAGTTGCAGCTTTGTTCTTGGCATTTGAGGATGTCTATCCTCTCTTGTAACATTCTAGACGTCATTCCCTGGGGGTTTGGCCTTTGGAATTCTTTCTTATTGGCTTCATTATCAGGCAGTTTAGTTGCATTTCCGGCTACAGGCAGATTTGATATTTTGCTTATATCTTCTTCACTACTTGTCCGACGCTTATGCCGCTTGGAGGGAATGGTATTATGAAGGTAGTGGACTGATTGGAGGACAAAGTATTGTAGCAGCAAGTTCGTAAGCATGGGCTGGAGTATTATGACAATATTGCTGAAGTAATTAGTGAGTTGATAAATCTGCCATGTATTTGGTTTTATGAATTCTGAAAATAACATTTTATTAGCAACAGTTCATTTCCACTTTGCATATTATTGTAGTTTCTTTCTTGTCTATGTTGTATGATACCAATTCCATGCACGAAACACAACAAACAAATAAACGTTTGATTTCCAGAGTTATAAGGGGTTTTAAGAAGTTGAATGCAAACTGTTTGACATAATTCCTTTCAGCAATTTGGTTTAGTTTTTGGGACATCCAAGGGTGTCCATTACAATAGCTAACATGAGAAGTCAATCACTTTTTGTTTCGAAAGATCCTCAAACTTCTAGGCAAGGAGATGATCTAGAATAGAATCTAGTGGGAATGTTATGATGAGGTCACAACTTTATGGCAGGATGCAACATAGATGAAATACCAGTACCCATACCCCTTTTGATGAACTCTAGCAGGAGGTTCATGCCTAAGGGAGAGGATGTGAGGCCTCACCCCAACCCGTCATAGCATAGATATGTTTACTTGCATTTTGATATTCAAGACTCTGATATCTTGACAGTTATTCGAGACTTGGATGGATAGCGGATTGTTTTATCTATTGATTTTGATATTTCAGTAGTGTTTGCAATTATGATATGTACTAAGAACCTGATTCTATGTATGGGATGATCAAACACATATGGATGCAACTTTATGACATGATAGAATTATATTATAATGTGATGTAAAATATTAATTGGATTATGATGGTTTATGATATGCAGATAAATGTTAAATTGACTATGATGATTTATGATATGCAGATAAATGTTAAATTGATTATGATGATTTCCAATATGTAGATGGATGTTAAATTTATTATGATGGTTTATGATATGCAAATTTGAGATTCTAACAACTTGGATGATTTAATTGAAATGAACAGGAAAGGGAATTTAATTTGAATTATGTTAATATAGATTTCGTAAAATTTGAAATTTTGCATTTATGATATATATTTTATATGACCTCCTTGGACTATTGATGCTCGAGTTTAATGTGCAGGAAGTGAAACCATGGAAATCCTTAGGGGAAACAATTTCCAAACTTATGTGAACACAGTTTAACCAAGGCAAATCTTTGGAAGATTCAAAAGCCTTGTTGTGAAAGTATTTTGCTTTGTAAATGTAAGTGTGCTTGTATGTGGAAATGTTAATCATAAAGGTGCATTAGGAACATGTCATGGATGTGGAATGTGTTTTTATGTGTCACTTGACACTTGTGGATTTTGTGTGCAATGACATGTCATTTAGGGTTTTGATCATGGTGGCAATTTTCCCTAAAATTAAGTACCATGTTAATAAGTAAACCCACTTGACAAAGGGTAGGATGGGTCACAATCAAAAAATTCGAATTTGGACTTGGCTAGGGTTTTGAGGGGTCAATAGGTGGTCCCAAAGTGTCTTTTAGGTGAAAATAAGTTACCCATATGATAGTACATCATGTTAGGGACCTAATTTTGACCATGTGAGTGCCTATACAGCCTAGGGGGCCCCTTTACCCATGCATTCTTCCACCAATTCGAAATTAGAGTTGTCACATGTGTTTTCTCTCATGTTTTGACTAAACCAAATATAGCAAACTTAGAGGGAGACAAGTTTGTAAGAGGAAGTGGCTTGATGTCTTTGCTAAAAATAGTTAGTTAGAAGGCCTTATTAGAGAGTTTTGGACAAACTAGCAGGTTGTTCACCCACTCTCTAAGCTTAGAGACAGTTAGGGTTTGGAGACGGACTAAAGGAGCTCTACAACAAATATCATTGCCTTAGCTTGGACCAAGGTTGGTGTTTCAAACCACGTGCATTTTCTTTCTTTTAGTATTGCATAGTAAATTTGCAAGCATGGAGCATTTGTTATGGGATCTTGCATTGTATTGTGAATCTTTGGATGGTAGATTTTGGTATTGTGTTGTGCCATTGTGAATCTTTGTATTCTGTTGTGGTGGTATGAATGTGCATTGTGTTTCATAAAATTTATTGGTTTTTCTTTCTCGAATATCCTTGTTTTGGGATTGAATGTCAAGTGTTGTTATGGGTGTGAGGGCTTCACTCACCTTTTGGGAAGGGAAGAGAAGTCCAAGGTGAAGGGCTTAGTTGGGCTTCAAATATAGTTGAGAACCTTGGAGTATGGGCTCCATTGTATGCCATATTCATTCATATCTTGCTTTGGGGGTGACAAGGGAAAAATTGTGTAGAAAGGAAGTTAATGGAGTATGGGCTTCAAGGAAGCTATAGCTATTGGAAGTATGTTTGGAGGATGTTTGTGGAAGCCCCGAAAGGGCATGGAATTTGTTGATTTGTGAGAAGCCCCGAAAGGGTATGAAAAAATGTTTATTGCAGGTATGGTATGATATGGCAAGTCTCCTTCTTGAAAGCACACCTTCACCCTATGTTCAAGGTTCCATTGGTAAACCTTTGTGAAATACCCTTGGGATGGGATTGTTCAAGTTTGTAATGTGATGTTCATGCAATTGTAAGATTGGAATGAAACCCAGTTTGGATCTTGTTTTCCTTGCTCGGTGGGTGGCTTCAAAGAAGCCTAGGATGGTAGGTGAGCCTCCATGGTTCCTAGTTTGTGTGTGTGCAGGTTTTGTGAAGATGGATTGCTTGAAGATATTAGGGTTTCACCCTTGACAAAGTTGAAAAATCAAGTGTGTAAAGAGAAACAAGTGTTTCATGTCATCTCAAATGTATTGTGATATCAAGCTCCCATTGTGGTTTCATCATGGTGTAAAAGAGAATTCTTATCATTCGTTATTGTTTGAAATTGTGAAAGGAAAAATTGAGAAATGGTAAATATTTTACTTGTAAGAAAATATTCATTATGAGATTTGATGTATTATGATGAAGTTATGTAATAAGATCGTTCTTCTTATGTTATTTGTAAATCATTCGATAGAAATATTCTGTAAATGTTGTGTGGAAGAATATTATAGATATAGTTGATCAATTCAAAATATAGATGTTTGCATTGTAAATTCATATGTTACGTAATGGAAGAAAGTTGCCATACTTTGATAGTTCATTTTGTGTGTATGAAAATTAGATCATTTGGTTTTCAAGTTCTAAGATAACACCATCACATCTTCAACATAATCACTAAAATTCAATGGTAGGATAAACAAAAAAAAAAATTAGCTTGAGAAAAGAAAACACCTAGTCCAAATCTATGAGAAGACTTGTTGTAGGTACACATTTCCTCTAGAAAATGTATGGAGAAAGGAAATAAATCCTCCCCCAAAATATAGAGCAATAAAATAATAAACATAATATACTCTAGAATCTAGTACATTAAATATTATAAGCATAACATTTATCCTAAGGGGAAGGAACTTTAACAACATCAAATACTCATTTTATAGGCATTGCAAATGAAGACTCAAGTGAGTCACGTGACTTTCATGTCACCATCATGCCAATCAAAAAGACTAATATATAAAATTAAAACATAATGGGATATGTCAAATCCTAAAACATTCCCCAACATAGGTAAAATTTAAATACAAAAGAAAACAATATAAAATGAAAGAATAAACAAAACCTAAATTTTATTAAAAAGGAGTGACATATGCTAGGACGGAGCTAAGTCCTAAGAGTGAAGGTCTTATCACAAATACCTAGGCGCTGATTTAAAAATTCCATCACATACCATATGCTACAAGAGCTTGCACATTGTGGAAGAGAATTAGGTGCCTTTTAATGTGTCCCATCACCCTGACATATGGCAGGGCATCCTACCTAGGCGCCTCCTCTCCTAAGTCAATCTTTAGCACATGTTAGGTAAAGAAAAGGTGCATACCCAAGTAAGCCCTCCCCACCTTGGCACCTCCACCTTGTAACACATAAAGGATCGTCCCACTTGGTAATAGATATTTAACTTAGGTCATTAGAGTTTTGATTAAGTAAAAATAGGTTTTGAAAGGACCCGAAACCTTGTACAAAGGGATAAGAAAGATATAGCAATGAAAACCAAATACAACTGTGGAAAACCACCCGACAAACTGAGAGGGACACGCAAAAATCCCAACAAGAGGGCAAACAACCCAAGACACAAATAAACCATCAAGATTTACATTTTGATCCTTTCTTTTGAGATCTTAAAGCCATATCAAACGAGAGAACGAAGGATTTCACTTTTTTCCTTTTAAGTGTAGTCCAACCATCCTCCACCTTCCCTGCCATGCTCTGCCAATCCCCGCAAACCCCCGAAACCTCCCCAGCCAAAGAGTGAGGAGCAAAGTTCTAGACAAAAGGGACAACAGCAAAAATCTGACTCAAAGTAGGCAAAGAGTCAGGAACCACCGAGTCAGTAGAAGACAGGACATCAGCACCACATTGAGGCCGAACCGTAGAAGGGAACCCAAGTACAACATCTGAGGTATCAACGGAAACCTCATCCAGAGTGATATCATTAGAGTTATGATTAGGTGTTAATTAGATTAATAATTTATATTGTTAAATGGAACTATTAGGATGATTGGGAATGTATTTTATAAATTGGTATTATTAGGATATCTATAGAAAATTCTTATTAAAGGAATTGTGGAATTGTTTTGGGGGTGTAATAGTCTACATTTTTTTGCAAGAATAATTAAGTCGATATTTGGGTGTATTTAAGCATAACCTAGATTATTAGATTGTAGTGAATAGACATGGAATGGTAGGGTGCAATTAGTAATTCAAAAGAATAATCCTAATAATAGTAATAAGTAAATAAATGATTAATTAAAATAAAATCAAATAAATTAATGAAAATTATAAAATAAAGTTAAATGATAAAATAATAATAGTTAAATGAGATAAGAATATTAATTTTGGATAAACGGGTTGTTAGAAGGTATTGTTATATAGAATATGGAGGATGAATAATTAAGGGTCGTTTTAAAATGCTTTGTTGTAAAACATTGTTAGGAACCTGTGTGTTCCTTCTGTTTATTTTGTTGGAGTAGTGTTGTTGGACGCATATGCTTTGTAAGTCGTCCCGCGAGTATATTTTATTATCCCACATGCATAGGTAGTATTACTTTTCTAGATCGTACCCAGTATATAAGAATAGGTTGAGGCCCTTGATGGGCACGAACGAATTTATTGTATTGAGCTTGCTCAAAGGAGGTTACCCCCTCGAAGTGGCCTGCGATCAGTAGATTCATTCTGAGTTCTGCTATCACTTTGTGTTCTGTTATTTCGAGCATTCTCACGATATTGCTATAAGGAGGTTCATCACATCTGGTATCAGAGCACTCTCTTGGGCTCGCTGGGTGGAAATTACATAAAATTTTTTTTTTTCTGTCGTGGCCTTCAGGTTCCTCTCACTTCTAATATCTCTTGTTATTGCAATAACTCTTTTCAGTTGTTCTGTCTGTGAGTGAATTTTTCTAAGTCGATTGTTCAAAAAAAAAAAAAAAAAAAAAAAAAAAAAAAAGAGAGTAAAAATTTTTCTGTTTTTTAGTCGTAGCTTCCTTGTTTGCTTTTTGTTTCTGCTCATACTTCCGCAGAACGTCTGCAATATCATTTCGCATACTTCCTTCTTTGGCAACCCAACCCCAAATTTTACATATCAAAGCCCTAAATCCCTCATTTATCTAATTTTAGGGTTTGCCCTATCTTTTTCACCTCTCATCCAATCGCCACCAAACTGAGCCACAAGATTCAATTCCTCATTTTGCTCCCTTATCCCTCTTGGACTGTTCGCCTCATTTCGCCTCCCTACCCTTGAAACCCTCATTTTTCTTTTTCCCTTGTCCCCAGATAGTCCCCCACCACCCGTCGAACACCCATTTCCTATATGAGTTTTACCCAAATCCAAGTTTGCCGTAACTAAAAAAGTTTTTGTTTCTCATCTTCTACCCATTCCCAAAAAAAAAAAAAAAAAAAAAAAAACCTTGTTTTATGGTTGTTACCCGTACAGGAGCAAAAATCATGGAAGAGGAAATTGCATCCCTCAAAACCAAACTTCAAGATCTGGATGACAAAATTCTGGGTCTTAACTTTCAGCAGTCAGCCATGAGCCGAAACCATTCAGGAGATACTGGGTCCTCTTCTGGCAATTTCCGTGGACCAAAGCTTGATTTTCCGCGCTTCGATGGTTCTGATCCGACTGGATGGATCTATAGGGCAGAGCAGTATTTCAGCTTGCATAATACTTTGGATAACCACAAAGTCCCCCTTGCATCTTTTCATTTGGAACATGAAGCTCTTCAATGGTTCCGTTGGTACATCAAGGCTAATGATGGCCCAACGTGGAGAGAATTGTGCACCCTCATTTTGGAGCGCTTTGGCCCTAGTTCCTTTGATGATTTCACAGGAGCACTCACTAAACTGCGTCAAACAGGCACTGTAAGAGAATACCAGACAGAGTTTGAAAAATTAGCTAATCACACAGAGGGCTTGTCTGATGAATTCTTCCGTAGTTGTTTTGTCAGTGGTCTGAAGGATGCACTTCGCTCAGAAGTCAAAATGTTTCGACCTACTACAATGATGGAATCCCTTGGGTTGGCTAAGTTAGCGGAAGACAAGATTAGTGCTCTACAACGCTCCAGATCTAATTTTGTTCCATTCAGAAATACAGGTTCTCACAACCCTCCAGTCATACCAGCTCCCAGAACTACTCCGATCAAGCACTTGTCTGAAACAGAGATGCGAGTCAGGCGAGACAAAGGGCTTTGTTATAATTGTGATGAGAAATGGTCTCGGGGCCATAGATGTGTTCAGCAAAAGCTCTATCTCTTGGATGTGGATTCTCCACCGGAACTGGAAGAATATGTAGATGCTCAGGAAACAGTGGATGATGAGGTTGAGCCTCAACCAGCCTGAACCTCCTTCACCAGAAGCTCCACCAGAGATATCTGTCCATGCTTTGGCAGGAGTCACTACTCCACAAACCATGCGGGTCCAGGGTTTCTTCAAGAAGATCCCTCTTACTATACTCATTGATTCTGGTAGCACTCATAACTTCATTGATCCACGAATAGCCAAACAGGCTGATTGCTTTATCCATCCCTGCTCTAGCTTTGAAGTCATGATTGCCAATGGGGGCACTTTACCTTGTAAAGGGAAATGTCGCAATGTGCGTCTCTCTATTGGAGATTATAACATGCGCTCTGACATGTTTGCCTTACCCTTAGGTGGCTGTGATGTGGTTTTGGGTGCCCAATGGTTACGCACTCTTGGCCCCATTCTCTGGGACTTTGCTGAACTTTGGATGCAGTTTTCAGCTGAGGGGCACCAACACACTTTGAAAGGCTTACAACCAGGGTCTCTCAGCATCATCAGTTCACACCGTATGGAAAAACTTCTTAAGAAGAATTCACATGGTGTCATCGCTCAGCTCCATTCCATTCAGATGCAGCCATCAGCAGTCTCTAGCACTCCTGCCGATCTCCAACACATTTTGGACAAGTATTCTGGTATATTTGCTGAACCTGTGGGATTACCTCCTTCTCGTCCAGAGGACCACCGTATTCAGCTCCTTCCTGGCAGTGTTCCGCCCAACATCAGGCCCTACCGCTACCCATTTCATCAGAAGACCGAAATCGAGATACTTGTCCGTGACTTACTGAAGCAAGGTATTATTCGCCCTAGTACCAGTTCCTTTTCTTCTCCAGTTCTGCTTGTTCGCAAAAAAGATGGGTCATGGCGACTCTGCATTGATTTCCGAGCACTTAATCATCTCACTATAAAGGACAAGTTTCCCATTCCAGTTGTTGATGAACTTCATGGGGCTCATTTTTTCTCCAAGTTAGATCTTCGTTCTGGGTATCATCAAATTCGGGTTAATGAGGAGGATATACCTAAAACTGCCTTCCGCACACATGATGGTCACTATGAATTTTTAGTCATGCCCTTTGGCCTCACGAATGCTCCTTCAACATTTCAGGCAGTGATGAATAACATATTTCGACCATACCTCCGAAAATTCATTCTGGTCTTCTTTGATGATATCCTCATATATAGCAAAACTTGGGCTGAGCATCTCCATCATCTGGAGCTTGTCTTGCAACTTCTCTCTGATCATCAACTCTGTGCAAAACTATCTAAATGTGTGTTTGGCCAAGAGGAAGTGGAGTATCTTGGGCATATTGTTGCACACCATGGAGTGCGGGTGGATCCTACAAAAATAGATGCCATGAAAACTTGGCCGCATCCTAAAACTCTCAAGAGCCTTCGGGGTTTTTTGGGGTTGACTGGCTACTACCGCAAGTTTGTCAAAGATTACGGGAAAATTGCAACACCATTGACAGCTCTATTAAAAAAGGATGCCTTCTCCTGGACCCCTGTTGCTGAGACTGCATTTGAACAACTGAAACAGGCTATGTGCAGTACACCTGTTCTCGCGATGCCAGATTTTTCCAAACCCTTCACTATTGAGAGTGATGCTTGCGGCAATGGATTGGGTGCTGTTCTCCTGCAAGATGACCATCCTATTGCGTTCACTAGCAAAGCCCTCTCTGGTAAGAATCTAGCCCTCTCTACTTATGAAAAAGAAATGATGGCTATTTTGCATGCTGTACAGAAGTGGCGGCCATACCTCTTAGGGAGTCATTTTTGCATCAGAACCGATCACCAAAGTCTGAAATACTTCCTGGAACAACGGGTATCCTCTCCTACACAACATAAATGGGTCAGCAAACTCATGGGGTATGATTATGAGATCACCTACAAGAAGGGTAAGGAGAATATTGTGGCAGATGCTCTTTCTCGCACATTTGATAATCAAGCTTCCCTTTCCGCTATTTCTATGCCCATTCCCAATTGGTTAGCGTCTGTTCAGCAGGGCTATGACAGTGACTCTTCTTTATCTCAAATCATTCACCAGCTAGCCAATAATCCTTCTGCTATACCACATTACTCTTGGGATGGTGCTTCTCTTCGATACAAGGGTCGGCTAGTGCTTCCTCAGAACCCAGCTCTACATCAGGCTATTTTTTATGAACTCCATGCTTCTCCTTCAGCAGGGCACTCAGGCTTCCTCAAAACTTATGAGCGAGCAAGGAGAAACTTCTTTTGGAAAGGGATGAAATAGACGATTCAACAGATGGTGGCTGAATGTGATACTTGCCAACGCCACAAGGGTGAAACGACCCTCCTTCCTGGCTTGCTCGAACCATTGCCCATCCCTACACGGATTTGGACTGATATTTCTATGGATTTCATTGAAGGGCTTCCTAAATCCGGTGGCAAGACAGTGATCTTGGTTGTGGTTGATCGTCTCTCGAAATATAGTCATTTTTGTGCCCTCAGCCACCCCTATACTGCCTCCTCTGTTGCACAAATCTTCATGGACCAGATATTTCGTCTTCATGGACTCCCTTCTTCCATTGTCTCTGATCGTGATGCAACTTTTACCAGTCATTTTTGGACTGCACTGTTTCAGAAAACTGGCACCAAACCGAAGATGAGTTCGGGCTATCACCCACAAACTGATGGTCAAACTGAAATTGTCAATAAATGCTTGGAAACTTATCTTTGTTGCTTCACTTCCGAACAGCAACATCAGTGGGCCAAGTGCCTCCCTTTAGCTGAATGGTGGTACAATACCTCTTACCACACTGCCTCTAAAATGACTCCATATGAAGCAGTCTATGGTCAGGCACCTCCAGTGCTCCTTCCCTACACTCCCAACAGCTCACCAGTCCAGGCAGTTGACATAGTTCTCCGCAGCAGGGATCAGATTCTTCGTACCTTACAGGATAATCTTCACATGGCCCGTAATCGGATGAAACAGCAAGCCGATCAACACCGTTCTGAGCGCTCATTTCAAGTTGGGGATATGGTTTTTCTTCATCTACAGCCATACAAACAATCCTCCCTAAAGCTGAAAGGGCGTCATAAGCTGGCCCCAAAATTTTATGGGCCTTATAAGATTCTGCAGAAGATTGGTTCAGTTGCTTATAAACTGGAACTTCCTCCTTCTTCTCGCATTCATCCAGTCTTTCATGTTTCTTGTCTAAAGAAAGTTCTGGGTACCACTGTCAGCGCACAAACTACTCTCCCTGAAATGGATACGGAAGGATCCATTATCCTGGAGCCGGTGGCAATCATTGACCAGCGCACTCGCCAGCTTCGCTCTCGCTCCATCTCGGAGGTCTTGATTCAATGGCATGGCATGCAACCAGAGGATGCTACCTGGGAACCCCTTCTTCAGATTCAACAACAATTTCCACACCTTAAGCTTTGAGGACAAAGCTTTTTTCTAAGGGAGAGGGGATGTTAGGAACCTGTGTGTTCCTTCTGTTTATTTTGTTGGAGTAGTGTTGTTGGACGCATATGCTTTGTAAGTCGTCCCGCGAGTATATTTTATTATCCCACATGCATAGGTAGTATTACTTTTCTAGATCGTACCCAGTATATAAGAATAGGTTGAGGCCCTTGATGGGCACGAACGAATTTATTGTATTGAGCTTGCTCAAAGGAGGTTACCCCCTCGAAGTGGCCTGCGATCAGTAGATTCATTCTGAGTTCTGCTATCACTTTGTGTTCTGTTATTTCGAGCATTCTCACGATATTGCTATAAGGAGGTTCATCACAAACATCTTCACCTAAACAACTACCGAACTATTATAACCACACCAATGCAGAAATTGGGTTTCGCAATCACATAAGTAATGACTCTCTTCGAGGGTAGGATGCAAATCAAAGATGATAACAAACACCTGGCGATTTTGTCATAACCTAGATTGTCAATCTTTGGCACACCCCTCTCGTGGAAACCTGAAGTGCATGATTCTAACGAAGACAAATCCTTTATCACCAATTAACGTTAGTATCTCCTAACTCAATGATCGAGTTAGTATCTTCTAACACCCTCAAGGAAACTAATGTTGATGCCCAGACACCCCATAGTTCGATAGAACGTTCATAGCAAGTATATATCTATACACATTATCTTTGGTTCATCTTTCAAAAAAAAAAAAAATTTGTTTGGTTGTGTTTTGCCCTGCCTTTGGAAGGAAACTAATGGAATCACCAAGTTCCATATTAGTTTTATAATATAAAAATTTTATTGATATACCAATGCTTGCAAAAGGTTTATTAATTTGAAAAAAAAAATTGAAATTGGAAAATACAATTTTTTTTAAATTTTATTAGTTCATGATGAAAAAGGCAATGAAAAAATTCAATTTTCTTCATAAAAAATACAACTATTTTTTTCAACACCTCTATTAATGAAAGCATTAATTGCAACCTTATCTTTTCTTGTGACTAGTGGATAAACTTTTTTTTAAAATAAACATTTTTCTAACACCTCTATTAATGAATGCATTAATTTCAATTTTATCTTTTCCACATTTGTGACAAGTGGATAAAAAATACTTTTTTAAAGACAATTAGTTTTAATTGATGTTTATCTTCGTAAGTTGTAAAATGTTATTCAAATATAGATATTTTAATCAAATATAAACATTTTAACTCTTTTAAATTGTCAATTTCCAAAAATTATTTTTTATATAGTTTAATTTCATATTTATTTTAATTTTAATTTGTATATAAGTTTAAATTAGAATTTAATTATTTTTATTTTTACATATCTAAACAAATATTTTTAATACATTTTCTTTTATTTTTTATTTATATATATAATTTTATTAGATTATACATTTATTTAACATATATAATTTTTACTATATTGATTTTTTTTAATTTATACTTTAAAATACATAATATTAATTTTGTATCAATTTTAATAAAGTTCAAATTATTTAGCTTGGTATATTATTAACTTTATTTATTATAAGTGTGTTTGATTTTTTTAAAGCATCATATTTGTTATTTTTAAATTAATTTATGTTTTTTTTTTATGCATTATATTTAACCTTAAGAATATTGTGCAGCTTTTGCAATTGGATGAATTTATCACTTCAACTCTTTTTTTAAAAAATTATATAATTTTGCCTATATCTCATGCATAATTAGTTGATAAATATCTTTGGTATGATAAATGTTCTTTAGGATGTCATCTAATTTTAATTTAGCATGATACTATAATGTTTATTTATATATTCTTTTACTATTTTAATTAATATACATCATTGCAATTATATAATTTAATAATATACTAACTATACTCGTAATTTAATTTAGTTTAGCACTATAATGTTATATTTTTCATTACTATTTATTTGTTATTTTATTAAATTAAATACATTATATTTTAACCAAAATCTACTTCAATCAACCATAAAATCATGAAGGCAGGAACTTTGGCGCCCCTTGTTAAAATTAGGGCATGACAAAGGAATTGTATATAAAATCCTTCTACTCGGTTTCTGACCTCTTTCCCCAATGGCAAGGCCAAATATTGTCATTAGCTGTACTGCCCCTTGCAAGAGGGAGTTTAAGCTCCCAAAATTCCATTACTAAACAGATATTTGCGGAAGGTACATACAGATATAATTTATTAAATTGTTAATCTGTTGAACATCTCCCAGTCTCCAACTATCAAGTTTTCTTGAAATTGCTCGCAGCATTCATCGAGTCACCACCACATATAGTTCTTCAATGAAATGGCAGTTTTATGAAATAAGAAGGAATCAGTGAATCAGAAGACAAATCACGGTAGTTAAGGCAGCCATTAATATTATAAAATGAAAATTATAATTAATGTTAATTTTCAATAATATCAAGGGGCATGTTAAGCATGTCTATTACAGGGAAAAGGTATCTAAGAGAGTCCACAAACAAGAAGAAGAAGAATCATGAGAAAACATTTATTATCTGATTTCTACTCTTGTGGAGAACGGAGCTACAGTTCAATTAACCTAAGGACAGAGCCTCTAAGCCTGAAATTGGAGGATGAAATCCACAAGTCCTCAGAGTAACTTCTCACAGACATCACCATACTGTGAAGCTTATCAATCTCTGTTTGAATCAAAATATCCTTTCAACTAGCAGTGGGTTATGGAATTTTAAGGCAGATATCTGACAGACAGAGAGATGTTTGAAAGGGATTTTATGAAGTAGATGTCTACAGACACAATGATAAATTAGTGGCCACAGCAGCAGATAAACCGAGACTTTTCTAAACTATATTCTAAACACCTTATTTGTAATAGACAATAAACTAAGTTAAACGGAAATTTCTGGGTTGATTTTGCATTTATGTTTAATTGTGCGCACAATATTGTGAGCTAGGGTTTACTATATTTAAAAAAATTAAACAGGAACTAACATTAGGATGATATTTTTCCACATAAGAAGACATCAACAGGGGAACTAAGATACCCACTTGACTGCCTATTGACCTTATCCTTCTTAAACATTTATACATCTGAAAATCATTCAGCAAACTGAGTTCCACAATACAATTATGAACTAAGTTATTTGATTGAATTCATAAAGGTTCATCATACTGCTTGTTGATTTTGCTATGTTTAGTTGCTTAGACTGATTCTATACCAAACTTTAGCTGATCTTTTGTAGAACTTGTAGCAATTTGAAGAAGAAAATGTTTTAAAACTTAGCTGAAGAACAAAAAAGCAGCCAACAATGTTCTTGTTCAGTTCTGATACATTAAGGAAGTAGGCAGTTTGCTAATCTGGATTCTCTTGCATACCATATTCTGTCTTTCGTTTAAGTATCTGCCAGTCCACACTAATCTGTCAAATTCCGTAATCACCATTATGTCCTATATATACAGTACTGTATTGCGATGGTTTTGAACTTGTTTTCATTATATGGAAGCCATCTACAGTTAAGTCTCTTTTTTTCAATGAGAAATAGTCCCGCACTTTTCTACCTCAGTTCAATATTCTTTCATCGCATGCTGACATTCAAGCAGTCCTTTCTTTTACCATAAACTATGGCAAAGTGTTCTATGCATGAGCAAATAAAGTAATGCATGTGCCAAGGCATGGAGATTTCAAGATTTGATAGAGCTTATTAAGTGTGACCATGTTCTTACATCACGCACCTTCAGGAACTCTCTTTTTAATTATAAAATGTTGCCAGATGTTCTATAGATGAGAAAGATAAAAGCATAAAGCAGAGCAAGAAGATTTCAAGAGTTTGCATAGCCTGCTGAATTTTCCCATACCAAACCAGTAACTAGATTGACACCCAGACCAAGCTCAACATAATGTATCCAACCTTAATGTCAAGGCCAAACTCACCTAAATGCTTCCACTACACAAGAATAATCCTCCATGGGAATTCATCTTTGCATTGTAGGTGAAAAAGAATAATTCCCCTGTACAGAAGCAATTGCACCAGTCCCCACACTAAAATTCAGTGCAGCATGCAAAAATTTTTTATTGTGAAAACCGCATTTCTAGAAGGGTTGCAGCTAGGTAAAGATATTCAAGTAAGGTGCCAATATATATGTAGTCAAATAAAGCAATACAGTCAAAACTAACTGTGACATTACACCACTGGAAAGCTGTGACATGTCAATTCGGATGTCATATGTCTACAACAAAAATGGTGTATCTCAGGCAATGCCACAGCAGAGGGTAGTGCACATTGAAATTTGCTAATGTCAACCTTCATAAAGCTTCATTGAAGACCAGGGTGGCCTTGAACTCTACAAACTAGTACCTTGAAATCATTATCCACAAACAGAAGTTTCTACTTATGATGGTCAATCTAAAGGAACCTATGCAAGAAAGAATGCATGCAGTGGCAATGCACATGGTTGTACAAACACTGCAGCGGCAATACTAGCTAATCAAGGTACTGAAGAAGTATGGTTGTCTTTGAGTAGCACAAAGATCTCCCCAAAAACAATGTAGTACATCACACAATCAATTTACTTCATGTATCCCTCCTTCCAAATAACCCTATGTATCACAAATCTGATCAAAAGAATGATCGTCAACTCTTGATCTGGGAATTGATTGATGAAGCATCCGCTCTAGCTCTTTTCCAAGTAACAAGTCGATGGTTCTTCTGCAAAAGAGAAATGGCACATGACACCTTTGCATAGACTATCACGCACTCAACAAGATCCAATGAAGAATAGACACCCTCTGCCATGCTTTCATGACCTCTTTGGATCATCTCTGCAATTCACAATACTTAGATTGATCTCAAATCGAAACATCACAAAGTACTAATCCATCTCAAAGACATCTGTAAGATACCTTTCAAAACCAAGGGGTATCATACAGATGAATGATTACGCATTTCAAATTGGCCAATGTAAACAATATTCAAGCACATAGAAAACAGCATCCCACATCCTATAATAGCCCAATGGCACATGACACCTTTGCATAGACTATCACGCACTCAACAAGATCCAATGAAGAATAGACACCCTCTGCCATGCTTTCATGACCTCTCTGGATCATCTCTGCAATTCACAATACTTAGATTGATCTCAAATCAAAACATCACAAAGTACTAATCCATCTCAAAGACATCTGGAAGATAACTTTCAAAACCAAGGGGTATCATAAAAATGAATGATTATGCATTTCAAATTGGCCAATGTAAACAATATTCGAGCACATAGAAAACAGCATCCCACATCCTATAATAGCCCAATGGCACATGACACCATTGCATAGACTATCACGCACTCAACAAGATCCAATGAAGAATAGACACCCTCTGCCATGCTTTCATGACCTCTTTGGATCATCTCTGCAATTCACAATACTTAGATTGATCTCAAATCAAAACATCACAAAGCACTAATCCATCTCAAAGACATCTGGAAGATGACTTTCAAAACCAAGGGGTATCATACAAATGACTGATTGCGCATTTCAAATTGGCCAATGTAAACGATATTCAAGCACATAGAAAACAGCATCCCACATCCTATAATAGCCCAATACTAAATGCAAGAATAACAAACACAAAATGTACCAACAACATTTATGCTTCTTTACAGTTTTTCTAATTTTCTGCTAACAAAATACATTCAAAGGGAAGATACCAATCTAATACAATTCACAGAGTAGAGTACTTCCAGCTTACAAACTCTACACTGATTGATATGTATTGCTCCTGAGAGTTCCTGTGCCCATGATAATAGGTTCACACTAAAAGGTTTTGTCTCCACTGGATCTGGCTGCTATAGTAATGGCCACAAACATTAAAATGAAAGTTGAATACTTGTTGACTCTTTAAAAGTCCCTCTTTTCTCAAGCTCTATTTTATAGCCCCAGATCCTCAATCGTGGGAAGTCAATCCACAGATACTTAGGGCCCGTTTGGTTGCTGGAATAGGAATAGAAATTTTGGAATATGTTTTCTATTCTCCGTTTGGTTCATCAAATGGAACAGGGAATAGAAATACATATTCTCATTTTACCTCTAAAATGAGCTTATACCCATTCTAAAAGATAGCTGTTATTGGAATAGCCATTCCTGTTCCCAATATTGCATCCCTATTCTCCATTGCTATGCCTGCAGCCAAACAGGCCCTTAGTTTCTGTTCAAATGGAGGACAGACGACTCAGCAAATGCAAGATATTTCTAACAAAAATCTAAAAGTCTACCAGCTTATTTAACTGCTAATCCTATGTTAACAATTTGTTAAATAAATAGTAGTGAACTGAAAATTAGGATATGACGCATCCCTTCACCAACTCCTCCGCCATGGTCTACTTGGATGACATCCTCATCTTCAGCAGTACTAGGCTTTGAAGATCTTGGACACTTTGCATAGAAACAAGTTAAGCACAAATGTGCCTTTGGCAAAGTCCAAATCCAATATCTAGATTCTAGAATACATCATTATTATGTAATCATCCATGTAGACCGAGAAAAAATCACGGTAATTTGAATTAGCCAATGCTAAGCAACATCAATGTGCAACTTTCTGACTTGCAGTCTCCTATTGCACATTGGTTCTTGGATTTTTTTGAAACTGCTTAGTCACTAAGGCAAATCATGAACACCAAGGTAGCATTTGTTAGGACACATACACAACAGTATGCCTTTGAGAAGCTCGAGCAACAGCTACTCTGGCAATGCTTGACACTGCATACCCCTTTGAGATTCAAACTAATTCAATTAGCTATGCACTTGGCCCAGTACTCAGTCAAAATAAATATCGGACCACTTACCATTTAGAAACCTTCAATTACACAATTCAACACTACTATACCAACAAGAAAGAATTTTTAGTGATTATTCAAGTTATTAACCAATGGTGCCACCATATTCTTGGTAAGCAAACTTCCATTTTTGTCCACATAAAGTAGCTCCAAGAATGCACACCATAAAGTGAATGGTAGATTTGCAGCAGTTCCATTTGGCAATCAAGAACAAGAAAGAGAAAGACAGTAAGGCAAGTGATTGCTCTAATTGACTGCCTCTCGCACATCACAATATTGGATTTCCACGGTCATTGTTGGACTAGGATCGCCCAAGAAAAGTGTAAAAGCTTCTTACTAAGCAAGCCCAGATTTCATACAGCCCTACACCGACTGTTCAAGGTAAACTGACCAGTAACTTTTACTTGTTTGACAAGCTTCTTTACAATCTCAAACATCTCTACCTCGTCAACAACTCATTTAAGAGATACACCACACCAAATTAACTGGACAATTCAACATTACCAAGATATTGGCCATGCTAGTATTTAAAGTGGCCTCGTATGAATGCAAACATTGAGTACCATATCCCAATGCATTGCCACTCCAAAAGAAATAAGGTGGGGCTCTCCACATTACAAAGACCCTAGGAGTCTATCAACATGAATTTTACACGCAGATTACCTAGGACAAAGCATCAAAATAACTGTGTTTGTTGCAGTAGATATATGTTCACCATCATGGGTACAAGTAAAGCATCACAAAACAAGGGGCTGCATGTCTCTTCTTTACTCGTGTATTAGTACATTTTAGGTGACCAACATCCATGGTGCGACTACAACATTCAGACTGTTAGCACATTCTAACAATCCTTGTGGCAGATTTTTGAAACACAATTTCAATCCATCCATAGCTTTTCATCCATAAACAAATAGCTAGATAAAGGTGGTCGACTCAACAGTGCATCTTTTACTTTCATATCGACAACCACATATATGCAGTGACACACCCACTAACATGGGGTAGCAACCTGCTCTACTAGCATGTCTACAACAAAGTTCTGCATAGTTTTGAGAAATAGTCTTAGTTACCAGATTCGTGCCCTACAGGCTGGATCCGGATTCGTGCCTAGATTCGTCCGGATTCTTCCAGATTTATTTTATTTTATTATTATTTTTTAATTATTTTCTTATATTCGTAATGGCTTTGATTCATAGATTCATACTATGAAATGATTAGTTTTAAAATTATGTATATTTCTAATTGGGAAAAAAATCATGAATCCACAGATCCGATTCACCTGCCCGAATCGGCGACTAAGGAAATAGTTTGTTGCAATCATGGCTTGGGTTCCAACTACCAGCATCCTTGGGCATATCCTTCTGTGGACCAACCACTGCAGAATCACACAAACAAATGGGAAGTAGATAGAGTGCTAAACGATTTGCAACAGGTACAACAAAGTCTCTCACAACAACAACAAATAGATAAATAACACTATGATGCACATTGCACAGCTTACTCATTCAGGGTCAAAGACAAAGTCTGTTTGTATCTTCAAAAGAGTGTTTTAGGTCCATACACCATCTTGCACACAATTGGTGAGGATTCTTTTGTTCTTGATCTACAACAATACTTGGGTTAGAGTCCAATATTCAATGTGGAACTCCTCAAAACATATATCCCTCCACTTCTTGAGCTAGCGACAACCCAATATCCTTCAAACATAGATCCTGAGCACCTGCGCATAACTATTCCAGATGAAATCTCATTGACAATCACTACTCACATGCACTGCAGCGCTGGTCACCTATCCAGACTGGAAAAGGCAAAGCAATGTGCAGATCAATCAAAATGGTTCAATCTTCCACCCCTCAACATTCAAATTTCATAGGGCATCAAAGATGCTATTGGCCATATCGCTTATCAAAAGAGGCAAAAGATTGTAGTACAGCCATGCAAGCTTAAAGGAATGTTGCACAAATAGCTATAACACTTGACACCAAAACACAAATCTCTACACCATCTGCCATTACCACGCAAGCATCTACAAATTTGTGCACCATTGCCCATGAAAAATGCAGTTCTTTACAGGCTACCACACAGTGACCTACGCAGTCAACAAACTTGCACAAATAGCACTTGCAAGCCAAGACATTTGTCTATAGACCGTTGAACTGGAACACCAACCGTCACCAATTGGAAGGTACAACAATCACAGAATATGAACCATTGTGTCCTATTGTAACTATATTGTACCTATGGTCATTCAATTATTCACAGAGATAGGCTAGCAAAGAATAGTCTAGTTAAAGATGCATATACTCCTTTCTAGTCACTAACATTCTCATTCTCAACCAAGCTATCTATAACATCCATTGCAACTTATTAATTTGTCTTCAATGAATGTAGGACACTATTGTTAAAATTCTTCCTGCTCATTTTAATGTAAATGGCATCTGAGCTACTCAAAGCAATAATTTAAGATACACATAAGCAGCAGAAAATCTTGTGTGAAATTGAGTCTCTATCTCATAGATCCAAAAGCAAATAAAAAATAGAAAGAAAGATATGTCATTGTAACAATTTGAAATTACGATCCCATTATTTTTTGCTTTCCATAAACCAGTAACTTTATTAAAGATGATGTGTTTTAGCATCCAGAAAATATACCAATTTCAAGATAACTAGAATTTGTTCCCCTTGGAATTCCCATCGTATAATCAGATGAAAACCATTTGCAAAAAGTATTCTAAAATTAGAAAAATATTTCAAATTAAAGGATATGAGGCCAATTTTATGCAAAAACAAAGAACGAAATGTAAAATTCAGCAATTACATTAAGATACAAGATTTTTTTTACAAAGAAAAGTCCAGCAAATAGAAACCACATTTGCAGAAGATGTGATTTTGCACCCAAAAGGCATAGCAATTTGAAGAGAACTAAAAAATGTCCCTGCTGAGTTTCCCATCTTATAAAACCAACAGGCATATAATGCTATCCAGTAGATACAGTTTTGAATCTCAATGGGAAGAAATCATTCTTTTAAAACCCAAAAAGCCAAAAATCAGAAAAGAAATTTTAAGCATCATGATAAACTGGGGATTCAAAAAAGGGAAGAAAACAGAATCAATCAAGAAAACCCGTTTTCCGCCAAACTGCATTGCGCACTCGTCTTAGATCACGTCCTTTGAGTGTCCGGCCCAAGCCCTCATAGACAGAAAAAGTGGTCATATGGCTCCTTGCATTATCACGAGCCAAAATCTCATGCGGGGGCAGCCTCTCTTCATCCTTATCATCATCATCATCCTCTGCCTCGAACCCTTCTGCCAACCCAGGGATTGCACCACCTTGGGGTTTGGTTAACTCATGGTTTGTCTTTGACCAATGGGGCACATTCACAGGCGCAGACTGGTGATACTTGTGTGCAGAGACTGAATACTCCTCATTTGAGCCTTTTGAGTTTGATCCCATGGATGGAATAATTATCCTTGCAGTAGATTGACCAAAATTTGCAGCAGCAGTTAATGGCTTCTTACCAAGAAGGCTTGATCTGCCCAGAGCTCGGTTGCCATCATCCAGTACAGCTGATAAACCTGCAGTCCCATGTTCTATGCCCCTCCGCATCCTTCTCCTGCCATTTTCTTTGATACTGGATTGTAATGGGACTGCCGGTGAGCCCATTACAGTCTGCCAGGGAGGCTCTTCCTTTTCCTTGTTCTTGGTAGATTCCTCTCCATAATCCCCTGCCCAAACCACATCTGTTTCATTCAGTTCAATCCCACCATTGGAAGCAACGCTCTCTGCAGCAGCAGCAGCACCTAACAAGAGCTCTGCCCTCCTCAACCCAGACGTAATTCTCCGTGGTCGACTATTGTTTCCTCCCTCCATTCTTTAAAACCCTTATAATTTGTGGCCAAAAGCACCACACTAGTACCACCCCAGCATACACTGCAGATGTGATCGCTAAACAACAACCTGCGTGTTGCCAAGAAGCAGCACAGAATGCGATGGCTAAATAGCTAACTGTTCTGTTCCAGTGGGCACCATGGTACAAGGTACTTTGGTGAAAAAATTGACCCCTATATCTAAACCACAGAATATAATGATCAAGGAGCTCACTGCTATCTAGCCATTCCCACAACAGGATAAAAAAATGTTGCCAAAGAAAATAAAAAAATTAACCGCGTCTCTCAAATGCACACCACGGAATATGATAGATTAACTAGCCATGGTATGGATTAGAACATGCAAAGAAGTAAATAAAGATTCAGCACTTAGGCTGTTACCCCTACCATATAGCACCACGGATGTGATAAACACTAAAGAGATATCTCCCCAGAGCGCACTAAACCGCTGTTTCCACAGTTCGCAAGGATTTAAAAGCAATTATTCTTGTTAACTTTTATCTTCCCAACATACACCATGAAATTACTTCTAGCTAGAGCATTTAATCATAACCAGCCTCTATCTCCCCGACATTCACAGAAAAATAGGACATTTCAAAGCCGCCTTTGCAAAAACAAAATCCCACTCACTTGTCGACCAATAAGATGAAGTCCAGAGACAACACCCCGACCCGGTTGCTCTTCACAAAAATTGCACACACTAATCAACCAGAAACTAGATCCCTGCTCACAAAAGTCCCACCAAGATTCAATTCTCCAGAAGTGGCGCATAAAGAACGAGGTCAGGTTGAATTACTTTGAACAGAGATGAAGGAAGACCGTCTATCATCAGTACCCAAATAAGATCACATATTGAACTGATTGTTTATTCTGCATAAAATACATGAAATAATTTAATTATACATTTGCCACCATTATCAGACCACAAAACAATGTAAAAGCTAAGCACACTAGAAAGGCATCTTCTGTGCCCCTATTAACAGGTCAAATCGGTGGCGCAGAAGAGAGACTTTAAGACAAGAAGATGCCTCATTTGCATCGAACTCTAATCTCTCCCCTCTAATATTTAAAAATGAAAACTGTCTCTACCTAACTTTCAAAACCCAAAAAAAAACTTTAAACAAGGAAAAATTATTACTTTCAAACAAAGTAGGAAAGAGATTGACCCGCACCTTATCCTCTTTCCGGCATCGACAAATCGTATCATGTATTGCTTCCACTTTCCCACCAATCTCTACCCACTCCCCTTTCTTTCTGATCAAATTGTATTTTAAAAAGACCTAGAACACAAAACCCCGATAAAATCTTTACACAGAAAGAACGGAAGCATTGATCCACAGATACCTCAGTGTCACATTAAAACCCTAATCTTCCAATCCGTCTTTCGTTTATTTTTCTTCTGCCCCGCTCTCCTGTTAAGCAAAAGAAGGGAAAAACCTACAAAATCTGAAAAAAAAAACTTTAAACCCTCGGCGCTTGCCCGCGAGCTCAATTATTGCTTCTTCAAAAAAAACTATATAATTAATAATAACAATAATTCTAAAATTATTTATTTCGTCTGTCATTATCTTGTGTGCTGATTATCCAAGCTGTCACTATCAGCTGCTTCTGTCGGCGGGGTCTCTGTGTGCATGTCCTTCGGAATCTTCGATGGGGACAGGGGTCTTTGCCTACGTGTCAATATTCTCACCTGGTGTCCACGTCAGCAACGGGAACTAAATGAATATATAAAGGAAGATTGCCATTAGATTCGCAGTCCCATGGAAGGGGTCCTTCATTAGGAGAGGAGGACTATTGGTACTTTACTATCTTTATATGTCCCATATTGTTCTTATTAATAAAAATAATTGTTATAGTATTGTAGTCAATTTTGATTAATTCATTATTGGTACAATATTCATCTATTTGTTTAATTAAATCAAGTTCATTTTATAAAATATTTAAAATTAATTTAAAAATTATCATCTCTCTAATGTTAATATTAAACTTAATTGAATACAATGCATCTTCATCAATTTCTTTTTAAATGAATACAAATTTATTCAATTCTACACATTCTTATTTTCTTCTAAATTTTGATTAAATCAAATATAATTTAATTTAATCCTAAAATCTAACCTTGAAACCTAGTTGACACCATCACCTCACTTGCTAAACCTACTCTCATTCTAAGCACTCCCATAACTTTACTTAAAATGATTTCATAACTCTTTAGTGCTAATGAGTTACTCGCACGTGTGAGCAACCCTTCCCAAGGAAGCCACCCAACTTTCTTAAATTATCCAACTCCCTCCTTACACCTTTGTCCCCTACTCCTTTCGCCAATGTTGCTCCTACATGTGTGAGAAACCTTAGGCCCTTCAAAGCTTAAAAACTCTTTGTTGACTTTTGCATGGTCATCGCATCTAGCCTATGTAGCTCCTATATAGATGCCACATGAGTACCACCTCATCTAAGCCTCCAACTTTCACCCAAAAATCTATAAATAGAGTCATTGCCAAGAGGAAATCAAACAACTTAGAGTTGTATTGTTATCATGCTAATTTACCTTGACAATCTCATAAGCATTTTTAGTGTTCTTCATAGAAAATCGTGTTCTTAGTTTATATCTTGGATCACATATCAGGTTGGTTAAAATGAATTCATTTTAGCTTCTTATATGCATGTTTCTTCTTCATAAGCTTGAATCTTCATCATCTCCATTGTTGGAAGCTTGAGACTCGTTCCTCATAGTAGTTCTGGAGTTATTCCATTATCCATTATCTTGCATTTGTAGATTCATACATCATCAAGTAAATAATCACTAGGGGATCAATATACTTATGTTTTGAGAGAGTGTGCTCACATCTCCAAAAGAGAGCAAATCAAACAAGTCGTTGCGAGTGGACTTGTTTAAGATATATTGGATGTCGTGAGGAGTCATATTGTTTGTTAAGTTTTATTCGTGCTTTGAATCTTTGTTATTGCTAATCCCTCTAATATTTGCATATTTTAAGCTTGACTATACAAATTGAAGATTTCCACATACACATTTTGGCATGCCCCGTATTTCTATAAATTTGATCTTTTTCCAATTTTTGTGTTATATAGGACCTATTTCTGCATTAATGTCTCTATTAGAAATTTGTTCAGTGCTCCCCTTAAGATTCATGACAAGGGCTTAATCACCTCAGTTGTACTATAAGTTGAGTGGTTGTATCGGGCATTGATAGATTGGTCTTTTGGTGCAATGACAATCCCACTCTAACAATTGGTATCAAAGCATCAGGTCTTTGAAGGAAAAGCTTAACAACTTAAGGAGATCAATGGTGGGTCATTTCAAAAAAAAGAGTCCTAAGTTTGATGGAGTTGACTATGACATCTGGAAAGAGAAGATGAAGACATATTTTCTATGTACGGGTCCAGGATATTGTCCGATGACAAAGAATGAAAAGAAGATTCTAGAAGAAAGAAAACTTGAAGAATGCATTGAAGTTGAAAAGGATCTATTAATGTGCAATATGCTTGCCAAAGAATCATTATTGTCAAGTCTTCTTGAAAAATGAATACAGTCAAGTAAAATCCTTAGGAACATCTCATAAAATTTGGATAGCTTTACAATCTACTTTTGAAGGTGATAAGCATGCTAAGAGAATCAGATTACAAAAACTGAATATGTTTGTTTCAAGATGCTAAGATGGTGGAAAATGAATCTGTAGGATGTTATATTGGTATAATATCATAAATTGTTGTAGGAATTAAGTCTTGTAATGGATCTAAAGGTAAAGATGAGATTATTTGGAAGATCTTGAAAACCTTGACATCACCGTTCAAGTAGACAACGCAAATGATTGAGCAAGTGATACCTTGCACTAAGAATTTTACTAGAGAGACTCTTCTTGGAATATTGGAAGTAGTAGAAGTGAGCTTGAAACATAGTAGAGATGTACCTAGAGTGGAAACTATTTCTAGTGCATTAAACTTGTGTTTTCCCTTCCTTGTAAAGAAGTGTAAGCACCAGTAGAGACTATGCTAGTAGTAGCAAGTCTAGATTTGAGGAGGATAGAAGGATTGAAGAAGGAATTGTCTTGCTTGTAAGGAGAGAATTAAACGATAAGAGAATCTTGAAATGTTGGACTTGTAATGAATCTAGTCATTATGCTTCTAAATGTCCTAAAAGAGAGAGAGAAATTATAAGAAGAATTTCAAGTTTAGAAGGCCTAGAGATTGTTTGTATGCAAATAAAAATGATGAGTCTAATGAAAGAGTTTAGAGTGAGAGTGATGATGAGTTAGGATTCGTAGCTATAAAAGAAGAAAATCTTGAAAGAGAAGTCAGAGAAGAGAAAGCCCTAGTTTCAATGGTTGAAAAGAAAGTTGATTGGATCATAGATAGAGGTTGTTCACATCATATGACTGGTGACATGAATAAATTTGTCAAGTTTAGTAGTCATGATGGAGGGATTGTTAGAGTTACTAACCATGCATCTTATCATATCAAGGGGATAGGATCTATAACTCTTGATGGAAAGACTAACATAGATGATGTTTACTTATTTAATGGATTAAAGCATAACCCATTGAGTGTTGGAAAGTTGGTTGATAAGGGATATCAGTTACAAATCACAGAGAAGACATGTATTATCAAGGACAAAAATGGTAAGTTGATTGGCACTGGTACAAGATCTAAAGGTAATGTTTTTCAGTTGAACCCTACAAAGATGACATGTTTGGTTGCAAAAGTGGATAAAATTTGGTTTTGGCATAGAAGGCTTTGTCATATAAAATTTGATAAAATTGTGAAGGCTAGTAGTACATTTGTTGTTACAGATTTACCAAAAAATTATGAAGCATACTAATGTTGTGTGCAAAGAATGTGTTATGGCTAAGCAGAAGAAAAGCTCCTTTCCTAGCAAGAAGTTCACTACAACAATGAAATTGGAGATTGTTCATACATGTTTAAGTGGTTCTACTAGGACAAGAGGATTCTACAGTGAAAGGTACTTCATGATTTTTGTTGATGACTTTACTAATATGATGTGGGTAGTGTTCCTTAAAGAAAAGTCTGAGGCATTTGAGAAGTTTAAGCTATTTAAGAATAGAGTTGAGAATGAATGCGGAATAAAAATTAAATGTTTAAGATCAGATAGAGGTGGGGAATTTACCTCGAATGAGTTTAACACATTTTGTGAAGTCAATAGCATTAAGAGACAGCTATTAGCACCTAAGACTCCTAAGCAAAATATAATTGTTGAAAGAGGAAATAGGTTTGTAATAGATCGTATGCAAGCTAAAGAAAGCATTGTATGGATTAAAGAAAGCAACTAGAATCTGGTATGCGAGGTTGGATAAGTATTTGGAAAATTTGGGATTTGCTAAACGTACTATAGATATTAATTTGTATTTAAAAGAAGTTGAGAATGGTTTGTTGATTATTGTGATATTTGTAGATGATATAATCTTTGGAGACAATGATGAAGCAAGTGTCAAATTTGCTGATGAAATAAAGAAGGAATTTGAGATGAACATGATTGGTGAGATGAAGTATTTCTAGGGTTTGCAGATTATGCAGAATAGTGAAGGTATTTTTATTTATCAGACTAAGTATTTGAAAGATTTATTGAAGAGGTTTTCTTTAGAAAGTTGTAAACCTATTGGTACATCTATGATAACTGGTCATAAATTATCTAGCAAAGATGTGACACCTACAGTTGAGCAGAAGAAGTACATATCCATAATTGGAGGTTTGTAATATCTAAATATCTAAATCACACAAGACCAGATGTAGAAAGTGTAGTTGGTATAGTAGCAAGATTTCAAGCAGATCCTAAGGAATCACACTATGCAGTAGTAAAGAGGTTATTTAGATATTTGAAGGGTACACTTGATTTTGGACTCTAGTATAATAGATCAAATGGATTTACTCTATGTGCATATATTGATATGGACTGGGTAGGCAGTATGGATGATATAAAGAGTACAAGTGGTGGAGCATTTTTCCTTGGAGGAAGATTGGTTTCTTGGCTAAGCAAGAAACAAGATTGTATTTCATAGAGTACATCAGAAGGAGAGTATGCAGTAGCAGCAAACAATTGTAATCAGATCATGTGGATGAAACAAATGCTAAAGGATATTAGGATACAATTTTCAGAATATGTTATCATACACTGTGATAACACAAGTACAATGAGAATGTCTAAGAATGTTGTGTTACGTTCTAAGGTAAAGCACATATCGATTAAATATCATGTTTTGAGAGAGAAGGTTGCAAAGAAAGAGATTAGACTATAATATGTTAATACAAAGGAATAAATTGCATATATATTTACAAAGGCTTTGCCTAAGGATACATTTGAGTACTTGCAAGGTATGCTTGGGGTTATTCCCCTACCTACTTCAAATTAGATGATGCAGAGATTGCATCAATCTAGTAGTATAAAGCACTATTTTTTATCTAGACTGAATGTTGATGTTTCCTTTATTGGGGAGTATATGTGTTTGATCTGAGTCATAAAGGATTCTTGGTAGTTGGTATTGAATAGTGTCTTTGGACACTTGAGTTTGTTGAAGACATTTGAGTAGGAGATTGAAATAATGATGCCTTTTTCATTGATGTTAGTGTGGGAGAATTAAGCGCATGAAAAACATCTCCTATGGATGGGGGAGAAGTAAGTGCATCTCAATTATGGGGGAGAATGAGTACACAAGAGTTATGAAGAAAATATTTATGTTAATAAGGAAGATAAAGATATGTCAATGGGGGAGCAACAACTTGTTCCTAAGAGTTTCATAGTTGATTGATGAAGAGGATTCAAAAAGATGAGAGAAGCAACAGAGCAGTACGTTTGGTATTCTTGGAACTCAAATATTTTACATCTATGTTACCATCAATGGCAAATGGGGAGATTTTTAGCATGAATGATGATGATATTCCTACAAGGGAGTATCCTAGAATTACTAGAATATTGGAGAGATTGACATTATGACTATGTGTTTCATTCATGACCATGTTTGTTGTTGGTGTCAACTATTGTGAAGATTGACAAAGTGGAAGACAACTATTGAGGTCATATGGATCAAGTATTGAATATGAGCTCACACACAGTTGGGGACATGTTCTATAGTGTGTCTTGATGATTTGGCTAAGAGGGCATGTAGAAAGTTGAAGACTGGTGAGAATTACTCGAGATTTACAAAAGACAGTTTTAAAATAGAGTTCTTGGGAAGTGATTTCTCGTGATTGGATTATATCTCCTAACAGGGATAGAATCTAGTTAAGTACAATTAGATAGACCAAGAAGATAGCTTGATAATGACATCAACGAGTGAGTAAAGTCTTAGGTCGTACATATGAGAAGTTTTGAAGACTATGAGACAACAATATTATGTAATAATGAAAATATGTAATGTATTGTGCTATCGTAATGAGGTCCTATTGTAATTGTAATTAGGAAAGCCTCAAGGCCGACTCAATGAATTATTTTGAGGACATGATATAAAGGAAAGTTATTTTCCTTGTAGTGTAATGTATGAAAGTGATTGTGAATGTGATAACTAAGAAAGATTGGTAAATGGAAGTAAGCGATCAAATAGATTATTGTGATGCAAGTTTGCAAATCTAGTATTGAGATCTGAGGAGTTTTTTTGGTGCGGTAGAGGCATAGTAAGAGGAAAGAGTAAGTATTTGATTTGCTACAATAAATTGCATTTCTATTATTCTAAAAGGAATAATATAGAGGTTAGTTGGACAATGAGTCTAGTGGTCTTGTCCTTGAAGTTGTTTGGATAGTGGGTCCATTTGCCTTCTACAACTCCTAACATGGTTTGGATCTTCTCACAAGGATTCAAAGTATCCTAACAAGGATTGATATGTACTAAATGTATTTCATTGTATCCTAATAGAGTCCACCCTCTTCCAAGGAACTTATATATTAGTACATCATATTGTAGGTACCATCGCCATCAAGGTTTTCCCTCTACTCAAGGGTTTTCCTAGTTAACATATATGGTGTTATTGTGTATGTGTATCTTCTTATTGTTGTTGTTGATATTCATCACATGTTTAAGATTTAATAAGGTTGATAAAATTTATATTGATCTAATAACTGATTCACCCCACCCCCTCCTAGTTATCTTGGTGGACTTTACTTTCTAACACTATGAAACCTCGAAGTAGCTCATCAAGGGCACCCAAATGGACCTTGTTGGTGTGCTCAAGATTGATGGATGTGGACTTTCTCTCTCCAAACATAACTATATTGAATCCCTAGATTGAATGAAGATACAAATGAGTATGAAACTAAGATAAATGACCAATAATGCTTCAAGGGATGGCTATGGAAGCAACCATTCTTGGGAGCACTCAGAGGATGTGAATCTGGATGCAACATAAGGAAAATATCAATGTAAAACTACCATGGAAATGTGAGAAATTATGAACAATATGAAAACAACTACCAAAGGTTATCTCTAAGCATAAAACTCTAAAATCTCTAGAAGAAAATTAGCATGATAACAATGTAATGGAGGGAGATGTAAAATGCTTAAGACCAGAGCTTTATTTATAGGCTTGAGGGAGGCCTTGACGATTTGGGATCTATGTGGCCTCCACATAGGTGCCACAAGAGAGACACATGAGCTAAAGGACAAGCCAAGAAAAAAGTCAAAAAGAGCCTTTAAGGTTTGAGTGGCTCAAGGTGTGCCCACACATGTGTGAGAAAACTTGGGGAAAGGATTGGGAGACAAAGGTGTGAGAGTACCTTTTGGAGGAGTTAATGAAAGGGGTACCTAGGGATTGAGTTGCTCATACGTGTAAGCAACCCCTTAGGGGATGAAAAGAGGTTAAAAGAGGATTTAGGCTAAATATGTGGGATTAACTAGTGGATAGGCTTAGAAGTATTAGAGTGATGGATGGTAGACTAGGCTTTTTGTAGGATGTATGATTAAATTAAATTAGATTTATTTTAATAGTTGGTTTAGGAATTTTAATCATGTGGACGGATTTAAATAAATAATATTTATTTAAAAAGGGAATTTATGGAGCACTAGGTATTAAATTAATTTAATGCATAAGGGGATGCATTTGAATTAAATTAGAATACCTTAGGGAAATTAACATATTTAGTTAAATAAATTTAATTAAATAGGTAGAATAATATGACATTAATAATTAATTAATTAATAATCAATTATTTTGTTACCAAAAATATTAATTCATAGTGTTTGGGATGATTTTAATCTTCTACGTTTTACCCCTCTTTGATGCAATGTCAGAACGTCATCACGTCAAAGAAAAGAAAATATAGGTTGGCCTAGAGAGGAGAGAAGTCCTAAGAGTCATACCATAGAGACAATAATGGAGGAGGGTGCCCTCTCAAAAAAATAGGGCAAAAAGGACCCATTGTGCACAATTTCTCAAAAATGGCACAAGGAGGCAAAACAGGTGAAAAGACATAATTTAGAATTTTTTCATGACTTGTCCGTTAGACAAGAATGAATGGGATAATGATCACTTGTCCTAAAAAATATGCACAATGAATCTAAATGAATCCTAACTACATAACATTATGGGATTTAGTTGTGTTTAGGGTGAGCACACCCTAGTTTGATTTTGCAAAAGGAGTTATGCATTAGGTGCTATAATAACACAAATGACAAGGTCTTTTTGCATGGACTAGACTCTCAAACACAATAGAGACTTTAGGAATATCGGTGTAGATTTTTTATTTATGATGGAACAAATGATATACACACACTGGAAAGGTCTAGGCACACCCAAAGTCTTTTTAGGGATCTTGGTGTAAATTGTGCTAACTTATTGCCACCAATGAGCAACTCATAACCATAATTCAGAAACTAACAAAGATGCAATATAGAATCAAGAAAATAAATCATACCATAAATGACACATGTAGTCAATTGTTTAACCATTCAAGAGGACACCAAGATATTGAAGATTGAGGTATTCCTGAGGAGGTCATAACCAACATACACAAAGATGGAATCAACAAAAGATACCTCCTGACAAAGTAGTCATTCAGTCTATAGCTCTTGCCATGAACTTTATTCTGATGGTGAAATTTGATATGCAAACTTAGGATGGATCATTTTGAAGGGTCAAGATTGACCGTCTAATTGAATTTTGTTAAAATATTTGTTTTATATATGATTGTTCACTGGCAATTTCTCTAAAAGGAACAAGGTTCTTAGATCGTGTGGTTTCAGTGTGAATTTGTGTATGTTGTATTTGCAATCACTATTTTTGATAAGCTCAGTTTGATGGGGTGAAGCTCAATGTCATGAGATTAGATCTTGAATAGAAGAATTTGGATAAGATATGATAAGATGGTCTAAGAACTTGATTGGATTGGAAGAATGATTTTAATAAGGTTAGTTTAGAAGAAAAAATATTTATATCAAAATTTGTAGGAAATAATTTGAAGAAGGGAATTTGATTAGATTAGAGGATAAATGAATTGATTGAAATGATTGAAAAAGTAAAATTTGATTAGATTAGAGGATAGATGAATTGATTGAAAGCATTGAAAGAAGTAAAATTTTGATTAGATGAGAGGATAAATGAGTTGATTGAATTGATGAAAGGTAGAATAGATTATAACCAATGACAAGGGAGAACCAAGGAATGGTAAATAGATGGGAATTATGGGGAGATTTTTTATGGATGTAGGATGCTATAGGGATGAAATGAATGGTGAAATAATATGGGGGACCAAAGGATATAGTACACGAAAATGGGGAGTCAAGGACCATGTTTCAAAGGAGTTAAAATGCCCCATACCAAGGGTAGGAAAAATGGAAGGAAAAATGATGGGAAAATATGGATGAAAATGGAAAGGTGGTGCGAAAGGTATTTTATGGAGGAAGCAGAGGCTTGCATATTTCAAAAGCATGTATGGATATATTTTTTTGTCTACTATTTCTATCAAAAGCATAGCTATGAAAGTGGAAGATAGATGGACAAAGGATACATATAGAGGAAGTGAATATGAAAAGAATAAAAAAATGAAGGATATGGATGAAATGTGGAACGTGAAATGGAGGAAATGCATGGGATAATCAAGACTAAGGACACATGAAAGGAAAATGGAATTATGTAGAAAGATGGATAGAGGATGGAGGAAATGAACATGAAAAGGACTACAAGATGTAGCATACAAATAGGATGTCAAGATCAAATATGTGAAAGTGGATGGAAATATGTAGGAGAATGGATGGATAATTAATAAGGAATATGGAAAACGTATATGGATGGATGGAAAAAAATGCATAGTCAAGATCAAACATGGAAAATAATGGTGTACTTAGATAGGAAGATGGATGATGGAAATGGGATATAGGATATGGAAATTGTTGGAAATCTAATAGGGAAAGTAAGATATTGAGGGGGGGGGGGGGGGGGGCGGTGTCGAATCAGGATCTATAAAACTTTAACACTTAAAACATGAACCATATTTGATGTCTCCATCATAAACCCTCATTAAACCTTAACCTTCTATCAATGTGATCATGTAATTCATCATAACATCAAATCAAACATCTAATTGCATGAATAAAATGTGATATCCCCACTTTGAGATAAAGTTTTAATAATAAATAGTTATTATATATAAAGTTTATAATATTAAAAGGATAAATAATATTTATAAAAACAAATAATATAATAATATTAAGATTAAATATAAATTATAATACATTTTATATATCATAATATTCTCATATCACTATAGACATATACACATTGAAATAATAATACTATAATATATATAGAAATGTATATAAACTATTATTATATTTTACTATATTATAATAATAATGAATAGTAATTGATTTATAAAATAAATATATAAATTAAGCATATAAGTTATGAGTTATTATATGTTATTTAATATGTAAAATTTTTTTATTAAAGAAAACAGGTTTTAATGGGGCCTTGAAACCCTTCCACGTCTAAAAGTAAAACATAGTTAAAGTGCTTAAAGTATCAAACAAACTAAAAGAAACATTCTAAAACAACCCCCCATAGGGAAACAAGATAAAAACCAAACAAAAATAGGGGAGTAGAACAAAAAACTAGGAGAGGCCCAAAAGCCAGGAGAGTTGCTTAGGTAATTTCTCTGAGTATTTTCGTAGCTTAAATTTCTAGCTCAGACATTCTTCCAACTGCCTCTTTCTGGATCTGGTTCTCTTCCTCAAGCCATCCTTAGGAGACCTGTCTTTGGCGCTATTAGGAGAATGGTCATCCTCCTTGCTAACCCTGTGTTCTTCTATTCTATTGATGAGCACCTTTATGTTCTCATTTGCCTCTTTGAGGATGTTGTAGCTTTGCTCAGCAATAATTTGCATAGAGCCCTCCATGGTTTGAACTCTACTCTTCACTTCCTCCACTTTTTTATCCATGTCCTCATCCTCCTCTATTTTCCTATTCTAGAAATTGCAATTATCCCTCTCCAATCTGCTCACTTTGCATTTGAGCTCTTGAATTTCATGAAAATTCCATTTAGTGGTTTGATATCTATCAACAACACTATTTTTTGCATTGTTAAGTACATCCATTTGAGGGTTTTCCTGTGTGATATCACTTAAAATCACAAGGGTCGGGTCAATCAACTCCTCCATTTGAATTTTGCCTCTTTTTTTTCCTTGACCATTGTTCTAATAATTTCTCTATTGATTCCCATCCTCGCAGAAACAATATCAAAATTCCTCCACACCACATTCTTGTCTTTGTCGAAAATCATGCATTTGTAATGGTTGGATCCAAATTCCTCAAAATCTTGCTCATGTTCTTCCCCACACCCTTGCTTCTTATCATCCTCATCGCTATCCTTCCTCACCTCCTAATTTTCCTCTTTGGATTCAAAATCTCTCCCTCTTTTTAGACCCTTGAAAGTCTTGCCCCATAATCCTCCTCTCTGTTGGCAGACATTTTTATGGTAATGTTTCTCTTACCACATGTCCTCTTCTTATCCTCCTCCTCTCTGAGATTGCTTCCCTCTTCACCATCAATGTTTTCACCCTCCATATCCATGCCCTTTGCCCTTTCATTGTAGTCCCTATTAGACAAAATCTCAAAGCCCTATTTACGGTCGATATTCTCTTGTTTCTCCTTTCTCTCCATTTTGATTCTCTTTTTACCAATTTTGTACTATGGGGTAGCATCCTCCTCCATGTCTGAGTGCATCTATTGGTTGTCCTTAGTTTCAGAAGGAGTATAGTCCTCTCCCAACTCATCTGATTCATCTTTACCCTTCTTCCCCACCTTTATATTCTTAATTTCTTTCCCCATAGACCTAGCCTTAAAAAATTCATAGATTAATAGCAAGAGCCATGCATGAAAGGTTGGTTTACTTAAGTGCTTCTCCTTATAGTCATTAATATTCTCATTAATAAACAAGTAAAGGAAAAAAAGAATAGATATCTTCACTCGATACCTGAAATGGTTAAGAAGCATGAAATGGTGGGTGTAGAGGCAGTTGAATCTCATGTTGAGGGAAATGTAATTGATAATAACTCTCAACATAAACCTCCACAATGGCTTAATAGAGCTCGATAGGTAGTAGGTACCTTTCTTCACTAAGGCCTTCTTTTCCTCCAAATCTTTGGTGAATTTAACCACAACCTGCCTAGAAATCCTTCTATCTCTGTAGAATTTCTTCCCCATGATGGGTATGCCTGTTACTGTAGAGATAACATCCTTTGTTACCGTGAAATCCACTCCATCAATCTTTACAATCCCCTCATTCCAGCTCTTAACCATGCTTCGTGTAACAGAAGGTTTCCACCCATGAACCCTTTCAATGAAAGTGGTAACCTCACCTTTTTTCAAAATGCTCCACACCTTAGAGCATCTAGACCACTTTTGAGCTTCATCCTTAGGTTCCCTCCTATGTCTTTCCCCCACCATAATTTCTTCCTCTTCGTAAACTTTTCTTTTGGTATTGATAAGCTTCAAAGGTGGATTATCATAAACACTAATCATTTTCGTAAAAATCCTTTTCACCTTGTGTACTTGATGCCCAAAATCGATCCTCAAAAGTGAGATGATGGATATTATTAATGTGAATTGTATAATTGTTTTCATACTTACACATCATATTTTAGCACATTTCCCCTAACTCATAAACTTTCATAATGTACCTTAATGATTCCCAATCTACTTGGGATCCTTTCCCTTTTTATCAACTCAAGGATTTCTGACGAAATGGTATGCCCGTTCGTCCACTTTGCCACTTCATTATTCTTGACTACCTAGTTGGCCAAGCTGGCAGCCACTTGGTTGGCTTCCCTATAATTGTGAACCACATAAGTATTATCAAAAGTCTTAAGGTGTTGAGAGCAGTCTTCAATGATATTCATAATTGTCCATGTAAGCTCATTCTTCTCATTAAGACAGTCTATAATATTCTTTGAGTCTTCATCCAGCCAAAGATTTTTGACTCCCATGTCCTGAGCCAATTTGATAGTTTGATGAGCCAAAATCACCTCTACATAATGTTTGGTTTGCATTCCAAAAGGAGCTGAGACAACAACAATCCCTTTTCCATGTGCATTTCTGATGGTACCTCCCACCCCAGCCTTTCCTGAGTTGCTTTGGGTGGCCCCATCAAAATTTGCTTTGAACCAACCCTCAGGCAAGAGAGTCCATCTATAGTCATCCCTCTTATTAGTATCCATATCCTTTGTGTTAAGAAGAGGGTTATGACCTTTATTGGTAGAGTAGTTTTCTAACAAAGAGTTAAGGCTTTTGTGGAAGACTATTTTAGCATTTGTTTCTTTCTCCCTAAAAATTATTTTATTCCGCTCTTTCCACACTCCCCAACAAACATGAGGAAAAGTCTATTTCCACAAGCCCTTGTTTGCATCCTCATACACCCCATGGTGCCATTGTTCAAAGAGATCAATAGTGTTGTTAGAAAAACACCAGGTCATTTTAAAAAAAGACAAGAAATAAGGCCAAATCTTTGGTGAAGTGACAATGGATAAAGATATGATCCACACTCTCATTGTAATTTGTACATAGAATGCATCTGTTGGGCATCATATTTCCCCTCTTCGTGAGGTTGTCCACTGTCAAAATACAGTTTTGGAGCATTATCTAGAAAAAAATGTTAATTTTGGGAATAAGGCCTAGATATCAAGCATTAACCCAAACAAGGGTAATTTCTTTATTTTACATGGTCTCATAGCTAGAGCCTACGGTGTAGTTTCCATCCTTTTTCACCCCCCATATAATGAAATCCTTGTTATGGGACAAAGGTATATGCCTTACCATGTCCATCAATGGCTTTAGATCTTGGGATATCTCAGTCAGATTAACCCAATCATTATTATCCTTGTAGTCACTCACTTTGCACCCAAATCATTCCATACAAGAGTTTACCCATCTATTAAATGGCTCTATGTTCCATAATGACACTTGTCTTAGCCAGTCATCATGCCAGAAATTAATGTTTTCATTATTACCCAATTTCCATTTTGCTTTCTCAAATGCTGTACTCTTCGTCCTTTTAATGTCATTCCAAATGTTAGATCCCCTTGGGTCAAGGTCCCTACTAATGAACTATCTGAAATTGATATTAGCTGCATACTTGTCCTTCAAAATATCCCTCCATTCCCCTATGGTGTTGAAAATCCTCCATAGCTGTTTATCTTGAAGGGCTCTGTTAAATTGTTTCAAATTCCTAATCCCTAGGCCCCCCCTGCTTTAAGAGTCTACAAATGGTCTCCCAAACCACCGACGAATACTTCTTATTTCCACCATTACCAACCCACATGAAATTCCTCTAAATGGATTCCAAAGTATTAACCACCTTTGAAGGAATAGAGAAGAGGCTTAAAGCATAAGTTAGCAAGTTCTGTAGAGTAGATTTGATTAGAAGCACTTTGCCTGCTTGACTCAGGGTGATGCCTTTCCAACCCGCCAACTTTCTGTTGAATCTATCAATGAGATTATTGTAGACACTTAAAATTGTCCTAAACACTATATTAATTAATTTTAATATTGCACGTGACATTGTAATTAATTATTAATTAATTAATTATATTGCTCACATTCTTCTACTAATTTAATTAAATTATTTTAATTAAATGAGTTCATTCTCCTAAGTATTTAAATTTAATTTAAATACTCCTAGCCTTAATGTGTTAAATTAATTTAACACATGATTCTCCATCATCCCCTTTTAAAAATAAATTGTGTTTATTTAATCCTCACATCCTATTAGTTCCTCTAAACCCATGATTAAATTAAATCCTAATCCTATCCTAAAACCTAGTCTACAACCATCACTCTCATCCTTCTAAGCCTACCTACTACTTAAACCCACTTTATTATCCTAAATCCCTTTCTAAGCACCTTTTAGCTCCTAAGAGTTTGCTCACACATGTGTGAGAAGCTCTTGATCCAATAAAGCCTCCACCTCTTACACCTCTTACACATTTGTCCCCCACTCATTCCCCCAAGTTTGCTCACACATGTGTGAGCACACCTTGAGCCTCTCAAACATTAAAGGCTCTTTTTGACTTTTGCATGGCTTGTCCTTTTGCCCATGTGTCTCCCTTGTGGCACCTATGTGGATGCCACATAGATGCCACCTCCCCAAGGCCTCTCTCAAGCCTATAAATAGAGCCCTTGTCTCAAGCATTATCCATCTCCTTCATATGCATTGTTATCATGCCAGTTTAGAATTAGAACTTTGTAGAGATTTTATGCATAGTTACTAACCCTTTGGTAGTTGTTTATTTCTTGCATTTCTTTGTATATTCATGATAGTATTACATTCTTAGATTTTCTTTCTACATCCATTTCCATTATGCATTGAGTGCTCTCAAGAATGGTTGCTTTCATAGCCATCTCTTGAAGTATTCTTCATCATTTAGCTTGGTTGCATATTCATTATTGCATCTTTCATCATCTTGGGATTCATAGTTGTGTTTGGGGAGAGCACACTCACATCCCTCCAATCTAAAACACACCAACATGGCCTTTGTTGAACTGTTTGAGGTTGCATGAGGACTTGATTTATTGGTTGCTTGGAGTTTCAAAACTTAAGCATAATATTAGTTGTGTTTCATTTTGTCTTGAATATCTTAATATCTATGTCCAACTAGTGCTTTTTTGTTAACTCTTGCTTCTAATAGGTCAAATTCTCTTGCATACAATTATTCCAAAAGAGGTAAGGAGATTTGTTCCCCAAAGGAAGCCCCGAATACGTGGAAGGAAGAGAACCAATATTACAACCCAAAATGTTAGCAATTTTCCCCTATCTATTCGTTGGGGTATTTATAAAGAAGACCGAACTCTTGCTCCAGTTAATGAGTTTTCTAGCGTCATTGGAATAAGTATTGAGGATGCTCTTCACATTTCTAGCTTCTTTCATCGAAGCCTCTGCCCCTAAAATGGTGTCATCCATGAATTGTTGATGAGAGAAGATCAGGGGAATGGACGAAGGTTTTAAGGCAACAATTTCCCCTCTTCTCCTTTTGTCATGAATAAGTCTTCCCAGGCCTTCTTCCAGAATGATAAAGAGGGTTACCTTGCCTAAGAGCCCTGGAAGATTTAAAGAAATCAGAGGGGGTCCCATTAACCATAACTACAAAGGAGAGGGTGAATATCAATTGATATATATTCTTTCTAGTTTTGTCATTGAAACCAAAACCTTCTAGAATTTTATCCAGGAACCCCAAATCCACCTTGTCATAAGCCTTTGAAAGATCAAGTAATATTAATAATATTATAACCTAATAAAGTATATATGATGAATTAATATTAATAATATTATATTAATAAATTATAACCTAATAGTAATATTAATAATATAATATACAAATTAAAAGAAAAGAAATGTATTTCTCTCAATATTATATATAAGAGAAGTATTAACTCATAAAAGAATATATGAAAATGCTTCTCACTTTGAGCTAGATTTCTTAGTAGTTGCATAATAGATAACTTCAAGTCTCTTTCCAAGCTCATAATCCTCTAGCTAGTTTCCTCTGTGAAGATGGAAGGATCACATAGCTTCGTGTACAATGAGAAAATGTTCTCAAGTACTTCCTTCACTTTTTCAATTTTCTTAGCCAGTTCAACTTGTGAAAATGCAATTTTAGTAGAGATTTTCTCATTTACCTTCGCCTAAAATTTCCTTTCTGACCATTCTAGTAGTTTGGCATTTGTATCAAGGTTTTCATTATGCACATGGTCCACTATGTTTGAAAGTCGTTCCATCATTGGCCTTGTTTCATCAGGTGTTTGCAAGCTGAAGGCATCTAGAAAGATGTCCTTAATTTCATGTAAAGCTTGCCTTTGCTTGTACTCATTTCTAAGTATCTCCTACTTCTTTTTCCTCTTTAGTGCATCTTGCACTTCATTGATTTGATCAATATTCATAGTTTCATAGTCATACTTGGGGATGACTATGTCCTCATCTCATGCAAGGTCTCCATAGTGAAGTACCCTTGCTACTCTTGTTGAGCTTGAGTCTGGTGTAGATATTTGCAGTGGCTGGCAATAGTGCTCGGCTTCTAAAGCATTATTGGATTCCCTATTGTAGGCAAATTTACCAATGTTTGTATTTCTTTTTGCTCTTTCTCTTTAGGAGTTTCCTTATCAATTACTGTGATCTATGGGGCTGCACCTTGTACTTGTTCTATAGAGACATATGTATCTATCTATCTTGTTTGCTCCCTTGTAGGCTCTTTCTCCTCTATACTCTGTGTCTTTTGTTCAGTCATCAAGACTTGAATTGTGGAGTCAACCTTTGTAGATGTGTCTACTACTATTTTCACCATTGGTTGTCCACTTGTGGCTATAGGGATGTGAGAAGGTGGTTCTTGTGGATTTACCTTTAACCCTTGTTATATTTGCTACAGCCTTTTGCAGTTCTTCCACACTGACCAAAACTAGATTTGTACACAATTGTGCTTGCAATATAGTTTGGTCAAGAATCTTTTTGAGATCCTCTGCAGTCAATGGATTGATATTCTAACCAAAGTTGTTAGAGACATCCTTTATAGTTATTGTATCTGTAGGTGTGGTGGTATCATGTGGAGGGCTCAAGGGTGGTAGTTGTGTGCCTTACACACTTTGTTCTTGTTGCTACTCCTCAACAGTTGCCACTTTATCTGTCCTTTGTTGTGTCTCCTCCACTGTGTTTTCCCTTGACTCTTTCTCTGCTTTCTCCTCCTTGTCATTCTCTTCTTCTTCTTCATTTTCTTTATCTACAAGGGGATCCTCTTCTCCTAGTTTCACTGTTGTCAATCCATATATCAACTTCCATATCTTTGTTGATTTATTTACAAAATCTTCAATGTTATTCTAAAGAATTTTGAAGGCTCTATACTTGGGACAAAATTTACTTCCATGCTTTTTGCTTGCCTTAGTGATCTGACCTTTTGTTAGCTCTAGCATTACCCTAGCTAAGGTAGATTCTCTTATTTCCTTTTCCATGCTAAGGCAGTAATGCCATTTATTTTCAATAATTGAATACAAATCTTTTGGTATTGAGTTTTCAAGTTCAAGTGAAGTTGTCTTGAACTTGGACATCATGGTGTAGATAGATTCTTCCACCATGTTTTTCTCTTCTCTACTCAACTTACCAAAATCAACACTTTTCAAGCCAGTCAAGTCAGCATTATCCTTAATATTATCACAAATGTTCTCTAAATCATATTTAGATGCATGACTTACCACTTTGTATTGGCTTATGTCCTCTAACTTGGTCTTCTCTTCATCAGAGTCGGGTTGAGCAACATATTTTCTTCTCAACTTTTTCTTTGCTGGCCCTTGTTGCTATATTGCCTTCTTCTTCTCCTTGGCCTATTGTTTGTTTTGCCGAGTGGTTTCCCTAGTGCTTGCTCTTGTTGTGGGCTTGGCAGGGCTTGGCTTGGCAAATTTCTTGGGCTTTGTAGCTATTTTGGTGGAGGCTTTTCTTTTCTTTGGTTGAGGTTTAGTAGGTGCTTCCTTAGCTTCCTCTTCCTCGACACCTTCTTCTATGTCTTCTCCCATGCCTTGTGTCAAGGCAGGTGGCCCTTAATTATGCTCTCCTTCTTCCTCATCTTCCTCTTCATCATTATCTTCACCTTCTGTTATGCCTTCACCAAATCTGGCCTTTAATTTCTTCACCAGTCTATCTTTCTTCTTCAAAACTGATGTTGTCTTTAGTTCCATCTCCACCTTGGATCCGACAAAATCATAAGTGCCAAAGGGTTCAACACTTTTATCTATTTCTTTTGCAAGTAAAGTTGTTATTGCTGCTAAAGCTTCATCAATATTGATTTCATAGCCATATGGCCTTAGCCATCTAACTCTTGGCACTACAACTTGAATATATGTATAATCAATGTCAACTAAAAAATAGATGTCATTGATGTGTTGCTCAACTAAGGAAACAGGTATCCTAAGCCTCTGTTTCATAGACTTCTTAAAATCTTCAAAATAGCTTGTCAAAATTGTTTCAAAATTTGCCCCCATCTACTCTATGTATTCATTGATATGTACAATAGCTGATCTATTTGTTGTCTAGCCTATCTTGCCAAAGGAAGGAAATTCATTTTGAACATAAAAGAATATGCACATCAAAATTGATCCAAATTTGCATTGGGCACCCTTGGATCTTCTTATGGCTCCCAAGTTCTCCATGATTTGTTGCAATTGTAGCTCAGTTAAGTCATATGTATGATCCTTTTTCACAATATTATATCCTACATCAACTACAATGTAGAGCACACTGTTCAATATGCTTGATTGATAGAATTTATGAGAGATAACTCTAACAAAAAATTCTATGAGAGGGTCCTTAATTTTTTCAATTGTCATACCCCTCTTATTCCATTGAGCACCAGTGTTCTTTTCAATGACCTCTTTTGAGTCACTTCTTAAGGTTTTAGGCTAATCTAGGGTTGGATACTCTATGACTCGGTGAACAATTCTCTTGGTTATCTTTACTAGTCATCCTAACCATAAGCAACCGTCATGAATTCTGCTTAGAAAAAGTCTGATCCATTATGCTTTAAAGACTGTAGTGAAGTCTAGGGCACTGGTAAGTCCCTTTTTCTCAACTATGTTGTATTCTTCTTTCAATACTCCATTGTCACATAGTTTATTATATGTTTCCCTAATCTCCATGTCTCCTATCCCACCTACTTTGCAATTATAGCATTTTCGAACATCTTGAACCATGACCACTTTAGGGGGAACGATGGATAGGGCACTGGTTGGATCATTTTTGTAGGCTACCTCAGGGATTGGTTTGAATTTTGGTTGTTTTACATCCCTATTAACCAATTGAACTTCAAACGACTCCTTATCCTTGGGGTTTCTAGAGCTAGATGCCATTTCCATAAACTAGGGTTTAATGAATTCGAATACCGCATAGCTCAAGTCTCGAATAAATACCTTTAGATCAATGAAATTGCTCTAAATCTCTACTTAAATTTGTTAGAATGTTTTACCTTCACTTGAAATCACTTCTTCAATCTACTCATTCTTTGCTCTATGTTCGAATGACGAAAATGATTGCAAAATCAAACAAATACCCTTCAATACCTAGCATTAAATTCTTAGTGCTTATATAGCTATTAACTCGACTTGTATGCATTTTCTTGCTTTACTTGGCATCAATCCAATTTTCCTTTTACTCGGCAGCTGAAGGATTTATCCTTACTCGACATCAACTAGCACAATTTTACTTAGCAACAACTAATCACTTGGCTTCCACTAGTTTTGTCCAACAAATTGACACATACTATGATTTCACTTGGCAACTCAAGGTAACTTTTCATACTTAGAAACAATATGAATTTTTTTAAGGATAAACTTGCATCTTTATTCATGCTATTTATATCCTTTCCAGTATTGACTTGTCTTGGAACTGATGTATGATAAAGCATTTAAATATCAGTCCCACATACCTTCTTTTGCTTAGTTGGATGAAGTGTGACCACTTGACCTTTTAGGTGAAGTGATCCCTTCATTTGATGTGCTACATCCATCTTTCTTCTTCCATGTTTTATTCATCTCTCCTTTAACATGCTCAACATCTACCTTACCTTTTCCCTTGTTTGAGTCAGAGTTAGGTGCCTTTGTCTTTGTTGGGCAGTGCTTACTGATGTGACCAATCTTCAAACAACTAAAGCATGTAGTTTGGCTCAACCATTTGTTGTAGCTTTCACTAAAATGTGTTCTTATGCAATTTTTAGGGATGTGTCCATACTCTTAACAGTAGTGACAACTTTGTCTTATGTTTTAATCCCAATTATAGGAATTTTCATGGCTTCTTCCCTTGTTTGATGACCATGTGGGCTTGGATCTGCATTCAAAAGCTTTGTGTCCATACTTCTTGCAATTGTAGCAATGACCTTCAAATCTTGGTGTCTTGATTGTTTTAGTCCTGCAATCATGTGCTTGATGACCTTGCTTGTTGCACTTGTGACAGTGACCCATGTTTATAGGTGTGTCATGTTGATTGGCATTCTTGCTCCTACACACATTAGAGGTATGTCCCTTTTTACCACAAAAATGACAAGTGGGTTTTGTATTCTTACATTTGTCACTTTTCTTTTGCAGTCTTAGATGACTCTCCTTCTTCAATGTTGGTGCATCCTAGTCCTGAAGTGTCATTACTAGATCTTGGTGATTTTAGTAGCTGTTCAAAGTACTTGATGGCTTCATTAGGTTTGTTGAAGCTTTCTGCAATTTCTTTTTCTCTTCTCAAGTCATTTTGTAGTTGTTCATTCCGCATCTTCAGTGTGTCGATCTCAATGTCCTTGACATTTAGCTGATGGGCATTCATCATTGGCTTAGGGTATCTAGCTGCATGTTAGAAACTCTTGCAAGCTCTCTTAACTTTTTCTCTAATCTATTGGCAAGGTTTCTCTTATCATCTTCTATCATAGCTTTATCTTCAATGGCTCTCTTCTTTTGTTTAGTCACTTCACAAAGCATCATGGTTTGTGATTCTTGCTCAATCTTGAGAGTTCTGATCTCTTCTACTTGAGCTTTGTTTTTCTCCATTAGGTTTGTGGTTGCTACATCAAACTCCTTGGAATCTCCATTGACAAACACTTTTGAGGTGTCAATCTCCTTGTATTGTGTATCATTCTTAGCTATGGCTATGTCTCTTCTTCTCTTTAGGGATTTCCTCAATTCTTCCCTAGCTTCTTCTAGAGAATGCAGAATGAGGTGTATTTCAATCTCCTAATTCTCTATAATCTTCCCAAACTTGTAGACTTCCATTTCTAGATATTTTCTTCAAGATGTAAGGCTTTTCCTTGTAAGGAATTGGATCTGATACCAATTGTTGGAATTTACAAGTGAGAAGAATACTTCTGAGAGGGGGGGGGGGGGTGTGAATTAGAAGTACCAAACTTTAAGCTATAAAATTTTTAACTAAACTCAATACATGCATGTAACATTTCTAATTAACATGAAAGTAAAGGCATCCATGAAAATAGATAACACAATATTTGATCACCCAGAAACCCTCCAAAATGAGAAGGTAAAACTAGGGTGGGGATGACACCCATAACTTATCATTGTAGCAATATGTAACTTGTCAAGATTACAAAGTTGGACCATCAAAAATGGTTTGCCCTGTGAGAGGCCTGCCCTGTTAAAGGCTTCAACACACTGTTAAAAGTGTACCTTGCTATAGGATTTACAAAACATTCACTTGGAATGTCACCTTGTTAAAGGATTTACAAAATGGTTGTTAAACCAACCTATCTTCATACGATTTTCATTCTCCTAATACAATAGTTAGAAAGTATAGTAGAATGCGTTGACCTGATTACTTGCAATTTACTAATGCTGATTTTAGATCCTTATTCTATTCAATCTGATCCTCACTAATTTGGTATGAAATTGTTGTGATCTTGATTCACAGTTCTGCTAACTGATACTGCAATGCTATCCTTCTTCTAAGTCATTTCATCCCTTTCACTTCCTTCAAAATTTGCTACTATTCTCTCCTTGCATGCATTCCCTTCTCACATAATCTCTTATACATTACTAAATTGTGGGGTTTTGACCTCCTTAAAAAGGTTTCATGACTTAGGGTTAGGTATGAATCTACGATTGAGATTCATCCATCTTTCCCACTCAAATCTTTCCATTTTTCTGATTGGTTGCATGTTGATTGCATAGGGAATCAAATAGATTCGATCTTATCTTTTAATCTTTCAAGATTTATCATATGTCAACTCAAAAATGGTTTACATCTTAGTTTGTGAGGGCAAAAACTCTTATGTTGATTCTATGTTACTCGACACTTACTAATTACTAATGCTCAACACATATAGAAATTCTATCTTACACGACACCTATAATTTTCTCAGCACATAGAAATTATGTCTTGCTCGATACCTATAGTTTACTCGACACATATAGAAATTTTGTCTTGCTCGGCACTGTCTATCTACTCGACATTTGAATGATTCGACACTTGATGAATTTTTGGCTCGGCACATATTGTGACTCGGCATCTATATTATACTCGGCATCAACTTAGAAATTGTCTTAAGTGTGTTGACACTCAATTGTTAAAACTAGTCTGAGATCAACAATAATTGCTGTTGAGTTCCAGTTTCTAGTTGCTATCAAGTTCTAATTTCCAGTTATTACCGAGTTCTAGTTATTGTCGAGTGCTAGTTGTTGTCGAGTTCTAGTTTCTAGTTATTTTTGAGTTCTAGTTGCTATTGAGTTATCCAATGTATGCCAAGTGAGCCTGTTATTTGTTGATGCTCAATTCCTTCTTTAGCCAAGTTATCTATGTTTTGGTTCTTAGTGGGAGCTGACTTGCATATTTAATTTTGATCATGAATTTAATGATAGGATCTTGTTTAGGGATGAGTATTGACCATTTTGGGGTTGGCCTTTCTGGTATGTAATGTTATAGAATCTTTTGTAAGCCATTTTGGCAAGTATAAATAGAGTACTTAGGCTTTGGTTAAAGGTAAAACTTAGAGGGTTTTCAAAATTCGAATGCATATGCATCTGGAAATGCGGATTTGAAGTTGGGTCATGAATCTTGAATGCATTTTTGTATCTGGTCGTAACCCAAAAGGCCTTACAACCGGGCATGTATGTTGATTACTTGACGAATCAATAAAGTATTTTGTGCTCTCTCTCTCTCTCTCTCTCTCTCTCTCTCTCTCTCTCTCTCTCTCTCTCTCTCTCTCTCTCTCTCTCTCTCTCTCTCTCTCTCTCTCTCTCTCTCTCTCTCCCTCCTTGGTGATGTTCTTTGTTGTTTTCTTCCGTTGTGTTTAGTCTGCAAGGTGGTTTGGATAGTTGGGTGTACCCTTGGCCCTGATCATTTATTTTCTCCTTACACCAGATTAGCTCCTTGATCTATAAAACACACTTCCATCTCAACAAAAATAGTTTACATAAGTCTAAAATTCACTTGTTCATTCCAAAGTGAAGCTTTAATGTTTTATATCTACGCCCGAAGACACTCGTGATTAGCATACAAGGTTCTAGCCAATTTCACCATGCGTGTGTGCTTGAAAATAAATAGTTTGAAAGCTTGAAAGAGGAGGGAATAATAGCATTTTCCTTATAGTAATTCAAGAATGTGTTTGTTCATTTTAAGCACCAAGTCCAAATGTTTTGTTTGCAATGTTCTTTACCCCTTAAGCATTCAATATTGTATGACTTCATTTTAAACGCAAATAGAGATGTGTACCATAGCATTGTTTCTATTAACCTTTATGCATTCAAGAGTGTATTTGACTTCTAAGCATTCATTCCAAGAAGTGTTTGTGAATTTATTTAAGGCATTCAAGATTGGATTTGGATTATTTTAGTTGCAATACATTCAAGAGTGTATTTGATCTATCAAATTAATTGCAACATTCATTCCAAGACAAATGTTTAAGCATTCAAGTTCATTTCTAAAAATAATAAAACTTCAAGGAAAATCTACAAGACATATTGTTAGTTATTTCTAGAATGCTCCAATCTATAATGGTGCAATTTTTATTTATTTTTAAATAACTTGATTAGTATCACCAAAATCTCTAAAATTAAAGTTTCACTATAACCAACAGATGTTACAATCAATAGTCAACTAGAATGATGTTTGAGGCAACATGCTCATTTCTTGAAATTTAACTAAGTCTTAAATCTTTATAAATTCCTAAAAAACTAGAATCTTTATTTTAAGTCCTATGAAGCTAAATCAAATCTCAAACATAATGGAATGTATATACATAAAATGTGACTTAAAGTATAATAAAGCAAGAGTATGCCACTTATACTTAAATGTTACATTTTATATATAGTACTGATGCTGAAATTGGTCTGTTAGGACTTGAAATATTATAAGAAAGACCAAAGATTGGGTAATATCTCTAATAGGTCACAGACAAAAAAATAAAGAGATGCTAAAATATGATGCAGGAGCATCTTGGGTGTAAGAGCAATCTTGCATCACCCAAAAATATTTTATTTTCAGTCTTTTCTATTTTAATAAGGACTAGTAGGTAGGGTGGTTACTATTTATGGGAACTTGCTATTTTTAGTAAGTTTTTCATACAAGCTCAAAATGTTCTCATTTTTTACATGAAGGTTCATTTTAGAGTTATAAGCCTACCATAAAAATCTTATTGCTCCAGCTTAAGTATCAGAGAAGTTATTGCAGATTTTCGATGGAAATATTTGCAGAAAAATCTTAAGGCTCACCGTTGGAGGCCTTAGAGTGCCCAGATGAGGTTTGAAAACTTGATGGAAAGGTATTCTCATAGTTTCAAGCCTGTAGATCAAGAGATGGTGTTTCCAAAAAGTGGTTATAATAGCCAATTGGAGCAACGGTTCGTGAGTTACGTCCTTTCAAAGTTGGACTACTTGAAATATTGAAAAAATTGTCAAAGATGTATTTTCCCAACTTTGTATGTATTGTTAGGGTCTGTTGGCCCTAGGTATTAAGTTTCAATATCTAGAACCTTCCCAGGCGACATAAAATTGCCTATTTAAGAAAGGCTCGAACATTGTCTAAGACAACTCTGGGTGATAGTTTGTAACTTGTCTTGCAAATTATTGTAATGAAGGCACCCATGTGGGTTAGCATATTGTACTTGTGAATTTTGTAATTCCACATTTGTAGTGCAAATAAGAAGTCCATATTTTTTCTCACATTTTTTGTTTCTTTGTTTTCTGTTATGGTTTATGGTATTAAGGGGAGCACCCTTCATCAAGTGGTGCCAGAGGTAGAGTTCTTGAGTATGTGGATAGATCGTTGACTGTGAGGTAGTTTGCAAGAGGACTATGGTTTGGGTTGAGCATGTATATAGATCACCAATTGTGAGGTAGTTTGCAATAGGGTTTCAACGAAAGTGCAAAAATGCCTCCACGAAGAGAGTGTGGTAGAAGAGTTGAAGATGTTACACCTAAGGATTTTAGAATCCTCCAAAGGAAAATGCAAGCAATGCAAGAACATATTCATAGAGGAATGAATCTTATTGTAGGAGATGATGACAGTAAGGATGAAAGAGAAGAAGAAGGAAACATGAACCTAGATGCAGTAGAGAAAGTTCTTGACCTAGAGGAGGTGAAGCTTTTTAGGGCCATTTCCAGTATTGGAAAAAGACCTAAGTTTGATGTTCCCACATTTTCAAAAAAATTCAACCTAGAGAAATTGATCGACTAGATCAATGAATTGGAAGAGTACTTTGAATATGAAGATATTGAAGGTCCAGATAGGGTCAAGTTTGTGAAGGCCAAACTGAAGGATCATGCAAAGATCTGGTGGCAAGAGATCTAGTTGGATCAAAATAAAAGAAGAAAGGACAGATGGGATCAGATGGTAGCTAAAACAAAGCAACAATTCATTCCTGTAGATTATAAGCTTGATTTGTTGAAAAAAATCTAAGGGTTGAAGCAAGTGGGAAAATCTGTTCAAGAGTATATTGAAGAGTTCTATCAAGTTCTCATTAGAACCTACCATGTAGAAGCTGATAAGGAGAAAGTTGCCCGCTATCTTAATGGGTTACAACCAAGCATTCAGGATGAGATGAGCCTTGTTCAAGTGACCAATATTGTGGAGGCATAATAGTTTTCCCTAAGGGTTGAGGAGAAACTAAGTAAGAAGTTTGATAACAAGAATAGTGGAAGAGGTCATGGTGGAAGTTCTGGCAGATAATCTTATGGAGGTCATAATGATGATCAGAAGAATAAGAATAAGGCTAGAAGTGGTAGTTAGAACCATAGGGGAAATAATTCAAATAGTTTCAATGATTAGAACAATAGAGATCAGAGAGGAAGAGGCAGAGGAGATGGATATGGATGAGGAGGCTTCTGTGGGAAATGTTTTCACTGTGGAGAAGAAGGGAATTGAGCATTTGAATGTACCCAATGCCAAGTAAGGATGGATCAAAGTATAGAAGGCCAGGCCAAAGTTACACATGTTGATGAAGATGCCAAATCATCACATTCTGAAGATGTTGGAAGAGGAGAGGTCCTAGTTAATAGAAGAGTCCTGCTGAGTGGTGAGAATGAATTCGATCAAAGACAGAGTTTGTTTCACACAAGGTGCAGATGTGAAGATAAGTGCTATGATGTGATCATTGATGGTGGAAGTACTAATAATCTGGTGTTAGAAACAATGGTCACAAAGTTAAAGTTGAAAAGACAAAAATACCTGCGTCCATATCATATTTCTTGGGTGCAAGATGACTACAAAGTCATGGTCAATGAATAGTGCTCTGTGAAGTTCAAGATTGGAAGCTACAAGGATGAGGTACTATGTGATATCATACCTATGGACATATGTCATATGTTGTTGGGTAGGCCATGGCAATTTGACAGACATGTTGTACATAATGGGCGAGCAAATATCTCCACTCTAACCAAGGATGGAGTGAAGCATAAGTTGAAGCCATTGAAGGATAAAGAAGAAAAGGTATGTAGTGCTACTAGAATATGTTTTGTTGATGGAAAAGAGTTTCTCAAAGGTATGAAGCATGAGCATATGTGTTTTTCAATAATTCCAAAAGATAGTAAAGAAGAAGTAGAAGAGGTGCTTGCAAAAGTTGTAGATATGCTGGGAGAGTTTTCCAATATTGTATTAGATAATATACCTTATGGGTTGCCCCCAATCAGGAAGATCAGTCACTAGATAGATTTGGTTCCAGAAGCCAGTTTTCCAAACAAGGCAGTGCATAGAATGACACCAGTAGAAAGTGAAGTGTTGAACAAACAAGTTCATGAGTTGTTGCAGTTCAAGGTGTTGATTCAAGAGAGTTTGAGTCCATGTATAGTACCAACTGTATTGGCACCAAATAAGAATGAAGAATGAAGGATATGCACTATTGTCACGCTATCAAAAAGATCACAATCAAGTACATATTTCCATTGCCAAAGATGGATGATATTATGGACTGTTTGAGTGGAGCTGAGTATTTGACAAAGATAGATATGAAGAGTGGGTACCATCAGATTCCTATCAGAGAAGGAGATAAATGGAAGACTGCTTTCAAGACAAAGGAAGGATTGTACAAGTGGTTAGTCATGTCTTTTGGCCTAACCAATGCACCGAGCACTTTCATGAGGCTCATGAATGACGTACTGAAGATGTTTTTCGGTAGATTTGTCATTGTTTACCTAGATGATATTTTGATCTTTAGTAAGACATTGGAGGAGTATTTTATCCATATTCACACGGTGTTTGATAAGTTGAGGGAAGAAAAGTTGTTGATAAACCTGAAGAAGTGCAGTTTTGTAAAGAAGGAGTTGGTGTACCTAGGATTTGTAGTCTCAACCGAAGGTTTGAAAATGGACCCAAAGAAAGTGAAGGCTATCCTTGAATGGCCTACTCCAAGGAGTGCAATAGAGGTAAGATCTTTTCATGGACTGGCTAGTTTTTACAGAAAATTCATAAGAGGTTTTAGCAGTATTTGTGGACCCTTGACTAAAACAATAAGAGGGGATATGAAAGAATTTAAGTGGACTGTAGGAGCAAATAAGAGTTTTAATATGTTGAAATAGAAAGTTACCGAGCAACCTATTTTAGCACTTCCTTATTTTAACAAGGTGTTTCAAGTAGACTGTGATGCTAGTGGTACTGCAATAGGAGCTGTTATGAGCCAAAAGGTAGACCCGTCGCTTATTTTAGTGAGGAGTTGAATGATGCAAAAAGAAAATATTCTATTTATGATTAGGAATTTTATGCTATAGTTCAAGCATTGAAGAAGTGGAGACACTATCTTCTTCCTAAGGAGTTTGTTTTGTATATTGATCATCAAGCTTTGCAATATTTGAATAGTCAAGGAAAATCAAACCAAAGGCATTTGAAGTGGGTTGAGTTTTTGCAAAGTTATACATTTGTTTTGAAACACAAGAGTGGGAAGTCTAACAGAGTTGCATATGCTCTTAGTAGGAGAAAATTTTTGCTGATAGAAATACAGATAGAGGTGGTTGGGTTCAAGGAACTCAATACTTTGTATCTAGATGATCCTTATTTTGGTGAAGCATGGAAGGCTTGTACAGGAACCTATTACACTCGACAGGACAAAGTGGTTGTATTTCATGATCCAGGATAGTATGTTGTTTAAAGGAAGCCAGTTTTGCATTCCTAGAAGTTCAATGAGAGAGAATCTCATCAAGGAGAAGCATAATGGAGGATTGGCTAGACATTTTGGTAGAGATAAAACCATAGATTTGGTTACTGAGAATTATTATTGGTCATAGTTATAGCAAGATGTGAAGAAGTTTGCACAAAGTTGCAAAGTATGTTAGATGACAAAAGGAGTGAAGCAAAATATGGGGTTGTATCAGCCATTACTTATACTAGAGAAACTGTGGGAGGATGTCTGCATGGATTTTGTTTTTGGATTACCAAGGACACAACAAGGGCATGATTCTATTTTTTTGGTGGTTGACAGGTTTTCAAAGATGGCACATTTTATTCCTTGCAAGAAGACTAGTGATGTTGTTCATGCGGTAGAGTTGTTTTTCAGAGAAGTGGTAAGACTACATGGTCTTCCAAAGAGTATAGTTTCAGATCGAGATACCAAATTTGTTGGGTATTTCCGGTGTACATAGTGGAAGAAGTTAAAGATGGAGTTGAAGTTTAGTTCATTACATCATCCACAGACTGATGGACAGACAAAAGTTGTGAATCATAGTTTGGGAAACTTGTTGAGATGTTTGGTTAAAGACAAGCCAAAAGGATGGGATCCAATTTTACCACATGCAAAATTTTCATATAATAATTCTGTGAATAGGAGTATTGGAAAATTATCATTCTAGATTGTATATGGGAATAGTCCTAGAAATGCTTCTGAATTGAGGCAGTAGGATAAATGAGAGATAAGTAGTGCTGAAGCAGAAGAATTTGTTGAACATTTGAAGAACATCCATGAGGAGGTGAGGAAACATATCACAAAGATGAATACATAGTATAAAGCTAAGGCAGATGTGAACAGGAGATATAAGGTATTTTAGATTGGAGATGAAGTCATGGTACATCTGAGAAATGAACATTTTGTAGTGGGTACATATAATAAGTTGAAGATGAAGAAGTTTGGACCGTGCAAGATAGTGAAAATGCATGATTCTGGAAATGCTTATGAAGTGGAGTTGTTTGCTAAATTGAATATTTCACTAGTATTTAATATTTCAAATTTGAGAGTATTATGAAGGAGGTGATGGAGATGAAGTTGCCAAAGTGCAGTAGAGTATTTCAGTAGCTAGTTCGACTACAAAGGAGATTGAGGAGATACTAGATAGTCATGTTAGCAAAAGTACAAGGAATAGAAATTATGAGGAATACCTAGTCAAATGGAAAGGGAGGCCAATAGAGGATTCATCATGGCTAGCAAGGGAGGAGGTTTACCATCTTGGTTTTCCTCTGAACACTTGAGACATGACAGATTCATTTCTCAAATTACCCTAGGTGTCTAATACAGGAGCATCCTGGGTGTAAGAGAAATCTTGCATCACCCAAAAATATTTTCTTTTTAGTCTTTTTTATTTTAATAAGGACTCATAGACAAGGTGGTTACTATTTATGAGAACTTGCTATTTTTAGTGAGTTTGTCATATGAGCTAGAAATGTTCTCATTTTTTATATGAAGGTTCATTTTAGAGTTATAAGCCTACCATAAAAATTTCATTGCTTCAGCTTAAGTATCATAGAAGTTATTGTGAATTTTTGGTGGAAATAATTGCAAAAAAATCTTCAGGCTCACCGTTGGAGGCCTTAGAGTGCCTGAATGAGGTCTGAAAACTTGACAAAAGGGTGCTTGCACAATTCGAAGCTTGTAGATTAGGAGTTGTCATTTCTAAAAAGTTGTTATAATAGCCAATCAGAGCAACAGTTCGTGAGTTATGTCCTTTCAAAGTTGGGCTACCCAAAATATCTAAAAAATTGTCAAAGATGTATTTGGCTGACTCTGTATGTATTGTTAGCATCTGTTTTCCCTATATATTAAGTTCCAATGTCTAGAACCTTCTCGAGTGGCACAAAATTACCTATTTAAGAAAGGCCCAAACATTGTCTAGGATAGCTCTAGGTGATAGTTCATAGTCTGTCTTGCAAATTATTGTAACGAAGGCACCCATGTGGGTTAGTATATTGTACTTGTGAATTTTGTAATTCCAAATTTGCGGTGCAAATAAGAAGTCCATATTTTGTTCTTGCATTTGTTGTTGTTTCTTTGTTTTTTGTTATGGTTTATGGTGTTAAGGGGAGCACCCTTCATCAAAATATAAAGACGCCAAAATGCTAAGACACCAAAATATGGAGACTCCAAAATGTGGAGACAACAATTTAGAAGTGTAGATGACAATTTAGAACTAGAAGACAGTTAAGAAGAAGAGGAGGTTGTTAATATGCACAGATGAAAGTTTAGAAAATTCTTACACTAAAAAGAGGAAATGACAGTTTGTCTGCACATACGAGACTGCACATAAATGCAAATGACATTCTATGATTTTTTCCAAAAAATTGTAAACTTTAACAATTTTTAGGTGTAAAAAAGGGATGTGGGTCCCATCGGGTGTGCCAAAATGTATATGTGAGAATATAATCTATTAGGAGCATGCATAAACAAGAAAATATTAGTAGCATGTGCATATAAAGATCTAAACTAAAAAACTTGATTTTCACTACACTAATGCAACAACAAAAAAGAGTCATACACAACCTTGAAGCAACTTGACAAGGGCACCAGAATGGAACTTGTTGGTGTGCTCAAGATTGAGGGATGTGGATGTGCTCTCCCCAAACACAACTATGTTGAATCCCAAGATGGAATGAAGATGCAAATGAGTATGAAACTAAGCTAAATGACGAATAATGCTTCAAAAGATGGCTATGAAAGAAACCATTCTTGGGAGCACTCAAAGGATGTGATTATGGATGCAATGAAAGAAAACTATAAATGTAAAGTTACCATGGAAATTCAAGAAACAAAGAACAATATGCAAACAATTACCAAAGGTTACCTCCAAGCATAAAACTCTAAAATATCTAGAAGCAAACTAGCATGATAACAATGCAATGGAGGGAGATGTAAAATGCTCGAGACAAGGGATCTATTTATAGGCTTGAGGGAGGCCTTGAGGAGGTGAAATATATGTGGCCTCTACATAGGTGTCACAAGAGACACACGTGGGCTAAAGGACAAACCATGCAAAAAGTCAAAAAGAGCCTTTAAGGTTTGAGTGGCTCAAGGTGTGCTCACATGTGTGAGAAACCTTGGGGAAAGAAGTGGGGGGCAAAGGTGTGAGAGTACCTTTTGGACGAGTTAATGAAAGGGGCTCCTAGGGTTTGAGTTGTTGACACATGTTTGACAAACCACTTAGGAGCTAAACAAGTGTTAAAAGGGGATTTAGGCTAAATAAGTGGGAATAACTAGTGGGTATACTTTGAAGGACAAAAGTGGTGGGTGGTAGACTAGACTTTAGGTAGGATGTAGAATTAAATTAAAGATGATTTAATTAAATAGTGGGTTTAGAAATTTTAATCATGTGGAGGGATTTAAATAAATAAACTTTATGTAAAAAGGGGATTTATGAAGCATTGTGTGTTAAATTAATTTAATACATTAGGGGGATGTATTTGAATAAAATTTGAATACCTTAAGGAAATGAACATATTTAATTAAATTAAATTTAATAGGTAGAAGAATATGACAATAATAATTAATTACAATGTCACCAGAAATATTAATATAGTGTTTGAGACGATTTTAATCTTCTACACCTCCAAATCCTCAATAGTACCATTGCATTCTTCTAGCTCATTGCACGAGGAAGGAGAACCATTTGTAAGTGAAAGAAGGGTATACAAAGCCAGGACTTGAGGATTTAGAAAATTTTGTAGAACAACTACATGATGAATTAGCAAAATAACCACAAGAGGGTATGAGAGAGGAAATGCAAAATGAACTAGTCAAGAATCCATTAGAAGTGATGGCCAAGAAAATGCAGGAGATGTCAGTGGAGTAGTTGTTAGAAGTGATAATATTGAAATAGATTCATGTTGAGATATAATAAATAGTGCATAATGAACCAACGGAACAACTACATGATGAAAAAGTAGACCAAGTGCTATAAGAGCATGCAAAATTGTTGTGGGAAGAACCTTTGTAGGAAGGAGTGGTATGGATTGAAGAGGGAAGCAAAGAAAAGGAAGAGCAACCAATAGAGGAAGATGAAAGAGGATGTACTGAGGAAATAAATGAGGACCAACATATTTTGAAGGATGTTCAAGAGCCTCAAGTGTGACTAGAAAAACCAAAAATTGAGCCAAAAGATGATGAAATGAGATATGTAGTCCTTGAAAACTCAAGAGAAGAGGAAACAACTATAGAATATGAATAACTTAATGGTTCCCTAGAGAACCATGTGAACAATGATGAATTCAAAAATATTTAAGAACCACCTCCAACAATCCCTGCACAACAACCAGAGGATGCACCTGAACAAGAAAATCTACATGAAGGAGGCCAACAAGAGACATAAGAAGAAGAAAAGAAAGATATTGTTAGGCCTCCTTTCCATGTGATAATTTTTTCTATAGGAATGGAGTGCTATGAGGAGATGATAGATCATCAAACTTCCTATGAGATGGCAATCATAAGATTGAAGAAGATAATCCAAAATAAAGATGTAGAAATTGCCAATCTAAAGGATAATTTTGACCAGGTAACCAACTTGTCCCCCAAATACTCAAATGTAGATCACCATCTCCAATTTATGCTATGTATCTAAAGGAGTTATAGTTAAATTTTCAAATGATAAGGATTTGGTAAAGGAAGATCTCTTCATAAAGCACTTCGAATGAATTTTATGAGGCATATAAGGAGTCTCTAGAGAAAATAAAGTATTTTCTCATTGAATTTTATCTGTATAATTTAGTTGCATGGTACATAATGAAATCCTCTATGTTATGTGGGGGATATCCATATCAAAAAAGAGTCAAAGAATGGAATGAGAATATACTTTGACTAGAAGAAGTTGTGGGATGATCAGAGCACTATACCAAAAAATGAGCCCTTGGGGAGACGAGTGTTGATCAATACAACCAGATTGTCAACGAAGATCTTAATGCCTTATGATATACAACAGGGAAAGATTAGCATATATGTCAATGAGGCTGCAAAAGAAGGAACCACACATTCCTAATAACCTTTATGCAACTACTAGAAGAGTAGAGCATTAAATGAGGAATGCCAAACAAAAGAATGAAGATTGGTTACCCCTAGTTATGCAGCCATATATTCTCCTGAGACTTCTTTTGGGAATGCAAAGAGAAATTTTTTACAATAGGGAATCCGAGGAGAAGAGATGACAACACTTGGAAGAGATGAAGGGTCACTTCTAGAGCTTTAGCAATTGGGAGTGTGGACAACAAATGAGAACTGATCTAAGGAACTTTGCAAGAAGGACAAACATGGCTGGCTGAAGGGATCAACAAGATAATAGGTTGAACAAAATGATGAGGCCCATTTTTGTCATAATTTGGGCTCATATTTTGAGCATTCCTCTCACATTTTAAGAACTTTTATATATCTTTTATATCGCTGAACAAACATTAAGTAGTCGTTATGGAGTAATATGTGGACTTTTATTCAATTAGTACAATATACTATTACATGATTATTACTTTTAGAAGTCTTTTGAAGTTTGTGAAAGATGTTTTCTTTTTGAGTCCATGAGATGAAGCACGTTCTTGCAACCATTATTGTTAATTGTCTTACATCCATAGAGGAACCATTGCCTGATTCCAATTAATGTCTAATGAACATACGAATGAGATGATGAATCATTTAACGGGTTGAATGTGTTGGGATAACCATTTGGCTCAGGAATAGCAATTAATTATTGCAGGTGCCAAGCTTCAAGGAGAAGATGTAGCTACCGCTAGGTTGTTGCAGGATTAGTTCAAGGAAGACTAAATCAATAACATACAATGATGAACAATTGGGAGAACATCCACCACCTAAGGGAGTGTTCCATAAAGTCAACATAAGAAATCTTGAGCATCCCATACATCCAACGAAGGAAGTCTTAAAGACACACCAATCTAGGATAGTGGTCTATTTACTTCTCCAAATTGTTTTGACTCAATTTTCTCCCTCATATCTATTTCTTCACTGTAAGGAGTCAAAAGTACAATAAAAACTTCCCATTTCTTTGGGAGCAATTAGTTAATCTTTAGATTTCATATTTGAATGAATAACCACATTCTCTTTCAGATAAATAGAGGTGGGCTTATAGTTTATTGTTGTTTCATTGCAGTTTCAAGCAAGTGTGTACTATGTACTTTGCAATTTTAGTTCAATACAATGTTTGTGAAGTTTGAGCTTTAATATGATGTGTTTCTAAGACACTATCTAAGGGGGTTCACTTAGGGGAATTGCCTCTCTTTCTTTTCCAACAATTAGATTAGTTGTTATTGCTTTTTGTTATTATTTCCTAGCATCTCAACGTATCTGTTCATGCAACCGATAGAATTACAAAGTTGTCTGTTGTTTCTGCAGCCACTAGGGATAGAGTAGTTCCAACCCTCAAAACTGAGAGTAGTTTTCATTTTGTGCAATAGAAGTAGGGAGTGCTTAATTTCCAACATTTCAATTCTAGTATGGTAGTCTTTAGGCTAGAACTCATGTCTGAAAGAGCTATTTAGTGCATATAGTATGCAAACCCATTTCAAGTTTAACGTCCCTAGTTTGACAATCAAATGATGTCTTAGAGTGAGATATGCAAAACACTCTTTAACCCACGATTCATGAAAACAAACAAATAGCAAAAAAGAGAGGTAAAAACATAAGTTTTTGCCTAAGAACTAATAAAATATGTCCAAATTAAATATTCAATAGATAGATGTTCAAAATTCAACTAGAAGGGAGCATTTATAACATATACATATTTAATAAATATTTACACAAGTCAAAATAAGACTAAAAGTTAACATTTATTATATATAATACAAGTTACACACAAATAAAGAGAGTACCACTACTTTATTAAATACAAGTTACATCCCTAAACAAATATCAACCCAAGTAGAGAAGAGCTATCATTTATCCAAATAAATACCCACCTAATAAAAATATCAATAAGTTAATCAAATAATTGACTAAATTTAATAAAATAGATGTACACCAATAAAAATATTCCTCTTTGACTAAACATAAACAACCAACTATTCTGAACAAAGACCATATTATCAAATTTTGAATAAAATAATAAGCACTAGCAAAAAAAAAATTAATATTTGTATCATGTAGTGTATAATTTGTTGCTGCTATACTTTCTTTAGTAGCGTTTTTATCAATATAAAAAATAGTGTCCAAGCTATAAACCGGAGGAACCAATTACAATTTTCCATGAAGCTGGGTTAAACGGGACACATGTTCATAGAAGCCAATTGGCATCGTCAAACATTTTATGCCCTCTATTCATGCCACGTGGCCAAAACAAACAGGTCGATAGCATCGTGCCGCATTTGTGCCGAGTTAAACATCAAACAGATTGTCTGCAACATCGACGGTCAATATTAAGTTTCATGCTTCAAGTCATTTCTGAACATTCGTTTTATACGGCTTTACATCAAAAGAATAAAGAATAGCAAAGAAATTTCATGCCTCCATATGGAAATATATTCAGAGCAGGTAAAATAACAAAATAAAATATGAACAAGAAGAATGGAGGTTGCAGGTGGAATAGCTTTCACATGAGACCGAAAATGGAGGTATGCCATTCGCTGCTTTCTTTTATGAATTCTTTTTTGGTGTTAAATTTTTTATACAAATTTCTTGTTTATTTCATCTTAACGTAAAATTTTGAATGAGAAGATGTTTTAATGGAGGATCCGAAAGTGTGAAAACTTATAAATTACGGAAATTATTTTACGAGTGATGAAATAGAAAAGCAGCGCTCAAAAAACTCTTGTGTCGTTTCTTCTAGCTGATTTCCCCCCCTTTTTTGTTGTTTTCAGCAGAAGAGCTAGCTATTTCTTTGTTTTCCTGAAAAATCTGTTGTTTTCAACAGGAAAAAAGACTTATTTCGTCATTGTTTCATTTTTGTTTCGTTAGTTTTTAATTAAAAATTAAAGTAGACATTTTTATTGTATTATTTGTAGGGATTCGTCCATTTCGTTGTTCGTAAAGGACATTTTTTCATTGCTCTGTACTGCATATTTGGTTATTTCGTTGGATTTTTGCTTAAAGTCTCTTTTTCGTTTGCAAAACTTGTCATTTCACTATTTTGGCTTGACAAGAAATTCGATTATTTCGATTGTTAAATTTTTCCTCGCTTGGCAAACAATCGGTTGAACTGAGGTAAAATGGATAGATGCTACAAAATATGTCGAATTCCTCGAAGTCAGTTAAAGCGACAGTTATTTTGCTTGAAAAAATTGCCTTTTATAGCTCTTTTGCTAAGATTTCGTATATTGTGTACGGCTAGTCAAGCGAACCTGAGAGGATCGCTTAATGTAGAAAATAATTCCTTAAACCGATGATTGTATTCTGCTTTGAAAAACTGTTCATTGCGATTTTTTATATAAAACATTGCAGGCAACTTGCTAGACAAGAATTGCTTGAAGCGGCACAATATACTGAACTGGCAGAAAAGAATCGCATTCAGCGGTAGAAAACGGAGAAAAGTACTTCAAATGTATTGAGCGTCTTAAAAGAATCGCTTGCCGTAGAGAAAATGCGTTTGAAATACGACAAAGACACACAAAAGCATCGCTAAATGTGGCGGAAAAGCTGCCGGTACGACGTCCCTTCCGTCTTTTTACGCTTTAAAAATTGCCCAATTGTTGCCCTTTTCATACGAAGTACTGAAATCTCTTTAAAATTTAAAGAAAAATATTTACCCGAGGCAGTCCAAACACTCTTAAATCTGAAAAGGCTCGCTAAAAATTTCGACCAATTTAGTTAGTCCTCTTCTTCTTTTATCTAAGTATTTTAAGCGCTTGATTAGATTTAAGGAAGTAATTATTATTTGGCATTTATGGACAGTAGTCGGCAGTAGAAGCATGCCAGCAGTCAGCGGGATTCGAACTGTGTATCTGGCAAGCGGTGGTTAAAACTTGAAAGTGTTCTTAATAAAAGAACTTCGTTCTCCGATCTTTTCGTTTCTGAATGTATCCGAGGTCTTAATTTCTTGAGCAGAGTTTCATTTTAACTGTAAGTGAATTGGTAGTTTAGTGAAAGAGTTATTTATATCAGTTTTAATAGTGATGCAATCTAGACATATTTTACTTAAGAGGAATCGTTTACAAATTTTGTTTTGTAATCTAGATAGCGGTTTTCTGTCAAATATTGACATAATTACAATTTTGTTTTTCATAAATATTGACAGAAAAATGTCATCGTGCACTTGGGCAACTGTAGTCTCGACTGTGCCTTCTCAGAGCGTGAATGCTGTCTTCACGCGCAACTTTTCAGACAATCAAGGTTAAAACCCTTCAAACTCAACTATTTTTACCTTCAAGTAAATATAGCAGTACTGTTTCAATATCTGCCTAGTTTTCATGTTTTGGGCAGAGTCACCCCAAGCGTCCATAAGAACACAAAGTGGATGGTAAGATTTGAAAATACCGGAAATGAAACCATTTACTAATTGGGAAATCGAAACTTTCGATATATTTAGCTTAAATTATGCGATCAATTTTTGTTTCTCCATCAACTGATTTGTACAAAATTTGGAAAACAATTGAGTGAATTTTGGCATACAGTTGTGCTGTAACAAACACCATATAATTTGGCGAGTTTACAGCAGAGAGATCACAGCAAACTCGGCTACCTAGAAGATGATTCCAAAAACCTACATAAGACTAAAATATTGAGCATGTCAAACGAATAAGATTAATTGGAGTGTTATGACCGAAAAATCCTTCGGTTTGAGGATCACTTTAACTTGTCTGTTAACTATGACATTCAAAATCAAGCTGAATTTCATTAAGCTTCCGAGAACAGAGAGACCAGAACTGTAAATTAACAAGCAGATATTTCTGAGAAATCTAAGGAAACTTCAATATCAAAAACAATGAAGAATAGGTCATAACCCACTAAATATCTCCCAGTTCAATTTATTGAAAAATACGGCCAAATATGCATCGAGATGGACAATACTCGAAAGTCCATGGTTTGTAGGTTATCAATTTATTTTTAACTATTTGTTCAAAGTCTGCTCCTTGTTTTTTATTAATTTAATTTTCTTAATTTAAGTTGAGTGAGATATTTTTGTTTTAGTTGTGTGAGATATTTTTGTTTAAGTTGTGTAGCTCTGGATTGTAAGATTTTAACAGAGGAATTGAAATGAACAAAATAAAAGTTAAATATAAGAAATAATTTTAAAAAACATATCTTTTTGGTTTTGCAATTTTACATAACTGTTCATTTATACCAAACAAAACTATCTGTTCAAAGTAAAACACTTCACTACAAAGTTAATTTCTTCTTGCAGATTACTCTAGATTAAACAAAACTATCTGTTCAAAGTAAAACACTTCACCACAATGTTAATTTCTTCTTGCAGATTACTCTAGATTACTCTGATTCATATAAGAATAATTAAAAATCAAAATGTTCATAAAATTGATTCATATAGAAATAAAGGAAAATCTAAATTAAACTTGAACACTATGTACATAATTTAACTTTGACTATTTAAAACTTCTAATCTAAAGAACTACACAGATAATTATATAATATTCAATAATTGTTTATAAGGACCGCCTAGACAATGATATAATATTCAATGTTTACATGATATAATATTCAATGTTTGTGTCATCATTTTTCTTGTTTTTTTAACTATTTCGTTGAGACAAAATATGCAAAATATTCTTCATGTTTCAAATCAAGATACGATCAAACGATTTTTTGTCTGTTTTTCACATTTTTCAACAATTTTCACCCAACTTAAATACTCGTAATTTCGGTAAGAATTCAGAAAATGAAGTTAATGTTCACCAATTTTCTTAACCTTACCAATTGTTACCATTTCATTCAGACAAGCCTGAAAATCTTTCCCGACAAATAACATGATATGGACTGCTTCAACCATTAATCTGATCAAAATAATCCATTTTGTTGAGCAAGGTTTCGGCAGTATTTCAAATAATGCAGTTACTGTATCTAGTTTTCTTTTACAGTAATAAATTTGTTTTTCTGATTGTTATTGCAATGTTTCTAATGAAAATTTAAGTTTACTATATTTTAGTCATCAGTTTGCTCATTTTTTTAAAGCTTATTAACATCATAATTTTGAGCAATAACTGAAAAGTGGATATTCTAATAAGCTTATAATCTATATTGCACTTTTTATTAATTTTTGTGTCCATCTGTATGCGATTTTGCATCAAATTTAATGCAGTTTTCTTGAACATTTATTGACTGTATTTATTTATACAAATTTTGCTTCAGCTGTCTTCCTTCAACAGTTTCCGTAATATAAAGGGGACATGGCTATCCTCCCTACAAAATGTACTATTGAGCAAATTTTTAAAAATTGAAAATACAGTGATTTTTTTTTGAGATTTTCAACATTTGATCTTCATGATCTGCATATTTTGCATATTTTGTGATAAAAAACAACAATCTTTAGTACATTTTGTGTGGAGATTAGCCGGTGGTGTTTGCTTTTGCCATTCCATGTCTCGACTTAGACATCACACACCGAGCTTGATTCTAACACCAAAACACTAAAAGTGTTGAATATTTCAAGTTGATTTATTTTTTCCAAACTTAATTTTGTATGATATTTAAGGATGTCCTTGTCTCGCCAATTTCTATATTTTTCCAACACTTGGTGAAGGTTTTGCAAATGGGGTTGCAAGCTTTGGGTTTAACCATGGAGAAAACTCCGTAGTTAAGTGCGCTCAGCTAGAGTAGTACTGGGATGGGTGACCTTCTGGGAAGTCCCGATGTTTCACCCTTGTGAGCATCTCCTAGATCCAATGAGTGCTAAGTGTTCCATTTATTCTCATGAGAGATGGATTCATGTTGAATCACTGCTCATGAAGCATGGGTCAACAAGTTTGACTCAAAATCACACAATTAAATCGTGATAACAATATCACAATTTCTATATTGGTAATTATAATTATAAAGCATAGGTAGTTTATTTATGAAAATTTACTGAAGAGATTTTTGGGAATAAATTGAATCTCTTCGTTTTTACAGCGAAATTCCATTGACCTTCCCTCATTTTATTAATTCCTTACCACTTACAATTTTCCAAATCCTACAAATCAGACATCTTCAAACTCTAGCTGCAGTAATGCTATTCAACTTGAAATTATTTGAGAAGAGTCTCTGAAAATTAAAATGATCATAAGCCTAAATATAACTGACTTAACTATTTCTTTCAATATCTATGCAAATTGAAATAATTTGTTTATTAGATTCCCCCCTGTATTAACCATCTTGCTTAAATAATTATGCAGAACCGGTTCCTAAGCCGACATTTCTTTATTTCTTCGAGCTACTGGAGCAATCAAGCAGCAATGGAAAAGACAGGATCTGTAACGACAGACAATGTTTTTTCTGTGAAGAAAGCAGTAACAACTCCTCTTCAAGCCTCTTCGACGGCTACAATGACTCTGCCAGCAGCCTTGACAGATTATTCGATGATCTGTCGAATGACGGTATTGTTTTTGGCGGCAGCGAAGATGGCACAAGCACGCCGTGGACTTGTGAGCCGGCATTTTTATCCCTGAATTCGGAGCATTATGCCACGCACGGTTTTGATTATGTTTTCCCCCTGGAAACGTCGGCCTCACACAAACAAGATTTTATGAAGTGTGGACATATGATCGACAGGGGATTTTGCGATTGGTCCCCTGAATGGTTTGAAGAGGAGGAGGCGGCTCAAGGGAACAGTAATTCATTACAGAGTGTTGGAAATAAAACAGCATCCTTTAGAAAGAAGATGGAATCTATGCAATAGAAGCGGCCAAGCACAAGCTCAAAGAATTATGTTGAGTTTAATTTTGTTCTTCAAATTCCTTGTCGTTTAGTTGGGTTATGAAAAAAAAAAACATTTTAATTTTTAAATGCTAGCTTTTACTCCATGCTCAATTGAAACTCAGAGGTACTATAATTTATTTATTTGCAAAAAAGTTTCTTCTAAGAGATAAAGTAAAATTATATTGTAAAGATGAATGTTTAAAAATAATTTGAATTTTGAATTTATTAAAAATAAAGTTTCTATTAAAAAGATATAATAATAATATATATTAAAGATCATATTTTAGATGGTCAAATAGTTAAAATTAAACAATATTAATATATTTTAAAAATTTAAACTTAAACTTAAAATTTATAATTTAAATAAACAATATTTAATTTATACTTGTTGACTTTACTTGTTCTATAATTTAAAATTTTAGCAAACATGGTAGACATTTCCAAAAATACATTTAATATTATTAAAAATATTGATAAATTTTGATTAGTTAAAACTAAGTTTAATCAACTATAGCCTACGATAGGAACTAATAAACAGATAAAAAAGATATCTCAACAAGTACCAATAAGAGACATTCATTAACAACAAAATATAAAGAATCACACATAGAGATCAAAAACATGTTATATATTTAAATGTGAAATATTTAGTTTATATTTTCATCTTAACAAAATTTGACTTTTTAAAAGAGTTCTTTTAAGTATCTAATATATAATCCCGATTCTAGTAATATTTGATATTTTCATAGATTATTTAAATGTTTAACTCTTTAAAATAAATTAGCAATTAGAAATTGATTTTTAATGTATTTTTTCTATTGAGTACAAGGTAAACAAAATTATATTATCTTTAATACACCAATTCTAAGATCAACACAATCAACTGAGTTTGAGCATCAAGATGCTATAGATGACCATATACAAAACATTTACAAAAAAGGTATACAATACATATTGTTTCAGTTGCACAGACTATAAATATATTGTCAATCTAAAACAATGTCCCTAGAAAATACAGTTGTCCAACCTTGAGGTTATGGATTGGCTACTATAATCATGGTTGGTGGAAGTACAACAATTGGAACTGTTGCAATAGAAGGTCCTATGTTCTCTTTTACCATCTCATGTGCTCGGTAGTAGGAGGTCCTGTGTTCTCTCTTACTATCTCATGCGCTCTCCTTAAGGCTTGATCAAAGGTAGGAGGGGCATCTGGATTATCCTCGATGATGGATCCAAAAGTCACTTCTCTTTAAATAGCATGATGGTGGCACTTTCATTCAAAAATTATTTTAATTTCCTTTTGTCTACCTTTAGAACAAGAGTAACCTACGTATATATGAGTTTCTCGAGAGGCTCAATAAGATTCCTATTAATACTAGAAAGGATGTTATCATTTCTTTCTTTTTTTCGCAAAAGCCATAAAATTTCAACTGAACTCATAGAACAAAAGATATTACATCTATTCTTAGTATTCAAAATCTTCCCTATTATGACATTAATTAGGCTAAAATTTAGATGCAAATGAAATCCAAACATAGCCCAAACTTCTTTAGAAAAGATGCATTCAAAAGATATAAGTAATATGGTTTTAGGCTTTTTGCAACAAGTGCAAATATTAATGTGTGCTTAAAGAAATTGGGCTATTTTTTTTCCCCTTCTTTTTACACTGAGAAGCATTCTATATAATTAGAGCACAAATGCAAATCCCAACAAGGGATATATGCCAAAATAGATTCTCCATCAATAAAAAAGAAATGGGAGCGGTTACACACTAATTTAATTTAAAAGGATTTTATAAATTCATTTTATTTCACATGGTCATGTGACACCTTATAAAATAATAAAACAAAAATTTATTCCCAAAATATTTGCCACGAAATAATAGGGTGAGATTTGGCCATCCCAAAATAATAGGGTGACACATGATCATCCCGAAATAATAGGCCCCAAAATGACCATACCAAAATAAAAAAGGTTGAAATAATAGAACCCAAAAAGAAATTGAAAAAATAATAAATAATAAAGAACTTAGAAATAAATTAAGAAATAAAATATTCTTAATTGTTACGAATACTACACACGATTAATTGTTATAAAATAATATATATCATTCAATGATACTATTATTCATAATAATATGTACTATATAATTTTAGTTAGATGTTTTTTATATCAAAGATTGAATGGAAATAAACATAGTTTTTCTATATATTTAGAAAGTAAGATTTTTATTTTTTTATTTTTGTTTAATTAAAAAAATGTTTTGTATGCAAAATATAAAACAAGAATAGAAATATTCATAATATATTTAGAAAAAATCTAAAAAGATTATATTGAAATCTAGACTTTAGTTTTAAATTTATTTAAAAGATTTTTTGAATGATTCATTCAAATATTTTAAAATTTTAAAATTAATTTAATGAGAAAATTTTAATTGATTTACATTTAGTAAAATTGTTTAAATAATTAAGAATTTTTTTTTTTAATAAATATATATTCTACTTTTAAATGAAGCACCAATTAATTTTAGAATAAATTTAAAAACTATTTCTACTAAAAACTACATAATACAAGTTTATCTTAAATTAAGAATAAGAAGGCAAATAGAGGCCAAAATAATAGGGCTAAAAAAATGGGACCTGAAAAAATAGGGCTGAAATAATTTCTTTAAAATTTTAAATATGAAACATATTCTTTTTGTTAAATATATTTTTGCTTTTTTTTTGTGAGGAGTGGGATAATTTGAAATAAATTTGTGGAATGTCAAGAGATATCTATTGGGGGATATGAGGAGCCTCTCATAGGTTATAAAAAAAATGCTCCTCATTTATTCATTTTGTGTTTTTGTAGGGAGGAAGAGGTGGAGATTATTGGAGAAGATTAGAGTTTTTGAAGAGTAGATTAAAGTTTTGGAGTAATTTTTTTGCAGGTGAGATTTTTATTTTTATTTCTTATTTTTTTATTTAGTTTTGTATTTAGATTTAGATTTAGTTTCAAAATTAGTTATAATATTCTACTTTGATTTAGATTTCAATTCCAACTAGCTTCATCTCAGATTTAGAATTGCATTCAAAATTATTTTATTTGCATGTAATAGTTTAGCCTTGCATGTTTGATTTAGATTTAGAATTCAAATTGCATTCAGAATCTATTCGATTTATATATTTGATGATACTTTTCATCTACATATTTTTAATGTGCATATTTCAATTTAGTTTTAGATTTTCATATTTCAAATTGCTTTTGGTTTGCATGTTTTAGATTTGCATGTTTCATAATAGTTTTATATTTTCATATTTCAAAATATTTATATTTCATGTTTCATAATTAAATTTTATCATTAATATGGATGACAAGGTCGCCATATCAATACAATTTGTATTTACTAAAGTTAATAATTAATTTAAAATAGAGGAATCATATATTTAGTTTATATTTTGTCATTATTTAATTATATTATGTATGTGTTTTATTTAAATATTTTTCATAGTATATATAGATTTTTATTAATATTTATGTTTGTAATGTTTGAAAAGGGGAAGGCAACGCCACCATATTTCAAATATTACAATCTAAATGTTTCATTTGAAATAGTTTTCATTTTTATTTATCTTATTTTGAACATTATTCATTTGAAAGAATAAATTTTAATTATTAATACTTTTTAATTCTCATTATTTCTATATATTGATGTTTGTTTATAAGTTTGCAAGTTACTATTTGAGTTATGGATGTCTCGAACAAATAATCAAACATTATTGATACTAGCCTAACTACTTGAATGACCTCAAATGATTTCTTTGAGACCGAGTTTGACAAATGCCTACAAATAATAAAATAGTCGTGCACAACTATAATTAAAGTTTTGGAGAACACAATATTTCCAATTGAATATGTTGAGGAAATAGAAGTAATGTAGATGAAAGATGCAAAAAAATTCTTGTGTGGCACATCTGCAAAAGTGTATGGGTTTCCCTCAATGATAAAATAACTCTAACTCTAACTCTAATTGTAACTCTAACCCTAACCCTAACTCTCACTCTAACTCTAACTCTAATTTTACCCCTAACTCTAACCCTAACCCTAACCCTATATAACCCTAATTCTAATCATTATTCTAACTCTAACCCCAATTCTAGCCTTAACACTGACTATAGACTATAACTCTAATCCTAACTCTAACTCTAATGCTCACCCTAACCCTAATCCTAACACTAATTCTAACCCTAATTCTAACTCTAATACCAATTCTAATCCTAACCCTAACCCTAATTCTAACTCAGACTTCAACTATAACCCTAACCCTAACTCTATCTCTAATTTTAACCCTAATCCTAATCCTACCCCTAATTCTAATCCTAACTCTATCTCTAACTCTATCCCTACCTATAACTATAACTCTAATTATAATCCTAACCCTAACACTATATATAACTCTAACTCTGACCCTAGATATAACTCTAAACCTAACCCTAACCCTGAATCTAACACTAATCCCAACTTTACCTCCAACTTTAACTCTAACTCTAACTTGAACTGTAACTCTAACTCTAAATTTAACCGTAACCGTAACTGTAACCCTAACCCTAACCCTAGCCCCAATTATAACCCTAATTCTAACCCTAATCCTAGCCCTAGCACTAACACTAGCACTAGCACTAGCACTAACACTAACACTAACACTAACACTAACACTAACACTAACACTAACACTATAGTTGTAACCCTAACCCTAATGCTAACCCCAACTCTAACCGTAACTCTAACTCTAACTCTAGCCCTGACTCTAACTCTAGCTCTAACTCTAGCTCAAACCCTAACTCTAATTCTAACCCTAACCCTATCCCTAATTCTAACACTAACTATATCTGTAACCTTAATTCTATTCCTAACCTTAATTCTTACCCTTACCCTAACCCTAATTCTAACTCTAACCCTAATTATATTTGTAACCTAAATTCTATTCCTAACCCTAACTCTAACCCTAACTCTAACTCTCTAATTCTAACCCTAACCCTAACCCTAACCCTATATAACCCTAACTCTAATCCTAATTCTAATCCTAACCCCAATTCTAGCCCTAACCCTAACCTAATTATAACCTTAACTATAACTCTAATCCTAATTCTAACCCTGACTCTAACTCTAACTCTAATTCTCACCCTAACCCTAACTCTAACACTAATTCTAACCCTAAATCTAACTCTAATTCTAACCCTAACCCTAACCCTAACCCTAACCCTAACCCTAACCCTAATTCTAACCCTAAATCTAACTCTTACTCTAACCCTAACCCTAACTCTAACTCTAACTCTATCTCTAATTCTAACCCTACCCCTAATTCTAACCCTAACTCTAACTCTAACTCTAATTGTAACCCTGACCCTAATATAGTTAACCCTAACCCTAAGTATAACCCTAATCCTAACACTATATCTAACTCTAGCTCTAACCCTAACCTTAATTCTAATCCTAACCCCGACCTTGATTCTAACCCTAACTCTTACTCTAACCCTAACTCTAACTTTAACCCTAACCCTAAATCTAACCCTAACCCCAACTCTATCTGTAACTCTAACTCTAACTTGAACCCTAACTCGAACTCTAATCCTAATCCTAACCCTAACCCTAATCCTAACCCTAACCCCAACTCTAACCCTAACTCCAACTCTAACTCCAACTCCAACTTCGACTCCAACTTCGACTCCAACTCCAATTCCAACTATAACTCCAACTCTAACTCTAACTCTAACTCTTAAACTATCACTAATAGTAATACTTATACTAACACTAACACTAACACTAACACTAACACTAACACTACCTCTAATTTTAACTCTAACTCTAATTGTAACCCTAACCCTAATGCTAACCCTAATCCTAATTGTAACCCATACACTAACCCTAACTATAACCCTAACTCTAACTCTAACTCTAACCCTTATTCTAACTCTAATTCTAACTCTAACTCTAACTTTAACTCTAACTCTAACCCCAACTCTAATACTAACCCTAACCCTAACCCTAATTATATTTGTAACCCTCATTCTAACCCTAACCCTAATTCCTACCCTTACCCTTACCCTAACTCTAATCCTAATTCTAACCCTAACCCTAACCTAACTCTAACTCTAATTCTAAATCTAACCCTAACCCTAACTCTAACTCTAACTGGAACTCTAACCCTGACCCTAACTCTAACTCTAACCTTGACCCTAACTCTAGCTCTAATTGTAACCCTAACCCTAACTCTAATCCAAACCCTAACCCTAACATTATCCCTAACCATAATTTCTAATTTTAATCCTAATGCTAACCCTAACTCTAACTCTAACCCTAACCTCAACACTAACCCTAACCATAACTCTGCTCTTGAATGTAACATTTTATGTAACAATATCCTTCAAATAAAAACAAATTAAAGTCATGCAAATTAAACACCATATATATAATTTTTTGGTGTAAATACGTATTTACTATTTACACTTACTTAAGTTTGCTTAGGTTAATGCATTATTTTATTATATTGTATTATTTTATTATTTATTTTGTGAGACACATAGGAGTTTGTGTACCTTTTTGAGTTGTCATGTTGACAACACAAAAGTATGCAACTGTATTTCAGCACATGTTGTCTACAACATAGATTTGCATGTTACACCTTTGTAGGCTTATCCTCTCATCATTGCACTTACTTCCATGCTTAATGGAGGAGAGCCCATATTTGGTGGACATGTGCTTGGTTGTATGACTTATCATATAGTTGATTCCAAGGCATTCTAGATTCATCTTAGAGGTTTTTATATACAAGCACTCCTAGTGTACTCTAAGGCATATTGAATTGAATACATTGTTATTCTAATCATACTCTTTTTGGTCTACAGTTGTGCTTGTGTTTGAGTTCTTAGTTCTTGGGTGAATTTTGCCCTAAGGCAAATTTTTACAGAATTAAAAAATAAAATGCTGAAGAATAATTTTATAGTAAGTTTATACAACTACAATCTTATAGAAAGTTTATACAACTATATTTAAAAATAAATAAATAATTCGATACTAACCTAATAAAAAATAGAAAAATAGAAAAGTAATTTTCTTGTTGCACCACGATTGCCACTAGCTTTTATCTATATGTGTGCGTGCGCGCGCGTGTGTATACATATGTATATACATACATATATATATATATGTGTGTGTGTGTGTGTGTGTGTGTGTGTGTGTGTGTGTGTGTGTGTATTACATTGAGAGTAATCATTCTCGAGGTGCATATTTTCATAAATCCCAACTGTGATTAAAATAACCTTGGGATTAAATGAAAATAGGCACCTCGAGAATGATTACTCTCAACATTATATACATATATATAAGCTAGTTATAATCTTTTGGGAGATTAGTGGAGCCAAAAGGTATCCACCATTTCTTAATGATTTTACCTTGGCTTTCATTTTCACCTATTATTTCGCAATTTTTCTTTACAATTTTATCTTTCCTAACTCTGCTCTTTTTTTTGGGCTTGGAACATAAAGTTCCCCCCTTCTTTTATTGGGTATTCTTCAATACTCATATTCCTTTGATCTTCCTGATCAACTGCAAATGGATTCACAATTTCCTTTGCACTGGGTGGTATAGGACCAATAGATGGGGAGATTAGACTCATCGATGGATGCACCTCCAGAAATTTAAAGGGGGACTTGGCAAGGATAACATTTTTTTTAATAAATATGATAACCTATCTATTCTATGGTATGTATCCTGTAATGCCTCTAGGATATTGAGACTATCATTGGTGGACATTTTAACATTAAAGTCCACAATCTCACCCTCTTTCGAGGGGCACCCATCGATGTGCGCTCTCTCACATCTACTCCCCCCATACCAACCAATGTACAATGTGAATCCTTATCCATATTGATACTACCACATGCAATGGATTTTAGTCTATTGTTAGTAGCTACAGAGGTTCTCCTAATTTTTGGAGTGCTAATTGTTGGACATTGACAGTTCTATGTTCAGGCTTGTCATCTTGGTGGTCAAGACCAAAAGAAATGGTCTCTATTTCTGACAACCCACAAATGATCAGAGGTTTGGATGAGGGCATCTCATCACTATTAGTGTTTTTATCTACAACTTTTTCTTCTAAGGCATCTAAATCTACTTGAAGCAATTGGTTAGAAGTTAAAGAAATTTTGTGAGGCTTAGCTGGATTCTAATTCTTAGGGGCTTTCTTACCATAAACATGACCATTTTTTACGATTAATAAATGGGCAATATTTTCTTCTATGCCCCTCCTTTTTGCATAGGAAACATACACTTAACCCTTCAAGTAAGGTAATAGGGCAAGCAAATTGGCAACCTTCAATTTAAAGGATTTGTTTTGGAACCTCAATATCCAGATTAATGACAATTCTAACCCTAGCATCATAATGTGGAAGAAGATTATTAGTATGATCTGTGGTATTAACAAAGCCAATTGGGGTTATGGCTTGTGGGATGAGATTCCATATAAAGGGAGGAATGTCACCCACTATAATCCACCAAGGGCATGAAAGTGCAACAACCTCATCTAGGTTAGCCTCCGGAGACCAAGGAATGGATCGAAACATGCTAGAACCAAATTTTCAATACTACCTTTTAACCACCTCTTTCTGGTGATTATAGTTGTTAAAAAAAAGAATGAAAAGACCTTTTTGAACCAAACAAAACAAGGAAACTGAAAATCCAAATCTTTTATTCCAAACATTATGGAGCCAATCATTCAAATATTTCCTTGAGTTAATGCAATCTAAATAATGTCTATCAAGAATATAGCCAAATTCTTTAGCCTACATTTTTCAATTTCAACAACTATAGACATTTGTGCATTTGCCTTGATAAAAAATGGTTTGGTATTGAGGACCTTACCTTCCTCCTCTGTCTGAAGCTGAATTGATCCTAGTTGGTCCTTCTTGAAGAAGCACATGCCATCAGGGATAAATGAATCACCTTTAACAATGTCTCTAAAGGTCATTCTATTTTTGTCGATCCTCCTAACCCTGACTTTGGAAATTCCATTTTGTTTAATATTAGAGCCCATAAAAGGCTTGAGAACAAAATTTGTACTTAATGCAATTAATGGTGAGGGACCTTCTGTTAGAGGGAAGGTACCTCGATAGTCATGCCCTAGTTGCATATGCCTCAATATTTTTTAATGAATATTTTGATTTTAATGTATTTTAATATTATTATTTTAAAGCCTAAGAAAGAAAGAAAACCTTCTTTCCTCTCAAGATGAGTAAAGAAATTGGGCTCTATATATGTAAGATTGCAATAGAAAACTTTTATTGGATTCTATTAGAATTTGAGACAAAGTTTTTTGTTAGGCTGAATAGAGGATCCAATAGTTGTTGGTTTTTCCCCAAATTGGGGTTTCTTGGGTATATATGTGTTATTTTCAATGTGTGATTGACTTCTATTATTTTTGCTTCCACTACTAGTTTCAATTAATTAACCTAGAGTATTAATTATTATAAATTAGATAGAATTTATTTCTATGAACTTATTGTGCACTTAATTTATAGCTGGGTTATGAGAAATTAACATCAACAAGCACAAATATACTATCCAAACCAATGTTAGTTCTAGGTAGTGCAACAATGAAATCCATGCTAATACACTCCCATGGTGTAATAAGGAATAGGAAGTGGTTGATATAACCCAACATTTATAAAAGTTCCATTTAATTTATGACAAATCTCACACTCCAAATATCTTCTCATATCCCTTTGTCTATTGGGGCAACAGTATAACCTTTTCACTAACTCTAATGTCTTATTAAGGCCAAAGTGACACTAAGATTGTTATTGAGATTCTCATGTATTAAGTTCTCTCTCATAGAACTCTTTGGCACACAAATATGTCCCCCTTTAAATAACAACTCATTCTATAAGGTATAAACTACAAATTGACTATGAGAGTAATACTTGAATTTAGTACATGCCTTATATAGCTCTAAGAAGTCTTCATCATCCCGGTTTATGTCCTTACAGATTTCAACTCTAATGCTTTGCAATTGTACCTCTTGAACAATCAACAACCTCCTACTTAATGCATCAAGTACTTTGTTGTTTTTTGACTTCTTATGCTTAATGGTGAATGTATAGGCCTATAGGTACTCCATCCACTTGATATACCTATGACTTAACTTATATTGAGTATTAATAAAACTTAAAGCCTAATTATTAGTGAAAAAAACAAATTCCTTAGGTAATAAATAGTGTCTCCTGTTCCATAGGGCCTAAACTAGGGCATAGAGTTCTAGGTCATAGGATGAATACCTCATCTTTGCTTCATTTAACTTGTCACTATAAAAGACTATTAGTCTACCCTCTTGGCTGAATAGTGCACCAACTACCACATTGTTTGCATCACACTCTAGGCTAAATAATTTTTCAAAGCTAGGTAAGGCTAAGATAGGATAAGTGGCTACCTTATTCTCCAATAGTTCAAATCCCTTATCATCTTCCTTACTCCACTTAAATTTTATCTTCAAACCACTCTTTATAGTATCTAGGATAGGATAAAATATCTCACTAAATCCTCTAATGAATTTCCTATAGAATTGAGCTAAACCATGAAAGCTACTTACCTATGTTCATATCCTTGGAGTAAGCTAACATAATATGACATTAACCTTTCTAGGGTCCATATTCAAACTACCTTGTCAAACAACAAACCAAAGGTACACTAGCTCCTACTTCATGAATTCACACTTTTCCAAGTTGATGGCTATTTATCCTCATGTAGCATCCTTAGTAAAATCTCCAAATACTTCAAATGTTCCTACTTGGTCTTTCTGAAGATGAGTATATCATCATGATATACCACTATAAATCTTCTTATGTAATCCTTAAGTTCTTCATTCATCAACCTCATGAGGTTGCTTCATGCATTTCTAAGCCCAAATGGAATTACTAGCCACTCATACAAACCCTATGTGGATTTGAAATCCATTTTCAACTCATCACCTTCCTTTATCATAATCTGGTGGTACCCACTTTTCAAATCTATTTTGGTGAAATATCTAGCCCCTCCAAGACAATCCATGAGATCCTCTATTCTAGGACTAGGAAACCTATATCTTATTGTTATCCTATTAATATCCCTGGGATCAATACATATTCTCCAGTTACCTCCCTTTTCAGGTGCTAGAACAACTAGTATTGCACATGGGTTGATGGTCTTCCTCGCCAATCCTTGGTTAGGTAGTTCTTGAACTTTCCTAGCTATCTCCTTTTTCTAATTAGGTGTGATCTTATACGTTGCCTTATTGGGTAGTTATGCCCTTGTTATAAAATCAATATGATGAATAATTTCCCTTTTAGGGGGTAGATTTATAGGACTTCCATCACTCACCATATCATTGAATTGCTCTAACAAATTCTTTACCTCTATTGGTAAGGGCTCTACTTTTGGCTTATCCTCTATCTTTGGTTTCACTATGATTACAAAGCTCATTTTAACATCCTTCTCACTAACCAATAAAACATTAGGGTCCACTATCTTAGTCTCCTCCTCATCCATTATGGACTGGATGTGATAAGTGACTCCATCTTTCTTGAATGAATAGGAGTTATTCTCCCCATTATATATGGCCTTCCTATCAAACTACCATGGTCTACCTAGTAACAAGTGCTAGGCATCCATGGGAAAGATATCACATAGGATCTTAGCCTTATACCATCTTATAGTGAACTCAACCTAATCTTGTTCATTCACCAATACATTTTACCCTTTATTCAACCAAGTAACCCTATATAGATGACTATGTGGTAGCTTAGTCAAATTCAACTTGTTCACTTCTTCTTTTGATATGATTTTATCAATGGACCCTGAGTCTATGAAAACCTTGTACACTTTCCCAAGAATCTTACTCTAGAAAATGCTCTCCTTTTTTTTGGTTCCTCCTTGTTAGGCTCTTTGAATAAGATTATTCTAAATATTATTCTCTCTTCACTCTTTGAATTAAGATTGACCTCTAGTGACTTCACACTATTGGTACCTTGTTAGACATAGTTGATACTTTTCTCTAATTGAGAAGATGATTCTTTCTCTAGACACCTATAAGATGGATGTCCTAGTTATCCATAATTGTAGTACTTCATGCTTGAAAAATGCAACCTTCTTCCTCCAAACCTTCCTCAATTCCCACCAAAACCTCTACCTTTGCTTGAATTCCCTCTTCCATTGGATTCACCACTCTATTTTGTAAGCCTAGACTCACCTTGAGGTCTTGATTCACTTCCTCTTTTAACATAGCCTCCTTTATGGCTTCTAGAATCTATGCCCCTTCCTCGTCCTCATTTACTAGTATATTGCTTCTTCTTTCCCATCTCCTCTACCATAAGGGCTAATAAAAAACACGAGTAAATAGTGGTAGGGCTTGGAAGGTTTTTTCCTCCTGTATATTCCATCTATGTTAATTTAGATATCTTGCCACCTTGATGCTTTCATCCGCTTGCACTTTTGATCTTAAACATAGTTTGTAGAATTCTTCTATAATATAGGAAGCCACATCCAACTCTCTATTTTTGAGGGTTTGTCTCTTCTTGTGGAGTTGTATCTTATAGTCTTCATGCAGGTAATTCTATCTTACCTTTTCTTTCATTGATTTCCAAGATGCTATAGATTTCTTCCCCTCTTTCTCTCTCCCTCTCTCTCTTTTTTGAAAACTCCCACTAAGTTAGGGTTATTCCCATCATTTTTAATTTTTCAATCTTCACCTTTTGGGTTTCACTACTACCCTCACACTCAAAATTATTTTCCAATCACTCTATCCACTACATAACTAGTTATGGCTCCCTCTTACCATTGAACAGGGGAACTCCATTTAGATATTTTCCTTCTATGGCTTTAATGGCTTTGAGGAATGGTCCCTCTTGTAATGGTGGGTCAAGTTTAGGAGTTCATCATCTATAGCCACTATCTTACTCTTTTCTTCATCATCTTTCATATTTTCACTAACGTGTTATTCTTTTCTACCACTTCTCCTAGATTTCATGGCTATCATTTCTTCCTTTAAGGAGCTTTTTCTCTGTCATTTCCTTGGGTAGCTCTACATTTGTAACCATGGATGACTCTCCACCTAATTCTAACATATAAAAGTGTCACTATCCAAGTCTTCTGGGCTCTTATACCAATTTGATAGGGAGATCCTCACAAACTTCTTTAGTCACTTAGATTGAATTCTTAAGGTTTCTTTCTAAGCCTTCTAGGGTTCTCTTATTGACCCAAAACAAAGGAGTATTCACCTAACACCCTCTACATTTTAGGATCTCTCTACCAAGTCAAGGATTCAAAACACCTCTTAGAAATCATTCAGAAAAATCCATTTTGACCTCTACAACATATAGCTAGTCATTATGCAGGGATAGAAGGCTTCCTTAACAACTCAATCCACTAATTTTGATGTATTATATTGCAATTTAGTGTTGGGTTTCTCATCGATGTAAGGATTAAAGTGAAAAAAAAATTACATGCAAATATAACCAATATCAAAAAATAATAAACTACATAGAAGAGAACACAAGGCACAAAGATTTTACATGGTTCACCCAATCCTTGGGCTATCACCACCAACAAGGAGTCCAATATTCTTAGTATCCAATTAATACAACCCAATCACAATCTATAATACCTTACTTCTCAATACTGCTACAAGAAGCTACAATCTCATTATGCATCATGAAATCCCTAAATGGTTTGTGCCTACTCATTCATCACCTTTACATCTTAACTTGTCCCATTTTCTCATTTCACTAACTTTGATCTTTTGGCCAAATTGATCATCATTCAATCAAAATGCAGATAATCTCAAATTCAATTCAAAACCATCTTCTTTTAATTCTTCTCATCATCATATTATCATTTTTCATCTTGCTTTCATTATGTCAATATGGGAGCTACATCAACTCTTTTGGAGAAGCAAGAAAGGGCACAATTGTCAAATTGAGGGAGTTGTTATTTTTATTACTTTATCTCAATTTCTTTTGTGTTAGGATTAGGATTTTGTGTGCATGCTTTTAGAGTTTGATGTTTCCTCTTGCATGCATATTTCTGATATTTTTCCTCACCAAAATTTGTTGAACCCAACGTGAAACTTATACTACTGTGCGTTATTTTTAGTGTGTGCTTGTAGGTACAAGGAAGAATCTTGGAACACTCTTGGAATCTTATTTTATTTTTAATTTCTTGTTTTTGGAATTAAAATGAACAAAAAAGTTACACAGTCTAATTAGGAGGTTAATGAATATCACATCATCTCATCTATCCTAATTAAGAGGATCAAAGAACAACAATTCTTCTTTTTTATGCTCTCAAATTTTCTTTTCTTAATGGATCAAATGAACAAAAAAGTCACTTAGATCTAATTAGGCGGTGAATGAACAACAAATCTCATTTAGCCTAATTAGGAAGGAAAAGAATAACAAATTTTCATATTTTTTCAAACTTCCTTTCTTAATGGGTTAATAAACAATTATCATGCAATTTTTCATTTTTGAATTTGAAAGGGCTATATAGCCGTATCCTCTACCCTCACCTTTGTGGAACTTGGGTGAATAGAAATCTATGTAGTTCTTTTAAAGTAGCATTTATGGTGTTACTAATAGTCTCTTTTTAGCGTGGTAATTATGAGATGAAGATCATATCATAAAACTACTAATGTATTTGATGCAGGACATTGCTTGAAGACCTTGTGTGTTTGCCTTAAAACCAATGTGTGTTTGATTTCTTAGATTAACAAACACTTTATTTGGGTCCTAAAATGGACATTTTATATTTTGCTTGGCATGTCTATAGTGTCTAAAATCCCAAAGGGTTATACAGACATATCCTCTCCCCTCGCCTTCATGGATCTTGGGTGTAAGAGAAATCTGTGTAATTCTCTTAGAGAAGCCTGCCTTGGACTAAGATATCCAATATTGAGTATGCTAGGGGATGAATTTGGAGTAGTAAAAAGCCAAAGGAAGGTCTCTAGTCTAACCATTATATAAAGGCTCAATTGTGGGTAATGCCCAATTGACATTATAGCTGGGTGATAGCTCTTCTCTAGTACCCTTAGAGGTACGTCAAACCCTAGTTCATAGGGCTAGGAGACCTCCTACGGGATTTTATCATCCACCTACTAAACAAAGTGTCCCGTACTAAATTTTTTTGTTGTAGTGGCCAAAATCCTTCTATCTACTGGCTCAAGGGGTCACTTGTGCCCATGAAGACATCTCACACTTTCACAATCCTTAGTAGAGACAAAAGTCCCTTGGGAAGTGATGCCCCTTGGAAAGCAGATCTTGGTTTTCCTGAGAAGTGAGTGCACTATAAAGGGGACCCTTTGCTACCATGATTCTAGGTTGTCCGTTTTGGATAAGTGTGGCTAAACTTTGGTTCAAGTAAGAATTCAGTGGATATTATCCTTTAAGCCTAGATTGTGGTGTGTTTGTTCACTTTTAACAACAACCATTATGTCTATTGTGTCTTGTGTGAATTTTTCACATTAATCAAGATAATTTCCAAATTTACAAACTTGCAAACACTTCTAAAAAACCTTGAAAACATTTGCAAAACAATATCCTTGTCAAACTTGTTCTTTTACCTTCAAAACATTTTGTAAACATACACTTTTCAAACTTATGCAAAAACATTACAAACACATGGAAACTCAAACTTGTTTCCTTAGGATCTTATGACACATCCCTTAAAAATCATTTTACATATCCATATTGCATATTGCATATTATGTCCTTATCATATTCCTTGCATAATTTTTATTTTACACTTAGGATCCCTTTTACATAGCATAGCCCTCATCTTGGTCCCTGCATTGTCCTCATTTCCACTTATCATACCTTATATTACCCTCATTTTACACATCCTAATCGACACTTTGATCCCATCATAGCCCTCATTTTCAATCTTTTGTTGAAAATCCAAACAAAACATGAGTCTTAGAGTATTCTCTTATTTGGATGAATAAAGGATCTTGACCTTGGTCTTTTTATAATTTGTCCATTTATCATTTTCTTTGAGTCAAATTTTATCTATGTCCTAATGGATTTGACTTAGTCCTTTTATCAACTTTGTCATTTTGATTTTTGTCCTTTCTTTCTTGGTAAAGAACCAATATTCATCCTTGTAAGGTTAGACTCTTAGCTTTGTATTTTCCAAAGATTTTACTCAAAGTTCAAACCTTCTTTTTCATGTCCTTAGTTTGCATAGTCCTCATCATGCAGAACCTTAGGTTGCATAGCCTTGTCCCCATTTTTCATTATCCTAGTTTTCTCAAACCATAGTTGCATAAACCTTGGTTTATATTTCATCTACTTAGCCCAAAAATCCAAAATTATTCCATTTTGCATTTGCATATCAGTATCCAAAAAAAAGTCCAAACATCAAAAGCCTCCAAAGTCCAAGGAGCACTATCAAACACAAACTTTGTCCAAGTCCAAACATTTCCGCCAAACATTTCTTTGCATAATCAAACCTTTGTATACCCCTCTATTACACTTTAATGTTTCATGTCCTGAACATCATTAACCCCTTTCAAACTTAAATACATAAACCATTAGTTTCTTTTTTATAGTCCAAAATTCCAAAAAAAAAAAACCAAAAAAAAGTCATGAAAAATGAATAACTTGATGAAAACTTGACAAATAGGTGTCTTGGCATGGAAAAGTGAAAAAAGAGAAAAAACTTGTCCAAAAGTGAAAACCTAGAAAACAAGTACTTTAGGCAAGTACCATGGTGAAAACTTGGGAAATAGGCGCCATGTGTGGCAAGTCATTGCTCCTCCATCTATTGGGATTCTATCTAGTTTTTCCCCTCATTCCTTGATCACATAGTTTACATTGTGAGACATTCTTAGTCCCTGACTGTGGCCTATGAACTGGCTGATATCTCATGTTATTTTCTCATGCATCACTAGTTTGTACATACCTAGTCCTTGGCCTCTATATATCATTTGTGTCTTATCTAGGGGCATTTACCTGCAAATCCCATGACTTTAAATTTGGACTAGGGAAAACTTCCTGACCATGGTTAGTCTAGTGGACTCATCAATCTTATCAGATTGGAGCTGACATCCTGTAAATACCTTAAAGACCTAAAAAAAAATCAAATATGATTGTGAATTTTTTTTTTTTAAATCATAAAATGTCCTAAAAACTTTTTAGAAAAACATAAAATGTCTTGAAACAAATCACTAAAAATTATAAAATGTCTTGAACAAAAACACTAAAAATCAAATATAAACCTTAAAAAAAAACCTAAAAATTGCAAAATGTCTTGGAAAAAACAACAACAAAAAAAATCAAATATCTTCAACCCCCCTCCCCTAGCCATTTTTTTTTTTTTTTTGAAAAAATCTTGAAAACTTGCAATAAACCTTGTATATAATCAATGTAAATAATCATTTCTTTTGCTACACACTTGCACATGAAGACTTAGACTTACATTTTACACTTCAACAAAATCATGCTTTGACAAGGTCCACACATAACTACTTGAACCAACCTTGAAACAATCAACCTATGAAACATCAATCTTTGAAATCCCAAACAACACTTAATAAAGCAAGTGATAACAGATCAAAATGGTTGTTGGCTCATACTATTTAGTGAGTGTTTTATTTTTGCTTTGTTTTCTTTTGATCATGTTCCTATGCTACTCGATGATATAAACTAATTTATGAGAGTGGTCAGGATGGTTCATGATCATTTTTGTCTTTATTTTTTGAATCTCTTTTGATAGTCTAGGGCACAACTTTATGCCTTGGAGTGGATAAGGTCATTCTCTATCTGCATTTTGTTTGTTTACACAAAAGGTTTGCATTTATGCTATGGCTCTCTATGTCATGATGCATTGCATTCCCTTTGCTACATAAAAATAAAGCTCTTATGTCATAAAGTACACCTATGAAAGCAAGCTTCATCACTCTTCTTAGTCTCATTTCTTTCTTCTACTAATGTTTCTTTAATTAATCGATTTCTCTTCATCACCTTTTCTTTTCAAAAAATTGTTCTCAAGTCAATTTCTTGCCCAATTTTTTGAGGGGGCACCCTAACATCCTTCTTTTAGTTTCACTAGGGCATTGATATTTTTCATTATTATTCTTTGACACAATGCTCATAATCACATTGTATCAAAGAGGGGGAAAATGTAGACACTCAAAAATGGTTTGTGCCCATCACCTTTATATCTTAACTTGTCCCATTATCTCATTCACTAACTTTAATCTTTTGGCCAACTTGATCATCATTTAATCAAAATGTAGATCATCTCAGATTCAATTCAAAAAAATCTTCTTTCAACTCTTCTTATCATCATATTATCATTTTTCATCTTGCTTTCATTGTATCAATATGGGAGCTACATCAACTCTTTTGGAGAAGCAAGAAATGGCACAATTGTCAAATTGAGGGAGTTTTCTATTTTTATTACTTTATCTCAAATTCTTTTGTGTTAGGATTAGGATTTTGTGTACACGCTTTCATAGCTTGATGGTTCCTCTTGCATGCATATTTCTGATATTTTTCCTCTCCTACAACCCCAAGCCATTTTATACAAGATTTTTGTTACTTACAAAATCAGGGATAGAATAAGTTATCTAATAGAAAATAAGTAGCCAACACCTTTTACAATAATAAAGTTAGTTGAGTTTTTGGGGGCATTGCCCCTCAACCCCACCTTGTAATGTAACAAGGGAGAACCTTGCAAGGCCCCTTGACATTATCTTGGGACACTACCCTTAAACCCCCATAGTAAAATATAGGGACAAACCATGCCAAATAAAGTCAGGAAAAATTAACCTATGAGCTTGATTAAGCTCTACATAAAAAAAAATTATTCCTTAGATCCCTATATTCTAGGGCTACTAGATCTTGAGCTCCAATTAGGCCTCCAAATCAAGTAATCTACAATTTAATAAAAAAAATCTTCAAATGAGCCCTTGAATAGACCTAGGATGTCGATACCCTTTTGGATGATATTTAATATTTTTAGGGTTTGGGTCCCCTATGGTGTCTGTACACCACCTTGTGAGAATAGGCCTAAATACAAGGTTTTTTTGGCTTGGATCTCATTCTTCTTCTTTTCCAAATTGATTTGTTTTTATTCCACAACCTTTTCTACTTCTTCCCTAGTCTCTTAAGACTTCATTCAACTTTAGCATTTCCATACATTTGACATTTCAATCTATCCCTGCACTTTCCTACTCACTATTCAATGCCTTGCTCCTAATCAGGCTCACCAAGCTTGCCTAGGGAAAGACCTTAAAAATAGAAAAAAAAGAAACATCTTCTTGGCTTCTTCATTTGTAGATACACTATACAATGAGGGAATTTTCAAATCACAAAGGGTTGAAGTGATCCCACAATGGGATTTTAAGAAAATGCCATTATCACACAAATCCCTAACTAAACCAATGAATTGGCAATGGGGGCTTGATTTTTATTAATAAAGAAAAACTAACTATCATATCCTACAAAAATAGACAAAGCAATAACACAATTGGAACTAACTATACATCCTAAATAATCAAGCCATTCAATCCATTTTAGGATAGTTTCTTGAGTTGCAATGCGAACTGTGATAATAAAAATTTGTTAGCAATTCAAGTGCTTGCTATTGATTTTGTTCCCAAACTTCACCGACCTATACACCAGGCTTAGGATGGCCTTAAGTAATATTTACATACTTTTCCCAACTATTGGAGCTTCTTTGTAACTAATTTTTGGCAAAATGCAACTTCTTGCCAATTTTTTCTCATGACAACATTGCAAAGTTGCACTGTTGTCATTAACAATTTTTACAACTTTTGTCAACTTTGCTCTTTTTGACCTCTAAACACTCCAAAATGGTATATAATGAATACATAGATCATTTTAGACATGATTACATCTAATCCTACTCATTTTCTCACATTTGGCATACTTTTCAATGCCAAGCACAAAATTGCCAACTTTTTAAATTTCTTGCCAAATTGGCAACTCCTAAACATCTAGTGCCAACTAGTACTCAAACTCACACTTTGATAAGTTAATCACTAATATACATACCTATTAGAATGATAGAATAATTGGGGGGCTTGAATCAATCATCCTCTAGTCTAGATGTACCAATTCAAATTTTGCTAACTTCAAACAAATTATTCAAGCTCATAAAACCACTCGATCCATATAGAAACTCATCAGCAACTTAACATATTCATTCATCACTTAAGTCTATGTTTAGTATATGTCAACTAATAGAAATAAATAACAATAAATAACATGCATCACTCATTTATGACACCAAGATTTAACATGGAAACCCAATTTGGGAAAACCCGCCAAGTAACATGCTACTCGTTTCTACTCTTTTGAAGTGAGCTCAGTTAAGAGTCAACCTTGTTAAATGTTACAAAATATGATGTTAGGTGTAACCTTGTTAAAATATTTAATCACCCTATTAGGAGTGTGCTAGTTAGAGGACTTTGGATCATTTTATTAGAATGTCACCATGATTAATGCATTTACAAAATGACTATTAGGTCAGCCTTGATTAATATTTTATTGCTACCACAATGGTTAGAAATTAATAGCTAGGTTTATCTATCAAGATACAACTCACTTTGAAAATTTAGATATCCATTCATCTTATTTGGTGATTCATTGACTGGATTTCATTATCATCTTCTTCTCTGATATGCTTGGCAACCCTTCAAGCAATCACACTTCACCAATCTTCTCGCTTTTCCTCTGCTATTCTATTCTTCACAGGTTCTCAAAAATCACCAATCAACAATGAACCAACCTTATAAAAAATCTATTATGCCTCCTTAATTAGTTATCTATGATCTTTTTCTACTTAAAAATCATCGTAGATCTTAAGGTTTGATTAGATTTAATGAATCTATCCATCATTTTATCCTTCTACTCCTTTCTTGATACTTCTAGAAACTTCTCCTTAAATCCTTTCCTTTAATTGCATAACAAACCCAATTTCTACATTATATACACCAACCCATCAATCCTTATCATCCATGCATTTTGATTAATCTAAAAACTCAACTATGTCAGCTTCAAACTTGATTCTTTCAAAAAATGTTAATTTGTTGACACTGGGTGATCATTATGTTCTTTTTCTTTGTCAATACTGTTCTATCTCACCTATATTTCATTGACTTACTCAGTTACTACTACATTTTTCTTCTTCATCTTGCTCAACCATAACTAATAGTAGGCTAATACTATTTCTTGGCTAACTCTTAAGTTCCTTAATCTTCTTCTTCATTAGCCTTCATTGACTGACTATAGTTTACTAGGATTTAATTGTGTTCAACTCAACATTTTTTCTTCTCTTCTGGACATCAACTCAATTGTCTTCTTCACTTCATATAACTATTAAAAAATATATAGTCTTGTAAAAGACCAATTGATAAAGTGCCTATTGTAATTTCAACATTAATGGTCCTCACTACTCATCAACTTCATGAGTTCATCTTGTTATCTCTCCTTTCAAATCCTCTTCATCAAGCAATTGATATGGCATTCTACATTGTTATTAAGTGTCTCTCTAGTAGGCTTGACATCAATGACAATATAAACAATTTTCCAATTGTAGTTTCCAATAATCTCCCTCTTTGGCATTGATAGAAACACCTCTAGTACCATGCCAATGCAAAAGACTTCACTTGATTTATCATTAACAACTCCCTCTATGATTCGATATAGATCTTCATTAATATCCTTAGTTTTATTCTAATTCTCATCTTGCACTGACTTACACTTCCCATCTATGTTACTAATTGTATATCTTTGATGGTGAGACCAATTGTAATACCAATCATATTGGCTCCCTTTGTCATATCTCTTCTTGTCATTCAACTTCTCCCTCTATCATTAGATGAATGGTAACTCTGATTACATAGTCTCCCTCTTCCATCTATAGCTTTTGGATGGGAACTGCATATCTTCTCCCTCTTTGACAAAAATGCGAAATACATCATCCATTCACATAAAAAACATCCTCTCTATGTCATTGTTTGACTGATATTTCAAAATCACTTTATATTTCATCTTTGGATTAACTCCTTATAGTCTCATCTACTCCATGCTTTAGACCATATTTTCACAATCTTTAGGCAGCTCCTAAAGTGCGATGTCCTGCATCAATGTGTAATATATTCTAATCATAACATTTCATGTAATGTTGCATCACTTATCAGCTTTCTTTAGATAGGGGAATGACCCCTAACTTACCTCTTAGATACTCAAAATCATCCTTAAGTAATGTCTTAGTGAATATATAATCTATCTTCTCATTTTTGTTCACATACTCCAATCTCACTTCTTTGTCTTGGACCTGTATACTAAAAAAGAGTACACTTCTCCAAGCCCTTCTATCCAAGGGATCTCATGGATTGAGAAGCTTTAATGGCGACTTAGAGCTCCATAGTCATGACATGCAAAGGGTGAAAATGAAGTGTCGTGGTTATCAAATGAACTTATATATGCAACCCCTTGCAAGGTGCACCATGAAATGGGAGATTCAAAGACAAGAGAAATGGTGGTAATGTCAAAGATCTATCATGAAATGCTATTCAACATTAAATTAAGCTAAATGGAGTGCAAGAAATGCAAAATAACTAACAAGAATGAGAGTGTTACAATCCTTCGATTAAGCTAGATGAGCTATTCTAATGCATGAAAAGGAAAGATAGACTATATACCATTATGCTAAAAATAAAGTGATGACGAAGTAGTACAATAATGCCAAAATCTCTCAAAAGCTCCAAAGCGTACCTAAGATTATTGCAACATAATGTTAGTAAAAGTATGAGTGTTCTAAATGAGGATAAAGCTCTCCCTTTTAAAGAAGAATCGACAGTGGAGATCATAAGGCAAAAGAGGTTTAGTATAGAATGGAGAATGAAAGTTGAGTGATCCATGTGCACAAGTGTTCCCACCAATCACAATCAAGAGTTGACTTTTATACCCCATATGAGACAAAAAGGCTTTTTCTTCTATTTTAAAAGTGGGAATAATGCTTTATATATGCACAACTTAGGATAAGTGGGGAATGGGGTCTTTAATATAATTAAAAGGGGACAAGTTCCTTTTAATTAAATAATGACATAGGATATAGTGATCAAACTATAGGATAAAATTGAATAAATGAATTTTGGAGAATTTGATCAAAATAAGTGATTTAATAAATTTAGCAAAAATGCTAGAAAGGGGGCTAATAGTCTAGGTGACCATTTTTGGGTGATTACATTTTCCCCTCTTTAAATAATGTGTGATCGATCTAGGGACACATTAAGTCAAAGAATGAAGAAGCCAAAGAAGCCACACAATTATCTAACTCTAAAGAATGAAGTGTAGAGAGATAGAAGATCAAGAATGCATAGTCTAGAGAGAGAGAGAGAGAGAGAGAGAGAGAGAGAGAGAGAGAGAGAGAGAGAGAGAGAGCAAGAGGGGGAGAGAGAGAGTATCAAAACTCAATATTAGTAGTAATATTTTGAGAAAAGAAACCATATAAATCACTCGATAAAATAGAAAGGTCAAGAATATGCTCATGAGAAATAGATAGCCATAGAAAAGCAATTTGCAGTAATGATAGAATATTCCTACCCTCTCGGGATAAAAATTGAAATGAGATAGAGGAGATGTAGAAATGAGTGAAATATGATCAAATAAAGATGAATTAAGGCCCATGATAATAGATAAGTGATTAAGACCAAAGAGTGACCATTGAATAGTGAATAAATGTAGTTTGACTAAGTTTGACCAAGGAAGATAAAGCATTAAAATTAGGTCAAAACAAGAGGAAAAGGTAAAATGGAATGTAATAGGATGAACAAGAAGAGTGAAAGAGCATAAAAATAATGAGGGAAGCAAAAAATGATGATGCCCCAGTGAGATCCAAAGATTAGGCCTCAAAAGGTCAGCTAACTACATAGAAGAGAAGAATTTTAAAACATGATTTTGACCATCAAGATGAACTTAGATATCAATTTTGATCCTGAAAAAGGATCCATGACCTTGAAATTAGCTAGGGGTACAATTTTTGTGTGAATTCAAGGAGTTCAAAATAAAAGGGGCCCAAGGGGTCACTTTCAAATCATTTGTTTTATTTGATTTTTGAGAGTTTAGAGATTTAACAAGAGATTACAATAGGCTAGTAAGGAATTCCCACCCACAAACATTGATTTGGACACAGACATCTGCATAATTGGGCTCCACAATATGGACCATAGGTAAGTCCATGACATTTTGAGCATTTTAAGTGTTTTTATGAGCATGTTAGCATGTTTTTCTAGGGTTAGATAATTTTTCAAAAAAGTGATTTGATACTTTATGAAGTATCACACCATAGTTATGCAAACTATCATGTGATACTTCTGGCATAGACATTGTATCACACATATAGTATATAGAGTAACATATTGACTCCATCCATATGTTGCACAATATTGTGTGAACGATCTCACAAAAAGATTGCATCACATGGGTATAGGGAAATGTATCACATGATACTTGTTCATTGATTACATGAGTTTTGTGTCATTTTTATGTGTTTTTTCATATTTGTGTGTGGTTGTCTTCCTTGATCAACTAATTTATGATATGGTTAATGTCACTTTGAGTTGCATCTAATAGATACTAATGTTTTTATGCTTTTTGACTATGCAGGAGGTGTTTCCAACCCTTAATATTAGGGCACCTATGATGGTCGATTTGAGACTTGTGCGACAACTTCATGATGCATACATATGTAGGTTAGAGGTCATGGGGTTTGGATGGTTGTTGCAGATGCCCCATATCTAGGAAACCCAGGGTCTCCTTACATCCTTAGTAGAGTGGTGGAATTGTGAGCATAATACCTTTCACTTTCCCACTAGGGAGGTCACTATTACACTTGAGGATGTCTATCACATCCTACGAGTACCACATCATCAAGACTTGATGAGTGTAATGAACACGTTGATTGATTATACATTACTTAGTATCTTTTGATATGAGCACTAACATATATTTATGTGTCACATATTTACTACAACTAGACCCTAGAGGATGGAAGAGTTACACTACATGCACTATTCCATGATGTGATGATCTTGGATAGACAAATTGGATGGGAGTGATTGATCACATATTATGGAGATCGGTATCTAGTGGAGTGCATAGTATGCTCCCTAATAGTGCAAGCCTTGGTTATAAATAGGAGTCAGAGGGGCTTCCCCTATGGCTAGTGCAAATTGGCCATGGATCTAGTAGGGAGGTCATAGAGAATGGCACAGGATCCTGCTATAATAGAAAATATGTACCATGAGTTACATGAGATTATGTACTAAGAGGGATGGACCTGGACATGTGGAGCTATCTTGACACAAGTATGGATGTGGGATCACATTACAGTGATCTCATTGCAATTCACACAAGGGAGTAGAGATATCCTTATATCTATAGGTACTTAGGCTTCATAGCTTAGCCACACAATGAAGATGTGACTTATTACCGACACATTTTTGATGAGTTAGTTACATTCAAGTGGAGACCTTATGCAGGATGTGAGGAATGAAGGGAGGAACAAAGTGACTTTGGGTACATGTTCTAGAGCCAACCTCTAATAGGGAGGCATGTAGGGATAATAGAGCACTTTTTTATTACCTATGTATGGAGGCAGTTTGGATGGAGACATTAGGTGCTGACAGAGACCACCACCTACACTTGATTATAGGAAGATTAGGACATGGTTTGGTTGTCTATGCTTGAGTATGGAACATGTCTCTAGGAGATACAAGGGTTATAAAGATAGGTGTTGAACTATCTCCCAACATAGATAGACTCAAGAGTGTCTCCATATTATATGGAAGGGATAAGGATACATCCATTTCCTTGGTTTAGTGCTAGATGTGCTCCTATATGATGATGGTTAGGGAGGTGATAGTGGAAAAGATGAGGTAGATGGTATAATTGGAGGGGGAGATAGGCCTAGTGGCTCCAAGGGTCCATCTAGAAATCATACTAGGGCAAGGAGTAGGGAACAAAGGGAAAAGGAGGAGATAGAGCTAGCGGAGGAGGACAGGATGGTTAGATGACCTTAGATGGAGAGACAACACCAAATAAAGGAGAAGATGCAAGGGTCACCTACATTAGCTAGGGGAGATGATCCTAGGGACCAGAGGATCAAAGCATTGGAGGAAGAGTTGTAGCAGGCATGAACTATCATTGACGTTGGAGACCAACAGTTGATAGATGAGAAAGCTCAAAGTGAGGAAGTGAGGCAAGAGTAGGACATAGCCAAATGAGATTTAGAGTGTCATGGAACTTGGGCATAATGCAAGAAGGGATTGAATAGCTAGGGCTAGAGGTACACCTAACTATCCAATCACCTTTCTAAGTAAACACAATAGAAGCAAACAACATAGAGAATAGTACCGAGGAGAGAAGAAACAAAAACTTTATCAATTCATCAAGTTATCAACATACATTCCTAGCTATAAGATCTTCTAAGTTATGATGAATACAAAGATACAACTTCAAGGTCCACGATCTAACTTTAAATTTTTTCTTCCCAAAACATATGCTATGAATTCTCTAAGTTCTCTATAACCTAAACCTAACATTGCTATTTATGCTTTTTTAAATAGCTTATAGAATATTCTAGACCATTACATAATAGAAATGTTGACCTTAAAATGGTCAACAAATATCCCAAGACAAGATGCTAACATTAAATTCACAATCCAAATTAGATACATAAGTAGACTCACACTAGGAGCCAACCATGAATAAATTTAGTCAAAGAAGGAACTAAGCATCAAAAAATATCAAGTTCACAAGGCACATGAAGGAATACTCGACCACCAAAGTACTCAGTTAACACTAAGTAACTCAACCAACATTGAACAACTTGGCCAAAACTAAGCAACTATAGCTCGAAAACCACTAAAACTTGGCACTAATAGGTAGAATGAACAAAGATGAGAAGGATATAAAGGCAACCCAGAGTTCTCCTACATTCAAAAATAAAGGTTGAAAGAAATGATTCTCTTGAATCATTGAGATGTCACAACTCGAGATGAATACAACTTTGACTAAGAAATCCATGTAGCACCTTCAACTAGTTTGTTCTTCCACTTCACCGAATATTCGTAGTAGTATTTTCCTCTTGTGCATTATCAACTCTTTGATCCAATATCTCTTCAACCTCTTCAATTTTTTTGTTAGGGTAATCATCTGGTACAACAATTTCATCATTTAACTCATGATACTTATGCAAATCAGCCACATTGAATATAGGAGATATATCCATATCATCAAGCAACTCAACTTACTAAGCATTACCACTATCAAACTTCCTCAAGATCTTACAAGGTCCAAAATTCTTCATCCTCAACTTACTATATATTCCAATAGGAAATATACCCTTTTTCAAATGATCCATCATCCCATCACCAACTTCAAAAACATGATGTCTTTTAAACTTATCAACATTCTCCTTATACTTCTGATTGCTTTGTTTCAACTTCAACTTCTCTTCCTCATACAAAGACTTCAAAAATCATAAAATACTTCCCCTTAAACACTTTTATTCTCTTCACCAAAAATGTCTCTCAAATATGATATACCTCTAGGTTGCATTCTAGCAACAATTTCAAAAGGTGGTTTCCCCATACTCCTATTCATATAATTATTATATTCAAACTTAGCTTGTGTCAATACCATATTCCAATTACTTGGCTTAACACCAACTAAACATCTCAACAAATTACCCAAGCTTCTATTCACAATCTTTGTTTGTCCATATGTCTTTAGATGGAACATAGAACTAAACTTCAACTCAGTGTCCATCTTCTTCCACAAAGTTGTCTAAAAATAACCAACAAAATTACTATCTCTATCATAAATAATACCTCTTAGTAATCCATGAAATGTAACAATCTCTTTGAAGAAAATCTTAGCAACATGCACAATATCTAATGTCTTCTTACATGGTATGAAATGTGTCATTTTGAAAAATATATCCACAACAAAAAATATGGGATCCTACCCTCTTGTTGTCTTAGGTAACCCAAGAAAAAAATCCATATTGATGTCACTGCAAGGTTAATTAGGAATAGAAATAGATGTATACAATCTAGTATTTTGACTTACTCCTTTTGCAACTTCACAAATTCCACAAGTTTTAAACAAACTCAAAGTCTTATCAATTCCAAAATGTCCAGCCAATCCACCACAATGCTTTTCCTTAATCCAATTAACTCTTATATAACTTCATGGTATACACAACTAAATTCCTTTGAAAAATATACCTTCTTCAATGAAATACTCATCATACTTACTTATTTGATTTGATAGAGTTGGTGCTCTACACTCTCTCCATGCCTCATAAAAATCAAGGTCAATATCATACAACTCCTTCATCTCATCAAAACCAAGAACTTCAACCTTCATCTCGGTCAAGAAAGAAAATGTTTTGCTCAATGCATCTACAAGTCAGTTAGTAATTCCTCTCTTATGCTTTATCACAAATGTGAAACTCTGCAAGTATTCATCCCACTTCATATGTCTCTGATTCAACTTATGTTGACTTCCTAAATACTGAAAAGCTTTATGATCAATATGCACTACAAAATCTTTAGGAATCAAATAAAGTCTCCACTTCTTCAAGGCTTGGATAATAGCATAAAAATCATGATCATACACATAAAACTTCCTTTTAGCATCATTCAACTTCACACTAAAGAAATTAACAGGTTTACCTTCTTGACTCAACACAATGCCTATTGCACTACCACTTACATCACATTCAACTTGAAATACTTTATTGAAATCAAGTAAAGCCAATATAGGTAACTTAGCAACCTTTTGTTTCAAAGTCTCAAAACTCTTATCAGATCCATATGTCCACTTCAAATCCTTTTTATCTCCTCTCATTGGTTGAGTCATAGCATTACAAGTAGAATTGGAATTCTTTAAAAAAAATTTGCAGAAGCTAGCCAACCCATGAAACGATCTTACCTCACTCACATTCTCAAGTGTAGGCCATTCCAATATTGCTTTATCCTTATTAGGATTCATTCTCAAACCATCAGCTAAGATCATAAATCCCAAACACACAATCTCTTCTTGAACAAAGGAACACTTTTTCAAATTAATCAACAACTCCTCCTCTTTCAATCTCTGCAATACTTGCATAATATGCTCTAGATGCTCTTCCTTAGTCTTACTGAATATTAGAATATCATCCAAATAAAAAATCACAAACTTACCCAAAAATCTCTTGAGAACTTCATTCATCAATCTCATGAAAGTAATTGGTGCATCAATCAAACAAAAAGGCATTACCAACCATTCATATAAACCATCTTTTGTTTTGAAAGTAGTTTTCCATTCATCACCGTCTATGATTTTGATATGCTGATAACCACTGTTCAAATCAATCTTTATAAAATACTATGTTCCACTCAAACAATCCATTATGTCATCCATCCTTAGCATAGGAAACCTATATTTTATTGTGATCTTGTTAATAGCTCTAGAATTAGTACACATTCTCCATTCTCCATTATTCTTAGGTTTTAGTAAAACAAGTACAACATATAGACCTAAGATTTCTCTAATCAAACCTTTATATAGCAACTCTTGCACTTACTATTAATTTTTTCATTCTTTATAGGTGTTGATCTATATGGTGTTTTATTTGGAAAACTAGCTCTAGGAATAAAATACATACAATGACTTATGCTTCTTACTAGTGGTAAACCATTTGGAATATCTTCTAAAAAAATCTCCTTGTATTAAGTTAGCAAGTTTTCAATTTCTACTAACACTTGACTAGCAAAGTTAACTTTTGTTGCCACTCAGCCTCTACTGTCTTATGTCACTTGGCCTTTGCCTATCACTTTGACATTACTATATTATGTTTCTTGATCATTACCAATACAACTCGGTCCTCTAGGAATTATAGAAAAATAAACTTGGTTCCTTTTCATCTCTTTTTCAAATTTATTTCCATTAGCCATGAAAATTCTAACAATAGTACAATTTACTTCATCAAGAGCTTCAATGAAAGGCAACAATATTATCTATTCTCCATTCACCCAAAGTGTATATTGATTTAATCTACAATCATGCACAATATCTTTTATCATACTGCCAAGGTCTACCCAACAAAATATGGCAACAATCCATAGGCATAATATTACATAGAACTTCATCAAATACTTTGTAATCTTGAATTTTACAACATATTTCTTACTTACCAAGAATTAATGTTCATCCTTGACCCATGAAACATGATAGGGTGTAGGGTGTCTCAACCTCTTTAATTACAACTATGTAACTAGCTCCTCTGATGCCAAATTCATTGAACTTCCACTTGAAATAGTTTTATTCTTTGTTGCAAGTTTCCTTACAAGTAGTTTCAGAGCTATGGTTTTATTATTGTAACCCTAGATTGAATCCATGGGAATGCATGAGAGGATAAAAGAAAAGGCAAGATATATGAGTTGTTTATTGTAGATCTAAGGGTTTTGGGTTTGCTGTTATGATGGGATTTTGGTAGAATTTGGGCATGTGAAATTGTTGGACAAAATGGTTTTTTGGATGATTCATTTAAATGATGGTTTTAGGGGTAGCTTGCAGAAATGACCTCTTGGGAAAAAACATACCTCACCGTTGTGTCCATGTCGATGTTTCCATAAATTTTGATATATAATAGGCCTTAGTTTGGCTATGTTGAGAGGAAATGAAAGAGTTTTTTAGTTTCAGCCTATGATGGCTATCAAATTTAATCTCATCAGAATTTTCATCAGAAAAAAAAAATCGCTGTGAAAATGGTAAAAAGACTATCTTAGTAAAATGGCCATAACTTCCTCTCAAGATATCAGATTTACAACTTCTTATAGGCGTTGAAAAGATAATTCGGAGCACTACAACTTGGTGTAGGTTTAGTTCTATGATTTTTATATTTTGTTAGGTTTTAAGAGCCCAAAATTAAGATATTATTTATATTGAGCACAAACTAGGGTATAACTTGGGCATATAGAGTTAGATTTTGGACTTCAAGTAGTCAACTAAAAGCTCTTAGAGAGCTCTACACATTGGTTCATATTTGATGCTAGTTTGACATGTTTATTTAGTGATATATATTGATATGAACATTTTATGGTATATATTGACTATGGTAGCATTGTGAGTTTATGACATTGTATGTTTGGAGATTTGGATTTGATGTCATTGTATACTTAATACATATTTTAGAATGGTCTCATGATGATATGGTTATCAGTATTTGGTTTGGATATGTATGATGACTTATTGGGTCTACAAGTTGTGTAGTGTTGTAAGTGATCTGTTGGTATTTTAAAATGAACTAAAACTACTAAGCAACAAAATGCTTAATACTAAGATGACAGTACTCACACAATCTAAAGACTAGCCAATTCTTATTAACAATTGCATGTGCAAAGCATTTGGGCCCAACTTCAACAAAACCAAGGGTGCTTTTCTACTCTTTTGGCTCTACAAAACCAGGGTGGGTATACCCAGGGATGATTCAAGACTGGTAAAACTGTATGAAGATTATTTTTAGTTTCATTCTGATTCTCATCTCAAATCTTCAAATACATACACAATTCTTGATAACTTGATAAACACATCCCATATAACAGATATGGCCAAAAAAACTTCTATAGATCTGTAGGTGTTCTTAGCAAAAGTGGCTAACTGAAGCTAAAATATTCCATGCAAACAAGTACTAGCCAACTTTTAAGACCTACAGGAAATAAAAGTAAAATTGATTTAATTCTGCATTTTGACAACCATTTGTGACATATTTCTCTTTCAGCTAGATCAAATTTGATCAGTGCCCAATCCATTGGGGCTCAAAGTCTACTACAAATTTCTAGATCTAATTTGTTGCCTTACAACAAATTTCATCAACAATTCTTATCAGAACTCATCATTCAAAATCCTTTCCCTTACTACAACAATCTTATCATATTTTTCAGAGCTTTTACTTAATCCATTGAATTAACAACAGTGATAAACAGATATACAACCTAACTAGATTGCATTCAATTGCACAAGCCTTTACTTATACAACATCAAGATAACCAAATAATCAAAAGGAGGCAAAGTTCAGAAAGAAAAGATATGGGGACAATTCATAATTTGTATTCATTTTCCTTGAAAATTGTATACAATTTACAGTAAACTCAAAATGACCTTCAGAAAGAAACACATATCATTCTATATTCATGTATTCTCAAGATCTGATAGAGAAAATACACCACCAATTTTTACTCAATATAATGGACCAAAAACAGACTAAGCATATCACTTAGAAAAATAGAATTCGGACCTTTTCTCTAGCCCTGGGGTCTCACTTATATAGTGTGAGATGCAACAAGCTTCAGGCTAAGAGAAAATGACAGGTGTCTTTTACAAGGAAAAAATTATATACACCTATCACAAAATGACAAAAATGTTGGTAACAGAAGATGTCCAAATCAAAACACTCCTTTTGGTGGGCTAGCTTTTGTCACATGCTTTAATGTCACTGAGTTGGCTGTTATTCTGATCCTTCATTGTATGCAACAACCAAATTAACCAATGATGAAGTTTGTTCTGATGATGACATGTCAATCTCCACTTATGGGCTTTCACCGCCTTTATCCTATATTGTGGGAGTAACTTCTACCTTTTCCCCTTCTTTAGTTGTATCGACATCCTGTGGTCCCAGGTCTGCAGTTGAAGGTAATAGATTATCCTTATCTTTTTCTTCCAGTTGGGTCTAGGTAATGATGGGGTCAATGATTTGGATCTCCTCACCTTGTTCCTCATCACTGTCACTTTCATCTTCATCAAACTGTTTGCCACAAGCCATGTCTGCCATCCACTTGTCAAATAATGTGTCATCTAGCCAATTGAACTGCAAAATATTCCTCTATCTTTTCAGCACATATTCAGCTTCATTATTAATGGCAACGAATTCTTGTTTTAAAGAATCAAAGAAAATTTGGGCCTTCACCATTTCTTCTATTGTGGTAGCCCACCATGCATGCCCTATTTCATTTATGACTTGATTCATCCTTAAACAAAATAAATTGTCAAGTTCTTTTGCCCATTCCTCTTTGCTTTTCAAATTATTTCTTTTGTCAAGGGCACGAGGAAAAAAATTGAATTTCTGGCTCTTGTAATTGTTCAAGTAGCCTACTAGTATTTTTTGTAAATGAATTCTTTTATTGTCAAAATCAACAAGATCAGAAATAATATCAAATGTTTTTTCAATTTGATCAAAAGAATCATCTATAACAGAAAAACACAAAATATTATTGCTTTCTCCCTTTTTACCCATTTATTCACAATAGGCTTTAGAGCCTCATCATTGGCTTTCAAATCCTCCTAGATACTGATCACCTTGGCCAACTAATCATAAATTAGTGGCAATTCAACTTTATCCCCCAAATATGCGAGAGCTTTTCTTAGTTTATCTTCATATTTGGATTCCAATTCTACATGTAAGGCCCACAGTTTACCTTTTCTTCTTCAAAATCCTCAGTAGTGTAATACTATGGCCCTTGGGGTGTATCTAGTATTTCTATGAGGGGGGTGGATTTGAAGGGTTCAACTGGGGGGCGAGGGTATGTTATTATAGGCCTAATGGATTTTCCCAATAGCTTGTTTTCAAGCTCAATTCTCTTTTTCACCTCTTTATTATAAGCATGCATCACTGTCTCATACTTGCTCTGTAATTCAAACATGGCTTGTTCCTCCTTCTTAGCAGTGGCCAAAAGAAACTTGGAAGAATCCACATTCCAGTATGCTACTTGTACATGGGAGTTGTCAACAACCCTTCTCACAAGTATATTCCCTATTAATCTAGACTCATTTGGTTGTGATGATGTGGCTCTAGATCCTCTCTTCAATGACCAACTAACCAATGTAGCTTGATCTTCAATAAATGCGGTGCCTTGGAAGTCCTTTTTATTTAGGTCTTGTAATTTCAATCTATTTGAAATAGAATTGAAAATCAATGCATCCACAATATCCCAATTAGGCAACAATAGTATGTTAGAAGTCTTTACAATAGTAATGTTCTGGAATTCTTGCATCATTTGTTCCTTTATTTGTTTTTGGATGGAGGCTTCATCCATTTTTAAATTCTCTATTTTCAATTTTTTGCACTTTTCCTCAAACACCTTCATGTTTGCTCTCCAAGAAAATTGTTGAAAAGCCCTAGATTTCACAAAGCTGTCATCGGCCAAAAATTGATGACTTGCCTATTCTAATATAGGGTCCAATTCCCTTCCTCTATAATCAGCTATTGTTAGGTCTAGACTTGGTAGAGGAGGCTCTGGAGGGTAACCTTCATCCAATTCTGCTTGAGTAATAAAAATACCTCCCTGTGATCCCATCTCCTGAACTTGCTCACCTGTGAGCTATTCTTCTCCAATCCTCAAAGGAGATTGAGTGGGTGAATATTCCTTGACTTGAGGCATCTCTTCTCTTATTACCTTCTGCCTCTTGGGACTAGGCTCATTAGGTCTCTCCTCTAGGGTTGTACTAGTGGATCCCATTATTTATTTTCCCTTATCTATAGGAGCCCTTTTATTTTGAATTACAGTGTAACCAGGCCTCCTTTGTACAATTATTTGACCAGCTCCTATATTAGGAGTGAAAACCAACCTCCTCATGACGTCTCTGGCCTTATCAGGATGAGAATCAAATAATAGTTATTTCTTCTCATTCACGGCTTCCATTATTGCAGGGAAGTTACTCATGAGTTTCTTTATTTTGTCAGCCTTTGTATTAGCACTATCTAAAGGACTATAATTCTGATCAAAACAATGAATGAATTCTAGGACCCACGAGTAAACTCTCCATTTTTCTTTTTTAGTTTCTTATTCCTATAATGAGAATTCATTTCTTATAATGTCCTCTGGATAATATGAATCATGTTTGACCAGTCCCAGCTTAATCTTATGCCTCAAAGTCTGATTGAAAAACCCCTCAGCATCACAAAAATGGGGATGGGAGACAACCATCATATACTGATCCAAAAATTTATACAAAAAGAGCCAATCCCCATTTGTAATTACGAATTGATGGGCCACTATGCATGTAGGGAAAATTGAACCTAGTTGCCTTTTTGACAAAAACATTTCTTCAATTCCTCCTAGTTGCCACAAAACTTTTTCCATTCCTACCTTTAGTGGTACTTGGTAAGGCAAGACATGAGGACTCCCTTTAAAACCATAAATTCTAAAAATAATAGAAATAGGGTAAGGAATAACATCTCCCTAATCATGTGAGACTTTCAAATTATGGGGGCTATCCATAGGCCTGATGAGACTCATCAGTACCTTAGGGATTCTAGGATTGTCACTCAATATGAGACATCTCAATTTAGAAGCAAAATATCTATCAAATCTGACAAAACTGGCATTATTTGCATCCCAGGTCATATCTACACTCCATAATTGGACTGGCAGTGCTTCCCCATTTTCCTCTCTATTCAATTCCATCTCATTATTGAAAAATGTCGCCCCCTTAAACAAGAACATATGCATCAATAGAGAGTAGTGGCCAAAATTTTTCTCCACTTTTCCTCTTGCAAGTCCAATCAAACCAATGTGAATTTCTTCAGCTAAAAAGAAGGCAAAATCAAAGATAACATCTACACCGAAAGAAGTAATTTGAACCATCATATACATAAGGCCAATGGGCATGAAATCCTGCTCATCCTCACCAAAAATACGACACAGGGTCCTATATATTTCTACAACCTGGGAAGTGAAAATAATCTTCTTAAAAGGTTCTCTAGAGGCTGCAGTAATTACTGGCAGAGTTCCTATAGTACCAATGTGTGCCCTCAGTGCACCTCCCCTAATTACATCTCTCTTTGCTTTGTATTCTTTTTCTAATTCTAGCAAATTGATTGGCACATGGTAATCTGATAATTGTTCTAAGTGAAAAACTTCTCTAATTTCTTTAGGGCTAATTGAGACCAGAGGCACACCATCATTTCTTCTCACAAACCTAATGGCTTGATCATAATTTTTGGTAATGTCTTCTATCAAATCATAATCCATGAAAACACTTGAAATTACTAGCTTTCCCAAATCAAAATTCCAGATATTAGCATGGGGGCAAACAACTTCCTTTCTGAAAACCACTTCTTAAATAAAACAAGGCCAGTTTGAGTAGTAACTGCATCCCTAACCCAGTTCCCTTTGTCATATAAGCCATCAACAACTTTAAGCCTAGGGTTTAATGAAATTAACCTTTTAATTGTAGGCTCTGTAGTGGATCTTGGGAGTAATTCTAACAAATCATCGTGGACATTCCTGTCCATATAGTTAACTTGCCTAGAAAATGCTTTCTTAGGAGGCATCTTGATTTTAATAATGGAAACTGGAATGTCACAAAGGTTATGTGTGAGTACTTACTTGATTCACTAGAATTATCCTTCTTTGAACTTCTGTAGTTTCTCTCGAACAGATGTGGGATTGCTTCACGTCTTTACCAAGCTTAGCACAATGTGATTGACAGGTTCTTATGTTCAGAAAACATGAAATCTTTGTTGACATGGGACTAGAATGAATGAAAATTGTCTGTATTATACTATATTTTTTCACACGCGAAGCTTTCATTCATCATAAATGCGCATAATAGGAAAATAAAGTAGCATCACACTTCTTTTTTAAATTTGCATCGTTGATCCCTGAAAAATCCTACAATCTCGGAATGAAAACTAGGCTAACTCAATGTTCCTTTTAGCACGCTGGCAGTCAAACCAATAAACTGCCTTCATCTGTATCTTTCCTTCAAAGCTGGCTTTTCAAACTGGGCCCATGGATGACCAAGGACACATGTCATCGACTCATTAACTCGTTATACTTATCTTTTGAGCACCTTTCCATAGCGAGCTAACAATAACCATTGATCTTGCTTTGATCATATGACAAATATTTGAAACGATACTTAAGAACACAATGGTGGGTCCCTTGCTTGTTAACTCGCTATACTTAAATTTTGCACATCTCTTCATAGCAAGTTAACTATCACCGTCGATCCATACTTGATCTTGTGGATAGTAACTTACTGCAATAGTGGTGGACCATCATTCGCTAACTTGCTATGCCTAACTTTTGCACATGTCTTCATAGAAAATTAATAATGGCCTTTGATCCTGGTTTGATCTAATGATCAAAATTCTTTGCGTGCTCCGTACATGGGGAGTGGGTTCGTATACTTCTATCGCTGAGATGGCTGAATACACTGGCACACATGTGTACTCCTTTTTATCTGTTAATGACATCACATGTTCTGGACCTTGCCGCATTTTTGATTTTCAAGTGGGTTTCCACATCACTATCAGAAAAAACATTAAAAATTCGACTAGCAACCTCCCGATAGACAGACACTGAGACATAAAGCTCCACTTCCAAAAATAAAAGCAAATTCTGAACAAGATTTTCTTCGAGATCCTCAAAATCACTTCCTGTTATAAAAGAATGTTGTGTTTTCCAATGATGGGGTCCTCGCTAAGTTGCTATCGGGAAAGTGGTGTTTATTTTGGCTAGCGATTATAGCGACCTTTGATGGATTCTTATTTTCGGTGACAGAAAAAAAAACACACATTGACTGAAAATCCCATCAATAAATGCTGGTGTCAGAGAAGGTGGTTGTGCACATATATAATGCGGCATGGGAACTTCTGCGGTCATATCAATCTTTTGAGAGAACACTGCCCTTTTGCAAAATTTGGGCATTCACTACGTCGCCACTGGTAAGTTGCATGAATTTTTTCGATAGCGACTTAGCGAATGTCAAAAAAAATTGGATGCCGACACATAAAGCTCCACTATTTTCTTCACGTGCATTCATTCTCGAAACTGACAAGCCTGGGATACATCATGTGCCAAAATTTACCTCATGTTAACAAAATTGTTGGCACCTAATTCCTCTTTTCAGTACCAAGGACACATGTCATCAAGCTCGTTAACTCGCTATACATAATAATCGAGCATCTTTCCATAGCAAGTTAACAATTACCATAGATTCAATAGGATCTGATGGTGGGGTAAAACTCCTTTCACAAGGATTGAACAATGAACTCAACATGGGTGGGAAAAGAACATTCGCTTATCCTTGTATTTTTTAAATTTTCATGCCAGGGAAAAATTAAAAGGAATAGGATACAAGGGTTTAACAAAAATTTTCAGAGGCTAACAAAATGCGACTTAGCTAGAAATCCTATTCACCATTAATGGAGATAATTTGAATTTTCTATTTCGGACAATAGAAATTTACTATGCAAAAATTTAGACTAACATGATCTATACTTACAGGTTGCATTTATGGCTTGGATATGGGTTGTCTTTGCCTATTGATCTTTCATTATTGATGCATATTCAAATTGGTGGCTTGTATTTTGATGCAGGAGCATTTTGGGTTTCCTTGTAATCCTACACTTTTGGGTCTTTCTACCAGTGGCTGCCGAGTTCTTAGTGGATGCAAAGCATTCAGTTGATGCCGAGTCATTCCTTTGATTGCCGAGTTCCTGTGGTTTCCGAGTGAACTCTTTGGATGCTAAGTCATTCTTAGTTGCTACCAAGTTCCTTTGGTTACCGAGTGAATTCCTTTGGATGTCAAGTGAACCCTTTGGTTGCCAATTGCCTTTGGTTACTGAGTGATTTTCTTTGGTTGCTGAGCATAGGAGAATGCAGAGTTCATAGTTGCTGCCGAGTGATTTCTTTGGATGTTGAGCTCATGTGGGTGTTGAGTGCTAGTTTTCTGGAAGTCTTCATTTGCAAAGTTATCTATGTCTAGTTCTAGTTTGGGCCAACTTTGGTTGCATTTAATTTTGGTATAGGTAGTTAATATCTATTTTGAGCCAACTGGTGGCTTTTTATGTTCTAGAATAATCTATAAGCCATTTTGGCGAGTATATATAGAGTGTTTAGGCTTAGAGTTAGGCAAGTTTTTGGGGAGCAAATTGGAGAGTAGAACAGAAAGTTGAAATTGTAGTTGGATCTTGAATGTGAATGTATTTGTAATTGGCCATAACCTAGAAGGCCTTACAACTAGGCATGTATGAAGATATTTTGATAAAACAATAAAAGTACTTCACTCTTCTTCCTCCTTTGGTTGTTGTTCTTTGTGTTTGCTTATATTGTGTTTTCTCTTGCAGGGTGGTTTGGATAGCTGGGTGAGCCTTTGGCCCTAGTTAGTCACCCTTTGCTTGTGTTAATTGGTATCATAGCTTGAAGGTTCATCCCTGTGGAGATTGGATCGTGTAGAATCCTAATTTAGATTTGGTTGTAGGGTTACAGATCTATGGATTTGACCTATAACTTGCAGAGGGTTACGATCTTGTAGGAACCTAATTTGTAAAGATGGTTCATGGTAGAGGAAATAATGTTGATAATGCTATATTGGATCAATTGAGACAAATTACAGCTAGTTTAGATGTTGTGGAGATAGCCCAGAGCAGAGGAGTAGATCTTGATGATGTAAGTGATGATGAAGTAGCAACACCAAACCATAATCCAAAACCTAAAGAGGATCAAGATGGGGAAAGATTTCTGTGAGTGCTATTTAGGGAAAATTCAAAACTTGCTATAGAAGTTGTTCCTTATGATGGAAAATTGGATACCAATGATGTGCTAGATTGGATCTATGATATGGAGAAGTTCTTTGAGTATGAAAATACTCCTGATAATAGAAAGGTGAAGATTGTAGTCACTAGGTTGAAAGGTTATGCATCACTATGGTGGGAGCACTTGCAAAATGATAGGCAAAGGAGAGGAAAGGAGAAGATCAAAACTTGGCCAAAGATGGTGATCAAGGTAAAGAACAAATTCCTTCCTGGTGATTACCAAGTTAGCTTGTTGGGAAAGATGCAAAATTTGAAACAAAAGGACATGATTGTGAAAAAGTATGCTGAGGAATTCTATAGATTGGACATCAGATCTAGACATGTGGATGATGATGTTGAGAAAATTGCAAGATAGATTAATGGATTAAGATTTGGAATAAAAGATGAAATAAGTTTTGTGAAGTTGGAAAGTGTAGAAGAATCATATCAATATGCCTTGAAAGTTGAGGAGATCTTGACAAAGAAACATGAACAAAGACAAAGAGGTAGAGGTGGTAGATTCTAGAGAGGCAGAGGTAGATCTTATGGAGAAAGTGGCAAATCTGATAGTTCTATACAGGATAAAGGTGAATCTAAATGGAAGAATGATGAAAAAGGTAAGATTGAATGTAAAAGTGGTAATTCTTATTGAGGAGGCACTAATTCTTACCAAGGAAGAGGTAATTCCTATTCTAGAGGTGGATTTCATGGTAATTATTTCAAATGTAGTAAAGAGGGGCATAGATCTTTTGAATGTAGATCATCTGAAAGTAGGCAAGGTAACACAAATACTATGATTGAATGAGATCATAAGGGTTCACCAAGTGGACCTGAGGCTGGAGAAAATATGATGGTGAGAACCTTATGTAATAAGGGAAATGATGAGGAACCTATTTTAAGAAGAATTCTTTTCAAGACAAGATGTAAGATGGCTAGAAAAATGTTGCAAAGTGATCATTGATAGTGAAAGTTCTACAAATCTACCATCAAAAGAGTTGGTTACCAAGTTGCAGTTGCAAAGGTTGAAGCTTCCTAAACCCTATCATGTTTCATGGATCAAATATGAGCATAAGATATTGGTAAGTGAGCAATTCCTTGTGAAGTTCAAAATTGGACATTACTTTGATGAAGTTTTGTGTGATATTATGCCCATGGATTGTTGTCATATTTTGCTGGGTAGACCTTGGAAATATGATAGATATGTTGTGCATGATGGAAGATTGAATCAATATACCCTTTGGGTGAATGGGAAGAAGCAAATATTACTGCCTTTGATAGAAAGTCCAGATGAAGTGAATTGTACTACTATGAAAATTTGCACAGTTAACGGAAAACAATTTGAAAAGGAAATAAAAAACAATCAAGTCTATTTTACCATAATTTCTAGAGGATCGAGTTGTGTGCCAACAAACAGTGTTAGCTAAGTACCAATTAGTAATGACCAAGTGACAGCAAATAGTGATGGCTGAGTACCAATAGAAATTACAGAATTGCTGAATGATATAACGACATTATTGCTGATGATATTCCTGATGGTTTACCTCCAGTAAGAAGTATAAGTCATTGTATGGATCTAATTCTTGGAGCTAGTTTTCCAAGAAAAGCACCATATAGATTGGCACCTACAGAGAATAAAGAACTTAATAGACAAGTGCATGAGTTGTTGCATAAAGGTTTGATCAGAGAAAGCTTGAGTCCATGTGCTTAACGTGTTGTATTAGCACCTAAAAAGAATGGAGAATGGAGAAGTGTATTGATTCCAGAGCCATTAACAAGATACTAGTGAAATATAGGTTTCCTATGCCGAGGATGGATGACATAATGGATTGTTTGAGTGGAATAAAGTATTTTACCAAGATTGATTTGAAGAGTGGCTATCATCAAATTAGAATCAAAGAAGGTGATGAATGGAAGATTGTTTTCAAGACAAAAGATGGTTTGTATGAATTGTTGGTTATGCCTTTTGGTTTGACTAATGCACCTAGTACTTTCATGAGGTTGATGAATGAAGTTTTGAAAATATTTTTAGGTAAGTTTGTGATTGTTTATTTGGATGATATTCTAATATTTAGTAAGACTAAGTAAGAACATCTTGAGCATATTAGGCAAGTATTGCAGAGGTTGAAAGACGAAAATTTTTTGATTAATGTAAAAAAGTGTTCTTTTATGCAAGAGGAGATTGTGTATTTGGGATTTGTGATTTCAGCTAATGGATTGAAGATGGATCCTGAGGAGGTTAAAGAAATTTTGGAATGGCCTACACTTGAGAATGTGGGTGAGGTAAGACCATTTTATAGTTTGGCTAGTTTTTACAAAAAGTTTATAAAGAATTTCAATGCTTTTTGTAATGTTATGACTGAGACAATGAGAGGAGATAAAAATAAATTCAAGTGGACACATGGAGCTCATAAGAGTTTTGAGACTTTGAAACAAAAGGTTGTTGAATTACCTGTATTGGCTTTGCTTGATTTCAACAAAGTATTTCAAGTTGAATGTGATGCGAGTGGTAATGCAATAGGAGCTGTATTAAGTCAAGAAGGTAAACTTGTTGCTTTCTTTAGTAAGAAGTTGAATGATGCTAAAAGGAAGTATTCTATGTATCATCAAGAATTTTATGCAATTGTTCAAGCATTGAATAAATGGAGAGATTATTTGATTCCTAAAGAGTTTGTGTTTTATACTGATCATAAAGCTTTACAATACTTGGGAAGTCAACATAAATTAAATCAGAGACATATGAAATGGGTTGAGTATTTGTAGAGTTTCACATTTGTTATCAAGCATAAGAGTGGAGTTACTAATAGAGTTGTCGATGCATTAAGTAGAAGATGTTCTTTGTTGACTGAAATGAAGGTTGAAGTTCTTGATTTTGATGAAATGAAAGAGTTGTATGATGTTGATCCTAAATTTTCTTAGGCATGGAGAGAATGCAGAGCACCAAATCTAACAGATCACATAAGTAAGTATGATGAGTATTTCATTCAAGAAGGTATGTTGTTCAAAAGTATTCAATTGTGTATTCCTAGAAGTTCTATGAGGTTGAATCTAATTAAGGAAAAGCATAGTAGTGGATTGGCTGGACATTTTGGAATTGATAAGACATTGAGTTTGTTAAAAGAGAAGTATTATTGGCCACAAATGTATAAGGATTTTTAGAAATTTGTAAAGAGTTGTGGAGTTTTTCAAGTTGCAAAAGGAGTGAGTCAAAATACTAGTTTGTATACACTTGTTACTATTCCTGAGAAACCTTGGACTGATATCAGTATGGATTTTGTTCTTGGATAGCCTAAGACAGTGAAAGGGTATGATTCCATATTTTTTGTAGGGGACATATTTTCTAAGATGGCTCATTTCATACCATATAAGAAGACATTAGATGTTGAGCATGTTGCTAAACTTTTCTTTAAGGAGATTGTGAGATTGCATGGATTACCAAGAAGTATTATTGTTGATAGAGACAGTAAGTTTTTTGGCTACTTTGTGGAAGAAGATAGGTACATAGCTAAAGTTTAGTTCTACATTCCATCCATAGATGGACAAATAGAGGTTGTAAATAGAAGCTTGGGTAATTTGTTGAGATGTTTAGTTGGGAATAAGCTAAGTAATTGGGAGATGGTATTGGCACAAGTTGAATTTGCATATAATAATTCTATGAATAGGAGTATAGGGAAAATATCTTTTGAGATTGTTATTGGAATGCACCTTAGAGGTATATTAGATTTGAGAGATGTTGCTGGTGAAGAAAAGAGAAGTGTTGTAGGAGAAGAGTTTGCTGATTTTATGGAGTCTTTGCATAAGGAAGTGAAGTTAAGGTTGGAACAAAGTAATCAGAAGTATAAGGAGAATACTGATAAGTCTAGAATAGATCATGTTTTTGAAGTTGGTGATGAGGTGATGGTTCATTTGAAGAAAGGCAGATTTCCTATTGGTACATACAGTAAGCTAAAGATGAAGAAATTTGGACCTTGTAAAATCTTGAAGAAATTTGATAGTGGTAATGCATATGAAGTTGAGTTACCTGATGACATGTATATATCTCCTATATTCAATGTTGCTAATTTATACAAGTATCATGAGTCTAATGATGAAATGGTTGTACCTGATGATTATCCTGAGAAACAGATTAAAGAAGTTGAACAAATTTTGGATTAGAGAGTTGGTAAGAGTACAAGAGGAAAATATTACTATGAGTATTTAGTGAAGTGGAAGAATAAACCTATTGAAGATGTTACATGGATTTCTCAATCTAAGTTGGATTCATCTCGGGTTGTGACACTTGAATGATTCAAGAGAATCATTTTGTCTAACCCTGGTTGACTGATGTAGGAGCATCCTAGGTTTCTTTGTAATCCTACACATTTGGGTCTTTCTGCTAGTGGCTACCAAGTTCTTAGTGGATGTTGAGCATTTAGTTGATTCTGAGTCATTCCTTTGATTTTCAAGTTCATGTGGTTGCCAAGTGAACTCTTTGGATGCCGAGTCATTCTTAGTTGTTGTCGAGTTCCTTTGGTTACTGAGTGAATTCCTTTGGATGTCAAGTGAATCCTTTGGTTACCGAGTGATTTTCTTTGGTTGCTGAGCATAGGAGGATGCCAAGTTTGTAGTTATTTCTGAATGATTTCTTTGGATGCCAAACTCATGTGGGTGTCGAGTGCCAGTTTTCTAGGAGTATTCATTTGTTGAGTTATTTGTGTCTAGTTCCAGTTTGGGTTGACTTTGCTCACATTTAATTTTGGTATAGGTAGTTAATATCTATTTTGAGCTGACTTGTGACTTTTTATGTTCTAGAATAATTTGCAAGCCATTTTGGCAAGTATATATAGAGTGTTTAGGCTTGGAGTTAGACAAGTTTTTGGGGAGTAGATTGGAGATCAGAATGGAAAGTGCGAAATTGCAGTCAGATCTTGAATGTGAATGTATTTGTAATTGTCCATAACCCAAAAGGCCTTACAAATGGGCATGTATGAAGATATTTTGATGAATAAATAAAAGTGCTTCACTCTTCCTCCTCCTTTGGTTGCTATTCTTTGTGTTTGCTTCCATTGTGTTAACTCTTGCAGGGTGGTTTGGATAGCTAGGTGAGCCTTTGGCCCTAGTTATTCACCATTTTCATGTGTCATATTTGGGTTGTCTATGCCCTAAGTCATATGATTTTATAATTTTTCTTCATGTAGAAGGAATGAGATGTTGTTACTAGGTACAGTCATGGTGGAGGATTTTGGTTGACTATTTTATGCTGACAGGTCAGAAAATTTGAGAGTTAGATGCTCATTTCATGGATTTGATCATGGTGCCATGAATTTTGGAATGACATGATTGGATATATAGGTACATCCTTGATGTTCATTGATTTGGATTCCTAATTTGGTTATGGTGGTATATCTTTTTGGTCGAGGATCTTGGTTATTTGGTTTCTTTTGAGGAGCTCATGATGTGCACTTTGAGTTCTTTGGTGGTTTGATGCCTTGGTTGATTCTCATGGTTAGAGGATGGTTTTTCATCATGATTTCATGGATAACTTGGATACACATTTTAATGGGAGCCTGTGATAGTGATGAGGTGACAATGCAGGGTTAGTTTCTAGTTTGGTTTGTATCTTCTTGGTTTGGAGATCTTGGTTTCACTTGGTGCTGACACTTTGGTTGTCTAGGTATAGACCTAGAGGATCTTCAAGTAGGAGATGGATATTATGATGCCATAGGTTACTTGGTATCATGTTTGAGTGGGATTTTTTGGCATTGATATATATTTATTGAGTGTTTGTAGATGTTGGGGGTTTGTCTTAGATCTTATTGCTGTAGGAGCATCTTTGACATTTGCATGGTGCAATTATTATCTTCATGGTGTGTGAAGATGGTTAGATCTTGAGGATTCATGGGGGTTATCTCATGGTATGTGGAGATGGTTCTTCATGGTATGTACAGATGGCTTTCCTCATGGTGTATGGAGAAGGTTGCATCTTGAGGATTAATGAGGTTCTTGGTAAATGTGTGATTTATGCTTTCATTTGGAATGTTATCCTTAGTGTGAGGATGGTTTCATTTTTATGTCATGGTATACTCTTGATACATGTTTAGAGTTTTGACATGTTATAGTACGTTTGTATGTAGCATTTTATCTCTTTGGTTGAGATGGTTTAGATCATGTTGTCATGCTTATGTTTCTTAGGCCATGGTTGGAACTTTGACATTGATCTTCGTTCTATTTCTTGGTATTGAGTACATTGATCATAAGTTGGATACTTCATGATAGTGCTATGTTGCATTTGAAGTTGGCATGGACTAATTGGTTATAGGTGGTCATGGATTCTTAGAGACAATGGTGATGCTGATTACTCTTGGATTAGAGATGTGTTTGCTAGGACAGTTGATAGTTTTAGTAGGAATTCCAAGGGGCATTCACCTAATATGGACTTTAGAGGGGATTTTTCTTAGATGAGTCTTGGTTGGAGACTTGGATATCTTGATGAGCATTCTCATTCCCCACTCTTGGTCGACTCAGTAGTTTGCCACTTGAGAGGTATAGCCCATTGTTTCTCTTAGGTACATTACATTTATGCTTATCTTTTATGGATATGGATCTTGAGCTATGGTACATGAGTTAGTTTTGGAGGGTTCATTTGAGAGATGGTTTAGCATTGGTTATCTCCATTTTCATAAGTTGTTATGCTGGTTGAGTTTGGGAGATGGTTTTATATTGGGCATATTCCTTGGATTAGGAATGGTTATTCCTTGATTTAGGAATGGTTTATGAGTTTGATCTTCCTGTGAGAAGATTTCATCCATGATTAGTTATATGGTACATTTTGGGTGTTATTGTGGCTTCTTGTTGGGGTTTTATGGAGGAGATCATACTTGCACAGTTTACATCTAGAGGTGTAGGTAGGACATGATATGAGTTATGATTTGCATGGTTTCTCTCTAGTCTTGGTTATCTTCCTGGATGTTTGATTTTTCACTTACATTGGATTTGAGATTGGTTAGAGATTGTGATCATTGGTTTGTGCTCATGTATTTCATGTGAGAGATGGCATGGTTATTCCTTTATCTCTTTCCTTTGTTGGTTGTGGAGATCTTGGGATAATGTTGGAGATTTTTTATGGGAGTTGTTCTTGTGGGTTATTGGTTTATGTATTGTGGATGTCTTTGAGACTACATGGATTGACTTATTTGAGATGTTGTGAGTGGATTGGTTATAGATTTAACATTATCTTTTGTAGTGGGAGATTCTTGGTATATATGTGGTAGGTATTTCTCTTGAGACTTGTAATTGCAGGTTAAAGATTGGATATGTTGATGATGTGAGATTCACTTGGTATACCTTTGGAGGTATGGATAGTTGGATGGGTTTGGCACTTGCTATGGGTATTATTTCAACTATGGATATTTTGAAAACTATGGATGCATGTGATTGCCTTTGGATTAGGTTTTTTTGTGAATGGCATTTTAGTTGGTACATTTTATGATCTTCTAGTGCGACAGGATGGATGGCTTCTATGTATGCTCAGTAGTAGTGGCATAATAGAAGGTGGATTATTCATGTTTGAGATGTTGGATACTTTGATTTTTTTGTGGGTACCAATATGGAGCACTTTGTGTACTTTGATCCAAGATGATGGATGTTCTGGGAAGAATTTTTCCCTTATTCATTTATGTGGCTACATATTGACCCTATGCAATATATACAAGTGGGAGATATTCCACATAGCCCATAATGGATCTAAAAATGAATACAAAATTAAAATCCACATGCAAGAGAATAGACAACATACTCACAAAAATTTTGACACAAGATATACCCTAGGAAACCCTCATTGAGGGAAAAACCCAGCCTCCAAAACCATCTATCACCATGTATTATTAAGCAAAAAGACCATTGCAATACAAACATGGAAGCCTTCAAAGCCATAGCCACTACCAAGAATTCCATGTGAACAAGTATAAATCCACACATTCCATGCCATGCTCCCAACCTTCACAAAAATGCTCCCTTGGCTAACCTATCAAGCCTTGTCCCACTCAAGTCTTGCCTTTTTCTTCTTCTATCTTCATTGTCTCTACAACCACCTTTGTGGCCACTTATATAGTAGCAAGTCCCATAAAACCACCAAGTGGTATTACATAAACCATGTGCTACCTAACCCATTAAACCCACATTTAATATTGGAAATTGAATTATTTTCCCCAATATTAAATAATTACATGAAATATTATCACAATGTTACAATACAACTCATCAAGTATATCTCACGGGAATATTTATATGTTGCACATCCATCTAGGTGCAACATTAGATAATAAAATAATATAATATAACAATATTATGCAATGTGTGCAACACCCATTATCTCAATGCCACTAGCAATGATCACTTTACAATATTTTCCTACCATCTTACATCTGGTCTTGAAAAGACTTCTCCTTAGGACAAGCTCCTCATCAACTGTCTTATTACAACAAGTTCTCCTTACCATTAGGTTTTCTCCAACCTTAGGTCCACAAGGTGAACCCTCAAGATCTCCTTGAATCACATTATTTCTATTACCTTATTAATTTTCACTAGAGTACCTACACTCAAGGGATCTATACCCTTTTTTGCTACATCTAAAACAATTACTATGAAAACCACCTATAGAATAAGAATTACCTCTTCCTCAGTATGAATTAGTACCTCCTTAATAAGAATTATCACCTTTCTACTTGGTCTTTATTTTGTCATCACTTTTCCATTCAGATTTACCCTTATCTTGCACAGAATTGTTAGATATACCACCTTCTCCATAAGGTCTACCTCTACCTCTCTGTCTTTGTTCATGCTTCTTTATTAATATCTCCTCATCTTTCAAGGCATATTGATATGCTTCCTCTAGACTTTCCAATTTCATTAAACTTATCTCATCTTGAATTCCAAATCTCAATCCATTCATGTAGCTTGCAACTTCTCAACCTCAATATCTACATGAAGATATGATGTCCAATCTATAAAATTCCTCAGTGTACTCTTTTACAATCATGTCCTTTTGTCTCATATTTTGCATCTTTCTTAACAAGCTAACTTGGTAATCAGTAGGAAGGAACTTCTTCTTCACTTTGCTAACCATTTTCAACTAGATCTTGATCTTCTCTTTTCCTCTTCTTTGTATCAGTTTACAAATGTTCTCACCACAATGAGGCATGACCTTTCAATCTAGTGACTACAATATTCATCTTTCTATCATCAAGAGTGCCTTCAAACTCAAAGAGCTTTTCCATATTAGAGATCCAATCTAACACAACATTGGTGTCCAATTTTTCATGATAAGGAGAAACTTCCACAATAAGGTTTGAATGTTCCCTAAACAAAACTCTTGATAATCTTTCCTCATCTTGATCTTCTTTAGGCTTTGGATTAGGGTTTGGTGCAATTTCTTCATCAAAACTCACATCATCCATCTGCACTCCTCTCTTCTAAATTTTCTCCACAATGCCCAATCTAGCTACAATTTTTCTCAACATGTTCATAATAACAGTGTCATCATTTCCTTTACCTTGAACCATTTTGACAAACTAGTTCCTGCAAGATCGCAACCCTTTGCAAGTTATAGGTCAAATCTGAAGATCTGTCACCCTAAAACCAAATCCAACTTAGGTTCTACATGATCCAATCTTCTCAAGGATAAACCTCAAGATCTAATACCACCTAACTTAGAGAGGGATTGAATAGCTAGTGCTAGAAGCACACCTAACTATCCAATCACCTTGCTAAGAAACTACAATAGAAGAAAACAACATAAAGAATAACACCAAGGAGAGAAGAAAGAACAACTTGATTGATTCATCAAGTTATCAAAATACATGCCCAATTGTAAGGCCTTCTAGGTTATGGCCAATAAAAATATACAACTTTAAGATCCATAATCTAACTCTAAATTCAATCTTCCCAAAACATCTACTCTGAACTCTCTAAGTCCTCTATAACCTAAGCCTAACATCCCTATTTATGCTTGTCAAAATGTCTTATAGAAGATTCTAGATCATTACATAATAGAAGGGTCAACCTTAAAATGGTCAACACGCATCCCAAGATAAGATCTTAACATTAAATTCATGATCCAAATTAAATACATAAGCTGGCTTACAAAAGGAACTAATCTCAAGAAAACTTGGACAAAGAAGGAACCAAGCATCAGTAAACATCAAGTCCACAAGACACATGAAAGAATGATCGGCTACCAAAGTACTTGATCAACATTGAACAACTCGACCAACACTAAACAACTTGTCCAACACTGAACAACTTGGCCAACATTGAGCAACTACAGCTTGACAACCACTGGAACTTGTCACTAACAGGCAGAATGAACAAAGATAAGAAGGATAGCAAGGTGACCTAGGATGCTCTTGCATTAGGGAAGCCTATTAATATGCAATGTATAGAGTGGTGGTGCCTCCAATATAGGAATTGTTGAAATAATTTGAGAGATGTTGGGGGTGAAAGGGAGTGGTATAGCTACCAAATAGGATAGAGGCACTACCTTCATAGCCATATCCCATACATGAGGGAAGGAGGGAGTCCTAGGTCTAGGTCTAGGTTTTTTATGTCCTTGTGACATGCGATGTATATGTCAAGAGACATTATCCAGATTTTGATCTCACATTATACTTGTATGGATTCATCATAATATATATGAGATATTGGATTTGATTATAGCATTGTGTGCTTTTCTCTTTATTTCTCATGTAATAGATGTTTATATATGTTTTCATGTGATGTTGATATGTATGCTCATGTTATGTTTATATTCTCATGGATGTATGTGTTGGTCATGTTTTTACCTTGTGCTTTCCTAAACATGTTTTTCTATGAATGTCTCTGGTTCTTATATGCAAATTAGGGTTCAGTATTTTTAAAAATTGGTAAACCCTAAGAAAATCCCTAATTAAAACAATATTTGTGCCCTAAGTGAGCCCTTTAGGTCATATGTTTTACCTTTTAAATTTAAGCGAGAAATATTTTTGAAATAATGTATATTTTTGGGAACCTTTGAAAGACCTACTTTGTCTCATAAATCTCCTAAGATATTCCTTACCGTCTGATCTTTTTAAGATTTATGGTAGTCATCTTGTCACTACAAAAACTTTCATTCATTTTATTGCATGGAACATAGTGATCTCTAGGGCCAAGTTCAATTGTGACAAGGTTTTATCATGCTTTTCCTATGCCATCAGATCTCTTCAAAATCTATGGTAGGTGCAAAGTCACTATCAAAATTTATAATGGTCTTCTACAAATGCAACATGGTGACTAAGTGGGACCTAGTTAGTTCTTAAGCATGGCTTCAAGGTGAATCACCTGCACCATTAGATCTCTCAAGGATCAATAGTTGTCGCTATGTCTCTACCAAATGTTGCAAGGTTTTTACTAGTTATGACATGGTGACCTCCTACAAAAGTAAAACATGGTGGGACCAAACCTAAGAGGAATGCTAGGATTTTGGTTTGTCAAAAATGAGCTTTGCCAACATGTCAAATATTAGAAGTGTCAGATGTAGTAAAGAAGGTATCATGGAAAGAATGTGTTGTTTTCTTAATGCCGAATTTCTACGGAGTCACAATGGTTGCTATGTCACCATAAAAAATTGTGAGAACTTCATTGGTAGTGACATGGTGACCTCCCATGAAATAAGAATGTGTTGGGACCTATTTCTAAAAGATGGCACCATAAGAACCACATGTCATAAAGAGCCCTACCAAAATGTGAAGATGGTATTACATCATGTACCACATAAATTCACATTTAGAAAAGATGTTGGGTAATTGGTACCATTAGATCTCCCCTAGATCAAGGATAGGTGCCATGTCGCTATAGGAAATTGCTCAACCTTTAGTGCACATGACATGGCAAATAAAGGAAATTTAGAAAGGACCCACCATAGTTGCATTAAAATAATCATGAGATATACATTGTCTGATCAAAGTTGCATCAACAAAGGTTGTTATGTTGCGCGTAGGAGTTGCTCAATGTTTATGCATAGTGACATAGTGAGAGTGTGATGCATGTCCAAACGTGCCAATGGGTCCAGTAAAAATTTCCAATGGTTGAAAGAAAAGCTTATGTGGAGAATTTTGATTGGGTTGACTGCCAACTTGGCTAATTGAATTTGAGTCATTAACAATCTTATTCCTAGATCGTCAGATCTTTTGAAATCAGTGGCTTGTTTTCAAAATTGGAAGGTGATGCCACCCTATTCTTCCTTATAGTCAATTTATGAAAGTTAAGGCTCCTCATGCGAAGTAGAACTAGGGATATATTGAAAATATTTTGCCAATTATTCTCTACGCAAACAATTTTTAGATTCTTAGAGAGCTTAGAGCTTGTTGAAAAATTTCTCAAGTGATTAAAGTGCAAAAGAATTCCTAGTGTTCACCCTATGTTGCAGAGTTTTAGTAAAAAAGTAGCAAACAGTCAAATGATATACTTTTAATAAATGGATGGCAGACTTTATTCATGCTAGACAGTTAGAACTTGATGAAACTGATATGATCAAGATGAAGTTCAAGTAATTGATAAATTAGTTCAAGTGGAAGAGGACAATAATGGACAAATAGTTTCAGTTGCAAGCACAAAAAGTCAAACTGATAACACAACAACAAAAGAATTAGATGTAACTATAATTTTGGTAGTATGTGATAATGTGGATGGAAATTTTCAAGTCAAAGTTACTATGCAAACATATGAGCCAGATCCATCACATGTAGTTCCATTGGTTACATCCTCCAAGGGGTTGTAACAACATCAAGGCCAATCATGAGATCCTCAACAGTAAAAAGATGTAGTAGACAGTGGTTCAACTAGAGAATATTCATCATGAAGACATCTTTTTGCACCAATTTTTTTTTTTTTTTTGTGATAGTGAAAACGTAGATATTTTCTATCTTAAGGACAACTATCAGTTCTATATAACTAAAGCTTCTTGCATCTCACACTATATAAGTGAGATTCCAAGGCTAGAGGAGGGGTCTAATAATTTTATAATTTTGCTTTGTTCAAAAGTGTAGTCAGTCCATTTTATGTGTAGTTTTTCTGAGTTTACTTTCAAGCTTTGTAATTTTCTAAGGTTTTCATATCAATGATAGAATCAACAAGATATTTTGAGTTTCATTGAGTTTCTATTATTTATTGTATTAGTATTTTCAAAGGATAATATAAAAGGGCACTTACACTACATTTGTGTTATCAATCTCTCTCTCCATCTTATGAGTTTTTTTACTTTGAGGTTGATTAAATAAGGTTTAATTGATTGAATGCAATTTGGATAGGTTGTACATTGATTCTATTGTTGCTTTTAATTCAAGGAGTTAAGGAAGTGCTTCAATGAATTAGTAGGGTCTGTGTGTTTATAAAATGGATATTTCATAAGAATGGGAATTGGTGATTATAGTTGATAAAATTCATCTACAAGTTATTTGAATTAGATCCCCTGCTAATAGTTGACTCTATGTATCAATGGATAAGGCACTGGTCATATAAATTAGAACAAAGTGAAATAAATTCTACTACATATATCAAAGTTATACTCAAATCTAAATCAATCAAATTTGTATCAAGTGTATAAATGTGGTCATCATCTATTTGTGGGAATTTATGAGTTATTGTTAGCTATTGTAGCTTATCTTTGTTTCACATATATCAGAGAAATTGGACCATATCTATTGTTTCTGGAGATTATGAGTAAGAGTCAATAAATTAATTGAATCACTAAGGTACTCCCACCTTGGTTTTGCAAAGCCAAAAGTGTAGGAAGCATTGTGCTTTGTGCAATTGGCCCAAAGACATAGTTTATTATGCTAATCATGAGCATTGGCTACCTCTAGGTATAATAAATTTTGTTGTCTACTGGTAATAATAATCACTATTAAATCAAGAGCCAACAAAATTGGTGACTCTACTGGGGAGATGCTTAGTGTTATCATAAACTAGCATTATTTCACGATCTATTGTCTTCCCTTGATGGAGCTTGAGAAAGAATTTCACATAAAGTTTTTCATGGTTTTGTGGTTCTTTGCATTGTTTTCCTAAAATTGTTATTAAAGTGATTGTGATCTATTCAGCAATCATTTCCATTCTGATAAGGTGGGTGACGACTCAAAAAGGTTTTGACCAGTGTCAAGTTTAAGGAAATTTTCAAATTATGAAAAATATGAAGAACACATAGGCAAATGTGAAGAAAAACCCAATAATTAAATTATAGGTTGATCTTCCTCCTAAAAGAAGACAAAATTGGGCTATGAAGAAAGGTCAAATGTATAGAGGAAACCATTCCCAAGAGCAAGTAATAGGAGGAAATAATGTTCATCTTTCTGCTAATGAAAGGGAATCCTCTTACAAAGGTTCTAGATCTCATCAAAAACTATTTGATGATGGTTTCTTTAGCACTCCTGAAGTAGTATATCAAGAGAAGGTTGTGCAACCACATGCTCCTAGTTTGGATAATAGAAGTAGTAATGATCCTTTTCAACAAAGTAAGAACCATTTCATGTCAGACCATTCTCCTGAAAGAGTAAGATCAAGACACTTAGAACCTGAGAGTTTTTATGATGAAAAAACTTCTAGTTCTAGGTTTACTATTCTTGATCTTGATGAGAATGAGATTTTGAGGATGTAGCTTGCTAAGCAAGAGGCCATAGATAGGAAATTTCAAAAGGAAAGGGAAGAAAGGATTGTGAAAGCATTTGAAGAAAAGAAAACAATACTAAGGTTAATTGTTTCCCTAAAAAAGAAAAAAGAAATAGCAGTTAGTGCTTGGCAACCTGAAATTATAGGTCAAGTTGAAAAACTTAGGATACAAGAGCAAAGGTTGTTAGAAAGTCAAGATGTAAACCCAAAAGGTCTTGTCGTACAACATATTAAAAGTTATAAGACACTAGAAGCCAAAAATAATGAAGCAAGAGATCTAAAGCATGTTGTTGATGTTAAGGATAAGGGAAAACAAAAGGAGGTTAGTATTTTTATCAAGGAACCAACAAAGATTATTCAGATCCATGATTCTATGTCACCTTTTGATATTGAGTTGGAGAGGAAGAGGAAGGAGAGGGATGCTTTAGCTAAGAGATTAGAAATTGTAGAGAATGAGGCAACCATAGCTAAGATGAATAATAAGATTAAATTCCTAGAAAATGCTAGGAAACAATCTGTAGTTATGCCAGAAGATAATTTAAATGATAGATCCAATGATGTAAATTAGAATACTGCTAAGTTGCCTACTTCTTTCTTGTCTTCTTCTTCATAGAAAATGGATCTTAATCAATCTACTATAGATGCTAATACCAGTAATACTTTGAATAATAGTAAAAGAAATGTTGCCAATAGCCCTAAGATTGACCTACAAAGGAGACCTATTTAGTAAGATGGTTATAGGCAGATATGTTTTGATGGAATCCCTAGATTCCCTAACCTAATTCCACAAGAAATGAGGAAAAGGTTGGCTAAGTTTACTGGAAATAATGTTATTACTTGTGAGGATAATTTAAGGAGTTTTCTTGATATGATGAGCAACTATGAGGTTAAGGCTGAAGATGTTATCATGAAGTTATTAGTTTAGTCATTAATTGAGGATGCTAGAGAATGGTTCAAGAGGCTTCTTGAATTATCCATTGTAGACTGGAAAGATATTGAGTATTGTATCAAAGAGCAATATGGTGACAAACAGAACCCACACTATATCTTAAGTGAGTTCAATAACATTAAGAGGTTACCTAATGAGTTTGTCACTAATTTCAATACTAGATCTCAAAAGAGGATGTACAAGCTAATGCAGGCCATGCAAGTTGATGATAAGATATGTATGATTACGTACTTAAATGCTTTTGATGGTAAAATTGCATACCAAATTAGGGATAAGGAACCTAGGACTTTAAGAGATGCTTTCAGAATTGCTGTAAATATAGAAAATAATTTGAGAATATCAGGAAGGCTAGAAAGCAAAAGAGATGATCCTAGATTGTTTGGGAAAAAGGGAAGTAGAAAGGAAGAACACAAGCCTGTAGGTGGTAGAAAGCAAGAGGCTAGTGAGATGAGTTAAATTTAAAATGCCATAAAATGTTTGAATCATCCTCAGGCTAAGGCTAATAGAAATCCTCCTGAAAATAAGACCCCTTATCAATCCAATTTCAGTAGGCAAAATATGTTGCATAATTTCCCTTATAATACTACTTGGAAGGATGGTCAACCTAGTTTTCCCCCTGCAAAGAATATCAATAATAAGGTCACCCTTGATCCCTTATCTAGAAATTCTATAAATGTGGTAATATGATCTTGAGTTTACTACTAGACCTACATGGTGTGTTGCTTGTCAATTGCCCCATGCTCCTGAATATTGTGTGATAGCCTTCTCATTTTCTAGAAATCATATTGAGGTAGATGAGTAGCAAGAGCATGAAGAAAATAGTGATGATGTAGTGTGCAATATGTTTGAGTCACATTATGATTATTCTAATTGTGAGGATTATGACAGAGATGTTAATGAGCAAAGGCAGTTTCAAAGTGATATGCAACAACAGGTATTTTTAGATGAAAGTGATGTTGAGGATAATGCATGTAACATGGAAACTACCAAATAAGAAGTGATATTAAGGAAGCCTTCTAGAGAAGAGGTTGATTGGATAACTGCCAGCATGGTAGCTTAGGTATAGACTAGAATTATGGCTCAGAAAATCGATAATGGTAAGGTTGCTAGTATGTTTATTAAAAGGGTTGATCCTAAGAAAATAGAAGTTGTGAAGCCTAAAGAAATTCTTGCTCTAAAAGTCAAAGTTACCAAGAATAAATGGGAACCAAAGAAGATGGATAGTCTCAAGGTTCTTGAGCTTTAGAATAATGCTCCTAAGAAATTGGAGGAGAAGATATCAAAGGTGCTCACTGCAAAGGACAAGAATCATCAAGGTGATGTAAGTATTTCTGATAAACATAAGGAGAAAAAGGGTATGATTATTGATGTCCCCTCTAATTCTTCTATAGATATGTTTGTTTTTTTATCATAGATCACTATCAAGGTCCCTTTGTCTGAATTATTAAGAATCCTTGAACATCAAAATAAAGCCATAGCATGGGTAGGAGGTGTTGATGAAAAAGTAAAATATGATTGTAATGAGAGTCATACTCCTAAGGAAAGTGGTAAAGAAAAGGTCAAAGATAAAGAAACTAGAGTAGTTGTGTCTCAAATTCCCCAAATGTTTTTGGATAGTTCTATGAATCAGTGTTTAGGAAGTGCTAACCCATTTTTCTTATGTATCCTTGTGAATGGAAAAACATTGAAAAACTACATGATTGATTCTAGTGCTTCCAATACTGTTATGCCATTTGAAATAATGAAAGGATTAGACCTAAAGGTTGATACTACTTAGGGAAGATGCTTTGATATGGAAAAAAGATAAGTGATCGCCATAGGTACTATTAATGCTTTGCCATATAAGTTGATAGCTTATCTAGACAAATAACTCACTATGAGTGTACTAGTTGTTGATATTCCACCTCAATATGTTATGGTGTTATCTAGAAAGTGGAGTGTTGCCATGGGTGGGAGTTTACAATGTGACTTATCATTTGCCACTTTCCAAATTGATGGGAATTTAGTGAAAGTAAATAGAGAACCTAAGAGTGTATACATGATTGAAGAAGAGATAGAGGATTCCATGACAAACTTTTTTGATATAGAGGTTAATGCACTTCGAGATGAGGTTTTGATTTTGAAGAAAGATAAGCATAAATCACATATAGAATTAGAAGTTGATATAAAGACTGACAAAGGTGATTTATGGACTCTATTTTTTTATGGTGCCTACTGCAAAAATGGATCTGGTGTAGGTATTTTATTGATTTCTCATGTAGAGGTAACATAGAAATTCTCTTTTACATTGAGTTTCCCTTGTACTAATAATATAATAGAGTATGAGGCCTTACTATTAGGACTCAGATTAGCCCACAAGGATGGGATAAAATGCTTACATGTCATAGGAGATTCTAAGTTGGTTGTGTCCCAACTAATAAATGTTTATGTGTCAAAAAATAAAAGATTGAAACAATACAAAAATGTTGTGTGGATATAATTGAATATTTTGATGCATTTGGGATAGTTTGGAAGGATAGGACTAATAATAAGATGGCAGACTTACTAGAAAATATAGAAATAAAGCATGATGACATTACATTTTCTGGTATATCCAAAGTTGAAGCCCAAACTAGGCCCTATGTTCCTAAAAATGTCCAGAATTGGCAAATCTTTGAAGATGATAGAGACATTTTGAGATTTCTAAATTATGAGAATATGTTGTCAAGTTAGGAAGTTGATTGTGTAGCCTATGTAGAAAACATAGATGGAAGAGATACTGTCTTTGGATAGGAAGTTGTACAATTGAAAAATAAAAAAATTCCAAGGGGATTAGTTGTCTTAGAAACTATTTTTGATAATCAAGACAGGTCCAAAATGGATACTAAGGAATATAATGCTAAGGATCTAGAGGAGATAAATTTAGGAACTGAAGAGACACCTAAGAAGGTGAATGTTGGTAAGAAGTTGTCTCCTAAAATAAGACATGGTTTGATTGGTCTATTAAGAAAATATAGACATGTGTTTGGATGGTCTTATGATGACCTTAAGGCTTATAGAGAAGACTTATTTCAGCATGAAACCCCACTAAAACTAGATGCTAAGCCTTTTAGATAGAAACAAAGACTAATCAATCCAACTCGTACCTCCAAAATGCAATAGGAACTAATGAAGTTAAGAGATGTAGTGATCATAAAACCTATTAGACATTCATATTGGGTGTCTAACTTAGTCCTTGTTACGAAGAAGAATGGAGATATAAGGTTGTGTGTTGACTTTAGAGTCTCAACATATCTTCATTCAAGGATAATTATGGTTTTCCAAATATGGAGGCTATGTTGCAAAAGGTCACTGGTTCTGAACTTATGTCCATGATGGATGGATTTTTAGGATACAATCAAGTAGTTGTTAAAGAATTAGAATAGTTTAAAACTAATTTTACTACTCCATGGGCTACTTATGTGTATGTTAGAATGCCTTTTGGGCTTACTAATGTTGGGGCTACTTTTCAATGTGCAATGGATGTGGCTTTTTATGACATTATTGATGAATTCTTGGCTGTGTATTAGGATGATTTAACTACCTATTCCAAAGATGAGAATGATCATTGCATACATTTAGAAAAAGTATTTATCAAAGCCCTTAAGTATGGTATTTCTTTGAATCCTAGAAATTGTAACTTTGGTGTTATTCAGGGTAAGCTGCTAGGGAATCTAGTTGGTAAACAGAAGTGAGGATTGACCCTAAAAGGGTAGAAGAAATAGATAAAATTCAAAAGCCTAAAACTATTAAAGGAATTCAGTCATTTTTTGTGAAAATCAACTTTCTTAGAAGGTTTGTGACTAATTTTGCAAAAATTAGTAGACCAATATCAAAGATGTTAAAGAAGGGATCTGAGATAAAGTGGGATGGAGAGCCTAGCGTTGCATTCTAGAAGATTAAGCAAGCTATTAAGGAGGAACCTATTCTTAGGACACTTAATTATGATAAACTAATGCATATAATTTTTGTTTCTTTATTTCACACAATTGCTACAGTGATGTTATAGAAAAATGAAGAAGGTTATGAACAACCCATTGCATTTTTTAGAAAATCATTATCGGCAATAGAACTAAAGTATGATATTAATGAGAAATAGATATATGCACTGGTGAAAGTAGTGAAGGCCTTCAAGTGTTATCTAATGGGAGCAATTGTTATTGCATTTGTCCCTATTGCTTCTGTTAAGGACATCTTCGCACAACAAGAAGTATCGGGTAGAAGGTGTAGGTGGATTAATAGAATATAGGAATTTAATATTGATATTTAGATCACCAAATTGGTTCTAGGTCAAGGCTTGGCCAAACTGATGACAAAAGCTAATTTAGAAGAAAATCAAATCAACTAGTTTGATGATATTACAGGGATAATCTATGTGACATGGACACTTCTAATTAGTATAGAGGTGTAATTTATTATTTCCAAAATATGAATTCCCCACTAGGATTAATAGATAACCATAAAAGATCCCTAAAATTGTAGGCTATAAGGTATGTTATAGTGTAGGGGTAGTTGTGGTGGAGGGATATTGAGAGGGTACTTTTGAAGTGTGTAGATGAAATTGAGTCTAAGAAAATTTTAAGGGATATGCATGAGGGTGTGTCTGGGGATCATTATATGGCTAAGACCACAACTCACAAGGTTCTCAGAGCCAACTTTTGGTGGCCAACACTCTTTAAATATGCACATGAGTTTTTTAAAACCTATGATGCTTGTCAAAGATTTGGTGGAAAGCTAAAGTTCTTTGGAAATTTACCATTAAGACCTATTGAAGTATAGGCACCATTTCAATAGTGGGGAATTGATTTCATTGATGAGATTCCAAACAAGTCCAGTGGTGGACAGTCTTAGATTCTAGTAGCTACTAATTATTTTACTAAGTGGGTCGAAACAATTCCTACTAAGAATGCAATAGCTAAAGTAGTGACTAATTTCATTTTGAATAACATTATAACTAGGTTTGGATGCCCACAAAAGATTGTAATTGATAATGCTATGTGTTTTAGATCTAAAGAATATAAAATTCTAGGAGAGAACAAGAAGGCTTGGGATTCAAAATTTCCATTAGCTATGTGGGCGGATAGGGTTACTATGAAAAACACCATTGGATGTGCTCCTTTTAATTTACTTTATGACATATGGGCTAGACTTCCACAAAATAATTTAAAGGACATGTATAAATTTGTTCAAATTTACAAAGATGATATTATTGATGAAATGCAACTCAAGATGGATGATATCATACAATTAGAAGAAATAAGAAGAGATTCCTCTATTCAGAATGCAAAGTTGTAGTCACAAATGAAACATCTATATAACAAGAAGGCTACTAAGAGGAAATTTGAAATAGGTGATATGGTGCTGATGTGGAATGCTAGAATGGAAGATAAAGGAAAACATGGTAAGTTTGACCCCATTTGGCTTGGCCCATATAATATTCATAATAAAAATGGTGAAGATTCATATTTTTTGAAGGATTTAGCTGGAGGTATTCTTGAATTTCCAGTTCATGGACAATTATTGAAGAGATATTTTTCTTAAGATATCTTTGTTTCCATGAACAATAGTCTAGTGTTTTTCCTATACATTATGTAAATCCTTTGTGTTTTCTTGTATAGCCCTTATATATTACTTTTCTTGTGTGGTTTCTCTATCTGAGTTGTTAAGAAAAATTTTGGGTCAAGATTGTGGTCCACTTCTCCTAGGGATTATGAGACCTTGTATGAATCTTACATATTCATCATCCCCAGACAGAGCCACTATTGGTCATGTTTTTACCTTATACTTTCCTAAACATGTTTTGAATGTCTCTAGTTCTTATGTGCAAATTAGGGTTTGGTATTTTCAAAAATTGGTAAACTCTAATTAAAGCCCTAATTAAAACAAGATTTGTGCCCTAAGAAATCCCTTTAGGTCATATGTTTTACCTTTTAAATTCAAGCGGGAAATCTTTTTGAAATAATGTATATTTTCCAGAACCTCTGAAATACCTTTTACCTTGTTTCATAAATCTCTTGAGATATTCCTTACCATCCAATATTTTTAAGATCTACAGTAGTCATCTTGTTGCTATAAAAACTCTAGGGCCCAATTCAGTTTTGACAAGGTGTTAGCATGCTTTGCCTATGCCATCAGATCTCTTTGAAATCTATAGTAGGAGCCAAGTTGCTATTAGAATTTGCATGGTCTTTTACTACATCTAGTATGGCAACCAAGTGGGATCCAATTAGTTCTTAAGAATGGCTTTGAGGTGAATCACCCACACCATTAGATCTCTCAAGGATCAAGGATGGTCACTATGTCACTACTGAAAGTTGCAACATTTTTACCATTTGTGACATGGCAATCTCTTGCAAAATGAAACATAGTGGGACCAAACTAAAGATAGGTGCCAGGATTTTGGTTTGTCATAAATGAGCTTCACCAACACATCAGATGTAAGAAGTGTTAGATGCAGTAAAGAAGGTATCTTGGAAAGAATGTGTTATTTTCTCGACATTGGGATTTTGTAGAGTCACAGTGGTCGCTATGTCACCACTGGAAATTGTGTGAACTTCACCAGTAGCAAGATGGTGACCTCCTATGAAATAAGAAGGTGGTTGGACCCATTTCTAAAAGATGATTCCATAGGAATCACATGTCATAAAGAGCCCTGCAAGCATGTCAAGTTGGTATTATGTCATGTACTACATGGATTTGTATTCAGAAAAGATGTTGGGTAATTGGTATTGTCAGATCTCCCCTAGATCAACGGTAGACACCATGTCACTATAGGAACTTGCTCAACCTTTAGTGCATGTGGCATTGTGAACAAAGGAAATTTAGAAAGGACCCACCATAGTTGCATTAAAATAATCATGAGCTATGCTTCATCCAATCAAAGTTGCATCAACGAAGGTCAATATGTCACATGTAGGAGTTGCCTGATGTTTATGCATAGTGACATAGTGAGAGTGTGACATGTGTCCAAAGGCACCAATGGGTCCAGTAAAACTTTCCAATAGTAGAAATAAAGGCTTGTGTGGAGAATTTTGATTGGGTTGACTGCCAACATGGCTAATTGAAATTGAGTCATTAACAACATTATTCCTAGATTGTTAGATTTATTGAAATCGATGACTTGTTTTCAAAATTGGAAGGTGATGCCACATTGTTCTTCCTTACAGTCCATTTATGAAAGTTAAGGCTCGTTGTGTGAAGTAGGACTAGGGATATATTGAAAATATTTCACCAATTTTTCTCTACATAAATAATTTTTAGATTCTTGAAGAGCTTAGAGCCAGTTGAAAGCTTTCTTAAGTGATTAAAGTGTGAAAGGATTCCTAGTGTTCACCCTGTGTTGTAGAATTTTAGTAAAAAAATAGCAAATAGTCAGATGACATACTTTTTACTAAATGGATGGTAGACTTTATCCATGCTAGACAATTAGAACTTGATGAAATTGATGATGATCAAGATGAAATTCATTTAATTGATACATTAGTACAAGCAGAAGAGGACAAAAATGGACCAAAAATTTTAGTTGCAATCACAAAAATTCAAACTGATAACACAATAACAAAAGAATCAGATGTAACTATAATTTTGGTAGTATGTAATGATGTGGATGGAAATTCTTGAGTCAAAGTTACTGTGTAAACATATGAGCCAGATCTATCATGTGCAGTTCCATTCGTTACATCATCTAAGGGGTTGTAACAACATCAAGGCCAATCATGAGATCCTTAGTAGTAAAAAGGTGTAACAGAAGGTGGTCCCACTAGAGGATATTCATGATGAAGAAATTCTATTGCACCAATTTTTATTTTTTTTATGACAGTAACAACATAGATATTTTTTGTCTTAAGGAAAGTTGCCAGTTCTATATACCTAAAGCTTGTTTCATGTCACACTATATAAGTGAGATTCCAAGGTTAGAGGAGGGGTCTAAGAATTTTGTAATTTTGCTTTGTTCAAAAGTGCAATCGATGCATTTTATGTGTATTTTTTCTGAGTTTACTTTCAAGCTTTGTAATTTTCTGAGGTTTTCATATCAATGACAGAATCAACAAGATATTCTGAGTCTCATTGAGTTTCTATTAGTTATTGTATCAGTCTTTTCAAAGGATAATACAAAAGGGCACTTACACTACATCGATGTTATCAATCTTTGTCTTTGTTTTATGATTTTGTTTACTTTGAGATCAATTAAATAAGGTTGAATTGATTGAATACAATTTGGATAGGTTGTATATTGATTTTATTGTTGCTTTTAATTCAAGGAGTTAAGGAAGTGCTTCAATGAATCAGTAGGGTATATGGGTTTATAAAAGGGATATTTCATAAGAATGAGAATTGGTGATTACAATTGATAAAATTTATCTACAATTTAGTTGAATTAGATCCCCAACTGATAGTTGACTCTATGTAGTAATGGATACAACATTGGTCATATAAATCAGAGACAAACTGAAATAAATTCTGCTACATATATCAACTTTATACTCAAATATGAATCAATCAGATTTTGTATCAAGTGTATAAAGGTGGTCATCATCTATCTATGGGAATTTATGAGTTATTGTTAGATATTGCAACTCATCTTTGTTTCACATATATTAGAGAAATTAGACCATATATGTTGTTTTTAGGTATTAAGGGTAAGAGTTAAGAAGTTAATTGAATCCTTAAGGTACTCCCACCTTGGTTTTGTAGAGCTAGAAATGTAGGAAGCATTGTTCTTTATACAATTGGCCTAGAGACATAGTTTATTAAGCTAATCATGAGCATTGGCTACCTCTAGGTATAATATATTTTGTTGTTTGCTGGTAATAATAATCACTGTTAAATCAATGCAAGTTTTTATAGTGATAGGACAACTACCATAGATCTTAAAAAGATCAGATAGTAAGGAATATCTTGGGAGATTTATGAAACAAAGTGAAAGGTCTTTCAAAGGTTCCCAAAAATATACATTATTTCAAAAAGATTTCCTAATTAAATTTAAAAGGTAAAAAATATGACCTAAAGGGCTTGCTTAGGGCACAAATTTTGTTTTAATTAGGTATTTTCTTAGGGTTTACCAATTTTTGAAAATACCAAGCCCTAATTTGCATATAAGAACCAGATACATTAATAGCAAAACATGTTCAAGAAAGCATGAGGTAAAAACATGACCAACAGTATGGATGTATCTCTCTCATAGATGTTTAGCTCCCATGTTATGATATAAACTTATGATTTGAAAACTTGGCACTTGGATATATTAGATATGATGATGATATTAACCCCTTGTGATGATAAGAATTAAAGAAGCATTAACTTGATAAGACTAACAAGGAGTGAAATATTAGATCAAGAGAAAGCAAAAGGACATGAACTTAGTTAGCTGACATGTCCATGGAAGATAAAGAGAAAGATCTCCCAACATGAAAAATGAAAAAGCTAAACTCAAATAAACCTTAGAGTGCAAGCTAGTACAAAGAGGTGCAATTTCAAGGGATAGATAAGTAAGCCCTTTTTTCATCATCGAGCCTTATTAGGGACATCAGAAGATCATACAATCACCACCAATATAACTATGAGGATATGAATATGATCTAATATCATATTGGAATATGAGAACCCAACCTATGCATCAAAGCCATAAAGGTCAAGATGATAGAATGATTACACGTGTATCAAGGCATAAGCACCAATATAACCCTCAAGTGTGGTCTTGAGAACTAGACAAGGATGATATCTTGTAGATTTTAAGTTTCAAATAGGAAAAACATGATTTTTCACAACACATAAGGTCAACAAAGTATACCCATAAGCATAAAACAAGAGAAAGCACGCCCCATGGCCCCAGTCCTCTAGTTCATGAAATCCTCAAGAGACTATTAGGGAGGGAACACCCAACAACACAATTGTCATAAATAGCATACAAAGTGAATAAAGTCAACCAGTCTTAGAAAGTTTAATGTTCAAGTGTGTGTGTGTGTGTGTAAGTCACATGACTATCTCATTACGACTTGAATCTGCCATCAAGAAATATTGTAACATCCAAGACTATAGCTAAAAAATCTTACAAGTGTTGAGAAATACTTAATGTTAAGGGGAAGTATTGAAAAATATTGTTGAGAAAGTTTCCAAAGAAACACCAATGCACAAGGAGACCTTAATAAGCCAAGTAGAATGTGCCCCCTAGGCCTAAGTGAGGTTTAGTTCCAAGATGGGTAAGGAAAAGTGAGAATGAAGTGAATGAGTATAAAGTAAGACTAGTAGACATAGGTGCAAGGGTCTCAAGTAGCACCTGTTTCAAGGTTTTCACCACTTGGCAACATTTTTTCTTTCAAGACTTTTTAGGATTTTTAGGATTTTTTTAGCTTCATATATAATTTTTGTTTTTGGATTTTTTTAGGATCATAAAATATGTACAAAGCTGAGAAATGAGAGCTTTAGGCATAGAACTTGTTTAAATGGAGAATATTGATGGGCTCAATGAGATTTTCTCCCTTTGGTGTAGAAATTTTATATGCACCAGATCCAAATGCAACAACAATAATGTAGGGACACAACCAATTAGTTTTAAACATCTCCTTTTGTTACTAATTTTGCCGATTCTTTGGGTTCTCTCTAAGAACCAAACTACCAACCTGGAACTCCCTTAGATGAACATTTTTATTGTAACTAATAGAAATTCTCTTTTGATAGGATCTCATATGATCAAAAGTATCTTTACGATGCTCATCTAGCATTTCAAGTTCATGTATATGCATAGCCCTATAGTCATCATCTATGGTCAACCCTTTCAACAAGATTTGTAAAGAAGGAATCTCAACCTCTACTAGAAAAATAGCTTTAGAACCATAAAATAATACAAAGGGGGTAGCTCCAGTAGGAGTGTGTATGCTAGTTCAAGAATCCCATAATGAAGGATTGATTTGTAGGTGCCAATCTCTCCCAGGCCTATGTATAATTCTATGCAAAATTTTCAATAATGTCTTGTTTGATTATTCAACTTGCCCATTGCCTTGGGGATAATAAATAGAGGACCAATTTTGTTTGATCTTGAACTTCTTACAGAGTTTCCTAAGGTCCTTTTTTTTGAATTGTTCCCCATTATTACTAACTATGAAGGAAGCAATATCATGATGAAAAAATATGTGATTCAGAATAAATAGAGTAACATCCTTTTTCATAGCATCATAAAGAGGCATATCCTCGACCCATTTTGTAATATATTCAAAGAGAATCATCATGATCCATTTAGCTAGTCTTCCTATAAGCACAACCTTACTTAAAAGTACTTTACAGAATCAATCTTAGCCACTAGTTGTATAGTATGTGTAAGAATGTAGTGATGGATCTTTTGTAAAGTAACTATGGCAAGACAAGCCTTTTCAATATTATTGTATTTTATCTCATAAGCAACTAGTATGTGGCTTATGTAGTATATAACTCATTCTTTCCATTTATCATCATGTTATGCTAGCAAAGCCCCTAGAGAAGTGTTCATAGCTAAGATGTAAATATCAATGACTTCCTAGGAGTAAGAGGCATGAGGATTAGTGATTTATCCAAGTAGTCCTTGATTTAAGGGAGGCCCTTCTCACATTCCTCATTCCATACACATGTAGATCCCTTTTGAAAAATTTCATTAAAAGGTTGAGACCTATCAGCCAATTGAGAGATGAACCTCTTGATAGACTACAACCATCCTTGTATGCTTCTTAGTTGACTGATATTCCTAGGAGGTGGCATGTCCATTATTCCTTGCACCTTTTTTGGATCAACCTCTATGCCCTTAGTTGATATAATATAACCTAAATAAATTTCTAAATGTGATACTAAAAGCACACTTCTTAGGATTAAGCCTAAGTTGAAATCATTCCATGTTGTCCAATATCAAATTCAAGTCAATGAGGTGAGTGTTTCTCTATTTGGATTTAGTAAGGATTTCATCAACATAGTCTTCCATGTTCTTGTGCATCATGTCATCAAAAATTGTGGTCATAGTCCGTTGATAAGTAACACCCACATTTTTTAGACCAAAAGGCACAACATTCCAGCAAAAAGTACCCCAAGTACCTGTAAAATTTGTTTTCTCCTAATCTTTGATAACTATCTTTACCTGATGATACCCTGAGAAGCCATCCATGAGGGAGTACATTTAATAACCTACGGTCATGCCTACCATCATGTAAATATTTGGCAGTCAAAAATCATCCTTTGGGAAAGCTTTATTAAGGTCTTGGAAATTAGTACATATGTGAATGGATTTGTGATGTTTAGAAATAGAGACAATGTTGGATATCCATTTGGCATAATCGATAACTCGGATTTAGTTTGCATTTAAGAGATTTTCTAGCTCAACTTTCACAAGCAGGGCCACATGTTGATGTATCTTCCTCAATTTCTATTTCATAGGCATGACATCAGGAGCTATGGAAAGATGGTGCATAATAAGATCTATATCAAGCTTGGACATATCACCATAGGTCCAAGAAAATTTGATCTTATTCTCTTGGAAAAACTAAGTGAACTACTCTTTATCTTCTACTGAGAGTGATTGAACCAAATGTATGATTTTGGGAGATTCTTTGGTACCAAGATTTATGGGCTACATAGGTTCAATCAAAACCAATGAACCATACTAGAAATAATAGGGTAGACTACCAATTATCTCATCCTCAAGTGCCTCAAAGAGGTTTTCACCCTTGGATACATCTTTGTTTTTACTATTTTTTAGCTCAAACACCACCATAAATTAGGTTTTTTGATCTAAGCTTCCTTTGTTTTTAATCTTTAACTTATGACTAAGGCACTTGATGTCTATCTCATTTATATTAATCATTGGTTCACTGATGGAAGAGACTAGTGGTTCAACAATGTTCAAATAACAGGTGATCTCATAGTCATTTTGGAACGATGAGAGCTCAATTCCTTGATATGTATAGACTATTCGATGTGATCAAGATGTACAATGGACAACGATGAATATGCTTCAAGATCATTAATGTAGAAGGAATTTTCTATGGTGATGATAAAGTTAGAGTCTATAAGAAATATCCAAAGGAATCCAAATCAGGATTAATCCTAGGAGCACCAATGTGATCCACTAAAGCAAGTTGTGAGCCTAACTCGTCAAACCCTATAAGAGACTCTTTAACTACATTATTTTTGTTAACATAAGTGTGCACCAAATTAACCCCCACTTCACAAGATGCATTACAAAGAGGCTCCTATTCATAGTCATTTGAGTCAATACTTTGATTACACACCACAAAATGTACAATACTTCTTCTAACTCTTTCTTTATTAGGGTCTTCAACATTTGACTCATTAAATTTAGGTTGTGTAGAGGTAGATGCTTCTACTATGTTATAATTAGGAAATAATTCTTCATCCCAAAGGATATAAGTTGATGGAAAAAGATTCTCTAACATAATAGTGGTCATGGGTTGAACCTCATCAATTGAATCATTATCTTTGGAAAGATCTTCATCATACATAGGGAGGTTGCTTTCAACACCACAACCTAAACCCATTGTGTCTTTTCTTTTGTGACCCTTTGTGTGACTCATGGGTTCTATGTGAACATTATTGTTATCATTTAAAGGTCCATGGCCATGATAACCCATTTTTCTAAGAAATTGGTAACCCTTCCCATATCTATTGGGAGAAATAGGGGTAGCAAATATGACTTTGTTGACTATTTATTCCTCTCTCTATATCTATTCTCTAACAACTTGATCTCCTTTTCATCCTCTAAGGTAACTGAATATTGAATTAATGTGCTATAGATAGTCATAGGTGGAGAGGTGAGTTTCATGTTAGCTAATAGTTTTCTAAAAGAATGTGGAGAAATAGGTAATGTCATAATAGAGTCTACGATGTACTCTCCCATACTGATACTCATCATTCTCATCTTCTTCTTGAATTTAGAAAGCAAGGGTCTACTATCATTATAAGATCTATTATGTGGTACTAATGACTTAATATTAGTAAGCATATTGATAAACATAGAGTTATACCTTAGAATCATAATCTAAGTAGCACCATTAAAGAGGAATTTTATGCATTGGTGATAAGTTGATGCTATAGCTTGCATCTTGTGAATCATCTCCCCAATAAAAGATTACAAGGAAGTGGAATATCTTGTACTTGGAAAACCACATCCTTCTCCATAGGACCAACTTGAACAGGTAGCATAATAAGACCCTTAGAATATCTCTCAACTTCATCATAAGCCTTAATGGTAATTTTGTGCCTAGGATCAATGGAAAATTTAGATAATCCCACGTGCTAGACCACAGTAAAAGAGAGAATGTTTAACCTAGCACCATTGTCTATCAGAACTCATTTGACTCTGGTAAGATGAATTTGGACCTTGATGTGTACGAAAAGATTGTGAGGGTGACTCAATTCTTTGTCATCTTCCTCAGAAACTATGAGGTAATGTAGTGAGGAAATGTGGTTTACCAAAGCTTGGAACTTATTTTCATCAATGTCTATGGGAACACTAGCTATGTGCAAGAATTTTTCTAGGATCTCCTTATGCAAAAGGAGATAACTCTAGCAACTCAAAGTTGGAGATCTGATTAGGGGTTATGTAGAACTCACACACCATATCACAAATAAACATAGCAGAAGTAGCGGGTTGCTTGGAAGAGGAATATTTTTAAAGATCATTAGCCACTTTAACAACAACCTTAGACTACCCCCTAGCAACAACATTATAGGTGTCACCATGAGAAGAAAAATAATTTTCCACTTTAAGGGAACTCTTAGGTCTAGTGTTGGCAATGTGTTAAGAGGGATTTTACATCCTCAAGACCACTTTAGGCCTTTCATCATTAGTTTCATAATTAGGTTCCTCATAAAATTTTTGGCTCATCATGTACACATTCTCAATAGGCTCAAGAATTTTGACAACATTATTTGTGTAGGCATATGAATATATAATGTTTGCATCATTGCTCTTCTTGTTAGCATTGGATGTCTCACCTTTTTCATACTAAGGAAGTGGTTTCCTAAAAGACTTGTGATCAAAATTCTTAACTAAGCCATCAATGACAAATTTTATTTCATTAATAATATTTTGGATGACATCCTTAATTTTAAAACAATTGTCTATATTGTGATCCTTATTTCTATGATAATTCTAGAATTGTTCATCTTTCCACCAATCAGGTTTAACATGGGGGCATAGGGTTGTAAGTTATCAGGTAGTGTAATGAATTTGTTGGTAAGAAAGGTCTTCAAAACCATATCATATGAATCAACCATAGGAGTATAGGCACACCTAGGTCTAGAAGGCTTCTTAGACTTGTTGAAAGATTGTAATTTGTTGGAAGCTTAATTAGACCTTGTTGTCTCTTGTTGTTTTGCAACATAGATAACATTGGTCAAATGAAAGGTGGGTTCCTTCATCTTAGGGACATATACAACACCATCTTTGACAAAATACTTGTTCTTATTCCATGGATTATTTTTATCCTTTCTATTCCAATTGTCATTCTTATCTTTGTTGAAGATAATATCCCCCTTCTTGATAGAAACATCCTTGATATGCTAAGTGCTTTCAACCATGGCATTGAACATGGTGAATAATTTCTCTCTAAGATCATAGTATAATTATGGTAAAATGGTATTGAAAAAGATATAAATATTTTCAATTTCTAGGAATGAGGGTATCTATAATCTAGTCCTATTCATATTTGTAAGTACATGGCAAAAGGTTCTCCTTGTCTTTGTTTGATATTGCATAGATCCAACATGGTAACTAGGTGTTGTATGTATAGTGTTTGATGAATATTCACAAAATCTCATCAAAGGTCTTAATAGGAGGTAATAACTTGGTAAACCATTCCATGGATTGTCCCTTCAAACTCCTAGGAAACAACCTCATAAGATATGTGTCCTCATGCATGAAATCCATGATAAGAGTAGAGAAGTGTCTCACATGATCATGTGGATCACCCTTTCCATTATATTTTTCATACTTGGGAACCTCTATATCCCTACAAAATGACATCATGTAAAGACTCTTATCAAAAGGAAGAACCCATATAGTTTCAATAAATGAGGTTTTTGTCTTCTCCCTTTTCCATTTGCATAAATGCAAGTTGGTTTCACAATTCTTATACCTCTTTCTTTATTATCTCATTTTTAGTTGACTATTTCTTTTGTATAATTCATTGGATATAAAAATCATGTGGTATTCTCCAACCTCTATTGGTCATACATGTAAAGTATTGATCTCCCTTTTTCTCTAAAGCCTTGAGCATAAGTTTTTGGAGATATTCATGTTTTTAGAACTTTATGAGGTCCTCACTATTAATTTTATTATTTACTTCTCTTCTATGATGAGCATGTTGTGAGAATTTAGGTGGTGACACATACCCCTCAATGTGTGATCTAGGATTTCTCAAAGGAGTATTGTTTCCATTATTACCAAAGAGTGGGTGATTTGCAAAAGGATTTCTATAAGTAGTGTCAGTATGTTAGTTCTCAAAGTTATGCGCATGAGCATCTCCAAAGTCATGGTTGTTGTGAGCATTATTTTATGCATGTAGGTGAGATTCCTTCGTGGAAGCTATATGTCTAGCTTCCTCAAGCCTTTCCTTTTCTAACCTATATTTTCTTCTTGGTTCATGGTGAGAGATACATTATTTGTAGCTCTAGGAGTGTCAAGGGGAGTATCAAAATAATTGCCTAAGTGACTAAGAGGATCATACTAGGTGGGAAGTTTATCTTCCTCTTGTTTTTCAAAGATAGTTTCTCCCTCAGAAGCTTTCTTATGCAGATACCAAGTAGGAGCAGGTAACTATTCAAAACTAAAGGTAGTATAGCAGTACAACAAATGACATTTTATGAGGTAGTATAGTGATACAACAAAGTTTGTGAGGTTGTGCGATACTTCTGGTAGTCCAAAAGTATTGTACAATATTTATCTAAATTACAGTGTGATACAAGTTCAAAAAAACCAATACTTTATGATTTTTTGCTTAAAACACCTATGTTTTGACTCAATTCTTTGCGCATTGGACAAGATAATAACTTAGCAGAGCATTTTCTAGTTTGTAACAACAAGAATGTGATATTTTGAAAGCAAGTAGATGTCATAGACACATGTCTTCAAACACTTGAGCAAGGGAAAGGGTGACCTTGTCAATACAAGCACATTATGAGGTTTTCAAAATAGAAGCCCTATGAATGCTACCATCATGTGTATGTTCAAATAATTCCCACTGGTCTAGCACAATCAATAACACATCAAGAAATATCTAACTAAAGGTCACAATTAATTACTCAACAACTTGGCCCATGCTTGATGCCCCCTCACCTCACACAAAGTGGTTTCCCACAATAGATGTTGGATTTGTCATGGAAGTGTTATTAACACAACCAAAGAGACATAAATGGTGAGTGTAAAATGTTGGGGTGATCTAGGTAATCCACTAGGATCAATCCTTGCACCAAGATTTTGATTGGATAATAAGGTAGCTTCTAAATCCTAAAGTTTCTAGAAAGGGTCCCATTCACAACACCCCTCTTGCACCTGATAATAGGACACCTTATCTTGTGATAAGGAATAGGCCTTGTGGCCACAAGAGTACCTTAAACATTCTCACCTTTCCTCATGGTCCCAATCCCACAAGTACTTTTCCTAGATAAAGACAAGTGTTATGCCTCCCAAGGATTTTTCCTTTGTCAAGGACTTTGTGATTATAGTGGGTTGGGTTAGCTGGGTTTTTATCATCCTCATTTTGGGTCATTTCTATTATTATCTTTACACCAATAATAGGCCCTCTAAATGTTATATCTCACTAGGTAATTAAAACAAAATGAATCCACACCAAAGAGGTCAAGATTTATTATTCACCTTAGAAGGTGAAGAGCATACTCTCCTATTCCTTAGTGCTTCCCCCAAACATGCCAAGAATATCAATTAAAACCACTAAAAAGTGTATCATTCTACTCACTTTCAAGATCCAATGAAGGGTCAAGATTTATGATTCACCTATAAGGTGAAGATCATACTCTCCTACCAATAATAAACCCTACTTGTAATTTTTATGTGCTAATGAAATAAAACAATTAGTATCATGTTGCACTTGAAAATAATGTATAAATATAGAAGGATGTACAACATAATGTATAAATGTGTGTGATACTTTAACTGGGAAAGTATCACACAATATTAGAAAAGATTGTACGATACTAAAAGAGTATCATACTATAGTAGCAGAAACTATCACACAATACTAGCAAAGTATCTCATGATTTATTTGTCTACAAAAGTAGAAACCCAAAATAGCCAAAAGAGAAAGTAATAAAAGGACAAAATTGTAAGAGTGAAGACAAAAGAAGGCTATTCCACCTGTGGTGGGTGCCAAAAATGTATACTCAAAAAGTGTATACTTCCTTAAACCCTTCTATCCAAGGGATCTCATAGATTGATAAGCTTGAATGGCAACTTAGAGCTCCCTAGTCATGACATGAAAAGGGTACAAATGAAGTGTTTTAGCTCTTAATTGAGATTAGATATGTAGCCCCTTGCAAGGTGCACCATGAAATGAGAGATTCAAAGATAAGAAAAATGGTGCTAATTTCCAAGAACCCTTTGTTGGTATCTCTAACCATTGTTGTCTATTAGTGTCAACCATTAATTCATTTACAAGGTAGAGTTAGATGATCATCACTGTGAACAAGCTACTCTATATAGGCTGAGTCATGTACATAAGTGTTGAGCTGTCGTTATGCACAATGCTAAACAACAAAAATTCTTTTGAACTCCTCTCTTGAAAAGTCAATCTTTGTGGATCAACTCCAAGGTTCCAAGTGATCTTGCGACCTACTGAAATCTGCTTAGTTGAAGATAAATATTTTTTTTTCATGAGGAGGCCTTTGTTGGTTCAAATGACTTTGAATGAGAGGTAGAATTTTCTCATTACCTCAAAATAAACACACAAATGAACTATATCTTTGTGTTTTTTGTTTTTTTACATGAATGCAATCTAACAATGCAAGTAGTATGAATTCCTATTTTAAAAAGGGGTTAGTAAAGCAAATAACAAGAACTTTAAAGAAAATAATGTGAAAGTAAAATCCTAATGGACATAAGCTACAAAAACAACATGTCTGTGAGTTAAGCTTTCGAAGAAATTGGTAGGTAACTAATGAAAGTAGGAGCAGTGCTTCCTTGATTCCATTGATGCAATCATTGATGGAAACTGTAGCAACCATATGATGTTTCACTCTTCATCAAATCACAAGACCATACAAAGTACACGCATGTGAGACAAAAAGTTATGCAGGAACAATTTGGTGATTTCTTTTCAAGCTAGATACGTTAGTGGAATTCATCAAACTGTAGCAAACAATAGAATTAAAAGATCAAACAACCAGAAATAATGCAATAAATTTTTGGTTCAATCATAATTCCATGAACATACATTCACAAAAATATGACACATTTAGGCAAGAATCACTACACTCCAAATGTAAGCACCAAAATCATATATTATTGCAAAATAATGGGTAGCCTTGATTATCTATTACAATCCTATATTTATAAGAAAACATCTCCTCAATTTGTGTTGAGAGTGAGAGATATCTTTATGCAATCATATGCTTATAATTTAATAAAACAAACTAATTATATACAAACCCACTATCTAATTGGTGCTTAGTAGGACTTCAATAGCCATTTTTATTTCATTAATTGGATGCATGAGCCTTTATATGTCATAAAACAAAGAAATAATGAGAAAATAAGAAGAAGAGAGCCTTTAGTCCATGTGGAAGTGTAGAAAATAGAAGCTAGTCCTTCACTGGGTGTCTATCGGAGTTAAACTACTATCAGAATGCATTTTCAATGCATGGAAAGCTCTAATTTTAGAACTAGCAGTTAACTGTCGGTGCACCTCTGGAAAAGCGCACCTCAGAAGAAGCGCATCAGTGCACCTGTGCATGTTTGACTTCTTCAAAATTCTTCTAATAATTTGTAACCAAAAAGTGCACCAGTGCACCAATACACCTCAAAGGTCCAAAATTGCAAAATTTTATTGAGTGTCAAAAATGAAATTCTAGCTTCTGGGTTTTGTCCGCCTTCACACCAAAGCTATCTTTAGATGCTTGCCCTTGAATTTCTCAATAATCTCAATAATTTTTTCTACATTTGGTAAATTTAAGGCATTATACTTATCCTTAACCTTCTACCTGTAGTTGTCTACCTTAATATGGGTCTCAATAAAATCCCTGAGTTTAGTATCTAACTCTAGTAAGGCTTATTTTGTCCTAAATGCTTGTTGGATATCTTCATCGCTAGAAACCTCATAAAAAATTGTTCTAAATTTTTGCACTACTACCTCAATCAGTATCAATTTTTCTCATGCATCATCTTCAAAAATGTCGAGACATGCATCACTATAATGTTTCTGTGCTTCCAAAATTTGCTCTTGGGCTTGATCCTTGAGCCAGTGAATCTCTGCATGTAATGACTCCATTACTTTATTGCTATCTGCTATCTTTTCTATCCAATCATCACTTAAATCTAATTCTTCTACAATATATACATACATGAGCATTCTATATCTCTGGCCCTTTATTTCCTATAGCACCTAGAAATCTTTTCCCCATGCATGTACCTCATCCATAATACTGAAATCTTGTTTGAAAATTGCTACCATTTTATCCATATTTTCCTACATAGCATGAAGTAGGTTCAAATTTCCTTGGATGATAAGAACACCTTTTTCCTCAAAATTTTCCCACTATTGCTAACAAGCATTCAAAAATGGATCTAATTTTACCCCTCCCCCATCTCTTCTTTCAAGTGCAGCATTCAAAGTCTCCTCGAGTTGTTTAAGATCCAAGAGACCAACAACTTCGACCAAATATCCTTTTAGGACTTCATTTTTCCTTTGAAGTGCTATCAATTTTTCCCCTTCCTATTTCAAACTTCCAAATACCTCCTTCATCCCCATTGTAACCATTAATTTTACAACATCTAATTTGGTCTTCCCAAGCATAACTTCTCTTATTTGATAATCTTGTGGGTCCAAATCTTTTATTTTTGAATCAAGAGGAGGGATAACCACTTGTGCAAATAAATCTTGGTTTTGATTACTGTTAATAAATGTCAATTCTCTTGCTTCTTTTGATGGGGACTTAGGTTTCCTCAAAACCTCAATCAACTCTATCATATCTTCTTTATCAGCAAAAAATTGTTGCTTTTTACTCCTTATCATTTCTTTTCACAAACATCTTGGGATGCATTTTTTTGAAAGCTTTCCTTTTGATGATGAAGGAGTTTTCTCTGCTATCCCTTTTCCTTTATCACTCATCTGTAGGGCTTTTTCTCTCTATGATGGCTCTCCCTCTACAGCCTTGATTTCAGTAGAGGTTGGAGTTCTTACCTTTATGTCCTCAGAGGCTTGCTAGGGATATTCAACCATTTGTCCTTCTCTAAAAACTTCATCAGTTGATACTTGTTGTGGCTATTTTTCCTATTCCTTTTAAACTTGTTCTTTTTTGGTACTTGATGGTAGAGGATTATCAAAGCCCTTATCCACAATAGTTGTAACATATACTGGGGAAGAAGGAGTAACCTCAGGCCCTTGTGATTGTGGTGGCATTTGATCCCAATCCTTCTGTTGAGGTTCATTGGTTGGTGCATCCCAGATCTTGTCCCCAACTAATTTGGTTCCCATAGGCATGAAATAAAAATTTGACATCTTAAAGACTTTAGTTCCCTCTACATACTACTCATCAATCTATTGTTGCATTTCATCCTCTGATGTGGTTGTTTGCAGAGGTTCTTCTAGGATTGGTGGTGGTGTAGTAGTAGAACTTCTTCTCCTTTCCTGTTCTATGGCTCTTGATAGCTGGGTTCTTCTATTCAAAGGTACATCATCCTCATCATCCTCTTCTTCATCTTCCTCACGAATAGGTTCTAGGATTGATGGGATTGGGACTACTTTCCAGATCACCCTTTGCCTTTTCTTGATCAGAGTCTTGATCTTTCTTCCCTTTTTAGGCGTGGAAGGAGATGCTTGTTTTGTTTTTCAAAGAGGAGAAACCTCTTGAATCTTGACCTCTATCTCTATTTGGTTGGGTGCAACAGCTAGTGGCAATTGTAGGTCATCCTAAACTTGTGACGCCCGTGTATCCTCTGCTCCTTATACATTTACTTCGTCTTGCTATGGGGGTGCCAGGATTTCACCCTCTTCTAGCTCGACTCTCTAGGGAGAATTCCTCTTTCTTTTGCCCTTTCCTCTTCTCTCTTGAGGGTGATAATATCCAATCAGTCTATCAACCTAGTACACCATTTCAAGTCTTATTGGTGACTCAGTTGTAAAGGTAGGGATAGTAAATTTCTTCCCTCTAACTTTGATTGAATGGGCTTGTGCGTGAAAGATTATTGTTTTAAGTATTGGATCAAGTTTAAATGGTTTCTTGATCCAATACTGCATCATTTTAATGACATACCTCACCCTATGGTTAATGTCAAAATTCTCTTCTCTGTGAACCTCAACATTCACTATGAGTTGTTCCCGAATTTATTCTACATTGAATAGAGGATGAAGCAACTCCCCTAAGTCTTGTTGCAATATCTTCAATGGAATATTTATTTTTAAGGCCTTTTCCACCAAGTACAAATTCATTCTACAATAATTCCTTATTCGAATATCGTAGTCATTTGTAGCATTCATCTAGTGATCCTCAATGGCTTCTGCATGCTGGAATGTCTTGCTTGCTAGATACTATACTCTCCTAATATTATCAAAACATGGCCTTGGTGAATTTTACTCTTCTAATGGATATTGATCCCATTCACATTCAAAAAATGAAATAACTTATTTTCAAAGCACTCAAAAAGGTCCTATGGTCATAGGCCACATCCAACAATGTTTATGTTGTTCTCTAACTCTGTTGTATGCAGACACAATTTGTCGAGAAATCTCCAAGAGGACAAGTCTATCACAAGGGTACCTGGGAAGCTTCTTCAAGTTGATCGTAGTACTAACTACCCTTAGATATGTAAATGTTTTGAATTGAATATAGTATGCTCTAAGTACTGTTATCTAAGCCACTACATCATCTGATAATCTCTTTGCATAATCTCCTTCTATGAATCTGATCATGGTGAATATGAAGGCATCATTAACAATTCTATACTCCTTGCTTTTCCTTGAGAGTCTCTTCTTTACCAATTAAGGTTAGATGATATATGGCCATGCATTAGGATCTTGCATGCTACCCCTCTTGTACAACCCTAGATAGTTTTTTGCCCCTGTAGCTAACAAGTACACCAAATATGATGTCATATAGAACTTCCTTTTGTTCTTTACTACCTCAAACTATTCACATAAATTTTCACTCAAAGTAGAGACCCAATCAAGTGACATCTTTGCCATCTTGATGGTCTTAATAAAATGCACCATAAAGATGTTCAAATGTTTGACTGTTGGCAAACCCATAAACCTACTTAAAATTATAATTGAGTCTCCAATGTCTTCTTTCGTATATCCTCTAGTCATGTCAACCTTACCAATCTTCTTTTCCAAAGGAGTCTTCTCTATAAGGTAGGCTGATTGAATGATCTCAGAGGCTTCCTCAATATACTCTTGGTACCACCTTTCTACTCGTTCATAAGTAAGCTTCATAAATTGATCTACATGTGGGAGATGGAATACCTTCTCAATGTTTTCAGGTTGGAGATCAAGGAAAATTTCCCAAGTTATACTCTTCACAACCCTCTCCTTAGGGACAAAGTGTTCTGCAAGTGTTATTACGATCTCTGAACATTGTATTGACATCAAGTGTGAAGCTACATTCACCAGCCCTGATCAAATCAACATAGAGACCATAGTAGACCTCTCAATAGGTTTGTTACAAATCTTCAAGAATTCTCCCAAGTTAGTATGCCCCAAGTCTATATCCTTGATTCTGACTAGTCATCCTAGAACCTCGATTTTGTTGGAATACCTTGGAACTTGAAAACTATAGGTTTAACTGCCATTTTCTCACCCAAGGAAGATGAAGAGGATGTCATTATATATGCACAAAGAAATGTTCATTAGTCTAGAATTAAGAATGAAAAAAGATTACAATAATGCTTAATCCTATCCTAAATAAAAATCTTGAAAATTAGATGTTTGGAAAGCACGAAAACAACCCCATTATCCTTTAAAAGGCAAATGGCACGCCTAGCACACCTAATAGGTGTGCCAGATGCACATATTTTCATTAAAAAACTCTAATTATAAGGTGCACTAGTGAACACCTTAATGTTTTGAGACCCCCCTTCTTTTTTTGAGTTTTTTTAAAGTTTTATGTGTACTAGTGCACACTAGTGCACCGAGTTAGGTGCACTAGTGTGCACCAAAACTATATGCTTTGTGGATGTGTTTGTTGGAGAGTGTGGGTGTGCATTAGAGCACCAAATTAGGTGTGCTAATGTGAACCAAATTCTTTAATTGTGTTTTTCTTTTTAAAGGGTTTGAGGTATGAGGATTGGTGTGCACTAGCGCACCAAGTCAAGTGCAATAGTGTGCACCAATGTAACTTTGTGTTCTTATGCTTTGGCATAGATCAAGGAGGGAGTGGACCTAAGTGAGGTTCGGAGGTGTAGAATAAGAAGACTTGGTGGATGTGAAGATTTGAAGAGATGACCCTAGCATGTAAGGAAAAGAAAAATGCAAGGTAAGGGGTAAGGGACCCCCCCTTTTAAGTAGGCATTGCACACTTTCAGCATAGTTACATAGGTGCGCATCTACACACCTACACAGCTATGCCTAAAAAACCTTTTCTCCAACTTGGGAGCACTAGTGCACTTTAGGAGGTGTACCTAGTGTTCAAAAGTTCTTAATACTTAGCTAGTTCTCTAAATCTTTTGATTTTCAACCTCTAGGTTTTCTTGACAAGACTTAGACATAAACTAGGGGCTAAGGAAGATCTTAGAAATGACTTCTAGGCTAGGCTAGAAGCCCTAAAAGCCAAGCAAAAAGTAGGGACCACCTCATTTCTAAAAGGAAATGGGGTGTGCATTATGGAACCACAACAATAAGCAAGTATGTACTGATCCCTATAGGATTCGAGTAAGTGTACGATCACTGAGTATTTTAATAAAAGTTGAGCTCATCAATGACTGAGCAAGTATCATGTATACAAGTGTCAAGTTATATAGTGTGTATCAAGCATCACAAGAGTAATATAGGCTGGGAAAAAAAATGTCAAGAATTAGGAAACAATAAAGACTAAGCAATGCATAGTTTACATAAAATTTAGGAATGGAACAAAATTTAAGGCAAAATGATTATCAAGCTAACTTGGAAAGAACATTTAATACATTTAGAAGTTGTTACAGAATATTTACACGATGTGGATCACAAATTCCTATGTCATGTGATCAAAAATTTAGATGGAGATGCCATTATGGAAGAATCTAGAAAACTCTTTAAATAGTGATGATCTTAACCTAGATCAAAGATATGCATATGAAAGCAAGAGCAAGGGAAAGGAAAAGAATGGAGAATTGTATGCATGTGAACAAGGAGTAAAGTGAAGGATTGAGATCAAAAGACTATGAAGTGTTTCGTTATCATCTAACAGAGAAAGTGACCTATTCATAGTAGTGAAGTGAAAGGGAAAGACAAGTAATATTAGATTAGAGGAGAGGATCAATTATCAAGGAGAAGACTCTAAATCAGCTTACAAAGAAAATTGAGAGTCAAGTATTGAATTAGTTTTGACCAAATTTAATTAGGGTAAATCTCATAATAGATCTTTGTAAATATCCTAACAGAGTCCGTACTTTGTTATGAGTATTAAATCCTCTAACAAGGTGACACCTAGCAATCTCTTAAGCCTTTAATAGGGCATAATCCTCATAGGGTAGATCATATCTTATTATCAAACATTGTAACCTTAATTGGTTAACTTTATTACCACAGTAGTGAAGTTTTTGGGTGTCATCCCCACCCCAGTTTTACTGTCACCTTGGAGGGTTTCTGGGTAACAAATATTATGTTATATGTTTTATTTATGTGTTTTATTTTGGTGCATGTGATTGATCAAATTTATATGTTACAGAAAATTTACATTACAAGTTTTACATGCACAAGTTTACTGATAGATGTGAGTGAATTGGTGAAAAGTTTATCCCATTTATACCTCCATCAATCAATAATGGTTGTTAGAGCATTGATCTTTGTTGTCACAAATGTTTGCACCCTTGTCCAAATTTTTACCTAAGGAAAACCTTGTCAAACATGGAAACAACCTCCAAGTGTGGGACTTGCACTCTAAGGTCGAATCTCTAGAGAAGGCTAGTTTCCTTTTCTATCAGGATGCACCTAACTACTCTTGAGAGGAAAAGGGAGAAGGAATGCATAAAAAAAAAATCTACCTAATAAATTCTAAGGAGATGATGCACCAAAATAGAATGTTTGAACCAATCTTGGCCCATATATGCACTATTGAACCATCATAACACCAAAAGATATACACATCTAGACTTGTTTTGATCAAACAATCACATGCAGATTAGAAAACCAAAATGAATGATGCAAACAAGAAGAGAATTCACTTATATATCATTCATAGGCCAAAAAGAGATGTAGTCATGCAAGATTGAAAATATCCATAATACACCAATGAGAGGCAAATAGTTCTTGCACTACACATCAATGGCTAAATGAGATAAGGCAGAATGTCATACAATTCAGAAGCAAAGGGAATTTATAGTAACAAGATAGAGTAATGCCAAAAAAATAGAGAGGATCCAATGCTTAAAAAAGATTAAAAAATCTTCCTTTATAGATCAGGCATAACTAAGATATTTTTTTCCCTAAACCTAAACCCAACCACTACCATTTAAGATTGTGTAGGACAATCCTACAAATCTAGAAGAAATCTGATCATGGAAAAACTCCAGATGCAATAGTGGTAGGAAGAAACTAAAATCAACACATCCAACTATAAAAAAATCAAATCCAAAAGATCTAATAATTAAATGCAATAAAGAGGCATGGAGATGTATTTATGATGTGGAACAATCCCCAAAATGTTGGTTTACATTAGAGAAACAATCCTTGCAAGGTTCCATGACCGCCATAATTAAATCTGCACTGTTGTCAAAGAAAATATGGGATGGGATAACACACACATTAACTCACCATGAAAATACAAAGTTGACCCACATGGAAATAATTTTATTTGCTCAGGAAATGCATAGACTGTTGATGTAGATCTTCTTGTTGAAACAGATAGCTTAGATGCTGCAAAAAATATCTCCAACATTGATTAAAACACAATCATAGATCAAGATCTTCCTTTATAACCATAGACAGTTGAGATGAGGCAAAGAATATCCAAATATGTATCTAAGATCTAATAGCCATCATATCTTCGCAAGGGCAAGAGGAAGCAATGTTAAAATATGACCACTATTTGATTAAAAGCAACCCTACATGAAAGAGATATACCATGTGGCATAGAACAGTTGGTCAGCACATTTCTTGAATGCTCAGTTGAAGAGACAACAACAATTTCATAATTTCAAAAAGAGTAAAAAGTCACTCTTTGAAATGGAAAAAATAGTTAACATAGAATGTTAGCCTGGCAAAAAATGCATGTTAACCTGTAACTCAACTCATAATAAAAAAATGAGCCAACTCGATCAATGAAGGGATTGAACTAGCTTAGAACATAAAGAACTAGAGTTAACACAAAATGTTAACCTGTAACGTAGCACATGAAGGATCTCGTCATATGAAGAACTTGAGTTAACACGAGATGTTAACCTAATCGAGAAGTGTGTTAACCCACATTAAAAGAATCCAGCCCATTGAAGATCTCTCTGATTAGTTATCAATGATGGGCTAAATGGGGGCAAAAATGGCCAACATTCTTGGTGACTCAAAGGGGATGCTTTCCTGCTAAGCATTAACTAGTGGCCTTAAGCAATCCATTGGGCATAGAGTCACCAAAATAAATGATGCATTATCCCACCTGCGACAAGTAAAAGATTTGCAACTAGCTAGGAACAAAAACTCTGGGGAGCTCTGAAAAGCTCAGAACAGCTCTAGAAAAGGAGAAAATGTGCTTGTGCACTTGTTGGAAAATAGGAAAGAACTAAAAACAAAAACTACTCTACTATGTACAAGTTATTCACAATGCAAAAAATTAAACAAAGCCATTCCATGCATATGGGTAGCTAAAGATAGCAGCAAGCATAACAAACACATTACTGCATGGAATACCTTCTTCCCAATGTTGAAAACAAAGAAGCTTCTCTCTAGCACTAGGGAATTACTTTCTACAGAAAAACATACTTTCTTCTCTTTGTGATCTTATTCCTCATGCTTTGGAATGGGCACGACTAGGGGCAACTTGCTAATTTTTTACAGAGCTAGATGCCTTATGGGGCATCCTATTGATGGCATTGGGTCCAAGCAATTAGCCTTGACCTCACTTTTGTGCTCTACAATAGTTGTATCCTCTTGGCTAGTAAGGGTTGGCTCTAATGGTATGGCTAGTAGTGTGTGTTCTTCCTCATGTTGCAATTGTAACATGCATTCCTCCTCAAGCTCATGTGAATCCTTGCAAACAAGGGGCTACACTTCTTGTACTTGTGTAGGCTCTTGTGATGTGGGAGGGAGGGATGGTTGTATTTATTTTACCTTTGATACTCATCAGCTTTGCTTGTAGCTCCTTATCACACTATTCCTTTTGTGCAACCAACTCCCTTGCAAGAATTGCTTCATGCTCTTGTTGTTGGGCTTCTAGCCTTTTTGCAACTTCTTCCTCGGATTGTACTCATTATGCTTCTCGCTACTGCAACAAGGTTTCTCTCTTTGAGGTGTGTGGTGGTTCATGAGCAGCAACTAATACCTCTTAAACTTGGGGCAATAAAGGCAAGACTTCCTCCATATCATGGGAGACCTCCTGTTGCAAAATATAGCCTGGATTTTCTTCTTTTTGCAATAGGTCCTCAGGTTCCATCCTAGGCTCAAAAGCAAAACTTTGTTCCTCAAGAATATGAACAACCTCATTGTTCTCTTCCTCCTCAACAAATGAGGGAAGCTCATCAAATAAGAGGATCAGATCCTCTTCCTTCTTAATAGCAACCTCTTTTTCCTCCTCAATAGGTTGTAACTCCTCCGTTTGTCTCTTTTTGGGCTTTGTTTCACTCTCCCAAAACTCTATGTTTGGGCCATTAGGAGTCCATACAAGTAGTCCACCCAGAAATAGGGAAATAGTGATAGGTCTAGGGGGTTCATGACTAGTCCAACTCTCTTACAGGGGGTGGAGGGGTTACAATGGAAAGCTCTTGTAATGGAGGGGGCTTCTTAAAGCTTGGAATGACATATGTTGGAGAAGGGGTTGCCTCTGCTTCTTTGGTATGAAAATGAGCTAACTGGAGCCTCACTTCCTCCTCTCTTGTTGCAACAACTTGCCTTGCAAGATTCTCCTCAAAATGTCTCTATCTCTCCCTCTCTTCTTCATTCTGCTACATTTTAATGGGAACATGATGAACCAACCTTAAAATATCATGAACCTCAGATACCATTCTACAAACAAGAGGGTCATCTTCCCATGTTTCCTTATCATCTTGCAACTCATCATTCCAAATGCTCATAATGAGTTTAATGTGAGAAAAATCCCCATAATCTATACCTAGGTATGGATTTTCAATGTAGCTAAAAAATATTCCAAGCTCAACAAACTTAAAAACCAAGCTATGTAAGCGGTCATAAAGTAATCTTGCCTTTGATATGCAAACACTACAAGGTTCCAAGGGAGATTGGGTAGGTTGATGTATGGAGTGAGAGGGATGAGGAATAGCCTCTTCATGATATGGGGGAAAGTGGGAAGGATATCTATGAAAAGAATCCATGATAAAGCATTCAATTAATTAATCTCGTAGAAAATCTTGAAAACGTAAAAGATTAGAGATGATCTTTACACGTACTAGCACTTGGTCTAAATGAAACCAAAAAATGCATAGAGTCACCATGGTGTTGAATGAATGCTTCCAAAGGATGATGAAATTGAGAATAACACCCAAATTCTCAATGGATAAAGATTGCAACTGGCTAACCAGCAGACTTATGAAGTTGAATCTGTGTCCCAGTAGGCGTGTCAAAAATTGTTGTTAAAAAAGTTTTCTCCATTGTCCAAAGTTATTACCTAAGCAAAACCTTGCAAAAAATGGAAATGACCTCCAAGTGTGGGACTTGCACTCTGAGGTCAAATCTTTGAAGAAGGCTATTTTCCCTTGCTATCAAGATGTACCTAACTACTCTTGAGAGGAAAAGGGAGAAGGAATGCATAAAACAAAAATCTACCTAATCAATTCTAAGGAGGTGATGCACCAAAATAGAATGTTCGAACCAATATTTTCCCATATGTGCACTATCGAACCATCATAACACCAAAATATATACACATCCAAACTTGTTTTAATCAAACAATCACATGCAGATCAGAAAACCAAAATGAATGATGCAAAGAAGAAGAGAATTCACTTATATATCATTTATAGGCCAAAAAGAGATATTATCATGCAAGATTGTAGATATCCATAATACAAAAATGAGAGGCAAATAGTTCTTTCACTATACATCAATGGCTAAAGGAGATAAGGCAGAATCTCATACAGTTCAAAGGCAAAGGGAATTTATAGTGACAAGCCAGAGAAATGCCACAAAAATAGAGAGGATCTGACCCTTAAAAAATATTACAAAATTTTCTTTTATAGATTAGGCATAACAAAGATATTTTCTTCCCTAAACCTAAACCCAGCCACTACCATTTAAGATTGTGGAGGACAATCTTGCAAATCTAGAAGAAATCTGATCATGGAACAACTCCAGATGCAATAGTGGCAGGAATAAACCAAAATCAATTCATCCAGTTGTAAAAAAATCAAATCCAAAAGATTTGATCATTAAATGCAATAAAGAAGCATGGAGATGCATTTATGACGTGGAACAAACCCCAAAATGTCAGTTTACATTGGAGAAATAATCCTTGCAATGTGCCATGATTGCCACGATTAAATATGCACTGTTGTCAAAGAAAATGTTGGATGGGATAACACACACATTAACCCACCATAAAAATACAAAGTTGACCCACATGGAATCAATTTGATCTTCCCAAAAAATGCATAGACCATTGATGTAGATCTTCTTGTTGAAACGAATGGCTCAAATGTTGCCAAAAATATCTCCAACATTGATTAAGACACAATAGTAGATGAACATCTTCCTTATAACCAAAGATGGTTGAGATGAGGTGAAGAATCTCCAAAGATGCATCTAAGATAAAATAGCCATCATATCTTCACAAGAGTAAGAGGAAGCAGTGTGAAAATACAATCACCATCCAATTAAAAGCAACCCAACATAAAAGAGATATGCCACATGGCATAGAACAGTTTGTTGGCACATTTCTTGAATGGTCGGTTGAAGAGAAAGCAATGATTTCATGATTTCAGAAAGAGTAGAAAAGTCACTCTCCAAAATGGAAAAAATGGTTAATATAGAATGTTAACATGGAAAAAAATGTGTGTTAACCCACAACTCAACTCATAAAGAAAAAATGAGCCAACTCATTCAATGAAGGGACTAAACTAGCTAAGCACATGAAGAACCTGAGTTAACACGAGATGTTAAACTACAAATCGACACATGAAGGAGCTCGACATATGAAGAACTTGAGTTAACACAAGATGTTAACCTGACTGAGAAGCATGTTAACCCACATCAAAAGAATCTAACCGATTGAAGATCTCTCTAATCGGTTATCAATGAGGGGCTAAATGGGGGCAAAAATGGCCAACAGTTCTCTTAGAGAAGCTTAATCACTTGGAGATGGGGGCTTTCAAACTAGACAAGGTTATTGAAAATCAGGTGATTGACATCCAACTCATACTATAGAAACTTGAGAAGGAAAGAAAAGATTTGAAGGATTCCCTAAAAAGGAGAAAGGAAATTGTCATTTAGATAAAGTAATTTTCATATGAAGAAGTTGAGATTGAATGACTTTTTGAACCAATCAATCCAAATGACAAAGCATCATCAGAACTAATTGACAAGGATAAATTAATAAATGAAGAAATAAGAGGATTGAAAAGAGAACATGAAATCCAATCAATAAGACTATGTGAAGTGACTGAACAAAAGAATAAAGTTGAAGAAGACAGGACTACGACTAAAGAAGACAAAAGGGTAATGACTATTGGAATTGAAGGATATTAGATGTATAGAAGCTCACAAATACACAAATGGACATGATGAATCAACTAATTGTTGCAAATCATGAATTGAATCAAAAGGATGTGAAAATTGAAAATCTCAAGCCATAGAAGGATATATTGAAGAATGAACTAAAAACTGAGAGACAATCTATGGAGAAATTCAACAAACCTATAGAGTGTTAGAAATCTTTAGAATAAATGAGAGGAGGGTTGAATCATTATCCAAGGTCTAGATATATAAATTAAAAATTTCACAATTTAGTGAACCCATATCCATATAACATATTCATCATGAATGCATCCATTAAATTATGCAATCACTTAAACTTGTAGGTTATTGTCAAATCAACTTTGTAAAAATGTAAGCATGAAACATAAAAAATTCAAGAACACATTTAACACAATGATTTTACATGTAAAACCAATTTGGGAAAAACCACCACTAACATGCTACTAATTCTCACTAATCTGAAGTGATGCCCTATGAAAGGCCAACCCTATTAAAAGTTATAATGCACACTTTTAAATGTGACTTGGTTAGAGGATTTCAATCACATTGTTAGGAGTGAACCTTTTTAGAGGACTTTAGATCATTCAATTGGAATGTCACACAGTTAAAGCATTTACAAATGACTTTTAGGTCAACCTTAATCAAAGGATTTACCCTAGACTGATACAATGATTAGTGAGTAACAATAAATCTTGATCTGATAACAACTTATAACACAATTTGCAGATTATATATCTATGTTTTAGTCCTCCATTCTACTTGGCTTTCACATTCTTCAACTCTGATAGCTTGTTCACCCTTCAAGCATCCATACCCTTAAGTCTTCTTACCTTTCATACCAATTGCAAACTCTATAGTTTGGCCACCATATGAAACAACACCCTAGACTCCTTGTCTTTCTTGGGTTCTCACACATGCCAACTATTGTTCAATTCCTTGTATCCCCTTATAAAGAGAAATTAAATATTTTTTCGTTCATCCTTCATAATCCATTTTAGGGTTAGGTTGGATTAGGTAGGATTCAATGAATCTACCCATCTTTTCATTTTATTCCCCTCTAGAAACTTCTTCAATTCTCCTTGAATTTGCTTCAAAATAGTTTATCTTGAATTATGTGCCACTAGCTCATCAAGCTTATCTTCCACACGGTTCACACAATCCAAGAAACCAAACTTGTTAGCTCAAATTCATCAAATTGAAAATCTTTCTCATAATACTGACACTCAGCATTAGCTTGCTTCTGATGCTTGGCACAAACTGCATTGCTCAACATCCACTATCAAAACACTCAACATGAGCTAAATTTTACTGGTGCTCGACATCAACTAAACTTTACTCAGCTTACAATGTATTACTCGGCATACTTTGAAATTTGACTTTTTTTGGCTCCAAATGATTTTCTATTTGGCTTGCACTATCTTTTCTTGGCACCTACTGTCCACTTGGTCAAGCTTAGCAGACTTAATTCTTCTCTCTTGTTCTTCTAGACTTTGTCAGTGTATCCAACCTTTTCAACCTTAATTAGATAATCAATACACTATAATATCACAGTCTTAACTAATATTTGTACCTCTTTTCCATATCATAACTCAACCTTTCCTCTAGGTACTATTGTTACCTCATTTGATCAAATCCTCTTCATCAATCAAACAAATGATATTACTCAAATCATTTAAGTAATTGTCTTACCAACAAGTAATAGGTTTAACATCAGTGAAAAATAATGATTGAAACACATTCTCATACTTATATCAATTTGTTTTCAACATAGAGGCAATGAAGTACTTTGAAGAACTTATGAAGTCATCAATTTGTTCTGATGGGTCAAGATATTCATGCAACGAGAAAGGAGAATCATCCAAAAATGGAGAACTAAGGAATAAAAAATTAAATAAAAAATCAAAAGGAGAATCATCCAAAAATGGAGAACTAAGGAATAAAATATTAAAGAACAAATCAACATACTATCACTATGGAAAACTTGGTCATACTACAAATATATGTCAAAGAAAACATGGTATGCAAAATTCTAAACCTAAGTTTATTGGTTACTATTTTTACTACAAGAAAAAACCACATCAAATACATGAGTTTAGGTCAAGACTGAGGAATACAACTGCTACACCTAAATTTGAAGGATATTGCTATAACTATCAGAAGTATGGGCATAGAGCATATGAATGTAGATTAAAGACAAAACATTACTAGACAAATCAGAGGAAAAATTATGCACCTAACAATGCATGTTCCAAATGTCATAAGTTTGGACATCAAATAAATAATTAAAGGACTCAAGTACATTCAATAAATCAGCTAAAAGACAAAGGAAAAGGCAAAGTGGACATTGCAAAAATTAAGAATGAAATGAACTAGAAATGGAAAAGGAAAATAGAAGATGGAAATAGTGGAGAAAATGGATCTAAGGTCACCCAATCCAATGGAGAAGTTGATAATGTCATCTCTATTAGTGTAAATAATTAATTATTATTACACTTTACTTAAGTTTACTTAGGAATATGCATAGACATATGAGTTGTCTTGTTGAAAACATAGGAGTTAGCAACTTATTTGAGCACATTGTGTCTACAACATCTCTTTATGAGATACACCTATGTAAACTTAGCCTCTCATCATTGCACAAACTCATATGCTCAATGGAGGAGAATCCACCTTTGGTAGACATGTGCTGAGTTGTAATCCTTATCTCTTTACTGACTCCTAGTCATTCTAGTTGCCTTTATATACAAGGAACCTCTATGATATATTCATCCAATTATCCAATCATATAATATCCATTCTCATTTGATCATCATTAGTCTCTCTTGTGCTATCTATTGAGCTTCTAGATCTTGGCATCATTTTTTCCTAAGGAAAATTCTTACATGGTATTAGAGCTATACCAAATTCTTACAGTATCAAACTAGTAAAGAGAGGTATGTATGGAACTGTATACTTAATTGATATATCATAAATTGGTTCCTTACATGAAATGTGCCAAAAGTTGACATCTACATATGTGAAAATGCATAAGAAAAAAATTGTGAAAGGTTGTCGAGTGTCAGTAAAAATTATCTATGTTGATTGAGTACTTTTGAGGAGGAATGATAGAGACCAAATGGGATGATAGAGACTAAGTAATAAGGAAGAGACCATGCTGTTATACAAAGACCTAGTTAAAAGGCATCTATAAGAATTTTCCTTAGGGAAAAATCACCCAAGATCAAGAAGCTCAAGCACCAACACAATATGGACCAATAAAGTATGATCAGAATAAAAATATGAGAATGAATTGATGTACATACACACTAGGAGTGCCTAAATATAAAGGCCTCTAGAATGACCAGGAGTCAACAAAGTGATAAGTCTCACAACTAAGCACATGTCCACTAAGAGTGAATTATCCTCCATTGTGCACAAAAGTTAGTGCAATGATGAAATGATAAGCTTACATAGGCGTATCATGTAAAATAACATTGTAGATACCATGTGCTTAATTACAATATGAAACACTATGCTATGTACATGACAACTCAGTTGATTATGCAAACTCCTATGTTGTAGACATCATGTGCTAAAATAGAGTTGTTTACTCTTGTGTTGTCAACAAGACAACTCATATGAGTACACATACTCTTGGTTGTCTAACTAATAAAGAATAAAATAATGCATAAACCTAGGTAAACTTAAGTAAAGTGTAATAATAATTAATTATTTACACTAAAACCCCCCTTAAGTGCAACTTAGGGGAATGCACTTAAGCTGATGAAAGCTATAATGAAAATGCATGATGGATCCCGGCTACTAGGCCATGTTAGGTTCCCATGTACAAATTCAATACAAGCTCTCTAAAAATGAAGAAAGAGGGAAAACCTCATGGGAAAAACCTTCCCCCAAAAAGAGAGATGAAAAAAAAATATGCATGGATGGATGGAGTAATTAAGACCCCTCCATTACAACATACATCATGTATATACTATAGAGAAGTATGTGAAGGAAAAAACCCCATAAGAGGAAAAAGTCCCTCCCATAAGAGAGAAGAAGAAGAAAGGAGACAAGGTAGTCCTCCCCCCCCCCCAAATGTAGAATGCCTATCAATGATAGTTGCTCCAAGATGAATGGAGAAGTTGATCCATGACTACTGAATAATTTTCCTCCCTTTAGGAAGAAATAATGTCATAGGTACATATGAGATGCCCCCCCAATGTGTAGAAAGAATCCTGAAGATGAATGGTTTCTATAAAAATTGCTCAACTATCCCTGTGTTGATACTGATGGTCACCCCTTCCAACACTTCTGAAAAGAACAAGTTCAAATCTAGCAAGGATGGATGTAGAACATATCCCAAAGAACCAATTGTCTCCTCACATGATAAAGAGACCTCCTGCAACTACTGTACATAAGGATCCACAATCATATCAACCTTGTAAGACTAGTCATGTAGAGAATGGACAAGAGGGTCAAAGTGTTCCCTCACAACAACTGAAGAAGGATCTTCTTCATCAAAGAGAAGATGTATATCATCAATAATGTCTCCCAAATCTTCTATGTAGAACTCCACAAACAAGCCTAAATTTTTTTTGTAGTAGTCATCCCCTGATGCTGGAACTAGAAGACAAGGTGTACCCAACTGAATTGAATTACATGGACCTATCACTGTAGCAATGTATGCATGTTGAATTTTTTGATGTCATGACCTCATCCTAGATTTTTCAATAGGATCCCCCATATATGAACTTGTTGAATAGCTATCACTATTGTCACTATCAGTCTCCACAATGTATGAAGTATGGAGAGGATTAGAGGATAAGTTAGGTGAACTTTCCTCTCTATGAATATTTTATGAGTCTTCAGATTCATAAGTCTATATGCCTTAACACTTTCATCATATCCAATGAAAGTACAAGGTCATGGTGGTGGCACCTTGCATTCCCTTGAAGATATGTGTGCTCATCCTGGACAATCAAAAACTCTGAAGTGTTTCACAACTAGTTTTCTTCTGCACCATGCATCAAAAGGAGTCATTCCATCGAAGACATTATGAGGAGACCTATTAAGGATATTATTGGTACTACTTATAGCTTTGACTTCAATTGATGGATCAAGAGACTTAGCTTGAATCATACAACTTTCCATTAACTTAAGAGATGTAATCCTCATTCCTACAACACTTGTCCTTTGTGGACTAAATGCTACTAGAGTCTAAAGATCAATATCCTCCAGTTCACAAAAATCTATAAGTCTTGAGTTCACATATCTTCTCTCATTGTCCATAAGAAGAACCTTGATGTCTTTACTTGATTGCTTCTCAACATGACACTTGAAGACTAGAAACTTATCAAACACTTCATTCTTATGATTAAGAAAGTAGACCCATGTGTAGTGTGAAAAATCATCAATGAAAGTGAGAACATAGCAACCCTTGCTAACTAATTTCATTGAAAAAGGGCCTACTAGAACTATGTGAACCAACTCAAGAACAACTGATGCTCTCCAAGACTTCCCTTTGTCATACTTTTCTTCTAGATGTATATCCATTTCACAAGTTGAACATTCACCTGTAGAAAAGTTGATTGTAGGTAAACCTTTGACCATATTTTTTGAGCTAAGTTGATGAAGATAGTGGAAGAAACGATGTCCATACCACTCATTCCATAATTTACTTTGTGATTGTGAATGTGTCAACAAGGCATGTGAAGGAGAATTAGGCATAAAGTAGGAAAAAGAATAAAGCCTTGTGTCATGATTAACTTTACCCACTACAACCAATGAATCATCCTTAAGATTTCACACCATTACTAAATCAAGAAGGAACTCAAATTTATTGCCACCTCCATAGTGAGTGATTTGGTAAATTGAAAGGAGATTAGTGCTAAGGTTAAGAATGTAGAGAACATCTTTGAACTCTTCATTTTCCATCTCAACTTGTCCTTTCCCTTCAACTTCCACTTGTGTATCATTCCCTACAAAGATGGGACATACCTTAGACTTCTTTAAGGAAGAAAAGTTTCCTTTTGAAGAACCCATATGATATGAGGCACCTGAGTCAAGAATCCATTCCTCTAAAGAACTTGAACTTTCCATAAATGCTTTCCCTTTTCCCTTTGAAGTGGATGGATTTGAATCCTTGGAAGCATTTGGCACATTGATTTTGTTCTTCCTAAGTTAGTTTTCCAACTCATCTATTCTCTTAGTCTTGCAATGATGCTCATCATGATTTGGTTTCTTGCAATATGCACAAAATAGTTTATCCTTCTTGTTTTTGTTTCCCTTCTTGTTGGAAGAAGAATTGCCTTGTTGTGAGGAGGAAGATTTTTGTGTCTCTGATTGTGATTTTGGCTTCCATTACTTTTTCTTGTTATTGGTAAAACTTTTTCCACCTTGATTTGTTTGGTTCTTATTACTAGCCACCAATGTTGTAGACTTGGATGACTTGAGAATTCCCATATCTATCAACTTGGATTGTTCCAACATCAACATTTCTACAAATGCATCAAATGAAGGCTTAGTGAAGGAACTTCCCATAGTCAACCTGTGAGTGTTGTAACTCAAAACAAAAGATGCATACTCTAAAGGTAGCCTCTTCAAGATGTGATGAATCAATCTATCATCCTTCATGAGATTACCACAATCCTTAAGTAGTGCTCTCAATTCATTAGCTTTGATGACATAGTCTTGAATTGTGTCAAAATTCTTAAGATCCAATAGAACTAGATCTTTCTCAATTTGGAATCATTTTTCATCATCCACCTTACCATACAAACCTTCAAGTTTTTCCCAAGCACCCTTGGCATCCTTAAAGCTAGAAATGTGGAAGAAGAGATCTCTATGAACACAACTCCTAATAATTCCTAAAGCCTAGTTGTCTTTAACTTGCCAATCAACTTGTGCATCAACATTAGTGGATTTTACAATTGTACCATCAACATATAGATTTAAACTTTTTTCCATTAATATAATCCATACAATATATTTCCATGTAGAATAATTGTGTGAAGTTAAAAGTGGAGTTTTAGGTGAACCTATGATGAAAAAAATTAAAAGAGCACAACAGAGAAAGAGAGACACAAGAATGCAAGACACACACCCCCCTTTTCACTCAATCAAAGAAACCCCACCCACACGCGCCACGCGCCCCCCCCCCCCCCCGCCCAAAAGTGATCCTTTTGGCACTTTATATGTAGTGCATTTACAATAGGCCACTTGTCAAAATGGACAAAAGTGGGCTTCTAATTCTGCTATTTACAACCTCCTTTTGGAGTTCAAATCTGGTACTAAGCAATGTAGCTCAGATGTACAACAATTTTAAAGTTTTATCAAAGAAATACAATGCAAAAAAGGACCTATTTCTAAAAGTGGTATTTATGTCCACACAAGCCTATAATCTGATTGCAAATCTAGAAAGTAGACAAAAAAAAAAAAGCACTTTAAAAAAATAGAACCTGAATATGTGTCCAGATGAGCTCGAACTAAGCCTTTGAAGTTACAAAAATTAGGATTTTCAATTTGCAAAAAAAATTAGGAACAAAGATCTCAAGTATCTTGTATCAATGTGTAGATCATGAAATTCTACCCTAAAACAAAAAAAATTGCTTGAAAAAGGAGTCTGTATGAGGGAGATATTACTATTTGAAAATCACCTTTGTAATTATTTTTCTTGAATAGCCACCATCGCACCTCCAAAAATCAATTGACTCTAGATTTCATCTCAGATGTCTGATTTTGATGAAACAAAAGTTGATTTGGGGGTTTTTTGACCTTTTGAATATGATGCCAATATTTGATTTACACCAGCAAGCTCCAATCTTGTCTTATAAAAAATCTCTCCTATTGGCCTAAAAGACCAATTTTTTACAAAATTTCAAAAATAAAATGTAAATCCAAAAAGAAAAAATGTAGAGACGCAAAAATATTCAGATCCAAAAAATTAATTGTACAAATCAAAGAGATCATACCAATTTCGCAAATCAGGCCTTCGGGTTCCAGTTCACAAAATTTGTTTGCCTCAGATTTGACTATGGCCTAGGGTAGGCAAATTTATAGTCAAAATTCATCGAATCAATCTTCCAAATGCAATGGTGAGGTTTGATTTGGCTTTAGATGCTCCCAATAACTATAGATACTTTAGATCTAAATTGTGGTCCTCCAAGAGGTGAAGCAAAAATGGTCTCCAATGGCTATGTGAAGAGAAGCTCCCTCAGCTCTAGTACCATGTAAGAATTTTTCTTAGGGAAAAATCACCCAAGATCAAGAAGCTCAAGCACTAGCATAATATGGACCAATAAAGTATGATTAGAATAATAATATGAGAATGAATTGATGTAGATACACACTAGGAGTTCCTAAATATAAAGGCCTCTAGAATGACTAGGAGTCAACAAAGTGATAAGTCTCACAACTAAGCACATGTCCCTTAAGAGTGGATTATCCTCCATTGAGCATAGAAGTTAGTGTGATAATGAGAGGATAAGCTTACATAGGTGTGTCATGTAAAAAGATGTTGTAGAAGCCATGTGCTTAATTAGAGTGTGAACAACTATGTTGTCTACATGACAACTTAGTTGATTATGCAAAATCAGGTGTTGTAGAGACCATGTGCTAAACTAGAGTTGCTTAGTCTTGTGTTGTCAAAAAGACAACTCATATGAGTATGCATACTCTTAGGTGTCTAACTAATAAAGAATAAAATAATTTATTAACCTAAGTAAACTTAAGTAAAGTGTAATAATAATTAATTATTTACACTAACAAAATCAACATCAATAGAGATAGCTTGCTTCTACTCACCTAAGTACACAACATTAATGGAGACCCTCGATCAATCAAAAGAAGGTATACAATAAATTTAGAAGATATTATTACATACCTTGCATTCATATTTTTGAGAGCACGTAGTTATTTGGTGATTTTACCAACTAGCAAAGATTTTAAGAGTGATTTGATCGAGAAGCTTGAACGAATGAAGATCTAAACTGTGTTGAGTATCCAAAGAAGAAATAACTTAAAATCCTAGCTACAAATATGGAATCTTCATCAAAAGTTGGAATAAATCAAGAGGTTAGTAGAATTAAACTAGTGAAGAGTGACACTTGTCCTTCACCAAATTTTTGTGCTATTCTAGATATTGCTATGAAATAAGACTCAATGGGTGTGACATCCTTGATACCACCTAAAGTCGATGTGATTTATGATATTAGAAGTTGTTATATGTGTAAAATTGGAGAAGTAGGAGATTATAAAATTAGAGAGGCTTATGAGAAGTTGTGCAATGAAGGAATCTTGAAGGATGAATTTTAAATTATTAAGAGGAAAGGGTTAACTTGTGCCCTAGATTTCTTGAAGAATTTCAAGATCCAATAGATTAAAGTTGTTTTGAGCAGAATCCATGGTATGAAGTATTGATTACACAATGGACCAGTGGATGTCATGAAGAAAATTATTCATAGGATTACATGCTATCCAATCCTATATAGGAAGAAAACCATGCAGAGCCTAAGCCATGAAGAAATTGAGGTACACATAGGAGCTAAGTGGAATGGGTGTGGTCTATCTATTACAAATATCTCTAATCCACTAGTTGAATTTGTAGTGATGGTTATAGCTCACAAATTCTATCAATCGAGTAGATTGAATAGTGTGCCTTGTATGGCTATGGATCAAGCATGGAAAATATTAATGAAAGATCATGAGTGTGATCTTGTCGAGCTACAGAGACTACAACTTGTAGGGAATTTGACATCTATAAGAAAAGTGAAGAATTTAATGTGTATGTTTGGTTCCCTCATTATGTGTATTTTATTTTATATACAGAAGTATTTTTGTGGTATTGGTGATGTTGTATGGGAGAAAGAAAAACCAATGATAAGATAGATAAATTAGTATACTAATCAATTAGGACAAAATCTTGAGAATGTAGTGAATACTTATTTTGATGAATTCAAGCAAAGGATGAAAAGGAGGATGAGGATACCTGAAGAGTTGGTCACAAAATATTATAGTGATATAAATTTTCTTGTAGATATAGACAACACTTTTTTACAAGTAGTGAAGCCTAGGAAGGCTTGGTTACAAAGTTTTGACTATGAGATGGATAGTGATGTAGTACAAACATTGATGCACTATTGAAAGAAGAGATAGATATTGAGGCCAAACCTTTTGGTAAATATGAAGAATCCAAAGAAAGAATTACCATGAATATAAAGACATATTCCAAGGAGAAGAAAAGAAAGAAAATGATTGAATATCTTGAAGCTAAATTGAGCACCCTAGGCAAGGGAAAAGAACCATTAAAATTGACACAAGGTCTTGGTGAAGATGAAGAAAAATATAGTGGTGATGAGGATGGGGAAGAAGAAGAAGGTGACGAGGGAAAATCCATAGTCATTATCATGCCACTAATAAAGAAGGCTCAAGGAACAAAGAAGTCAGAAGTGATACCCATCTCTCCACCACCAAACAAACCAAGGACCAGGGTAGCTGCTAGTGCCGAGTAGACCACAAAGTAGAAAGTAGAAGAGACAACTAAGCCCAATTTCCCAAAAACCAAAAGAAGGAGATTTTTTAGAAGACCACCCAAAGGGCTCTCTAAATCCATTGAAGAGGTATGTGCAAATCTATGAGGATCTTTAGGATTGTCTAACTTTAAATTTGTAAAATATGATACATTAGACAATGTTCATCAAACTAGGATTGAGGAGGCTATGGTGGATAAGATTACTAATCATAAGTTATCTCCAAGTGAAATTGAGAAGAAGATACCCAAAGATTTATTTGACATACTAGAAAGGAGATGAAAGTAGGAAGAAGTAGAGGAGAAAAAGATAAGAACTGATGCATTAGTCAATTGATGCATTAGTCAGAGCTATGCTTGATTTGTCACAAGAGCAACAAGACACATTTTTGGAACAGTATACAAGCATATTTTTTCCTAAGTACAAAATGTTTTTGTTACTATAGAATAAAGAGAAATTTTTACAATATAAATATAAGATGGTTTGGAAAAACATTTTTTGGGTTAACAAAAAAGATAGGAGAGATAGACACTGTAAACATCAAAGATGATTACAATAATAGAGAAAGCTCAAGTGTGTCGAGTCTGCAATGTAGTATGTCCCCTGTACATGCTGACACCAATGACACTCCAGAAGCTGGGAAGTCAAGGCTCATAGATATAGAGGTAGATGGTGAAGAGAAAGAAATTTAGATGGTGAAGAGAAAGAAATTTAAGTGTAAATAATAAGATTATTTCAGCACCTCACATTGAGGAAAGCAAAGAACCAAATGAATTTGAACTGAGTACAACTATTATTGTCTTGAGTACAAATGCACAAGAAAGATAGAGTGGTGATTGTTGTCACAAAATTTTTCACCCTTTTCTAAATTTTTTACCTAAGGACAACCTTTTGAAACATGGAAACAACCTTCAACCAATGGGACTTGAACTATGAGATAAGAACTGATGCATTAGTCAAAGCTATGCTTGATTTGTCACAGGAGAAACAAGACACATTTTTGGAACAGTATACAAGCAGATTTTTTCCTAAGTACAGAATGTTTTTGTTACTATAGAATAAAGAGGAATTTGTACAATATAAATATGAGATGGTTTGGAAAAATAAAATTTGGGTTAACAACAAAGATAGGAGAGATAGACACTGTAAACATCGAAGATGATTACAACAATAGAGAAAGCTCAAGTGTGCCGAGTCTACAATGTAGTATGTCCCCTATACATGTTGACACCCATGACACTCCAAAAGCTGAGAAGTCAAGGCTCATAGATATAGAGGTAGATGGTGAAGAGAAATAAATTTAAGTGTAAATAATAAGATTATTTCAGCACCTCACATTGAGGAAAGCAAAGAATCGAATGAAGTTGAATTGAGTGCAACTATTATTGTCTTGAGCACAAATGCACAAGAAAGATAGAGTGGTGATTGTTGTCAAAAAATTTTTCACCCTTGTCTGAATTTTTTACCTAAGGACAACCTTGTGAAAGATGGAAACAACCTCCAATCTATGGGACTTGAACTATGAGGTTGAGTCTCTAGAGAAGGCTAACTTCCTTTACTATTTGGATGCACCTAATTACTCTTGGAGAGGAAAAGGGAGAAAGAATGCATAGAAGAAAACTACGTAATCTATTCTAAGGAGGTGATGCACCAAAATAGAGTGTTTGATCTTATCTCTACCCATAAATGCACAATTAACTAGTTATAACCTCAAAGAATATAGCTTCAGACCTTGCTTATTCTGACAAACACATGTAGATTAGACAACAAAAGAATTCGATAGGAAGAAACTTCATTTAATATCAATCAAATGTCAAAATAGATACAATCATGCAAATTTTAGAATATAGACAAGAACATTAACTAGAGGCAAAGGAGTCTTGCACAGTGTGTTAAAGGCTGAAAGAGACACAATAAAGAATTACAATGGCTTGGAGGCACAAGGAATTATAGTAGTATGCATGGAAAGCAATACTAGAGAATTAGAGAAAGATAAACCCTTGAAAGAGAAAAAAAAATTGTTTTTAATGTTCAAGCATAAATAAGAGACTTCTACTAGAAATCAAAGCATAGCTACCATCATTAAGATTGCAGAGAAAATCATAAAGATCGAGGAAATTTGTTCTTGGAATAGACCCAGATGCAAGAAAATCCAATATTTTATCAAAAGAATGACTCTAAGAAGATAGAAATGATAGTCAATAATGCATAGTTGGATAGATGGATAACCAAGTGATGAGTGCATGCTCCTTTTGCATTTACTAGGCATGAGAAATGTTGAAAGCAATCCATAGATGGTTGAAAGATTTGATCTACCATTAAAGAGTTGTTTCTTCTTTGCTATCAGTACAAAAATTCAAATATATTAGCAAGTCAATAATATTCAATCTTCATCCTATACCTTCCTATAATTCTATTGGTCGAAGACCCTTTTCTTTTCCATCTTGGAAAAGTGAAACATCCTTATCATGGTCAAATCAAGGTTCTATAATCCTATGACTATCAACCCATCTTAGTATCGGGCCCTCCTTGAAACTCCTTTGTGATACTTCAACACACCATATTTTGTAGCATCGGGCATCTATCTTACCTTGAGATTCCCTGACTGGATGATCTCATGACAACACCATGGCATAGGGTCATAGATCAATCAATCTTCCTTTACAATATTACAGGCACATTTTCTTGACCTTACAATCTTACGATAATAGTCTGATGTAACATTGGTAGTAGCAACACTTAACCTCTATGATCTTATGATTGCAGTTAGCTATCCCCTTAACATGATTTAGGAACCTTCATCACTTGTACCTATGATCTTATGATACAGCTATCATAAGGTCATGTCCATTTCTTTAACCCTTTCATGATCATTCCTTGTTACAATGTTACAATAGCTAGATATCGTGACATCAAGAGCTTAATCCTTCCTTCTCATGATCTTATGACACAATTTATATTGTAAGATCATGTGACTCCTTCAATAACATAGACATGTGTCAAAACATCACCATGTCACTATGGGTATCCTTCATGCAACTTTCATTGGTGACAAAATGATGACCACTTTATCATAATCCATCCAACGACTCCAAAAATGCACCAATTTGTGTTAGAGCTTGACCAATAGAAAACACTAATTTTCACCATCTCACCTATCAACCTATCCACCTCACTTATAGACCACAAGAAAGATAAGACCCACACGTACACCATGCATCAACCTCTTGCTTTGTCACCAAGGATAATGACCTCATAACTTTGCATACCGACAAAGTGACAACCATGGATTATTTTAGATCTGACAATGGATGATAACTTTTTGATGACTATGTTGACTAAAGAATAACAAGGACCCCACTTAGACTTATTTCACACTATCACTTTGTTGCATGAAATAAATTCTATGTTTTTTGCAAAGCAAAAAAGTGATGCTCATTGATCTGGGAAGATCTGATGGCTGGGAAAATGTGAGCCCACAAAGATATTAAAAAAAGAACATAACCTTGGGGCTTAGGATATAACATGTTTAACCAAAGTATTTTCATGTGCCCTAATATTTAAATTTTCAAATAGATGAATGTTAGGGTATGCTTAAACCTTTGAATTCAATTTTTTGGTGGGAAGGCATTTTTGGTTAACAATTCTGGTGACTCGGCGGGGATGCAAGCCTACTATGCATAAGACCAATGACATAAAGCATCCATTGGGCTATAGAGTCAAAAATATGAAAATTTTCCCCACCATAAACCATAATATTGAAAATAGTGACCCTCTGTAACCTCAAAATTTAGGGAAACTACCTCTACAAAAAAATGTGTTGGACACTTCTTGGAAAATAGGAAAAAACTGGAATCAAACTGCTCTAACTATGTATAGGAAAGATCTATTTTTCTCAAAAATAGGGTTTGAGATATACTCCATTTATTGGAATAGGTAAAATTTCACCATCAGGCTTGCTTAACTAGAAAGCATTGACCTACTTGCAACTGATAACCATATAGGGACCACTCTGTAATGTATCAAATTTTGAGTGCCTCCCTGATTTTGTCCTAACTACATCCCATTTCAATAGAAGATCACCTTCTCTAAAGATTGTGCCTTAGTCTTCCTATCAAAGGACTTCTTGACTTATTGTTGATGTGCTTCTAGGGTCTATATGGCCTCATTTCTTTTCTCTTCCAGTTCCATTAGTTCTGCCATTCTTATGGACATAGCATCATTTTCAATTAGCTCCAACTAATGAGCCAATTCAAGAGCAGGAAACTCTAATGATATAGGAAGTCTAGCTTCTCTACAATATACCAACATGAAAGGAAAATTTCCTAGGTTCTCTTGGGTATTTTTCTGTCAGCCCATAGTGTTGTTTTCAACTTTTGATGCCAACACCTTTGGTTATCCTCTATAACCCTTTTCATAATCCTGATTAGGTTCTTGTTAGATGACTCAGCCAATCCATTACCTTGAGGACAGTAGTTTGAGGATGTGCTCAAGTAGATATAATGATCAATCGCCCATGCACAAATTTGAGCTCCTACAAAAGATTTTGCATTATCTAAAATAATGGTTGAAGGGGCACCAAACTTGGTTATAATTCAATCAAGAAATTAAACAACTAAAGCTTATGTGGCATCCTTCAATGAAATTTCCTTTGTCCATCTAGTAAAGTAATCTATAGTGGCTAGAATCCATTTGTGACTAGAGATGGAAGGTAGATTTATAGGGCCTATGAAATCCAATCCCCATTAGAAAAAGGTTGATCCACCTAAATGGTATGAAGAGGAAGTGCTACAAGTCTTTTCTTACTAGAAAAGAAAGCACATTTTTCACACTTACTAACATATCTATGACAATCATGGAATAGGGATGGCCAGTAGTAACCAGCTCTCATAATCTTCATTATAGTTGTCATTGCCAAAAAGTGGCCACCATCAGGACCATCATAAAGCTCCTTGATCACTCTATCAACTTGATTTGCATCAATAAATCTTAGCAAAGCTCCATTGAAGTCTCTCCTGAATAGGATACCATCAACTATAGTATAGGGGATTGACTACAATCTGAACTATCTCTTTCTAGCCTTATCCAATCCTTGAGGAAATCCATTCCCTACTAAGAAGGCCTTTATGTCATCTATCCAACTCCTTGGATTATCATTTCTTACTTCTTGTTATTTTGTCAATACCATAGCAACTTCCTTATTTGATTCTTGAGATGAGATCATTTATTTGCACAATCATTTTCCCCTTACCAACTTGGTAATATGAATGTCCACATCATACTCCATCACCTTAGTGATCCATGCAACTCTATTCTCACTAATATATTTTCTCAAAATAAAGTCCTTCACACTAGCATGGGGTACTAACAAATGGACTTTTTTAGGAGACAGAAGGTGTCTAAATTTCTTCAAATCTCTTATCTGATTAGAAGGGCTTGTTTTTGTACATAAAAATACTTGTCATCATTTTCCTTAAGCCCTTCACTAAAGAAGGCAATAGGTTGTTATTCATTCTTATCATTTTTTTGACTCAAGATAGCAAAAATGCTTAACTCACCACCTAAGGTATAAAGAATGAAATCCCTCTCAAAATTTGGATTGATGAGAGTACGGGCTCAGGCTATAACTACTTTGATCTCTTCAAAACTTACCTTCCCTTCCTTGGTCTATGAAAAGAACATATTCTTCTTAAGCAGAGCTGTAAGAGGTTTTACCATGATAGCTAAATTAGGGATGAATATCCTCACAAATTTTATCCTACCAAGGAAACTTTGCAACCCTTTTTTGTGGCTAGGAAGGGGGAGAGAAAGTATTACCTTTTTTCTTTCTAGGTCAATGGTTAAACCATCCTTAGATACAATGTGTCCTAACAATTTCCCTTGATTAGTAGCAAAGACACACTTGCTGGGGTTCAGCAATACTCCATACTCTCTACATCTTATGAGTACTTGCCTGAGATGGCCTAAATGATCTACTACATTCTTTGAATACACTATGATATCATCAAGGTATACCAACACAAACCTTTCAATCATGTTTTTGAAGGCCATCTCCATCACCTTTTTAAATGTGGCACTTTCATTAGTTAGTCCAAAAGGCATTTTACTATAAGCATAGGTGCCCCACTTTGTTGTGAATGTAGTCTTGTATCTATCAACCTCTTTGACTAGCACTTGGTTATAACCCAAGAATCCATCCAAGAAAGAGAATCTCTTTAGACCACTAACCTTAGATATTATTTTTTCCATGGAAGGGAGAGGATGATGGTCTTTAAGAGAGGCCTGGTTAAGGTCCCTAAAGCCTATACATAATCTGATTTTTGCAGTCTTCTTCCTAAAAGGGACAAGGTTTGCTACCCATGATGAGTGTTTGATAGGTAAAATTATATTAGCCTCAATCATCTTAGATAGCTCTCTTCTCACTAATGGCTCAATCTTGGGATTTACTAGCCTTTATTTCTGCCTTTTAGATTTGATATTATCAACTAAATCTATGATATGCTAAAACAAACTAGGGTCAAAACCCTTTAAATCATCATATGCCCAAGAAAATACATAATTAAATTCTTGACATAGATGAATGAAATTTTGTTGCTCAGTTTCATAACACACCTTTCCAATGTTTAAGGACTTTCCATCATCAACCATGATTGGTATATGATCATCTTTGTCAATAGCTAAGTTCATGCTTCTATTTCTTGCTTGGTCATCAAGACTGAAGAAACCTTCTAAGGTAATGATACCCTTAGGAAAATTATTAGAACTAAGATCGATGATCTGATCCCCATACTAGTCATGCAACCTTGACTAATTTCTTTTTGAGAAGTCTACCTCATTCTACAAGAAACCCACAATTTGTGCATCAGATTCAAACATTTTCCAATTGGTGTTGTTGTTAGCAATAGAAGACCTAACTACCACTTTATTCTATTGACTCTTTTTAGCCTCAAGGCTCTTTGGCACATCATAAGATGCACCCACTACTACAAGCTTATCATCATGTCTATTCTTTGTTCTAGGGATGCTTTGAATATTAGATGCATTGAAAATTTCAAACAAATCCCATACTCTATGTTTATAAGACTTGAGCAAACTATTCTTAGTAACATTTTGATTCCTCACTTGATTAACCACCAACTCACTATCTCCATATACACTCAATGCTTGAATTCCTCTTTTTTGAGAAAGTAGAAGACCTTGAATCAGGGATTGATACTCAACCACATTATTGGTATAATTGAATTGGAGCCTGAAGGAGAAGTAGTATCTTACTAGTGCAGGAGAAATCAACATCACACTAACCCCTGATCCATGCTTATTTCTTGATGCATCAAAGTATATAATCCATATCCCACTAGCATCCTTTTGTGTCTTCATAAGGTTATAGATAAGACCATCCTTTTCTAATATACAATATATACCAAGGCCTATCTCAAGAGTTTTTGATATGGGGTCAAACTAATATGCATTAGCTCATTCATTTAAGAGAAAATTAGGTGTCTGTACTAGGGAAGTAGCAAGTTCATTGACTATGTCATTCTCATCCATCTCTAGGATAGTGCAATTAATATTGATGAGATTAGGGGTGTAGGGTTCAATTTGATGGAGGGATAGAGGCTCTTCTCTAATTGAAGCCTTGGTTCCATATCTCATTCTAAAAATCATACATGACCAATCAAAAGATATGTAACCACCTATTTGGGCAGTGAAGTCTCTTAAGAGATAGATGACAAAGTGTGGCTTGACCACAACAACTGATATATCTTGAGTTACAGTACGACTAGGGCATGCACGTAGAGCCATTTCAACATTCCTAAGGATCCCTATAGTCTTGATAGTACTACTCTCCAACTATAATAAATCCCTAACAATGGGCTCATATTTCATTTCTAAAGCATCAACAACACACCTAGGCATCATTGAACTACTAGCCCCTGAATCAATCATGCAATTGTGGACTAGTTTATCCCCTATAATTAGAGAAGTATAAAATGGAGGAGGTATAACCTTTTTACTTGTTTCTATCTCCCATGATGGTTGTACTAGGCTTGTGGCACTTTCCATGCTAGGTGGCTAATCCTTTGGTTCAATACTCTCCAATTCTTATTGCAATAGCCTCTTTTGCACTAGTATAGTAGCAACAAAATCCCACATGGAAATATTCATATTTTTCTTCTTCATCTTATCTACCACACTAAATGGGGCATTAGATGCTCTGGTAGAAGTCTTGGGAGTTGCATGTGTAGGAGGTTGAGATGGAATAACCTAGGGACTATTCACATCTCCCCTGCTATCATTTTATCTTTGTTGTTGAGGGGGACTGGCTTGATCATTCACCACTTGTATATGAGGTACTACATTTGATGTTGAAGCTTGATTAGGAGGAGGAGGGGTAGCATCTTCAACAACTCTTCTTTTGCTCCTAGTATTGTTTGAAATGGAGTCCTAGTTTACATTACAGTGTTCCTCCATCTAATGATTCATGAAGGAGCAATCACCCTATATTTACATATGTGAGGCATCTTTGGGTTAGTTCCCATTATATGACTATCCTATTGTAGGCTCCTAATTGGTCAAAGCCAAATAAGATTCAACCTTTTGATACATACAATAGGCATAGGAGTAATTGCAGAAGGGACAAAAATCTTAGTCTTGAGCTATATTGTTTTGAGGGACTATGGCCCTATTATGATTTACACTTGATGTGGAGGCATGACTATTTTGCCTACTTTGATCAAAATAAATATTCCCATGATTATTATTTGGAGGCCTACCATTTTTTGGAGTTTGATATTACAATTGTGGAGCCTTATTGCCCTGAGCTTGTTGTCTCTCCAAGGTCACCACTTTGTTGCTCACTTTCTACATTACAAAGAAGTTATCTTCCAACTTCTTCTCTTGAAATTGAAATATTTTTCTATGTTAAACATCATAGCATATATCATATCTTTTATTTCATCCATTCCATTTTAAGATGTAGAAGATTGAGGGGCTAGAGCAAGGGGTTGTAATGTGGAAGTTGTAGGAATATGGGCTATTATTGGAAGGTGATTTGGGATATTAGGGAAGAAAGGCATAGGAGGCTTCGGAGCTAACTTTCCTCCTTGTATCAATATGTTTTCTACCCTTATTTCTATTTCATAAGCACCAGATAAGGTATCTCCACTCATATTTTGGATTGTAGTGACAATATCACTATTAAAAGCTCTAAGGTAATTTAAGAAGGCCTTACTAGGGGTAGGCTTCACTAAAGTAGGTATTCTATCCCATGTCTTCTAAAATCTATTGTTGAAATGAGTCATGCATTCATGGGGAAATCTTTTGATAGTAGTTAGATCTTCTAAAAGTGACAAATAGTCACTTTTGTCCTCAAAATGTTTACATAGTCCTACTCCTAACCCATCTCAATCTATTATAGAACCATGTGGTAGACCCCTATACCATTGTAGGGATTTCCCTTTTAAAGATGAAGCTAGGATTCTAAATGCCACATCATCTTCTATAATACCATGGATATTGCAAACATTTGCAACCTCTTGAATGTGTTCTAAGGGAGAGATAAAAGTTTCACCAGTAAATTCAGGTATACTTTTAAGTGCACCTATTGGTATGTCATGTCTTTAGGCTAATAAAAGAGGATTTCTACCATTAAAGGTGGAAAAAGCATGAGGTCTATCCATATAAGAAAGTGGTCTATTGATATGAGTTGATGGTTCCCTAGGTTAAGATCTAATAATAGGAGGAGTCAAAATTGATCTTGCAGGTGTATGGTTTTCTTCTGTACTCCTAACTCGTGATAGAGACAATCTAGTCTTCTTTCTTTTAGGATTTGAAAATAAAAGCTCTTGGTATTGAAATTTACCTCTAGAAGATGCCCTTGTTTCAGCTTTGAGCATGAATCACAAAAACCTTGGTCTAGAAACTAGATATGAAGGGTGTAGATTCACCAAGTGCTTTGTGGAAAAGAGCCTCTTGAAGGCTTGGAATACTAAGAGCAACACTATCTTCTTAGCATCAACTTTAAAATTCTTCTCTTTTGACACCATTAGGTTTTGAAATCTTTTGAATATTGTCCCACTCGGTGTGCCAAAAATTATTGTCACAAACATTTGCACCCTTGCCCAAAGTTTTTACCAAAGGATAACCTTCTAAAATGTGGAAACAACCTCCAAGCTATGGCACTTGAACTATGAGGTTGAGTCTCCACAGAAGGCTAGCTTCCTTTACTATCCAGATGCACCTAACTACTCTTGGAGAGGAAAAGGGAGAAAGAATACATAGGAGAAAATTACCTAATCTATTCTAAGGAGATGATGCACCAAAATAGAGTGTTTGATCTTATCTCTACCCATAAATGCATAGTTAACTAGTTATAACCTCAAAGAATATAGATCCAGACCTCACTTATTTCAACAAACACATGTAGATTAGGCAACAAAAAAATGCTATAGGAAGAAAATTAAATAAATATCATTCAAATTCCAAAATAAATATAATCATGCAAATTTTAGAATATAGACAAGAACATTAACTAGAGGCAAAGGAGTCTTGCATATTGTGTTAATGGCTAAAAGAGAAAAAGTAGAGAATTGCAATGGCTTAGAGGTACAAGGAATTACAATAGTATGAATGGAAAGAAATACTAGAGAATTAGAGAAAGATCAACTATTGAAAAAGAACAAAAACTTGCTTTTATAGTTCAAGCATAACTAAGAGACTTCTACTGGAAAGTAAAGCACAACTACCATCATTAAGATTGTAGAGAAAATCATAAAGATTGAGGAAATTTGATTTTGGAACAGATCCAAATGCAAGAAAATCCAATATTTTGCCAAAAAAATGACTCTGAGAAGACAGAAATGGTGGTCATTAATGCACAACTGGATAGATGGAAAGCCAAGTGATGAGTGCGCGCTCCTTTTGAATTTACTAGGTATGGAAAATGTTGAAAGAAATCTATAGATGGTTGAAAGATCTAATCTACCATTAAAGAGTTGTTTCTTCTTCTCTATCAGCACACCAAGTTAGATGTATTAGCAGATTAATCATTTTCAACATTCATCCTATACCATTCTACAATTCTATTTGGCAAAGACCCTTTTCTTTTCTAGCTTGGGCAAGTGAAACACCCTTATCATGGTCAACTCAAGGTTCTATGATCCTATGATTGTAAACCTATCTTAACATCAAACCCTCCTTGAAACTCCTTTGCAATCCTTTGACACACCATTTTTTGTAGCATTGGGCATCAATCTTACCCTACAATTCCCTAACTAGACAATATCATGACAACACCATGGCAAGGCTCATAGATCAATCAATCTTCCTTTATGTTATTATGGCCATATTTTCTTGACCTTATGATCTTACGATCATTGTCTAATGTAACATCAATAGTAGAAACACCTAACCTCTATGATCTTACAATTGTAGTTAGCTATCCCCTTGATGTGACTTTGGCACCTTCATCACTTGCACCTACGATCTTACAATATGACTATTGTAAGGTCTATTAGAAATAGAAATAATTGGGGGGTGAATCAATAATTTACAAATTTTAGTTTCCAACTAAATATTATTTATTACTTTAAACCATACATAAGAAAGTAATAAAGTAATATTGAACAGTAATAGTAACCATGCACAAAGGTAACTCATAACACCATAATTTGTTAACTAGGGAAAACCTGGCAAAGGGAAACCCCCAATGGGTATGATACCCACTCGATAATATATTGATATATAAGTTTCTTGTTAGAGGATGGACCCTATTAGGATTCAATGAGAAAATTCAGTATAGAGATTCCCTATTAGGAGACTTTGAATCCTTGTTAGGAGATTCCAACCTTGTTAGGAGTTATAGTACAATAGATGCAAGATGAGCCCACTACCCAAACATGCATTTCTAATTACAAGAAGAGCTCACTGTCCAGACAAGTAATCAGTCTTCAAGAATATAAGTTCTTCCTCAATTTGATCTTCAATCACAAAATAGCTTCTCAAAAACTTCACATATATCACTTTCACAGAAAGTTTGCATATCATAATACTTGCTTACTTTCACAAATTCCTTGTACACTTGCATTCACAATGTGTCATTTGCATAAATACCATGCCTCTTCAAAAATTTCTGCTAGTTTGGCTAAGGCCATAATATACTTTTCCAACTTAGAGTAAACATCTAGAATGTCAGCCCTAATTGGTCAAGTAATTATTTTGTAAACAAAATAATTCTTTCCTTTAAATTTTCTATCATGTTTCATTGGTAAAACACAAATATCTCTTTTTCATATAATTTTTACTAATATCTAAGGTTATACACATCATAAACATGTATACTATCTCCATATAACTATTCTAGTCATAATATGAATTCAATAACAAGTTACATACAAAACAATACACTGCTATAAACCAAATTCATACTTAGACAATTTTATGAGTACCAAAAGCTAAGTATTTTTATTTCTAAGGTTTCGTATAAGCATGTACATGATGAGTTACCATAAATGACAACAATTACATATATTTATTAGCCAATTGTCAACAAGATTGTGTACATTTCTTTAACTCATTCATGATCATCTGTCGTTATGATGTTACGATAGCCGAATATCATAACATTGGCAACTTAATCCTTCCTTCCTGCAATCTTACAACATGGTCTATATTGTAATATTGTTTGAATCCTTCATTGGCCTAGACACATGTCAAAACCTCACCATGTCACTATGGGCATCCTTCATTGAACTTTTTTTGCTGACAAAATGATGACCACGTGATTGTAATCCATCTGACAGCTCTAAAAACACACCAATTTGTGTTAGAACTTGACTAATAGAAAACATTGTCATTCACCAACTTACCTGTCAACCTATCCACCTTTCTTGTAGCCCACAAGAAAGATAGGACCTACACACCATGTGTTAACCTATGGCTTTATCACCAAGGATAATGACCTTAGAACCTCGCATAGCAACAAAGAGACAACCATGGATTATTTTAGATCTGACCGTGGATGACAACTTATTGACGACTATACTGACTAAAGAAGAACAACGACTCCCCTTATATGTGTGTCACACTATCACTTTGTCACATGAAATAAAGTCTATGTTTTTCTACAAAGCTACTCTTTTCGATCTTGGAAGATCTGATAGTTGGGAAAATGCGAGCCCGCAGAGATATTAAAACATGAAGCTAACCTTGGGACTTAGGATATAATGTGTATAACCAAAGTATTCTCATGTGCCCTAATTTTTAATTTTCAAATATATGAACATTACGGTATGCTTAGGCTTTTGAATTCAATTTTTTGGTGTGAAGGCATTTCTAGTTAATAGTGATATCCCTTCACCAACTCTCAAGGTAGTGCCAAGCAACAACACTTCTTCACCTAGCAGAAAGAGGAAAGAAATAAAAGACATTTCACTAGATATTGAGGTAAGTCTGGATTAAATAATTGAGATGCCACAATTAGACCTAGAAAATATGACCTTGGAGTAACTAATTTTTCTGCAAGAAGTTTTGGCAAAGAAGAAGAGACAAGAAGAGTTAAGAAGAGATCTTAAGCAAAAGCAAGTACTATATGACGTAAACCATATTTTTGTTGATGCTTTTGATAATCAGAATTTTGAAGAAGATGCACCAATCATCAACCATCTTGTAAATATAGTTGATCAAGTGAATGTCGGAAGTATGGAATCAAATGAGAATCTAATGCATTGGGTTTCTAGAAGATTTGAAAGGGTTGTGGATAAAGTCTCCATAACCATTGCCAAGCAAAAAGTGCAACTACAAGAGAGAGTATAGGTTATGATTGAGCTAATACATAAGGTACAACATTTGTACACAATTTTCTTAGATGTACCAAGATTCACTAACAAAATTTAGGCACAAATAACTCAAATTCAAGATGAGATAAAGAGATCCAACGTCATTATTTTTGAGCCAGCAGGATCGCTTGATCACTACAATAATCTACTTAATGCTCAAGGCACACTGGTCGAGCTTCAGGTAGCTGACATAAATATGAGATCCAAATTGATCTCTATATATGCAATGATAATACCTCATTTGGAGGTCATACAGAGAGAATTGAAAATAACCTAGGTTCTTATCATAGAAGATCATAATCTTTCAGTGGTTGATAGTTTAATTGATTTGGCTGTAAGATTACAATTGCAAATTACTATTTTGGGGGCAGCAAGAACCACATGGGATCATGCATTGTCCATGATTACCAAATTTCATAAGGAATTCATTGAAAAATATGGATTACTTCCACCCATTCCAACCCAACAATAGTGATGTCAGTGTTCAAAAACAAGGGGGAATGATATGTGATAGAATTGAATAAAGCTAAATGAATTTGCTATTCATTTTTGCATTGTTTATTCATTATTCATTGGCATAATTCATAAGACTTTAGGGGGAGCTCATTTACTATATTGTATTGTAATGATGTAAATATGACAAAGTGTTTTTTCACTAATGTCAAAGGGGGAGATTGTTGGTATCTCTAACCATTGTTGTCTATTACTGTCAACCACTTAGTTAGTTATAAGGTAGAATTAGATGATCATCACTAGGACCGAGCTACTCTATATAGGCTGAGTCATGTACATAAGAAGGTATGTACCAAGCTCTATAGGAGTTGAGTAAGTGTATGGTCATTGAGTATTTTGATAAGAGTTGATCTCATCAATGACCAAGAAAGTATCAAGTATACAAGTATCGAGTTACATAGTGTGTGTTGAGCACAATATATGTCGAGCAAGAAAAGAGTAATATAGGTTAAGCAAAAAAAATGTTGAGCATTAGGAAATAGTAAAGACCAAGAAATGTAGAGTTTACATAAAAGTCAGGAATCAAAAGAGTTTGAGGTAAAATGATTATCAGGCCAACTTGGAAAGAACATTTAATACATGTAGAGGTTGTTACAAAATATTTACATGATGTGGATCATGGATCCCTATGTTATATGATCAAAGATCTAGATGGAGAAGCTATTATGGAAGAATCTAGAAAACTCTTTATGAAAATCTTTAAATAGTGATGATTTTAACCTATATTAGATAGATGCATATGTGAAAAAGAGCAAGAGAAAGGGAAAGAATGGACAAGTGTATACATGTGATCAAGGAGTAAAGTGAAGGATTGAGATCAAAAGTTAGTGAAGGGTTTTGTTATCATCTAATAGAGCAAGTGACCTCTTCATAGCAGTAAAGTGAAAGGGAAAGACAAGTAATATCATATCAAAGAAGAGGATCAGTTAGCAAGGAGAAGACTCAAAATCATCTTACAAAGAAAACCAAGAGTCGAGAACTAAGTCAATTTTAACTGACTTGAATTAGCCTAAATCTCTTAATAGAGTGGTCTTAACAGATCTTCGTAAATATTCTAACAGAGTCCTTACTTATTTGTAAGTGTTAAATCTTGTAACAAGGTGAGACTTAGTAGTCTCATAAGCCTTTAATAGGGTAGACTCCTCATAGGGTAGATCATATCTTATGATCAAACATTGTAATCTTAACTAGTTACCTTTATTACTATAGTAGTGAAGATTTATGGGTGTCATACCCACCCTAGTTTTACCTTCACCTTAGAGGGTATATGAGGTAACAAATATTGTGTTATATGTTTCATTTTCATATATGTGATTGATCAAATTTATATGTTACATCATATTTACATTACAAGTTTTACATGCACAAGTTTACTGATAGATGTGAGTAAATTGTTGAAAATTTTAAGTGTTTAAGATTATGATTCATCCCCCCTCTCAGTATCTTTTTTATCCTATTTATACATCCTATTGGTCTGATTTTTTGCATAATAACTTTTCTTAAAATCATGGTATAAAAAATTAGATGTGAGTCCTTTTATTTGATCCTAGCATTTTAGGTTTTGGTCTTATATTTTTTATACCTTTTAAATTTTTTGTAAAACCCTAGGTCTTGCCCTTTTTATTTTTATCCTGGAGTGAAATCTTTTAAAAGGATCAAATATTATTTTCCTGCCTGCTTTGAAGTCATTGTTGAGTCCTTTTTAAAAATTCTTGTCCCACCATTGGATTTTGTTTGGATCCATGGATGTCACATGCTTGTTATAAAAATTTGTGAGGCTATTTACTATAGTGATCTAGTGACCATCGAAAAACTCTGTTATGGTACTGAAAAATGAGGTCCAGCACCAGAGAAGTGTATCAATTTGAAAATGTTACGGTCACATGCTTTGTACCATGGTTGTCAGTATCAGAAAGGACACACATGGATCAATTTATAAATGGTGTCACTAGAATTAGAGTTTTTTTGGTGAGTCGCTATGTTGCAACTGGAAAGTTAATGACTTTCGCTAGTAGAGACATAATAAATACTCAAAATATAAAGAAAGTAGCAACCTTTTAAAGTTGATGATGACCATGAAATTCTTGTGCAGTAACATAAATGTGCATGACCATTATTTCTGATAGCAATATTGATTGGTGAAAATTCAATTAATGTGATATATTTTTTCGTCACCAAAAATCAATTCTCACCGAAGGTCACTATGTCACGATCAGGAAATCATTATGTTTCATTGGTAGTGACATAACAAGTGCTTGGATATTACAAAAGATGGCATTCTTTTAAAACGAGCGATGATTTTGAGGGTCCCAAGGAAGATATCTTGCAAACTATGCCTTTATTTTTGTGACAATCATGTCATTTATGGTTATTCTATTTTAATTTTTCCTGGTACCAATTTTTGATGGATCACTAGAAATCGCTATGTCATGATCGAAAAGTTAATGACTTCCACCATAGGTCACTATGTTGTTACTGGAAAGTTAATGACTTTTGCCAGTACCGATGTAGCAACCTGCCTAAAAAATAACAAACATGGCGAAGTCAAGGAGGTGTGATGTCATTAGGGATTAAAATAATACATATGTGTCAAAATGTTATGCCAGCTCAGCATTACCAAGAAATGTGGACCCACTTCCAAGTCAGGAGCCAGGTAAAGAATTGTGATCATTCGATCGAGTTGCGATCAATGATATTCGCTAACTCACTATGGTGAGTTGCTCAAAGATTATGTATAGTGATATAGCAAGTAAGGCAAGTAAAGGTGGGGCCTACCATGTTCATATCGTGTAATGCATTGAATTTTCTCCACTCAATCAAAGAGAAATCAACGATGATCGCTAACTCGCTATAGAAATGTGCTCACCTTTTATGTATAGCGAGGTAGCAAACAAGGAAAGTACACAAAGGACCCACCATTATAATAATAAGAATGCACCAAAATATCTACCATTAGATTAATATTAGATCAAAGGTTATCACTTCCTTGCTATAGAAATGTGCTCACTTTTTATGTATAGTGAGGTAGCGATTCAGTGACGCATGTCCTAAAAGAAAAGTGGGTCCAGTTCAAAGTGCCAATAGTAAAGGAAATGTACAAGTGGAATTATTTCATTGGTTTGACTACTAGCATGTTGAGGAGAAAGATGAGTCAACCCTATTTTCATCCCTATGTAAGAACATGCAAGTCATCAATTTTTGGCTAATGATAGCTTTGTAAAGTCTAGGGCTTTCCATCAATTTGCATGGAGGAAAAATATGAATAATTTTGAAGAAAGATGCAAAAAGTTAAAAATAGAGCATCCAAAAATGGATGAAGCATCCATCCATAACCAAATAAAAGAAGAAATGATAAAAGAATTTCAAAATATAAGCCCTCAGGAGGGAAGGCAAATGGTGAGGGCATCAAACATTTTATTGTTACCAAATTGGGACATTGTTGATGCCTTAGTTTTCAATTTTGTTTCAAATAAATTGAATTTGCAAGATCAAAGTAAAAAAGACTTCCAAGGCATTGCATTTAGGGTCCATTTTGTTTGTGGAATTTAAAAAACCTAGATTTCTACATAGCTTGGTTTAGCCAAAACAAGGTTTTGTATATCTTCATTTTGATTTTTGGGATTTTACTAAAACTGTTTGTTTCACTTGGAAGATGTGTGTGAAGACACATTTTTATGTGTAAGCTTGGAGTTGAAGGAAAATTTCAAAAAGTAGTCCAATCTATTATTTGTACACTCCTTAAAAAAAAAAACCAAGTTTTGATTTTCAATTCCTACTATTTTTAGGAAGTTGGAGGAAAAATTGGAAGTCTCGTATGCTAATTCCATTTTGAAAATTTTGAAACAAATGCACAAATTTTCAAATCCAAGTTTTGGAAGAGCCAATTCCTATCATCTTCCAGGAACCAAACAGACCCTTAGTGAAGATCAGGCGGCATTGGTTAGTTGGTCATTAAGAAGAGGATCTAGAGCCACATCATCACAACCAGATGAGTCTAGATTGATGGGAAGTATAATTGTAAGGAGAGTTGTTGACACATCACATGTGCAAGCAGCACATTGGAATGTGGACTCATCACAATTTCTTTTGGCTACTGCTAAGAAGGAAGAATAGACCATGTTTGAACTACAAAGTAAATATGAAACAATTCTTGAGGCCTACAATAAGGAGGTAAAAAAGAGAATTGAGCTTGAGAATAAGCTAATGGGGAGGTCCACAAGGCTGAGAATAATATACCCTTGTCCTCCGGTGGAACCTTTCAAATCCACCCGCTTGTAGAAATACCAGACACATCCCAAAGGCCAGAATATTATACAGCTGAAGATTTTGAAGAAGAAAAAAGAAAGCTATGGGCCTTACATGTGGAGCTAAATATACAATATGAAGATAAATTAAGAAAATCTCTCATCTATTTTATAGACAAAATTAAGTGGTTGTTGTTTTATGATCAGTTAGCAAGGGTAGTAAACATTTGGGAAGAATTGATAGTGAAAGATGAGGCTTTAAAGCCTATTATGAATAATTGGGGGAAGAAAAGGAGAAGAAAAGAGGTGAAATTTTTGTGCTATTCAGTCATAGCGTCATCCCATGACCAAATTGAAAGGATTTATGACATTGTCACTAATCTGCTAGATCTTGATAATAGGAGGGTTTGTTTGCAAAGAACAATAGTGGGCTACTTGAGTAAGTATAAGAGCCAAAAAAATTATTTGTTTCCTCATGTTATAGATAGGAAGAATAAATTGAAAAGAAAAGATGAGTGGACCAAACAATTAGATGATTTTTTTTTGTTTAAGGATGAATAAAATCATAAATGAAAAAGGACATGCTTGGTGGGCCACTTCAACTGAAGAGTTGGTAAAGGTTTAGTTATTCTTTGATTCTTTGAAACAAGATTTTGTTACTATTGATAATGAGGCTGAGTATGTTCTTAGAAGATAGAATGATATTTTACAATTCAACTGGCCAGATGATACAGTGTTTGATACATGGATGGCAGATATTGCTTCTAATGAGAAATTTGAGGAAGACGAAATAGATGAAGATGAGATACAGGATGATGAGGTGCAAATTATTGAGACCATATCTAAAAAATGAAGAAGGTGAAGGTCACCAGTTAGCTCTAATTGCAGGTACAAAAGCCTAGGATGTGGATGTGATAGAGGAACAATTGAGGGTAAAAGTAATGGTTTTTGTCCAAGGTGAAAATAGTGAAAATCCAAGGGTAAAAATTGATTTAGAAGCACCATAGGATGACTCATCATTGGCTAGTTTAATAGCTACATATTTTGAAGATCCAAAATAGTGGTGGCAAACCAAGGAGCTGATATTTTGTAACAATGTGACATAAGTGGGCCTACCAGTGAATATTTTGATGCTCTTGGCATTCTGTTACACATTGTTTTGTCTTATGTTAGTTGTATTTGTTTCTAGTTTTGGAGGACACCTATCAATCACATTTTCCCTTTTCTTGTTGCAACTCGTGCCTATATAAATGAGTTTTCAAGGCAATGTGATGGTCTAAATTCTGATGTATTTTTTGGGATTGTCAAGAAATAGTATAGTCGGTCCAGTCATGTGTAGCTATTCTTGAGTTTACTTCTAGTAATGTACTTTTCTAATGACAATAGAAATGATACTATTAGCATGAGTTCATGGGTTCTTCATTGAGTCTCTATTGGTTCTTGTATTAGTTAGTAAAAGGATAATACAAAATGGTATTTACACTAGATTTGTGTCACTATTTTCTGTCTCCATTTCATGAGTTTATTAATTTTGAGATCATTTGAATAAGGTTCATTTGGTCGAATAAAGTCTGGATGGGTTGTATATTGGTTTATTGTTGCTTTTAATTCAAGGGATTAGCTAAATGCTTCAGTAGATCAGTAGAATTCATGAGTTTATGAAAAGGATATCTCATAAGAATGGAAATAGGTGATTACAATTGATAAATTCAATTACAAGTTAATTGAACAAGATCTCCTACTAATAGTTGACTCTTTTCCCATATGGATAAAGCACTGGTCGTATAAATTAGAGATGTTAGAGAGTAATTTCAGCTACTACATGTCCAAACATTTCAAATTTAAAATCATTCTTGTTCCAATTTGTTTATACTTATAATGTTGGTCAACACTCATTTATATTTTACTTTTGGGTATTAGGTAGCTGCTATTCCCAGAAGTAATTGTAAACTTAAGGAGAATTAGGACCAAATTTGCTTAGGAGGAATATATCTATGAATTAGAGAATATCAACAAATGGATAAATTGCACATGTGACAGGGATAGAGAATGAAAATCAGAATGAAACTAAATTAAGTCTCATGCAACAATATCTTTGGTCAATTATCCCCTAGGTACACCAGCCTTGGTTTTGCAAAGCCTAAAGAGTAGGAAACTATCATTGGTTTTGTTGAAGTTGGGTCCAAAATGATTTACTTATGTAATTTTTAATGGGAATTGGCTAATCCTTAGGTTATATGAGTGTTATCATTTTGGTATTGAACATTTTGTTGATTTAGTAGTTTTAAAACACCAACAAAATGGTGACTCTGCTAGGGACAAGTGTCAGTATTACAATTGTCAGATCCTTTGGGGGTCACCTATGGTTTTAGTGGACTTTTCTAGTGACAAACCTTGAGAATTTAAAAAGAAGAAAAGAAAAACCCCACTTTGTAGGTGTACACTGACATATACAGTCCTTGCAAAGGTGTCTTATCCACTAAGAATGGGTTATAGTCCCAAAAAAAATTCTGATTGGTTGCATTCTAATTGTTGATTTCTTTCATGACAATCCCATGATATTTTTCTTGGTCAACAATATTATTACATTACTTTTACCCTAGGTGGGTGGTGACTCAAAAAGGTTTTAACTAGTGTAAAGTTTAAGAACATTTTACATTGTGGGAAGTGTGAAAAACACGCTGATAAATGTAAAGAAAAACCCAACTATTAAGTTATAGACTGATCTTCCTTCTAGAGGAAAGAAAAACTAGGCTGTGAAAGGAGCCTAGATGCATAAAGTAGATTACTCCTAGGAGCAAATGGCAAGAGAAAATAATACCTACCTTTCGGCTACTGAAAAGGAACCTTTCTGCAAAGGTCCTTGATCTCATCTTGGTTTTTCGAATGATGATTTTTATAATACTCCTGAAATGATATGTCAAGAAAAGGCAGTGCAAACACATTCACTTAGTCTACAGGATAGGACTAGTAATAATATTTTCCAACATAGCACAAACCCTTTCATGTCAAATTACTCTCCTGAAAGGGAAAGACCAAAATATTTAGAGCCTAAAAGTTTCAATGATGAGAAGACCTTTGGTTCTAAGTTTACTATCCCTGACCCTAATGAGAATGAAATGTTGAGAATGTAGCTCACTGAGCAAGAGGCTATTGATAGGAAATTTTAGAAGGAAAGAGAGGAAAAGATCATGAAGGCTTATGAAGAAAAGCAAGAATTACTTAGGAGAATTGCTACTTTGAAAAGGAAGAATGAGATAGCAGCTAGTGCTTGGCAACCTAAAATTATGGGTCAAGTTGAATAGCTTAAATTACAAGAGCAAAAGCTACTAAAGGATCAAGATTTAAACCTAGAGGGCCCTGTAATATAGTAGATCAAGAATTACAAGACCCTAGAGGTTAAATGAGATGTAGAACATGCTATTAGAGTCCAAGATAAAGGAAAACAAAAGGAAGCTAGTATTAGGATAAATGAACCAATGAAGCCCATCCAGATCCATGATTTTTGTCACCTTCTAATGTTGAGTTAGAAAAAAAGAGGAAAGAGAAGGATGCTTTGGCTAAGAAATTGGAAATTGTAGAAAATGAGGCAGCCATACCTGAGATGAATAACAAAATTAAGTTTCTAGACAATGCTAAGAAGTAGTTCATATTTTCTCCTAAAGATAATGACATAACAAATATTGCAAATTAGAATACTGCTAAATTTTCTACTTCCCTCTTATCTTCTTCATCACAAAAAATGGATCCCAATAGATCTACTACAGATCCTAGTACTAGTAAGGCATTTAACAATAATGAAAGAAATATTGTCAATGCTTCTAAAATTGATCTGCAAAGAAGGCCTATTCAATTAGAAGGCTATAGGCAGATATGGTATGAAGGTATTCCTAGTTTTCTTAACCCTGTCCCAAAGGAAATGAGGAAAAGATTGCCCAAGTTTTCTATAAATAATGTTGTTACTTGAGAGGATCACTTGAGAAATTTTCTTGAGATAATGAGTGATTATGAGGTTGAGGCTAAAGATGTTATCATGAAGTTATTTGTTTAGTCATTAACTGAAGATGCTAGAGAATGGTTCAAAAGGCTTCCTAAATCATCCATTGTAGATTGGAAGGACATTGAATGTTGGTTTAAGGAATAATATGGTGATAAACAAAACCCAAGTGATATTCTAAGTGAGTTCAATAATATTAAGAAGTTGTATAATGAATCTATTACTGACTTCAACACTAGGTTCCAGAAGAGGATGTATAAGCTAATGCAAGCCATGCAAGTTGATGACAAGGTATGTATCATCACTTAGTTGAACGCCTTTGATGGTAAAATGGCATATCAACTTAGGGATAAGGAGCCTAGGACTTTACAAAATGCTTTCAGAATTGCTATCAATATAGAAAATAATTTGAGGATTTCAAGGAGATTAGAGAACAAAAGAGATGATCCTAGGTTATTTGGGAGTAAGGGAAATAGAAAGGAAGAGCACAAATCTACCAGAGGAAAAAAGAAGGAGCCTAGTGAGATGAGTCAAGTCTTGAATGCCATAAAAGGTTTGAATCTTCCCCAAGGAAAAAATGATAGGAACACCACTGAAAATAAGGTCCCTTATCAGTCCAATTTTGGTAGACAGAATAGATTGCAAAATTTCCCTTACAACACTACTTGGAAGGATGGTCAGCCCAATGTTCCTCCTCCTAAAAATACTAGTAACAAGGTTACCCCTGACCTTTTATCCAAGAATTCCATAAATGTGGTAGATGACCCTAAACTCACTACTGAGCCCACATGGTTTTTTGTTTGTTAGTTACCTCATGTTCTTGAGTATTGTGCAATAGCTTTGTCATTTTCTAGAAATCAAACTGAGGTAGAAGAAAATAAAGAACATGAAGAAAGTAGTGATGATGTAGGATGTAATATGTTTGAGTCACATCATGACCATTATGATTGTGACGATCCTGATAGAGATGTAGTGGAACAAAGATAGTTTCAAAGTCACATGCAACAGCAAGTATTTTTTAATGAATAAAATGATGTTGAGGACATTTTATGTAACATGGCATCTACTAGAGAGGAGGTGATACTAAGGAAGCCTTCCAGAGAAGAGGTTGATTAGATTACTGCTAGCATGGTAGCTCAAGTACAAACTAGACATATGGCTCAAAATGCTAATAATGGTAAGGTGGCTAGTATATTTATCAAGAAAACTGACCCTAAGAAAAAGGAGATTGTAAAGCCTAAATAGATTCATGTTCCGAAGGTCAAAATTTTAGGTAAAAAGTGGAACCAAAGAAAGGAGGAAATCTTAAGGAGTTAGAATGCTCAAACAATTTTCCCAAGAAATTAGATGAGAAGGTATCAAAAGTAATCATTGTAAATGACAAGAATTATCAAGGTACTTCTGATAAACACCATGAGAAAAGGGATATGACTATTGATAATCCCTCATATTCTTCTATAGATATGCTTAATGTTCTATCACAGATCACTATTAAATTTCCTTTGTCTGAATTATTAAGGATCCCTAAACACAGGAATAAAGCCATAGCATGGTTAGGAAATGTTGATGTAAAGACAAAACAAGATTGCAATGAAATTCATGATCCCAAGCAAAGAAGCAAAGAAAAGGTAAAAGATAAAGAAGCTGAAGTAGTTGTATCTCAGGTTCCTCAGATATTTTTAGATAGCTTTGTTAATGAATGCTTGGGAAGTGTTAAGCCAATTTTCTTGAGTATTTTTGTGAATGGCAAAACATTTTAAAAATTGCATGATTGATTTTGGTGCCTCCAATATTGTTATGCCTTTTGAAATAATGAAGGAACTAGGTTTGAAAGTTGATACTAGCCAGGGAAGATGTTGTGCCATGGATAAAAGAGAAGTAACAGTCATAGGTAATATTAATGATTTACCATATACACTGATAGCTTGTCCAAATAAAGAACTTACTATGAGTGTGCTATTTGTTGATATTCCACCTCAGTATGGTATGCTACTCTCTAGAAAGTGGAGTGTTGCCATGAGAGGAAGTTTGCAATGTGATCTATCATTTGCTACTTTTAACATTGATGGGAATTTGGTAAAAATAAATAGAGAACCAAAGAGCATATATATGATAGAAGGAGATATTAAGGATGATATGACAAACTTTTTGGATACAAATTTCAATGCATTCAGAGCAAAAGTTTTGATTTTGAAGAAGGGTAAGCATAAATCTTAGATGGAAGTAGAAGCTGATACAAAAATAGATAAAGGAGATTTATGGACCATGTTCTTTGATGGTGCCTACTGCAAAGATGGAGCAGGGGGTAGGTATTTTGTTGATATCTCCCGTAGGGGTAATATACAAATTCTCCTTTACTTTAAGTTTCCCTTGTACTAACAACATAGCAAAATATGAGGCCCTGCTATTGAGACTTAGACTAGCTCATAAGCATGGGATAAAATGTTTATATGTTATAGGAGATTCTGAATTGGTTGTATTCCAAGTAAGAAATGCATATGTGTCAAAAAAAAAGATTAAAACAATACAGAAATGTTGTATGGGATATGATTGAATGTTTTGATGCATTTGGGATACTTTGGAAAGATAGGACTAACAAAAAAATGGTAGACTTGTTAGCAAATATAGAAATAAAACCTGATGATGTTACATTTGCTGGCATATCCAAAGTTGAGACTCAAACTAGACCTTCTGTTCCTGATAATTTCCAAAATTGGCAAGTGTTTGAAGATGATAGGGATATTTTAAGATTTTTGAAATGTGAGAATATGTTGTTAGGACAAGAAATTGATTGTGCAGCTTATGTAGAAAATATAAATGGAAAGGATACTATTTTTGGGCAGGAAGTTGCGCAGTTAAAGGCAAATAAAATCCCAAAGAGTATAGTTGTTTTAGAAACTATTTTTGACAACCAAGATAGGTCACAAATGAACACTATAATGCCAAAGATCTAGAGGATGTAAACTTGGGAACTTAGGAAACCCCAAAAAGGTATATATTGGTAAGAAATTGCCCCCTAAAATTAGGAAAGATCTGATAGACCTACTAAGGAAGTATAGACATGTGTTTACATGGTCATATGATGACCTAAAAGCTTATAGGGAAGATCTTTTTCAGCATGAGATCCCTTTGTCACCAGATGCTAAGCCATTTAGAAAAAAATAGAGGCCAATAAACCCTACCTTGGCTCCCAAAATGCAAGGGGAATTGATCAAGTTAAGAGATGTTGGGATTATAAAGCCTATCAAGCATTCCTCTTGGGTTTCCAATTTAGTCCTTGTTAGGAAGAAAAATGGAGACATAAGGTTATGTGTTGACTTCAGGAAACTTAATATATCTTTATTAAAGGATAATTATGGATTGCCAAATATGGAAGCCATGTTGCAAAGGGTTACTAGTTCTGAACTAATGTCTATGATGGGTGGATTTTTAGGCTATAATCAAGTGGTTGTTAAAGAATCAGAATAGTTCAAGACTACTTTTCTACTCCATGGGGCACTTATGTTTATGTTAGGATGCCTTTTGGACTTACTAATGTTGGGGCTACTTTTCAAAGGGCCATGGATGTGGCTTTTGCTGATATTATTGACAAGTTTTTGGTTGTGAATCAGGATGATCTCACTGCTTATTCTAAGGATAAGAATGATCATTGCATACATCTGGAAAAGGTATTTATCAAATCCCTTAAGTATGGTATTTCTTTGAATCCAAGGAAATGTAGTTTTGGTGTTACTGAAGGAAAGTTGTTAGAACCTCTAGTTGGTAAGCATGGAGTGAGGATTGCTCTTGAAAGGGTAGAAGCAATAGACAAGATTCAAAAACCCAAAAGTGTTAAAGAAATTCAATCATTCTTTAGACAAATCAACTTTCTTAAGAGATTTGTGAATAATTTTGCAGAGATTAGTAGGCCTATATCAAGGGTGCTAAAGAAAGGATCTAAAATTAAATGGGATGGTGAACCTAGCATTGCATTCCAGAAGATCAAGCAGGCTATTAAAGATGCCCTTGTTCTCAGAGCACCTAATTATGATAAACCAATGCTTATATTTTCCTTTGCCTCATTTCACACTATTGCTGCAGTATTGTTACAAAAAAATGAGGAAGGTTATGAATAGCCCATTGCATTTTTTAGCAAATCTTTGCAGGCAACATAACTCAAGTATGATATAAATGAAAAAGGCATATGTACTGGTGAAAGGAGTCAAGGCTTTTAGGTGTTACTTGATGGGAGCTATTGTTATTGCTTTTATTCCTACTACTGCTGTGAAGGATATTTTTTCACAACAAGAGGTATCTGGTAGGAGATGTAGATGGATTAATAGGATACAAGAGTTTAATATTGATATTCAAATTACCAAACTAGTTAGGGGTAAATTTTTGGCCAAATTGATGACAAAAGCCAACTTAGAGGCAAACCAAATCAACCAACTTGATGATAGTTGCAGGGATAATCTTTGTGATATGGATACTTCTGACTAGTATAGAGATGTGATTTATTATTTGCAAAACATGAAATCTCCATCAGAATTAATAGATAACCAGAAAAGATCTTTGAAGTTACATGCCATAAGGTATGTTATAGTGCAAGGAAAATTATGGTGGATAAGTATGGAGGGTGTACTTTTGAAATGTGTAGATGAGATTGAATCTAAAAGGATTTTGAAATAAATGCATGAAGGTGTATGTGGTGGTCATTATATGGCAAAGACCACTGCTCATAAAATTCTTAGGGCTGGTTTTTGGTGGCCAACACTTTCAGAGATGCCTATGAGTTTGTAAAGGTTTGTGATGCTTGTCAAAGGTTTAGTGGAAAGTTAAAATTCTCTAGGAATTTACCATTGAGACTAGTTGAAGTGTAGGCACCATTTCAACAATGGGGAATTGATTTTATAAGTGGGATTGCAAACAAATCTAGTGGTGGACATTCATGGATCTTGGTAGCTACTAATTATTGCACCAAGTGGGTTAAGGCGGTCCCTACTAAGAATGCAACAAGTAAGGTAGTCATTAATTTCATTTTAAACAACATTGTGACTAGATTTGGATGTCCACAGAAAAATGTGACTGATAATGCTATATGTTTCAGATTTGAAGAATATAAGAATTTTTGTAACAAGTATAGCATTACAAGTTACACATCTTCACCTTATCATCCTCAGGGGAATGGTCAGGTAGAGTCAAGTAATAAGAACATATTGAAAATCACCAAGAGAATTCTAGGAGAAAATAAGAAGGCTTGGGATTCAAAGTTGCCATTAGCACTATGGGCTGACAGGGTAACTGTGAAAAAGGCCATTGGATGTGCTCCATTTGATTCGGTTTATGGTATATAGGCTAGACTTCCCCAAAACAACCTAAAGGAGATGTATAAGTCTGTTCAACTCTATGAAGATGATATTTTTGATGAGATGCAAATCAAAATGGATGACATCTTGCAATTAGAAGAAACAAGGAGAGAATATTCTATTCAAAATGCCAAGTTATAGTCATAGATGAAACACTTATATGACAAAAGAACTACTGAGAGAAAGTTTGAAATAGGGGACATGATATTAATGTGGAATGCTAGATTGGAAGATAAAGGAAAGCATGGTAAATTTGACCCAACCTAGCTTGGCCCATATTGCATCTGTGATACAAATGGAGAGGACTCATATTTCCTAAAGGATCTAACCGGAGATATTCTTGAATTGCCAGTTCATGGACAATTCTTGAAGAGGTACGTTTCTTAAAGTATATGTTTTTCCATGAATAGTAGCTTAGGGTTTTTTGTGTTCTTGTACATTGTGTATATTTTGTAAATCCCTATAAATTTCCCTGTACAGTCTGGTTCTTTGTTCCCAAGTTTTGATTTGTGCTTTCTGAAGAAGTTGTCATTGTTGTATCAAGTATGTGGTCTACTCTACCATAGATTATGAATCCTTGCATAGACTGTGGTAGTCTATCATTCCCAAACAAAGCCACTGTTGGTCTAAATTTTTGCATAATAACTTTTCTTAAAATCATGGTATTAAAAATCAAATGTGAGTCCTTTTATTTGATCCTAGGGTTTTAGGTTTTGGTCTTATATTTTTATAGCTTTTAAATTTTGTGTAAAACCCTAGGTCTTGCCCTTTTTATTTTTATCCTGGTGCGAAATCTTTTAAAAGGACCAAATATTCTTTTCCCACCTACTTCGAAGTCATTGTTGAGTCCTTTTTAAAAAGTCTTGTCCCACCGTTGGATTTTTTTTGGATCCACGGATGTCACGTGCTTGTTATAAAAAGTTGTGAGGTTGTTTACTATAGTGATGTAGCGACCATCGAAAAAATCTATTATGGTACTGAAAAATGAGGTTTGGTGCTAGAGAAGTGTATCAATTTGAAAATGTTATGGTCGCATGCTCTATCCTAGGGTTGTCAGCATTAGAAAGGACACATGTGGATCAATTTATAAATGGTGTCATCGAAATTTGAGTTTTTTTGGTGAGTTGCAATGTTGCAATCGAAAAGTTAATGACTTTTGCTAGTAGCAACATAGTGAATGCTCAAAATATAAAGAAAGCAGCATCCTTTTAAAGTTGATGATGACCACAGAATTCCCATGTAGTATCATAAATGTGCACAACCATTGTTTCTAATAGCAGTATTGATTGGTGAAAATTCAATTAATGTGTTATATTTTTTCGTCACCAGAAATCAATTTTCCCCAGAGGTCGCTATGCCATGATCAAGAAATCATTATGTTTCATCGATAGTGACATAGTGAGTGCCCAAATATTACAAAAGATGACATTCTTTTAAAATGGGCGGTTATTTTGAGGGTCCCAAGGAAGATATCTTGCAAACTATGCCTTTATTTTTGTGTTAGTCATGTCATTTATGATTATTCTAGTTTAATTTTTCCTAGCACCAATTTTTTATGGATAATTGAAAATTGCTATGTCGCGACCAAAAAGTTAATGACTTCCACCAGAGGTTGCTATGTCACTATCAAAAAGTTAATGACTTTAGCTGATAGCGATGTAGTGACCCACCTAAAAAATAACAAACATGGCAAGGTCAAGGAGGTGTGATGTCATTAGGGATTAAAATAATACATATGTTCTAGCATGTTAAGCAAGCTCAATGTCATCAAAAAATGTGGACCCACTTCCAAGTCAGGAGCCAGGTAAAGAATTGTGATCGTTCGATCGAGTTGCGATCAACGATATTCGCTAACTTGCTATGGTGAGTTGCTCAAAGATTATGTCTAGTGATATAGTGAGTAAGGTAGGTAAAGGTGGGGTCCATCATGTTTGTATTGTGTAATGCATTGAATGTTCTCCACTTGATCAAAGGGAAATCAACAATGATTGCTAACTCGCTATAGCAATGTGCTCACTTTTTATGTATAGCAAGGTAGCGAATAAGGAAAGTACATGAAGGACCCACCATTATAATAATAAGAATGTAGTAAAATATCTTCCATCAGATTAATATCAGATCAAGGGTTATCGATTCCTCGCTATAGACATGTGCTCACTTTTTATGTATAGTGAGGTAGTGATTCAATGACACGTGTCCTCGAAGAAAAGTGGGTCCAGTTCAAAGTGCCAACAATGAAGGAAAGGTACAAATGGAAGTATTTCATTGGTTTGACTACAAACATGTTGATCAGAAAGATGAGTCTACCCTATTTTCATCCTTGGATCATAGGATTTTTCAAGGATCAATGACGCAAATCCAAAAAGGAAAAGTGGAGAGTCTATTCTCAGGTTTTAGAATTCATTCATTGTTTTGATAAGAAATATAGTCCTCTAGATAATGCAAATATAGAGGCTAATAAAATGAATAAACTCATGGATACCTTCCCTAAAATAATGGAAGTTATGAATGAGAAGAAACAATTTTTTATTGATTCATACCCAGATAAGGCCAGAGAGGTCATGAGGAGGTTGGCTTTCACTCTTAATGTAGCAGTTGGTCAAATAGTTTTTCAAAAGAGACCAAATTATACAGTAATTTAGAATAACAAGGCTCTTGTAGATAAGGGCAAGAAAATAATGGAGTCCACCAGTACAGTCCAAGAGAAGAGACCTGATGAACCTTCTCCCAAGAGGTAGAAGGTAATGAAGGAAAAGAGGCCTCAAGTTGAGGAATATTCACCCACTCAATCCCCTTTGAGGATTGGAGAAGAATAGCTCACTGGTGAGAAAATTGAACAAATAGGATAACAGGGAGGTATTTTTATTACCCAAGCAGAGTTAGATGAGGGTAACCCTCAAGAACCTCCTCCACCAAGTTTGGATTTAACAATAGTTGACTATAGAGATAGGGAATTGGACCCTGTGTTAGAACAAGCAAGTCATCAATTTTTAGCTGATGACAGCTTTGTAAAGTCTAGGGCTTTCCATCAATTTGCATGGAGGGCAAATATGAATAATTTTGAAGAAAGATGCAAAAAGTTGAAAATAGACCATCCAGAAATGAATGAAGCCTCAATCCAGAACAAAATAAAAGAAGAAATGATAAAAGAATTTCAAAATATAAGCCCTGAGGAGGGAAGGCAAATGGTGAGGGCATCAAACATTTTATTGTTACCAAATTGAGACATTGTTGATGCCTTAGTTTTCAATTCTATTTCAAATAAATTGAAGTTGCAAGATCAAAGTAAAAAAGACTTCCAAGGCACTGCATTTAGTGAAGATCAGGTTGCATTGGTCAGTTGGTCATTAAGAAGAGGATCTAGAGCCACATCATCACAACCAGATGAGTCTGGATTGACGGGAAGTGTAATTGTAAGGAGAGTTGCTGATATATCACATGTGTAGGTAGCACATTGGAATGTAGACTCATCCCAATTTATTTTGGCTACTACTAAGAAGGAAGAACATGCCATGTTTGAACTACAAAGTAAATATGAAACAATTCTTGAGGCCTACAATAAGGAGGTAAAAAAGAGAATTGAGCTTGAGAACAAGCTAATGGGGAGGTCCACAAGACTGAGAATAACATACCCTCATCCTCTAGTGGAACCTTTCAAATCCACCCCCTTGTAGAAATACCAGACACACCCCAAAGGCCAGAATATTATACTGCTAAAGATTTTGAAGAAGAAAAAAGCAAGTTGTGGGCCTTACATGTGGAGCTAAATATACAATATGAAGATAAATTAAGAAAAGATCTCATCTACCTTACAGACAAAATTGAGTGGTCGTTGTTTTATGATCAGTTAGCAAGGGTAGTAAACATTTGGGAATAATTGAAAGTGAAAGATGAGGTTTTAAAGCCTATTATGAATAAGTGGGGGAAGAAAAGGAGAAGAAAAAAGGTGACATTTTTGTGCTATTAAGTCATAAGGTCATCCCATGACCAAATTGAAAGGATTTATGACATTGTCACTAATCTGCCAGATTTTGATAACAAGAGGGTTTGTTTGCAAAAAAATAATAGTTGGCTACTTGAGTAAGTATAAGAGCCAAAAATTTGATTTGTTTCCTCATGTTATAGACAATAAGAATAAATTGAAAAGTAAAGATGAGTGGACCAAACAATTAGATGATTTGTTCTATTTAAGGATGAATAAAATCATAAATGAAAAAGGACATGCTTGGTGGGCCACTTCAATTGAAGAGTTGGTAAAGGTTTAGTTATTCTTTGATTCTTTGAAACAAGATTTTGTTACTATTGATAATAAGGCTAAGTATGTCCTCAGAAGATAGAATGATATTTTGCAATTCAATTGGGTAGATGATACAGTATTTGACACATGGATGGCAGATATTGTTTCTAATGAGAAATTTGAGGAAGTTAGAATAGATGAAGATGAGATATAGGATGATGAGGTGCTAATTATTGACACATCAACACCAAATCTGAAAAATGAAGAAGGTGAAGGTCACCAGTTAGCTCCAGTTGTAGGTACAGAAGCTAAGGATGTGGACATGATAGAGGAACAATCGAGGGTAAAAGTAATGTTGTCCATCCAAGGTGAAAAAAATGAAAATCCAAGGGTAAAAGTTGATTTAGAAGCACCATAGGATGACTCATCATTGGCTAGTTTAATAGCTACATATTCTGAAGATTCAGAATAGTGGTGGCAAACCAAGGAGCTGATATTTTGTAACAATGTGACATAAGTGGGCCTACCGATGAATATTTTGATGCTCTTGGCATTTTGTTACACATTGTTTTATCTTTTGTTAGTTGTATTTGTTTCTAGATTAAGAGGACACCTGTCAAACACATTTTCCCTTTGCTTGTTGCAACTCATGCCTATATAAATGAGTTTTCAAGGCAATCTGATGGTCAAAATTCTGATGTATTTTTTGGGATTGTCAAGAAATAGTACAGTCGATCTAGTCATGTGTAGTTATTCTTGAGTTTACTTCTAGTAATGTACTTTTTTGATGACCAATAGAAATGATAGTATCAACATGATTTCATGGGTTCTTCATTGAGTCTCTATTGGTTCTTGTATTAGTCAGCAAAAGGATAATACAAAAGGGTATTTAAACTAGATATGTGTCACTATTTTTTGTCTCCATTTCATGAGTTTATTAATTTTGAGATCATTTGAATAAGGTTCATTTGGTTGAATGTAGTCTAGATGGGTTGTATATTGGTTTATTGTTGCTATTAATTCAAGGGATTATGTAAATGCTTTAGTAGATCATTAGAATTCATGAGTTTATGAAAAAGATGTCTCATAGGAATGGAAATAGGTGATTAGAGTTGATAAATTCAATTACAAGTTAATTGAACAAGATCTCCTGCTAATAGTTTACTCTTTGCCCCTATGGATAAAGCATTGGTCATATAAATCAAAGGTGTTAGAGAGTAATTTCAGCTGCTACATGTCCAAAATTTCAAATTTCAAATCATTCTTGTTCCATTTTGTTTAGATTTATAATGTTAGTCAGCACTCATTTATATTTTACTTCTAGATATTAGGTAGCTACTATTCCCAGAAGTAATTGTAAACCTAAGGAGAATTAGGACCAAATTTGCTTAGGAGGGATACATATGAATTAGAGAATATCAACAAATGGATAAATTGCACATGTGATAGGAATAGAGGATGAAAATTAGAATGAAACTAAATTAAGTCTCATGCAGCAATATCTTGGTGAATTATCCCATAGGTACACCCGCCTTGGTTTTGCAGAGCCTAAAGAGTAGGAAACCATCCTTGGTTTTGTTGAAGTTGGGTCCAAAATGGTTTACTTATGTAATTGTTAATGGGAATTGGCTAATCCTTAGGTTATATGAGTGTTATCATTTTGGTATTGAACATTTTGTTGATTTAGTAGTTTTAAAACACCAACACATCCATCAATCAACAACCTCATGCAATGTTATGAAAAATGAAACTAAGCTAAATGGAGTGCAAGAAATGAAAACTAACTAATAAGAATGAGAGTGGTACAATCCTTCTATTAAGCTAGATGAGCTATTCTAATATATGAAAAAGGAAAGATACACTATATGCCATTATTATAAAATGAAAATGATAATGTAGTGAAAGAATGCCACAATCTCTCAAAAGCTATAAAGGGTGCCTAAGAATCCTACAACATAACGTTAGTAAAAGTATGAGTGTTTTGAGATGAGGAGAGAAATCTACCTTTTAAAGAAGAATGGATGGTGGATATCATGAGGCAAGAGAGGTTTAATCAATGATGGATAATTAAATTTGAGTGATCCATGTGCACAAGCACTCCCACTAATCACAATCGAGAGTTGACTTTTATGCCCCACGTGAAAGAAAAAGGCTTTTTCTTCTATTTTGGTGCAAAAGCACCTATGCTAAGCTCCTTTCATTTGTTATTTTTTTGGCTTGTATCTAACATTAGCCATGTTAGAGAAGTGTGTGTTTTATTTGGACCTTAGAAGTTCTTGAAAGATGTGGACTAAGTGAGTTAGTGTTAGAACTAAGGTTACCAATTAGTAATTGTTAGTTGCTTTTGATAAATAAGGCTTTGAAGCTTAAAGTTTGTATTAGAGTTGTTAATGTTTCTAAAACACATGAGAGATGTTAAGAATATTATTTAATATCATTTATGAAGTTAATTTTTGAACTATATGGTTTAGAGGCCCTAGATTTTAGCTAGGCAAATTAATGCAAAAGATGCCAAAAAGTTGTCATGACAACATTGGCAATTTATTGCAAATGTTGCATGCAACTTGACAACATTGGATACCCTAAAAGATAGGAGTCAGAGATAAAATAACAAGGCCTAAAAACATGGAGAATGACCATTAAAACTCTCTAATTCTCAAATATCAAGGTAGAGAGTATTGTAACTAAGTTTGTGAACAGTAAAAGAGCCCTTTAATTCTAGTTTTGTGTATTTATCAACCTTTTTAGTGTGATAGTGTTATCTAATGGATTGAATGCATTTTTTTACTGTTAGTTTTGTGTTAATAGGATAGTTTCAAGACTTTTTCATTCAATAAGAAAGTATATTAGAGTTGATCTAGTTCCTTGAATAAATTTTTTAAGTTCTAGAGGGTTTCCTAGTCTTGTCCTAACCAGTTTGTATTTCTATGGCTCCCCCATGAAATCTAGCAATGAGATCTTCCTAAGGGTAGATTAATGTTTTAGGGGGGGCATTGGTCTATACATATTTATAATTAGAAGTCATGAAGAGTTGGATTTCTATTTTTAAAGACTATCAATCCATTTGAGTGGGTTTTGAACAAGAAACTAGTGAGATCCTAGAAATTAGGCATTTTAGCCCTATTTGACCTAGTTAATAGGAAACATATGTATGGATGACCTAGGAGTCTAAAACCTTTAGAATCATTCATAAAATCCAAAAGGGTATTCGAATGTAGGATTATTTTTTCAAGTTGTTTGGGAAGTTTTGGCAAGAAAGTGGAAAAAGACCTTGTCAAGGGCTAATAAGAATTAGGCCTAATTAGGCTTTCTAAAAAATAAGCCTTGAAATTGATGTTGACGTTGATGAAAGATCAACCCCATAGCTCCCAAGAATCACTTGCATGCAAACACTATCACAAAAGAGAGAAGAAAAAATCTATGGAGGCTAGAATCACCAGATCCATAGGTGAGACATTCTTGATGAGCAAAAAGAGAAATTATTGTTATCAAAATTGAATGAATAAAATTACAAAGAGATCAATCCTTATAAAAGGAGATCATAACCCTAACAAGTAAAACCTAGGTTGCAAGATAATAATTAATAAAATAATTAATTATTATATGCCTAAATTTTAGCTTAAGTAAACTAGAGATAATAAGTGACTTAGTAATTAAATCAAAATTATCTAATTAATAAGGAAATATCTTATTACTCTAACACCCCCCCTTAAGATAAACTTAGGGAGTATCTAAAAACCTAGAAACTAGTGCTAAAAGCAAATTGGTCGTAGCAACAAGCCTGATGAGGTACCCAAGTACAAACAAATCTCTAAAAAAAGGAGAAATAGAGAAAACCACATGGGAAAAACCCTACTCCAAAAAGAGATGGAAATAATACTCCAGAAGATAGGAACAAAAGATGATCATTAAGAACACCACTGAAGCATGAAGCTACAAACAATGTCAAACTATTGATCTGAAAAACCTCCATTGTATAGAACATGACCAGGTAGAGAAGACTAAGTCTAAAGAGCTGATCAATCAAAGATGGAAGGTATCTTCATGGCTTCCAAAAATAAGAATGAAAGAACTCTTATATGGTAAATGATCCATCTCATCAAAATGCACAGGTATCCAGCCAGTACAATTGCCTACTATATAGGATCAAATACTAGATACATAGATCACTCTATCAAACCAAGAAAGTAATAAAACCAACATAACCCCCTATAATGTTGAGAGGTAAGACACGAACACTGAAACTGGATGCAATATCTCTCGTAGAAAGAAGAATCAAGAACATCAAGAGTACAAAAGAAGTACATACACCCATAATGGCATGTGTCATTGACACATCATGAGCTTAATGTTGTAGAAGGAACACTCACTTGACAAAGGAAGATGGTGATTATGGCCAATATGAAACCCCTCCAGTCACTTTATAATGTAGTGCAAGTACAACAAAACAAAAAGATGTGCAAGATCCCATCATGCAATAGAGTGGCACTTTATCTTAGTGCATTTGCAAAAATACTATAAAAGGATGTCAACAAAGATCAAATGAGACATAAGGTTGATACAGGAGATAGTACAACCCATGAAAAATCATTTGACACAAAAAATTTGATCCTTAGACCTAAAACAACCAAGATATTCATCAAAATGTAGAAAAGCAAAAAATTGAAAGGAATGTGTCTAGAGTAGTATCTAGAAAATAGAATGTCTCGAAATATGTCTCTCAGAGTGAAAATAGAACTTCTAACTTTGATAGCCCAAATAGTCCACCAAACAACATCAAAAATCCAAAAAAACTACACCATCATGACGAGCTTAGAAATCATCTTTTCAATGCTTCTTTTAGATTGAAAACTGGAGTTTGGATAAGCAAGTTATGGTTAAAAAACCACATGTAGGTCAAAAAGCATTGGAAAAGCAAAAAAAATTATTGTCTCGAGATCTGTACCAAAATGTCTCAAAATGTAGACCTAACAGTACCAAAAATTACCTCAGGAAGCATGTCAGTTCTGGACCAAAACTATCTTAATTTGCATGCCCAAAAATCTCAATTTACATGCCAAAAAAATCTTGGTTTTTGTGAGAAAAATCACAAAATTGTTACGTCAAAAAATGTGCCAAAAATCTTTATTTTTGAATCAAAAATATTGATTAGGATGCGTGTCAATTCTGTACCAAAACTATCTCGATTTGTATGCCTAGAAATCTTGATTTACATGCCAAAAAATCTTGGTTTTTGTGGCAAAAATTACAAAATTGTCGCCTTAGGAAATTTGCCAAAAATCTTGATTTTTGAATACAAAATCTCAATTTGCCTGCCAAAATTTAGAAAAGCACTACATCATGAAATGTACTAAAAATCCTAATTTTTGATATTGAAAATCTTGATTTACGTGTCAAAAATCCAACAATCAGTATCTTGAGAAATGTGCAAAAATAAAAAATCATTCCCTCAGGAAATGTGCCCAATCTAGGAGCACAATCTTTTTATGTCAAATTCTAACTGTGTCCAAATTCAATAAATTTTATATGAAAATAAGGCTTTTTGGGCACTCTAAAGTCAATACTGATGTCCGTTTGAGATCAAAGTGCATCAAAAATCAATGACCTCCTAAATTTAATACAAAAAAACTCTAAAAAATGAAACCCTCTAAACAAAAAGCATAGATCTGAAAGTCAATCCAAACTTCTCATAAACAAAACAAGGGCATGAAGATTTGGAGCTCTAATACCATGTTGAAGTTGATGAAAGATCAACCCCACAACTCCCAAGAATCACTTGCATGAAAAAACTTGTCACATAAGAGAGAAGCAAAAAGCTATGGAGGCTAGAATTGCCAAATTCATAGATGGGACATTCTTGATGAGCAAAAAGAGAATTGTTGTTATCAAAAGTGAATGAATAAAATTACAAAGAGATCAATCCTTATAAAAGAAGATCAAGACCCTAACAGGTAAAACCTAGGTTGCATGATAATAATTAATAAAATAATTAATTATTATATGACTAAAGTTTAGCTTGAGTATACTAGAGATAATAAGTGACTTAATAATTAAATCAAAATGATTTAATTAATAAGGCCATATCTTACTACTCTCACAATCGATAGGAAAAGAGTTTGGAGATCCTTCAATATAGATCCAAATGGAAACAAATGGAATTTTTTCAAAAAAATTTGAACCCCTATAATAGTTTGAATATTTGTATGGAGATGGCACTTAGAGTCTTCTAAGTGTAGGAGAAAGCATTGAAGAAACAACAAGGTGTTTTTCCTTCAAGGTGCAACACAAGGAGTGAGGATCTTAGAGAAGAGTTAGATAAGGCTAGTCAATCATCTAAGTCATTTAAGGTCCTAGAGGAGATTAAGATCCTTGAAGCAAACAAGCCAGGTCTTCTTATCATTTGTGCAAGCACACCTAGGAGCACATACACCATTGGTATCAGAGTCGGGTGTTCATAAGGCTTGTGGTTAATATTTCAACCTATTGAATTAGTGGGAGAGAATACATCACTTGCATCAAGTAGTAAAATGGTGACCAATGCTAAGTTAGCCAAAAAGGTGGAAGACCAAGAGGAGGAGAATAGACTACTCCGAGAAAGATTGGCCCAATTGGAGCAAAATGTGGATGAAGTAGATGTGAAGGCTAAAGAAGTTAATGATAAGATAGATGGTAAGAATAAATAGATCCCTATGGAGGATGAGATCCTTGAACCATACCTAGTGTTGGCCAAATAAGTATTCTTGAAGGCATTGAAAGCCTTGAGTGGAAAACTATTGGAAGGTATTCATGTCTTCAATGGGAAGATGGAACCTGAGATAGTCCTAGATTATATAAAGGGACTAGATAACCATTTTGAATGTGATGGAATCATAAAAGCTCAAAAGGTGAAGGCATAAAAGGATAGACTAAGGGGTTTTGCACTTACCTAGTGGATATTTCTACAAGATGAGAAGGAGAAAGAAGGTAAGAACCTAGTTTCTACATGGAAGGAAATGATGGCTAAAATTAGGGAGGGATATGTGCCATAATATTATGAAATCCAACTTAATAAGAAGAGGAAAAGTCTTAGGAAAAAAAACTTGGGTGTGAACTCATATACTGAGGAGTTCCAAAAGATTTGCATGAGATCTCAAGTTGTAGAGGATGAGAAGGTAAAGGTAGAAAGATACCTCAACGGGTTCAAGTGGAACATTGAAGATAAGATGAGTTTTATGACTCCTAACACCATACAAAATGCCATCAGCTTGTTGTCAAGGTAGAGGAGAATTTGAGAAAGAAACAAGATTCTAGTACCTCAAGAGGTAAAGGCAAAGGAAAAGATAGTGGAGGGAAAATAAGTGGTTATGGTAGAAGAAATTCAAAGCCAAGGACACAAGGATAAGTTAAGTACATTGCACAATAAGAGGGAATATCTAGTAGAGGCAATAGAGGAAGGAGTGGTGGACAAGGAAGAGGCATTTATTTTTCTAATATGAAATGTTATCATTGTAACCAAAAGGGGCACCATGCCTATAGGTGTATAGAGAAGGGTAATACTTCTCAAAGAAGTGATGAGAGAACTAATTTGGTTCATGAGGAGAAAAATTTAGTAGTGAGTCACCCTAAGCTAGCACTAACATTAGAGGAAGGTGAGAACCTCAAGTTGAGGAGAACATTGATCAAAGAATCAATTAAAGAAGAGACAAGCCAAAGAAGGTCTCTATTTAGGATAAAACATAAGAGGATGGCTAAAGTGTGTAGATTCATCATTAACTTAGGGTCTACTAAAAATATTGTATCAAAGGAAGCATTCAACAAGTTAAACATTCCAAGGATACCCCACACTAACCCTTACAAGGTCACATGGCTCAATAAAGGCCAACATATTTTGGTAAATGACAAGCCTCAGGTAGAGTTCTCAATTGGATGATATAAGTACAAGGTATTGTGTGATGTGTTACCTATGGATGCATGTTACTTTCGCCTAGGTAGATCATGGCAATTTGATCACCAAGATATGCACAATGGAGTGAAGAATTCCTATGCTTTCAAGAAGGATAATGTGACTTTCAAAAATCAATCACTATTGTAGGATGCAAAGGTGGAGACATTAGGTCCTAATGTGCTCATGGTTGGTGAAATGGAATTCCTAGAAGCCTTGGAAGAAGAAGGAGGAGGTGGCTTTGCATTGGTGTTAAGGCCAAGAGAAGTAGATAAAGGCAAGGCAACCAAAAAGCTAGAGTTACCTAAGGAGATACAAAACATGTTGTAGACTTATGAAGGCATAGTAAGTGATGGAAAACCATCAACCTTACCCCCTAAGAGAGCTATAAGTTAGAGGATAGACCTCATACCAAGAGCTACCCTTCTCAATAAAGTAGCATACAAGATGACCCCTCAACAAAATGAGGAAATTTCTAGACAAACACAAGAACTCTTAAACCAAGGTCATATTAGGAAAAGCATTAGCTCATGTGTCGTACCCACTATCCTAGCACCTAATAAAGGAGGAACTTGTAGGCTTTGTACTTATTCAAGGGCCATAAATAGGATAACCATTTGGTATAGATTCCCTATCTATAGGATTGAAGGCCTAATGGATTGTCTAAGTGAAGTTAAGTACTATAACAAGATAGATTTAAAGAGTGACCATCACCAAATATGAGTACATGAGGGAGATGAGTAGAAAAAACCTTCAAAACCAATGAAGGTTTGAATGAATGGATTTAATGCCATTTGGATTGTTTAATTCCCCCTCCACATTCATGAGGCTCATGAGTGAAGTCCTCAAAGACTACATTGTCAAATTTGTAGTGGAATATCTTGATGATATACTGATTTATAGCAAGACAAAAGGTGAGCATCTCCAACACCTTGAGATTGTTTTCAAGAAGTTACATGATGAGAAGTTTATGGTAAACTTAGAGAAGTATGAGCTCATATAGGCAGAGCTAGTGTACCTTGGATTTGTTCTAACTCATGGAAAACTAAAAATGGACAAGAGTAAAGTGGAAGCCATCCTCAATTGGCCTACTCCAGGAACAACAATAGAGGTAAGAAATTTTCATGGCCTTTTTCAATACTATAGGAAGTTTATAATCCAATTTAGTGCTATTTGTGCCCTATGCTAGACACCATTAATGGAGGCATGAAGACTAAGTTTTTATAGAATGAGAAAGCTAACAAAAGCTTTGAGTTGTTAAAGGAGAAGATTGCTACACAACCTGTTTTAGTTTTGCCAAGCTTTGAGAATCTATTCACCATAGTGTGTGATGCAATAAATTTGGTTGTTGGAGCTATTCTAAGTCAAGAGGGTAGACCAGTGGCTTTTCACTAAGACAAGTTGAGTGAAGCTAAGAATAAGTATTCTTCTTATGATCTTGAGATGTATGCATTAGTTTAGGCCTTAACAAAATGGAGGCACTATTTGCTTCCAAAGGAGTTGATAACCTATTCAGATAATCAAGCTCTAATTTTCTTGAACTCTCAAGAGAAGTTAATTCATAAGCACATGAAGAGGGTTGAATACCTACAAGCTTACACATTTAATAATCAAGCACAAGAAAGTAGTAATGAACGAGGTGGAAGATGCCTTGAGTAGAAGAACTCTCACTATCTATGAGATACAATTGAAAAGAATGGGAATAGATCACTTCAAAGATCTATATGTGGATGATGAAGACTCTGTAGACATTTACAAGGTATGTATTGAGTACAAGAATCATTTCTATAGAAAATATGTTGAATATACTTTACAAAGTGAACTCTTGTTTAAGGGAAATTAGTTATGTGTCCCTAGAGGGTCTATAAGAGAGAATTTGATTCAATAAAAGTATAATGGTGGATTGAGTGGTCACTTTGGGACCACTAAGACACAAGAACTTGTTTAGAGGTTATATTATTGGCCAAGGATGAACCTTTATGGTAGGAAGTATGTTGAAAGTTGAATTGTGTTTCAAAAGGCCAAGAGTACTTCTTCAAATGTAGGCCTATATCAACCACTACCTATTCCCACTAAATCATGGGAATGCTTAAGCATGGACTTTGTAGTTAGGTTACCCAAGACAAGACAAGGTGTGGATAGTTTTTATGTGGTTGTGGATAGATTCAACAAGATGGTTCACTTTATGCCATGTAAGACAATAAATAATGCTAGTCAAATAGCCTCTCTCTCTGTCAAAGAGATAGTAAGAATCCATGGGTTACCTCTGAGTATTGTATCAAATAGAGACACCAATTTTATGAGTCACTTTTAGAAGACTCTTTGGAAAAGGTGGGGCAATAATTTATCATTTGGATCTACATACAATCCTCAAACTAGTGGTCAGACTGAAGTGGTAAATAGATTCCTTAAAAATCTATTGAGGTGCTTGACCAAGGAATATGGTCAACAATGAGATCAATTGAGTGGATAGGCTAAGTATGCATATAATGATATTATAAATAAGTCTACAGGTAAAATCCCTTTTGAAATTGTATATGGCCTACATTCTAGAGGAGTATATGAGCTAAGATACTTAAAGGATGGAGTTAGAGGGAGCAACTATGCTGAATATTTTTCTTATGCAATGTAGGAGATTCATGACACATTCAAGAAAACATTGACTAAGAACACTATGAAGAATATGACTAAAGTTGATAAAAGTAGAAGAGAAATCCAATTCAATATGGGAAACTTGGTGTTGGTGCATCTGAATAAGTCTAGATTAAAAAATGGAGTCCCTCACAATTTTCAAATAAGAAGGATAGGTCCTTGTCTTATCTTAGCAAAGTATGGTGATAATGCTTATAAAAGTAGAGCTGCCAAAGGATAGTGCACTATCCCTTTTTTTGAACATTGCAGATCTAGTTTTGTATAAAGGACCCACACCTAATTTAGACCAAAATTTGACTAAAGTTATCCAAGATTTGGATGAGCTCCAATTACCTCCTTCTACTATGAAGAGAGCTGACAATATATTGGATACAAGAGTCTACAAAAAACTAGGAAGAAGGACTACAAAAAAATTTTGATCAAGTGGCATGGTCAATCTGACACTGATGAAATATAGACCAAAGAACTAGAGTTTAAGAAGTTGACCTCAACTTACTCAATCCAAGGGTGGATTAAAATCTTTTTCTAGCAGAGGATGGTGCGGGAGCACCTAGGCTAACCTCCTTTCTTTATCATTTTTTGGCTTGTATCAAACATTAGCCAAGTTAGAGAAGTGTGTGTTTTATTTGGACCTTAGAAGGTCTTGCAATATGTGGACTAGGAGAGTTAGTACTAGAACTAAGGTCACTAATTAGTCATTGTTAGTTGTTTTTGATAGATTAGGCTTACAAGCTTAAAGTTTGGATTAGAGTTGTTAATGTGTCCTAAACACATGAGAGATGTTAGGAAGATGCTTTAAGTTCATTTATGAAGTTATTTCTTCAAACTACATGGATTAAGGCCCTATATTCTAGCTAGGCAAATGAATGCAAAAGATGCCAAAACGTTGTCATGACAACATTGGCAATTTATTGCAAATACTACATGCAACTTAGAAACATTGGACACCCTAAAAGATAGGAGTGGGAGATAAACTAACAAGGCCTAAAAACATGGATAATTACCTCTAAGACTCTTTAAAGCTCAAATATTGAAGTTAGTAGTATTTTAACTAAGTTTCTGAACAGCAAAAGAGCTCTGCAATTATGGTTTTGTGTATTTATTGAACTTTTCAATGTGATAGTGCTATCTAATGGATTGAATGCCTTGATTTAGTGTTAGTTTTGTGTTGATAGGATAGTTTCAACACTTTTTCATCAAATAAGTAAGTATATTAGATTTGATGTAGTTCCTTCAATAAATTATTTAAGTTCTAAAGGGTTTCCTGGTCCTATCCTGACTAGTTTGTCTTTCTATGGCTCCCCCATGAAATCTAGCCATGGGATCTTCCTAAGGGTAGATGAATGTAATTATTAATCATGAAAATTTGGTTTTATATTCTTAATATCAATCCTTAGGTGAGCTTAGAGGGCCTAGTTAGTGGTTTGATAGTGAATAGTTGAAGATTTCATGTAGAGGAATGAAGTACAGTACAAAAAAAGTATGGTTCCAAGTGTGATAAGAACATATATTAATATTCTAGGAGGATTTAGAGACTATCAATCCATTTGAGTGGGTTTTGAACAAGAAACCATTGAGGTCCTAGAAATTAGGCCTTTTAGCCTTATTAACCTAGTTAATAGGAACTCTATGTATGAATGACCTAGGTGTTAGAGACAATGGTCAAACAACATAACTGAGAGGGGGGGTGAATCATTTATCCAATTAAAACATTTATCAATGTTAATTAATCTTAACCATTCAATCCAAGTAAGTAATAACCATAACAAGATGCGCATACACAATTACACCAGATTTGTTAACTAGGGAAACCCTTGATTAGAGGGAAAACCCTATTGGGAATGATGCCCACAAATATATATATATATACATTCTATGTCAGAAGATGGACCTTGTTGGGAGTCTATAAATACATTTAGGACATAAGAGTCCTTGTTAGGAGATTCCAACCCTGTTAGGAGTTGTGTGAACCTTGTTAGGAGTTGTAGAAGATAGAAGGACCCACTATCCAAATAGCTTTTGCGGAAAGACCAGTAAACTCATTGTCCAACTAATCTCTCAACTATTCCTTGCAAAATAATTGTTCATACTATGTTTTATCCTCTTTCTCTATCCTGCCAACTAGACCAATCACTATCAGAGCTTGTAGACTAGGTCACGAACCTCAAATCCAAATATCTAACTTTGGATCACCAAATAAAACCTCGGCAATGAAGTTCTCTCCAACTTTTCTCATCTCTTCTTATCTTTGCATTTTTATCTTCATGCTTCTTTTAATCATTCATACCATCATATTTAATCAAATTAAAATATCCTTCCTTTATACTGAATCCATAAAACAATTTCTTGAGCCGACTATTACACCTTCTCAATTAATTATTATAGAACCTCATTAAGAACACATTACACTTAGTGATAATAATAATTAGTCACCTTGTAACTTGAATAAATTTTCATACATGTAATATTATGACAAGTGAGTTAGCCACATCATCACCAATATGTCTTCTACACATCTGTAACCTTGCTTCTTAGAATAATAACCCTTCTAAGAGATATAACAAGTTTACTAGAACATGCTTCTGTAAACTCTATCTCAGAATAGTCTTCACTAAAACTTACATAACTTCTTTTAGACTTAATGTTTTCTTCTTCCAAGGTTAGTTGCATATACTAGGCACTTAATAGTATCTCCCTTTAACCTCACTAGTGAAAGTACTCAACGATATGTTCATACCAACTTGATCTTTTTGTTGTTCTTGTATTAGATACCATAGAAGACTACTATGTTAACATCAATAACAAACACAATCATGAATGGAACATATCATCATGATAATGATCTAATCATGTTTCCACAATACTCCCACATAGAAGTATCATCAACATTCATGTTTCCAACACTAGGAGTCTAAAACCTTCAAAATCTTTTATAAAATCCAAAAGGGTACTAGAATGTGGGACTATTTTTCAATTTTTTTGGGGAGTTTTGGAAGGAAAGTGGAAAAAGACTCTATCAAGGGCTAATAGGAATTAGGCCTACTAAGGCTTCCTAAAGACTAAGTCTTGAAATCAATAGGAAAAGGGTTTGAAGATCCTTCAAGATAGATCCAAATCGAAACAAATGGATTTTTTTCAACATGCTTTGCACCCCTACAATGAGTTTGAATATTTTTGTGAAGATGTTACTTAGAGTCTTCTAAGTGTAGGAGAAAGTATTGAAGAAAAAATAAGGTGTTTATCCTTCGAGGTGCAACACAAGGAGTGAGACTTTTAGAGAATAGTTAGATAAGGTCTTAGTCAATCATCTAAGTCATTTAAGATCCTAAAGGAGATTAGGATCCTTGAAGAAGACAAGCTAGGTATTTCTTAGCATTTGTGCAAGCACATCTGGGAGCACATACACCATATTTTTTAAGTGGGAATAATGCTTTATGTGTGCACAACTTAGGATAAGTGGGGAATGGGGTTTTTAATTTAATTAAAGGGGGACAAGTGACCATTTTTGGGTGATTACATTTGCCCCTCTTTGAGTAATGTGTGATCAATCTAGGAACACATTGATCAAAATAAGTGATTTAATAAATTTAGAAAAAATGCTACAAAGGGGGATAATAGTCTAGGTGACCATTTTTGGGTGATTACAGTAACAACTCTCTCAAGTAATGATACTTCATAACAATGTGTTTGGTATTTGTCTATATCACATGATTCTTTGATATGTTTATAGCATTCATGTTACCACAATATATCACAAGTTCAATAATATCTTCCTTCATACCTTTTAGTCATTACTTGATCCACACAATGTTAGAATAATTAGCTATTGTAGAAACATACTCAACCTCTATTGTGGATTGAGAAAAACATTTTTTCTTCTTGCTTGTCCATGAAATTAGTCTCCTTCATAGAAAGAAAGTACCTCCACTTGTACTTCTTTTGTCATCAATTTTTCCTACTCAATCAGCATTTGTGTCAACCTTTAGCTCAAACTTATTACTCTTCTTTATACCATATTCCATAGTCTTTTGTTCCTTTTAGATATCTTAGTATACTTTTCATAGTCATCATTTGATTTTCTCAAGGATTAGCATAAAATCTAGTAACAATGCCAACTACTAATGCAATGTTAGGTTTTCTATGTACAACATATTACAATTTTCCAATCTTGGACCTATACAATGTTTGATTCACTTCAAAAGAATCATCATTCTTTGAAATTTTATGACCAATAACCATAGGTGTTCCAATTGGTCTTGAATATTCCACACCAAAGGCTTTTAATATATCCTTGATACACTTTGATTGAGTAATGTAAATACCCTTCTTCATCTTATAAACTTGCAAACCAACAAAGAAATTGATCTCTCCAAACATTGACATATCAAATTATTTCTTCATCTCATTAGCAAATGTTTTACCCAACATAGCATGTCCTCCAAATATGATATCATCAACAAAAATTTCAGCTAGTAATATCTTACTCTCATATTAACTTTTCACATACAAATTTCTATTATCATTAGTTTTTGCAAAACCAATTTTCACCAAATAATTGTGTAACCTTTCATACCAAGCTCTAGGGGCTTGTTTCAAACCATATAATTCTTTGTGTAGTTTGCATATCATGTTCGTCTTTCTAGGATCAAAAAATCCTTTAGGTTGATGAATGTAGACTTTTCTTCTAAGATTCCATTCAGAAATGTAGATTTGACATCCATTTGGTATACCTTGAAACCTTTGTAAGAAGCATATGCAAAAAAAATTCTCACTCCTTCTAACCTTGCAACTAGGGAAAATTGCTCTCCATAGGCAACTCCTTCCTCTTGTGCATATCCCTTAAAAATTAGTCTTGCTTAGTTTCTTCTGACTTTACCTTTCTCATTTAGTTTGTTTCTGAATACCCACTTCTTATCCTTTAGCCTTGGTACCAATGTCCATGTCTTGTTCTTCTCTATTTGATCAATTTCCTCATTCATTCCCTTAATTCAATCTTCATTTTCCGGAGCATCCTTAACTAGTTTAGGTTCAACCTCACATAAAAAAACATGTATCATTCTTCAACTTACTTCTTGTAATGACTCTTAAATCTTTTCTTCCAATGATTTGGTCAGGTGTATGGTTCCTCTATACATACTTTGCTGAGATAGGTTTAGGCCTTCTTTCTTCTTCATGTATTTCACTTGGTTCTATTTTTTTATCTCCTTCAAGTATCTCTAGCTACAAATTGGCATGGGTTGTCTGGTGTTTAGGTTTCTCACTATGATGTTTGGCTTCTTTTGTCTATGATCCATCTCCTATAGTCTGATACTCAACAACATGTTGATGCTCGACAGAGCTTTTCTATTGAATCTCGACAGTGCCTGGTTGTTGATGCTCAGTAACCTCTTTCTCTAGTTCAAGTAATGTACTTAGTTCTACTTCATAGATGTAACCAAAGTTTCTATATTCTTCAAGCTCTTTCTTGCATTCCTCCTCATCCTTTTCTACAAATTCATCAACTCTAATATTTGCATTTTCCACAATTTTTTTAGTGTAAGAATTCAAACATTTGTATGCCTTGCTTTTAGTGGAATATCCTAGGAATATATCTACATCACTCTTTGCATCAAGTTTTCCTTTCCTTGAATCTTTCAATTTGTAACATTTTCTCCCAAAAACTTTGAAATAATTAACATTAGGTGCATAGTCATACCAAAGTTGAAAAGGCATTTTGTTTTTATGTTTCTTAACTTGAACTCAATTTAGAGTATAGACTACAATACTTATAGCTTCTCTCTAGTACTTTGTAAAACATTCTTCTCCATCAATATTATTCTTACATATTTCATGGTTGATTTATTCCTTCTTTTAGTTATCTAATTTTGTGGTGCATTCCTCCGTGCAAGAATTTGTCTTTTGATTCATTTTGTTAGAATATATAATCCACCAATATAATTGAGAGGGGGAGTGAATCAGTTATCCAACTATTATCATAATTATCAACCTTAAATAATCTTATCCATATGAAAAATATAATCATAAACTACAATAAGATATTCATACATAATAACACCAGATATATTAACTATGGAAACCTTTGATCAAAGGGAAAACCCTGGTGGGGATGGTACCCACAAGATGATGTAATAATATAAATGTTCCTTTTTAGAGGATGGACATTTTTAGGAGTCCATGAATACATTTAGTACATATGATTCCATGTTAGGAGACTTTGAATCCTTATTAGGAGATTCTAACCCTGTTAGGAGTTGTGGAAGATAGTTGAACCCATTGCCCAAATAGCTTCAAGGTTAAGACCAATGAACCCACTATCCAAATGATTTCTATATTATTCCTTGTAGAATAATAGAAATGAATAGTACTTCATTCCTCTATCTTTTCAACCATACCTCTTCTCCTTCTGACCTTGTAACCAGATCATAAATCTTGCATCCAATAATCCCTTGGATCACTTACACACATTCCTCAAACATTTTGCTCCTTTTCACACTTCGTACTTCATACAATGATCACAACACTTTACAAACAATGAGAACATATTTCCTTTATAACATATCTTCAAAATAATTCCTTGAGTCAACCTTTTGGCTTTCACAATTAATTATAATAAGATAATTAATTAATTATAACTATAGTAGTACTGATGGCTCACAATCTATACAAAACTTCACATGTGTGATACGAGGGCTTACACACTTGCTAATTTCACCAATAGACTATCCTCTATCACTAGTTGATTGTGCATCTCTATATTGCATCTCAAATGTAAGAAAGTGAACAAACATTAGGAATTGATTTATTAATGCTCTATCTTTGAACTATTGTCTATAAATTAGGTAAAAAAATTGTACGTCTTTGACTTAGACTCAGTGCATTGAACCATGTCATTAGAACATTATACTAAACATGTCCATAAATGTGCATCACTAGACAATCAAAACATTGTTTGTGAAACTAACATCTCTGTCTGCTAGTATGGCAATCTTCACATACTTACTACTATGTTGACATCAATGACAAACACAAAATGAATACAACATGTCAATACTTTCCAATGCTTAGGATACTCCCCCAAAGTAGTATCATCAACATTCATGCTAGCACCTTTATCATTGTAGAATGTGTTGAACTCATCTAAGATGAGTTCACCTTCTTTGTCTATTCTCAAGCACTTGAGACTCTTTCCTATTTATTTTTCAACTCTATCCAAATACCACTTAAACATTTGAAATGCACAATATTTTTTTCTTTAATAAAAATTTTAATCATTATTCTAGAGCAATCATAAACAAATAGAATGAACTATTTTTCACCATAATAGCTTTGCACTCTAGTAGGACAACATAAATCAATATGAACCAATTCCAAAAGATCATCAAAACAATAAGTCTTTCTGTTAAAACTAGACTTTTTCATTTTTCCCATTTTACATTATTTTCATATCACCTTATAAGGTTTTCTTAATCTTGGTAATCCTCTTACTCTTTTCATCTTACTAATTATTACCAAATTATCAAAATTAACATGACATAGCCTCTTATTTCATAACCAAACATCTTCAAATTGTGCAAATAGACAAGTATCTTCAATAAGTTCTAGATAGAACAACTTACCTCTTGTTTGATCACCACTTCCAATTAGTTCACCAATAACATCATAAATCTTTCCCTTCTTGTTATGGAATTCAACTCAGTAGCCTAAATTGTTCAACTGTGCCACACTCAACAAATTATATTTCAAACCATAAACCCAATATGCAGTGTCACATCTAAACTTGTCATTCAGTATAATTGATCCTTTACCTTTCACATGACATGGTGCATCATTTCCAAACTTAACACTAGTTCCACTATAATGTTTTATCTTTTCAAACTTACTTGTATCACCATTCATGTGATGTGAAAAAACACTATCAATTATTCATATGTCATTCTTATTAAAATGTGAAATCAATGCAGTTTTCTCATCTTCATCAAACTCATCTTTAATTGTAACATAAACAACTTCTTCATCATCTTCATTAGAATCACTATTAGAACCATCTTCTTTAGCAATGTAACAAGATTTCTTACCTTTACCTTTGTAGTCTTTATTACCTCAACTCTCTACTATATCTCCTTCCTCGGTATTTGTTGTCCTTCCTTTCTTCCTTCTCATCTTTTTTAGGACATCTTGCAGCAATATGACTAGCTTTGTTACATGTAAAATAGATAATAGGGATTTTACCTGTGTATTTTCCTTTTCCTCTTGGTATTCCTCTTGCTAGTAATGCTTCAAGATCATCAAGATCATAAATTGACTCACTATCACTGTCCAAATGTTTTCTCTTCTTCTTTCTCTTACATCTATCAAGGGCTAGTTGAGACTTGAAATCACATTCTACATTGTATGGTGTATAGTTATCAAAATTTGATAGTTCAAATGCAATGAGTCTACCAATTAGACTCTCTAAGGTTAGATCATTACCAAGTGTACATTTTAGTTCTTGAATTATAGATAATGTTATTGCATAGATGGGAAGCAAAGTCCTCAATACCTTATCATAGTTTATCAGATATGATACCTCCAGCTCCTCTAATAGCATTCACAACCTCCTTGATTCAACCACAATATTGTGCAAAAATTTCTCCTTCTTTCTTTCTGATGTCATTAAATTTGCCTCTAAAACTTTCAGCTTTATCTCTCAACACATTTTTGTCACCTCCATGGATTTATGCCAACTTGTCCCACATTTTATTTGTAGTAGTACACTCCTTTAGTTCATCAAATTCATCATAACTCAAGAAAGATGCTAGATCTATCATCATTTGATTATACACTTGCTTCTCCTTCATTTGTCCAATTGTCATGGGTCTAGGAACTTTAAAGTATTCATTTTCTAGGTAGTACAATGAAAAATCTCCAACTCTAGATAGATGTAATTTCATCAGTCATTGCCATGTTGGGAAGTTCTCCTTATTCAACTTAGCTACCTCTCTCTTTTACATCTTTATCTTTAGCTTAATTCCTTCAAACTTTCCTTATAAGCACCAAAGCTCTAATAACAATTATTACAATGATATAATAATTGGGGTGGGTGAATCAATTATCCTTGTGTCTAGATGTATCGATTCAATTTTTACTAACTTCAACCAACTTATTCAAACTCATAAAACTACTCAATTCATATAGCAACTTAACATATTCATTCATCACTTAACTCTTTATTTAGTATATGTTGACTAATAGAAAATAAGCAACATTACATAGCATGCATCACACATAACATTCACACATATATGACACCAAGATTTAATGTTGAAACCCAATTTGGAAAAAAATACCAAGTGACATGATACCACTTTTTACTTTTCTAAAGTAAGCTCAATTAAGATCCAACCTTGTTAAAGGTTACAAAAAATATTGTTATGTGTGACCCTATTAAAGGATTTAATCACCATGTTAGGATTGGTCTGGTCAGAGTACTTTAGATCATTCCATTAGAATGCCACCTTGATTAAAGGATTTTGACTACCAATATGGTTATAAAGTAACATCTAGGTTCAATCTTTCAAGATACAACTCACTTTTCAAATTTAGATCTCCATGTGGCTCATTTGTTGGTTCATTGGCTAGACTTCATTATCATCTTCTTCTCTAATCTGCTTGGCAACCCTTCAAGAAATCACACTTCAAAAATCTTCTTATTTTTCCTCTATTACTATGTTCTTCATAGGTTCTCCTCAAAATTCACCAATCAACAATGAACCAACCTTAGAAAACATCTCTTGTGCTTCCTTAAATAGGTAGCTATGATCTTTTTCCTCTTAAAAATCACCGCAAATCTTAGCATTTGATTAGATTAAATGAATCTATCCATCATTTTTTCCTTCTACTCATTTCTTGATACTTCTAGAAAATTATCCTTAAATCCTTTCTTTTGATCACATAACAAACTCATTTTTTCATTAAATATGCTAGATTATTAATCCTTATCATTCATGCAATTTGATGAATCCAAAAATTCAACTATGTCAGCCTCAAACTCAATTCTTTCACAAACTCTTAATTTTCTAACACTTAGTCATCACTATGTTCTTCTACTCAGTCAATACTTTGAAGCTCGATCACTATTGTTTTGTCTCACTTGGCTTTCACTAGCTCACTCAATCTTCATTATGCTCAGTCGCTACTACATGATCTTCTTCATCTTGCTTGGCCATAACTAACACTGGGCCAATACTATTTTATTGGCTAAATCTTAAGTTCCTTAAAGCTTCATTAGCCTTCATTTACCAACCACAGTTCACTAGGCTTTACTTGTGTTTAACTCACAATATTGTCTTCTCTTCTATACATCCACTCAATTGTCTTCTTCACTTCATATAATGATTAAACAATATATTATCTTGTCAAAGACCAACTGATAAATTTCCCATTATAATTCCAACATACTTGCTCCCCATTACTCAAAAACTTCACTAGTTCATATAATTATCTCTCTTTTCATATCCTCCTCATCAATCAACTGGTATGGCACTCTACACTATTAGTAAGTGTCACTCTAGTAGGTTTGACATCAATTAAAACATAACTATTATTCAAATTATAGTTTCCAATGACACCTAAGAGCCTCTTGGAGTCTTTATTTTAACCATGACTTGACTAGATTCATGCACAAGCCAAAGTAGGTTTTAGGGTTTTAACCAACCCTAGGTGCTCCTAGACCAAGAAATAGTTACAACAATAGTATATACTATGAATAGAGTTCAAATCTGATAAGGAATAGGTATGACACCTTATGAGTTATGGTTTGGTAATACACCTACTATGAAATGTTTTAGAGTCTTTGGAAGTAAATGTTACATCAAGAGAGAAGATGATATAGATAAATGTTATCCTAGAAGTGATGAGGGTATCTTTCTTCGTTATTCTACTAAGAGAAAATCATATCAATTTTATAATAAGAGACTAAGGACAATAGTTGAAAGTGAAAACATGAAGGTTGATGAAACATTTTAGGTCCAAGAAAAATACTTAATTATGACTCAGTTGATAATCGAGATATTACAATTCAAAGACCAACAATTATTCAAAATGCATAATAGGAACAATTTTCTAAATTGGACAATGAGATACAAGTCTGGGTTGAAGAACCTAGAGAAGAGTAAAGAACACCAAAGTATGTTGCAAGGTAAAATCCTAAATAATAGATCATGAGTAGTGCAAATAGATGACTAATGATAAAAAAACAAGGTAAGAAATGAATTTTTTTTGATTTCACAAGTTAAACCTAAGACTGTTGATTTGGTATGCAAAGATGAAACTTGAATAAATACAATGAAAGAATAACTTCATCAAATAGAAAAGAATAAGACATGGGAATTTGTTCCTAGACCTAAAGACGAGAATATTATTGGTAAAAAATGGGTATTCATGAACAAGATGAATGAACATGGAAAAGTTGTGAGAAACAAAGAAAGGTTAGTAGACAAAGGATAATCACAACAATAAGGTATAGAATTTGAGGAAACTTTTTCCCTTATTACAAGATTAGAAGTAGTAAGAATGTTTCACTTGATTGGATAGAAAAGAATAAGACATTAGAATTGATTCCTAGACCTAAAGACAAGAATATTGTTGGTACAAAATGGGTATTCAGGAACAAGATGAATGAACAAGGCAAAGTTATAAGAAAGAAAGAAAGGTTAGTATACAAAGGATAATCATGAAAATAAGGTATAGACTTTGAGGAAACATTTTCCCTTATTGAAAGATTAAAAGTAGTAAGAATGATTTTGGTTTATGCATCTAATAAAAAAATTAAGGTATATCATAAGGATATGAAGTCATCCTTCTTGAATGACAAACTTGAAGAAGAGGTGTCCATTAAACAACTTGATGGTTTTCCACTAACTAAAGATAAAGACATGGTATGAAGGATAAATAAAGCATTGTATGGGTTAAATAAAGCATTTAGAGAATGGTATGTGAGATTGAATAGACATTTATTAAGTTTGAACTTCAAAAAAGGAAATGCAGACAACATCGTGTACTTAAGGACAAATTCAAATAGTTTATTGATCATTGTTGTATATGCTAATGACATTATTTTTGGAGGTAATGATGATGTTATTAAGAAATTTTCTAATGAAATGAAGAATGAATTTGAGATGTTTATGATTAGTGAAATTAAATATTTATTGGTATTACAAATAACATAGAGTAAAGATTACCTTTTTATATCTTAGACTAAATATCTTAAGGATTTATTGACAAGATTTAGTTTAGAAAATTATAAACTTATTGGAATGCCTATGTTAATTGGATACAAATTATTAAGCAAGGATGAGTAATGTAGTGCTATAAAAACCAGGAACATATCTATGATTAAAGCATTTCAATATGTGATATATACAAGGCTGGATATAGAAAATGTAGTTGGAATCACTAGAGATTTCAAGAAGATCCTAAAGAGACAAAGTTAGTACTAGTAAAAAGGATATTTTAATATTTGAAGGGAACATGAGACTTTATCTTATGGTATGATAGATATAATAATTTTACACTATGTGCATATATTGATGTTTATTGGGTAGGTAATATTGATGATAGGAAGAGTGCAAGTGATGGTGCATTCTTTCTTGGTAGAAGATTGGTTTCTTGGCTAAATAAGAAACAAGTTTGTATTTCACAATCCACAACAAAGGTAGAATATGTAGCAGTAGAAAACAATTATAATCAAATCATGTGGATGAATAAAATTTTGAAGGACATTGGTATGGAATTTTTCAGAACCTACAATTATTCATTTTGATAATACAAGTACTATGAGTATGTAAGAGAATCTAATTTTACATTCATAGACTAAACACATTCCCATTAAGTGTCATTTTCTAAGGGAGAAAATTGTAGAAATAGAGATTAGATTGGAAAATATAAGTTAAAAGGAATAGATAGAAAAAAATATTTACTAAACCATTGGCTAATGGAACCTTTGAGTATCTCAGAGGTATGCTTGGGGTAATGTCCTCACTTGATATAGAGTAAATGATATAGAATTGCATCAGTCTAGCTAGTAAAATTAGAGTTATATTCATTCATCTAGATAGTATTCTTGGTACTACTCTAATGTGGTAGTGGTCATAGTGATTATAGTTGATTAAATAAATCATGTGCAATATTTCCCATAACAGTGTATGTTGGCACTTAGTATCATTATTTTTGCAGATTGACTTGATCTAATGAAGTTAGCATAGAACAATTTAAGCCATGCAATATGGACTATGTTCATGGATGAGTGTAGATACTACATCTATGTTCACATATATTTTTTATTGGTACTGGATGAGTTACAGTTCATTTAGTGAAAACTAGTAGCAAGCCAATGTGTAGGAAATTCTATCAAACATAGTTGTTGGTTGATTGTTTGTATCTTATCAATGATGCAGAATTAAGGTTTTTGAGCATGGATCATATTTTAAGACATGTTCATGATGCTATGTTCATGATAGCATATCTTGGAGATTATTCTAGAAAGGTTGCAGAAGTAAAAACATGTTATATGTTTCACTGGCAATTAATTATGTTAGATTAAAATGTTGAAATTTATTGGATAAGGTGTCAATTATATTGTATCATGTGAAAATGTTATTATAATAATTATAATAATGCTTAATGATGCATGTGTTCCTTAATGAGGTCATATGTAATCAATTAGATATTTGGAAAGCCTTAACAAGCCAACCAAATTAATTATCTTGATAGGCTATAAAGGAAAGTTGTTTCCTTGATTAGAAATTACCATGTATCATATATGTAATGTATATTGCTAGTTCATGAAAGCTTCAATATTTTAATATCATAGCAAAGAAGATATAGATATGGTTGATGATATTTAATTTCAAAAGAACTATATTGGAAATTAAGTTGCAGTATTGGTCAGTTCAAAATATTAGATTTGTTATCCTAGAGACCTACTCTTCATTGTTAACTAAAGAAATTTGGATAGTGCATCCATTTTGTTGGAAACTATAATTGGAACAATTGTTATGTTGTCAATGATGTCAAACCTATTGGTCAAACAGTTTTCTATCTGATCTAAGTGTCATATCTCTTTGATTGATGAAGAAGATTTGAGAAATTGTTTATAAAAAAGAATCTAGAGGGTAGATTGAGTTATGAAGAGGAAACTACAAATAGAAACTTGATTATTTGGACTTTGACAAGATAGATTAATTGTTTAAACCATGTTACAAGAGGAGAAGAGTAATGTTCAAGTCTTGATAGTGTGAACAAAGATAGATCAAATGCATAGGCTTAACCAAGCAACAAAGCATAATAGTAAAGAATTTTGAAGTACATGTTGAGTGATGCTAGTGTCAACCGAGCCATAGTAAGAGTCAAGAAAAATTAGTATTGATTGGGTATTAGTAACAAATGAGTGATAGTGTTGAGAAATAAATTTAGTAGCGATCTAGTAACCCAATGATGACCAAGTGTTAGAATACAGTGTTGGTCAAGGAACAACATTTTAACTGTTTATGAGAAATCATAATTTCCAGACAACTAAGTTGATTTCTTGGAATATGGAAAATGTGTTGAAGATAAGGATCAATGAGTTAGATCATTTAATATTAGGAGAGGATTAGGTAAATGACCTAAGGATTAGAATCCAAGAGAAGTTTCTAGAAAAGAAGAGGATAAACAAAATGGTGATCAAACTCATTGTATGTCATGAATCTACTAGTAAACCCTAATATCTATGGTGATAATTAAAGAAAAAAATTATGAGAATTACCTATTTAAGGAGGTACAAGGGAAAACTTCTGTTTAGTTCCAGATTGATGTTATAAAGATTTTGAAAGATTTGAGCATTTGCTAATGTTATTGACTGGCAAATCTAAGCAAAAGGTTGAGACAAGTTGAGAAGAGGTGAAGAGTGATTGCTTGAAGGGTTTCCAATAAATCCAAAAAAAGATGATAATGGAGGCCACTAACAAGGCCATTCCTAATAGGGTGATTAAATCCTTTAACAAGCTCACATTTAATAGTGTGTTTTGTAACCTTTAATAGGGTTGGCTCCTAATAAAGCTCACTTCAGAAGACTGAAAATTAGTGACATGTTACTATTGGTTTTTCTTAGATTGGGTTTCCACATTAAATACTACTGTCAAACTTGTGTGGATGTTATCTATGGTGTTTTACTAATTAATGTTTACATTCTACAAGTCTATTATATTTAGAATAGTGGACATCTAGTTGATGTTCCTAATAGTTGAGTGTAGAGGCCGAGCTATGAAATGCTAAGATCTGAAGTTGATTAAGTGTTTGTTTGTTCAATTGGTACATCTTGACCTTGGATAACTGATTCAACCCACCCAGTTATTCTAAATATTCTAAAACATTTTTCTTCCTAGAATCTTTTAATAGGGTTTTAACCTTCTAACAATGGTTCAAGGTCTCCTAACAAGGATTTTCTCTATAACATGTACATCTTTACTTATTGCATTGTATTTGGCTCCTAATAGGGTAGCATCCTTTTAAAAGGAACTTTTATATTAGTACACTATCTTGTGGGTACCATCCCCACTAGGGTTTTCCCATTGATCAAGAATTTCCCTAGTCAAAAAAAATAATGTTTCATTGTGTATGGTTTATATTATGTTATGCTTCATTATTTTGGTTGTTAAAGTTGAATTAATAAGTTGGATATAAGTTTAATTTTCTCACAAATGATTCACCTCCCAAACCCACCCCCCCCCCCCCCCCCCCCCCAATGTATGGGTGGACTTTACTTTATAACATGAAGATTCTTCAAAACATTATCTCAATGTTTGCATAGTTTACTTTTGTATCTATTTTCATAAGTGATCTCTCCATCATCTCTCTATCTAATTTCAATGTTGTTCTTCATTTGGCATCAATTTTGTCTCTATAACTAATTTGGTAATGGAGTAATGATAATTTTATGTATAACTATTGAGGAAATATAATGAGGATATTATTGGATATTAATGATGAATATTGGAATAATATATTTTATGATTGATAAATCAATTATATTATTTTTATTTATGTTAGTTATTTCACTAAGTGTTTTAGCATGTTACCCCATATTCATTGGAGAAAAGAAAGAGTTACAATGTGAATTCAATGTTTCTATCCTATAGAAAGGTTAAGTGATGTGTCATGAAGCTAATTCTATGATAGAACCCATTTATGTGAAGAATTGAGTAAGTTATGTGTGATGGAATCAAACTAGGTAATTATTATGGTAGTTAATGATGAAGAGTTAAATTATTTGAATGTTTCTTAGAATTTGTAATGAATTTGTTGGATTGATCATTTGATATGATAGAGGATGATGTCAATATGATATGGTTAAGATAGAAACATGAATGAATAAGAGGTAAAGGTATTTCAATGATCAAAGAGTGATGCTAATAGGAATAGGTAAATAGGTGAACTAGATAGTTGAATAGGTAAATAGGGACAAATTGGTAATCAGGGGTACAATGTGCCCCTAACAATTATATCTGATGTTGATTCTAATTCTTCAATTTTGAAGAAAGCCAAAAAGGGTACTTTGATCTACAACCTATTTGTCAATTTGAGATTTGCAACCTATAAGAAAAAGGGTTTTTTGTTGTTGATAAGGGGGTTTGTCTCAATAAAACCCTATTTTAGGAATTAACCTTGAATTTAACTAATTGAAATAGCATAAATGTACAGTAAATGTATGAACTTGACTTATAAAGCCAAATCTCTTGAATTGAATGCAATGTGCTTGACTTCACCAACAAATTTGGACCAAGAAGATGAAGATGAATGGATGTAGAAGATGAAAAAAAGGATATTGAATGGATTGAAGAAGATCTTGAAGATAAACTCCTTCAATTTCATGAATACTTGAGTCCTTGATCTCCAATGGAGGAATGCTTTAATGAATGCCAGAAGGCTTGAAATTGAATGTAAGAGCACTTGAAAGCTTGAACTTGTAGATTCTTGAGCATTTGAGAGAAAGATGTTGTGATATATTTTTTGTTGATGAGAAATGGAGAAAATGATCATAATAACTAACTCATGAATGCTAACCAACCTACAAGTTAACACTCAAACATCCCAAAACACAGGAGCCAAAGAGAGGAGCCAAAATAGAGCTTCATCAAGGGTGAACTACACCCCTAATTGGCCTATCAAGGGTGAACTATGCCTGTGATTGGTTAGGGGAAAATTGGGCCCTTGATGATCAAGTATGAAAACTCCCAAGATTGTCTCAGGGCTCCAAAATAGGTCTTGGAATCTAGAAATCAAGTCTAGATTCTAAGGAAATCCCATTTTTGTACAACGACAATATTTCAAGTGGATAAATGGATGAAAAGAAGGAACTAGGGTAAATAGATCCTACCTTGAGCTTAACACCATGAAATAGGAACTTAAAGAGGATCATTAGGTTTTACCCCAATTCCACATAGGAGAAAGGATTGAAAAGGGAAGAAGAGATGAAATAGAGAAGGAGATTGATAATTTTGCATTAAATAGGGGCTAATCCTTAATTAAATTGGAGTGCTTCCAATTTAAGATGGTATAGAACCTATTTTAAGAAAAAATATTTTCAACACCAAATGTAAGATTGAAGGTAAATGTTGCAAGGTAATCATTAATAGTAGGACTTTAGATAATTTGGCATCATAAGAGTTGGTTTCTAAGTTGCAGTTGCATTTGTAGAGGTTGAAACATCCTAACCCTTATGACATTTCTTGGATCAAGGATGAGCACAAATTACTAGTAAGTGAACAATTCCTAGTGAAATTCAAAATTGAGAATTAATATGATGAATTCTTTTGTGATATTATGTGTATGGATTATTGTTACATTATTTTAGGAAGACCTTGGTACTATGATAGAAAACCTTTACATGATGGTAGATTGAATTGGTATACTATTTGGGCTAATGTGAAGCAATGAGTCTTGTTACCTTTAATAGAGAAACCTAAAGAGAATCATTGTACTACAGTGAGATCCTATTTGGTTGAAGGAAATCAGATTTTAAATGATATGAAGAAACATTAAGATTGTTTTGCTTTAATTCCTAGAGAGGCTAAGAAACAAGATGAACTTAAGCATGCACTTGAGTCTAGATCTTTGTTGACAAAATTTCAAGATATCATTTTAGATGATGTACTTGATTGTTTACCCCATATGAGAAGTATTAGTCATTGTATGGATTTAATACTTGGAGATAGTTTTCCTAATAAAGAACCACGTAGATTAACACCTATAGAGAATAAAGAATTGAATAGACAAGTGCAAGAATTGTTTGAGAAGGGTTTAATTAGAGAGAGTTTGAGTTCTTGTGTAGTACCTATAGTATTGGCACCTAAGAAAAATAGAGAATGGATAATGTGCACAAATTCTAGAGCTATAAATAGAATAACAACAAAATATAGGTTTCCCTTTCTTAGAATGGATGACATTATAGATTGTTTGAGTGGGGCAAGCTACTTGACCAAAATTGATTTGAAAATTGGTTATCACCAGATTAAAATCAAAGAAGGGGATGAGTGGAAGACTACTTGTAAGACTAATGAGGGTTTTTATAAGTGGTTGGTTATGCCTTTTGGTTTAACTAATGCAACTAGAACTTTTATGAGATTTATGAATGAGGTATTGAATAAATTCTTGGGAAAATTTTTGATTGTGTATCTTGATGAAATATAAATTTATAGTAACACTAAAGAGGAATTCCTAATGCATATTATACAAGTGTTGCAGAGGTTGAAAGAGGAGAAGTTGTTGATAAACCTACATAAATGTTCTTTTGTGAAGAAAGAGATTTTGTACCTTGGTTTTGTGATCTTTACCAATAGAATTAAGATGGATCTTGAAAAGTTAAAAACCATACTTGAGTGGCCTACACCTAAGAATATTAGAGAAATAAGATCATTTTGAATGGATTGACAAGTTTTTATACGAAGTTTATCAGGAATTTTAGTTCAAAATGTAATGTTATGACATAGACAATGAGAGGAGATAAAAGGGAATTCAGGTGGACACATAGAACAAACAAAAGTTTTGAAACATTGAAACAAGAGGTTGAAAAACTATTTTGCTTGCTTTACTTGATTTATTAAATTTTTTCAGTTGATTATAATGCTACTGGGAATGCAATTGGATTTTTTTGGGTCAAGAAGGTAAGCCTATAGCTTTCTTTATTGAGATTTTGAATGATGCTAAGAAGAAATATTTAGTCTATGATCAAGTTTTCTATGCAATTATTCAAGATTTAAAGAAATGTAGACATTACTTGATGCCTAAAGAATTTTTATTATATACTAGTCATAAATATTTACAATACTTGGGTAGTCCAAATAAGTTGAATCAAAAACACATGAAGTGAGTGGATTATATGCATAATTTTTATTTTGTATTGAAACATAGAAGTGGACAATAAAATAAGGCAGTACATTCTTTGAGTAGAAGAAGAAGCTTGTTGACAAAGATGAGGGTTGAAGCTATTGGGTTTGATGATTTGAATAACTTGAATGAAACCAATCTTGATTTTACATAACCTTGGAAAGCTTGTAAGAATCACATAACATATGAGCTGAACAAATAAGTTGACTATTTCATTCAGGAAGATATGTTGTTTAAATGAATTTAGTTGTGTATACCAAGAAGATCTATAAGAGAAAACATCATTAAGGAGAAACATAGTGATGGAAGTGCAGGACACTTTGGAATTGATAAAATAGTGAAATTGATTTTTGATAGATTCTTTTGCCATAGTTGTGTAAGGATGTTCAGAAGATAGTGAAGAGTTGTAGGATTTATCAAGTTGCTAAAAGAACTAGTCAGAATGTGGGCTTGTACACACCTTTTCTTGTTCCTAGTAAACCTTAGTAATATATTAATATGGACTTTATTCTTGGATTTCCTAGAAATTAGAGAGGTAATTATTCTACTTTTGTGGTAGTTGATCATTTTTCTAAGATGACACATTTCATGCTTTTTAAGAAGACATCATATATAGTACACATAGCAAATCTATTTTTAAGAGAAATTGTGATATTACATTGATTACCTAAGACTATAATTTCAAATAGAGATACTAAGTTTATAGGTTACTTTTGGAGGATACTTTGGAAGAAGTTGAATACTGAGCTCAATTTTAGTTCTACATTTCATCTACAGTTAGTTGGAAAAACTGAAGTTGTGAATAGAAGTTTGGGTAAGTTGTTAAGGTTCTTGGTTAGAGATAAGCCTACTAATTGGGACTTAATTTTGGAATAAGCAAAGCTTTCATATAATAATTTAGTGAGTTTTCATATAACAATTCAATGAACAGAAGTACTAAGAAGACTCCTTTTGAGATAGTGAATGGTATGCATCCTAGAGGTACTACCGAGTTGAGGAACTTGAATTTTGTAGTAAAGAACAATGTTGAATTAGAGGAATTTGTGGACTTTATGAAGAATTTACACAAGGAAGTAAAGAGTAATTTGGATAATAGTAACTAGGGATACATAGAGAGAGAGAGAGAGAGAGAGAGAGAGAATAAGAAAAAACATTTGAAGATTTAGATGAAGTTTTGGTACACTTGAATAAAACTAGATTTCCAATTGAAACATATAGAAAGTTGAAGATGAGGAAATTTGGACCTTCCAAATCTTGAAAAAATATGAAAGTGGAAATGCTTTTGAAGTGGAATTACCTGAGGGTGAGGGCATTTCACCTATTTTCAACATTTCAGACATCTATGAATATCTTGATTCTGATGAAGAAACAAATGACAATCTTATCACCCCAAGTGTCTAAAGCAGGACATCTTGGACTCTTTAACAATCTTGCATGAACTAAAAATATTTCTAGTCTTTTGTACTAGTCTATTGTGTTGGTATTTTAAAACATCCCAATTTCAAATTACCCCGATGAGAACAAAATACATCTAGGGGTAGCTACTTCCCATTCTCAACATATCCTTTCAGACACCATGCCAACTATAAGATTAGACCCTTCTACTTCAAGCTTTGCAAAACCTAGGTGGGTGGACCTCAGATTCACTTAAATGGTACCAATGCTAAAACATACACTTGAATCTAACAAAGCAAATAAAACCCTTATTCTTCTAACACTTATACAAAGATCCCAAAAATGAAATAGCTAATGACATGACCTATGAAATTGATAAGCTAAGTGAGGGCATCCTTTTAGCTCTTAAATGGAAATGGAAATGGATGATTATAATGTTTGATTTCAGAAAATCCCCCAAAATGCAACAATAAGAACAAGTTAATCATGTAGATGATCAATGACTTATCTATTGGAAAATTTTATGAATCACACACATACATCTATGATACCAGTGAAATATTCCATACATCAAGATATCAAATTTATCCTTATAACTTTGTGAATCAGACATCGGTGTTCATAAAGAACAAATTCTCATGAAGTATCCTTCTTAAATAACCAGCAACCCTATTAAATACATCAAGCATTTACTTGGCCCTTTGTTCCAACAACAAAATATATCAGACATACAACCTTAACGGAATGCAAATGGGTCTAATTTCTTTGTCCCTAAACCTCAAAACATTGCATATTATAAAGATATGAGACGAGAATCAGAATGAAACTAAGAAGATTCTTTCTGATTTGTATTCATTTATTTGAAATTATACATTCAAGATGCATGTAAACAATTCATGAAACTACTAAATAGATCATAAATATCTATATTAGCTTAACTACTATCATTCATACAAGAGAAATATGTTGAAGAATGGTATCACAGTCATGAAAACTTATTAAAAATTGGAGCCCTTGGTCTCACAGTGAAAATTGCCAACCTTTACAATGAATGAGAAAGAGAGAGATATAGGAAAAGAATGAAATCCTAGATCTGATCTGGAAGTGGCATGTGTCCACTTGAATCTTCATTCCCTACTATTGTAAAACATCTCTCATCTTTCTAAAATCAAAATCTAATATGATTCTCATCATTATTATGTAACAAACTTGAAATATATCTTCTTCAATGATGAAAACCCTTGTGGCAAAATATTTGAAATGCATCTAAACTGCTAATAATCCACCCATTGAACTGAGTTGGAGATGAAAGAATTTATTCCTAACTTCATTTTTACTGCCTCTAGTATTCACCCAATTCATTATTTCATCATACATCAAATCTAAATAGCCCTAACTGAATGAAACTGGAAAATGGATACCTGAGACAAAACCTTGAATAGCTTGAACCATTGGCTTCCTATGCTAAAAAAAACTCCAAAAATGGAAATTTCATTCTCTCCTAATTCTGACGATACATAATAGTGCCATATTTTCTTATCAGAAATTCCCATAAACTCAAAATGAAAAATAGGCTCTTGTCATGGTTTTGAGACTACATCTTAGCAAATATTTAACTTTACCTAAAGTCAAAACAATAGGTTAAAAACCATTTTTATTTAAAAGGCCCTGCAGGTGATTTTCTAAAGGAAATAATAAAATATTTATTTTTATGAATTTGGTTTTTTCCATCTAGGTCAACTAAGTTTGACTGAGTTATGACATGTGTCACATTCTGATTGGTCCATTTTCTACTCAGTCATCTGACACCTGCCACCCTAGTGCCATGTGTCATTGTCCTATTGGTCCCTATTCTATAATGTGGTGACCATGTCACTGGTCACTATGTCATCATCCTACTTAGCATGGTTCCATGTTATTGCAACATAGCAATGTCGCAACACATGGTACCTCCTGCCACATCATCACCTAGTCAGTAGTGCCAAGTCATTCATCCATGTCATTGATTACTATGTCACATGAAACCTCATCATAGTGCTATGTAATCATGACATAGCAACATCACGACACATGTCACTCTCTACCACATCATCACCTTGGGAAGTGTGCCAAGTCTAGGTCACCCTAACACATGTCATTCCACAACTCATCCTCTTAGCTACCATGTGTACAATTTCAATTTATTTGATAGATCCACTCATCGGCCACATCAGCAAATTTGTTCAAAATCAACTCATGATCACCAGGTCAGGCCCCAAGAACTTGCTCTACCTTTAAAAGGCATTGTCTTTAAAAAAACAAACAATTAGTAAGGTTTTGTCTTTAAATGTTTCAAAATTACTCTTCCTAGCAAATGTGGGATTAAACCTTTTCATGGAAATTTTCATGGCATTGTTTAATGCCTTGTGGGATCCAAAGCTTTTGCTTGACAAATCATGCCTTAGTAGCTCATGCACATTTGTCTCGTATTAGTACTCATGGTGCTACAATTTGAGACTCTCAACCAGCTCTTCTAATGTTGCCATACACTACTCATTCTCCAGATTGGGGAGCTTGTTTTGAAGAAAAATTGATAGGCAAGGCTAAAATGACAATGGAGTAGAAGAGGGAAAGCTTTAAAATCACCTTTGAATAGGTCAGAAAGGGTGGAAAAGACCTATTGCTGCTCCTCAATCCAATTTTTATCTCACTATACTCCATTTAAAATGTGTGTCCCTATTGCTTGGAGACCTATGCATCCTCTTTGTTCTACTCACACCCCTATAGTTAGTGTGGGTCTTTAGGTTGACATGTTTTTGGCTGCCAATCTCCCTTTGCAGACTATTGGTGAGGTAATGGAGCACTCCTCCAATGGTGAGACAATGGAGCTTTCCTTCAAAGGTTCACCATGCTTCAAACATTACCACTATTCCTCCTTTAGTTAATTAACCCTGCTAGCATCCTTCCTCCTAACATATCCAATATGGATGCCAAAGTTAATGAGGTAACCACAACCATTGGTAACTCATCATGTTGCATGTGGTAGGAAAAATAAGGTGGCTATGAGAGCCCTGCTTGCCAGGGCCATGACCTCTTATAATGAACAATCAGGTGGTGAATCATCAAGTAAAGAAATCACCCCTTCTAAAACTCCAATGCCGTTGTGCCATGATCAATCAGCATTAAGGCAATATGATCAGTCAACATTAAGGTGTCAACATGTTGGTGCAACAAAATGACTATTACAAAACATAGCCTCTCCAATCATTCTCAGCATGTCTCTCTATGGATTCTCCTTAATTTCTGTATAACCAATAGTGATGGCACCCTTGCTCCTCATTCATGGAATCTCTATTACATATCTAACTAATTATGCTTAAAATAAAAATTGAATAAAAATCAATTGGAAGCCATCCCTTTTTAGTGGGGGAACATATCATTAATAATTACCACTCAACTTGCTTCTAGAATGATTTAATTCCCTAAATGAAATGTTCACTTCTATCATGCCTTTAATACATGAGTGCCACCAAAGTTTCATATCATTGAAGGTGACATCAACATTTTGTTGCAAGCATGACACCACTTATGAGCATTGGCAACCTAAGAATGTCCTCTAAATTCCTTTCTTATTAATCAACATGTGTATATGGTCCAACATAGCCATTTGACCTTTAATTGGTGATATTTACATCGTAAAAATTGTAATAATCAAAATCATTACAATCTCCCTTTCAAAATCTCCGAATTGCACACATTTTATCAATCTAACCGAATCAGTCAGGGCCCAAGTGGGTCTGGCTAAAAGAAAACTTGTTGTCAAACAATTGAAATTTCAAAATGATCTATTGAACACTTAACTCTGACTGAAATCAATTTGCATCATTGGTTCAATTTTTAAAACTCATTTTCACCTCTTTCTGCAAATTATCAACTTTGTGCCAAAGGGTCCATTGGCTGGCCTTAAAAACTAACAAAAACACCTAACCAAACTCTAAAATCAATCATGTTGATTCTCTTTTCTACATACCCTTACTTTGTCAAATATCATCTCATGAAAATTCACAATCAAAAGATATTGACGATCAAATTTGCCTTCTTAGAACTACCTATAAGCAAACGTGTTAGAAAACCATAAATCATGTTCTATTTTGGCTTTGAAAATAAGTCAAATTGATACTTGGGGACACAAAAATTGGGGTATTGGTTCAATATCATGAGAAGAGTATAATTCTAGGATTCAAGATCATGAAAAATAACTAGGTGCATTTGGAAAGCATTCAAAGTGGGCTACACAGATTTGTAGAACTAGAAACACTAGCAAAAAAGTGGATTTTGCAAATGGAATGGACCTGGGAAAGTGTGCAGACGAATTTGTCAAGACTTTAAAACTAGCACACTTAAAGAATTTTTAGAGGATAACACAATGGTACAATCCAATCTCACCTATCATGGATTCAGAGTTATAACATCCTAAACAAGCGTACTAACCAATCTACACTTTATGACACAAATAAAACTTTACAAATTACAAATGGAATCGCATTTGAAAAGTGATCAAATGGATTCAGCATAAGCTCAAAATTGAAAAATAACAAGTCTTTGACCTCTAGAATGCAATGCAATAGGAATTTTCTCATTTTGGTCAACAAGGTCAAAGTTATAACAAGTCAAACAGGGCCTCCCAAAATTTTGAACAATTTGCATTAGCATGACAACAATAAATGATCGACTTTGAGGGATTCAAAACCTAATCAAACCATATCAAATTGAGTTGAAATCTGAAAAAAAGGTTCTTTGATATGGATACTAATTACTCCCAAAGTAGTGAGTCATGAAACATAACCAAGTGAAAGATATTAAATTGCTAACTAGGCCTCCTGTTGTTGTTTGACACTAAGGCAAAAATGCATATCTGGACATTGCTCAAAATGAAACTTCATGGAATGACTCAGAATGGAAATTTATCTTCATAGGATTAGTGGATATACTAAATGCAAGATGTTATAAATATTAAACACCTCTTAGGCATCAAAAGGACAACGATGTGCACATGCATTAAAAAGCGCTTATAAGGCTTGATTTTTAGAATGGTACTCAAAATTAGGGCTTCAATTTTGAGCCTTCACATGTTGTTTGTGGGGAAGCCCTTGTTGTCTATGTTATCTCTTATGTGTTTTTGGTTACCTATTGTGGACCTATCATGGAAAATTCCTCCATGTTCATAGAACTTAATTTTATCTTGCTAAAGAGTTATCATTTCTCATTTATTAAGATGTGTTCATTTCCTAGCATATTGAGTAACATGTGGTGTTTTGATTCTACGAGGTTTTTATTATTTCAAGGCTTTCCATGGCATTGGGGATATCTTATTGGATCATGTGTGAATCTATATTTGTTTACTTAATTGTATGGTTATTGATTTCCCTTTAGGATAGGACCTATATTTTGTAATAATTATTAGGATTAATAAGACAGAAATAACAATTACATGTAGAATATAACCAATATCATAAAATAATAAAACACACAAAAGAGAAACCAAGACACAATGATTTAACATAGTTCACCCAATCCCCCAACTACGTCCACCAAGAATGTGTACAATATTCTTATTATCTAGTGATTACAATCATATTACAATTTGTAATCCCTTACATCTCAATATTGTTATAAGAAGCTACTCAATCATCCATCATAAAGATCCCTAACCCTAAGCCATTTTATATTAAAACAAATTATCGCTTACAAAATTAGGGCTAGAAGAAGTTTTCAAATATAATAATAGAAAATGATGCCTTTTACAAAAATTAAGTCATTTTATCTGTCAATGGTGTTGCCCCTATAAAACCCCCATGAGGGCACCCTATACAATGATAGGGAGCATGCCTAGGGTGCTTCCCCCAAACCCCCATGGAAAAATCTAGGGGGAAACGACTCTAAATTAACCCTTGAGTCTAATTAGGCTCCACATAACAACAGTCTGCCACTTGGAAACTAATTAGACTCCATAGTAGAAACCTCCCACTTTGAGATTAATCATAGCACTGCTAAACCTGTAGCTCCCACAAGAATTTAAAACCACCCTAGACTCTATTGTTCTTTTATTTTTTTCAATCTTGAAGACCAACCAAATCTAAAGAGGAGTTCAACTTGTCCATTGGTACTACCTTTGTAAACATATCTATTGGATTATCATATGTATGTATCTTTTCCATCTTTAAGTATCCATCATCCAAAACTAGACGAATAAAATGGCACTACAATTGTATGTGTTTTGTCTTTGAATGGAGAGAAGGATTATTCATAAGATGAATGGAACTTTGGCTATCTATAAACAAATAATTGTCTATCTATGGGTGTCCCAATTCTTCCATTAAGAACTAAACCATGACATCTCCTTGGTTGCCTCTATAGCAGCAACATACTCTGCCTCTATAGAGGATTAAGCATTCACCTTATATAACCAAGAAATCCAACTAATTATTGTTCTACCAATAGTAAATATGTAGCCTATAGTACTCTACCTAATATCAAGACCCCCACCCAAGTCTGAGTCAACATAGTCTTGTAAATCACTAGTAGAGCCCCCAAAATGTAAACATTTATTGTACGTTCCTCTAAAATATTTGAGAATCCATTTGATTGCATTCCAATGCTCAATCCCAGTATGACTCATTTTCTTGTGAACAACTCTCATTGCATGTGCAATATTTAGCCTAGTACATACTATAGCATACATTAAGCTCCCTACAACTAAAGCACAAGGTATCTTGGACATCTTATCCTTCTTTTCTTATGTTTTTGGACACATCTCCTTAGTCAATTTTAAATGACCAGGAAAAGGTGTGCTGGCACTTTCCATACAGAAACATTGCAATGCTTTTTTAATATAATCAACCTTAGATAATGTCAATTTTTTGTTCTTCCTACCTCTGCAAATTTTCATACCAAGGATTTTTTTTGCCCCTAGATCCTTCATAGCAAATGAATATGCTAATTATTATTTAAACCCCTTGATGTGAGCCATGTTACACCCAACTACAACCATATTATCAACATATAAACATAAAATAATGTATCTCTCATCATCCAATCCCTTTAAGTAAAAAAAATGGTATGAATGACACATAGTGTAACCATGCTCATGCATAAAACTAACAAATTTAATATATCATTGCCAAGTTTCTTGCTTCAATCCATATAAATTTTTCTTCAATATGCACACTAAGTTCTCCTTACCTTTGACCTCAAATCCCTATGGTTGTGCCATATATATTTCTTCATCCAAATCACCATGAAGAAAAGTTGTTTAAACATCAAGCTTCTCTAAATATAAATCTTCAATAGCCACAATACTTAAAACAATATGAATAGAAGTCTTTTGATAATATGAGAAAATATCTCATCAAAATCAATGCTCTTTTTATGTGCAAATCCTTTTACAAATAACCTAGATTTAAATCTTTTCTTACCTCTATCATCTTCTTTCAGCTTATAAACCCATTTATTTTGTAAAGCTCTTTTACTTGCAAGTAACTGACATAAATCCCAAGGCCAATTTTTTAATAAGGAGTCTATTTCTTCTATCATTGTAGACTCTCATTGAAACTTTGTATTCACTTCCACAACTTCATAATAACAATATACATCACATGTGTCTAAAAATAAAATAAATACTAAGAGGGGAGAACATCTTTCTAGAAGTCTACTTAGCCTTTTAACTGTCTAACATTTATTGGGGTTTGTGGTACTTTTTGTTTCTATTATTGTGGAGTATGAGGAACTACTGGAATATCATTATTTGAATCTAGTACTACATAATCATTTTCTTTCTATTCATGTTGTACTACCAAATCCATCAATTTCATATCCAAAAAATACACATTTCTTAGACTTAGCTTCCATCGTGCTTCTATTTCCATAATCTATATGTGCAAATACTTCACAACCAAAGGTTTTGAGAAAAGAATAACTCACCTTCTTACTAGTCCATGCTTCCTCTAGAATACCACAACCTAAAGGAGTAGAGGGACCTTTATTGATTAAATATGCAATAGTATTGAAAACCTCTCCCCACATGTTTAAGGGTATCCTAACATGAAAACTTGTGCTTTTTAAATTCTTCATTATTGTCCTATTCATGCATTCAGCCACTCCATTTTCTTGTGGAGTCCTTGGAACCATTTTCTCTCTATGAATACCATTAGTGGAACAATAATATTCAAACTCATTATTACAATACTCACCACCATTATCAGATCTAAGACCTTTTAGCCTTTTACCAATCTCAATTTCAACTAAGAATTTTTATTTCTTAAAAGTTTAAAATATATCATATTTCTGTCTAAGGAAATAAACACATACTTTTCTAATTGGTTGCATCATCAATGAATGTAACATAATAATGTGACCCACCAAGGGAAGATACCTAAGGTGATCACCATACATCTTTATTCACAAGTTCTAATTTCTCATTTTTCTTTTCCTTCCCACTCTTCACAAAATTCACTTTCTTTTGCTTTCCATACACCTGAATTTCATAGGAATTCATAATGACACATTTTACAGTAAGCATGTTTATGACATTGTCAATGTTGGCATATGTATAATTGATCTTATCATCAATACCATTTTTGTTTCCTTTCAAAGGTTCTCCTTGTTCATAATTTGGGATAGGGTCCTTGAATGCTTAATGATTGGAGTTATCAACCAACCCATTAGTGACAACCTTTCCCCCATTGATGAGATCTTGTATCACATCCCTAAGGTTAAGATAATTGTTTTTATTATGATCCTTTTTTCTATGATAATTGAAAAAGTGATCATCTCTCCACCAATAAGGTTTTATAATGGGGTCAAAGGGCCTTGAGTTGTTGGGTAGTGTTATGAGCTTTTTAGCAAGCAATGTCTTCAATATCACATCATATGAATCCACCAATGAGGTAAAGGTACACCTAGGCTTAGAGGACTTTGTGAATTTGGGTTTCTCATACATTTGATATTTGTTGGAGTCATTAGATCTTGTTGCCTCTCGGTGTTTAGTGGCAAGAATATCATTAGCCAAGTGAAAAGTCAGTTCTTTTTTCTTAAGAACATCCACCACCCCATCATTGACAATGTATTTGTTTTTATTACAAGAACTTTTTTATCTTTTCCATTACCATTGTCATTTTTTGTCTTTGTTCCATACTATTTCACCCTTCTTAATAGAAACATACTCAATGTAATAGGAACTCTTAATCATATCATTGAATGTAGAAAACACATATTTTCTAAGGCCATAGTATAGCTCAGGCACAAGAGTGTTACCAAAGATATCAATCTTCTCATTCTTGGGGATCTATTGTAGATATCTTGTTGATCCCTAAGTCATGTTGTCTATTACTATCAAACACTTACTCATATACTTGGTAGAGTTGGTTGGTTATGACTACAACCAAACCATCCTATATAGGTTGGGCCTTGTAATTAGACTTGTATATATTTCATATATGAACCAAGTAGCATGTTAATCTCATATTGGTTTTGACAAGGCAGTGACAAAACACTTGGTCATTATCTATTAGTATTATAGTGCAAGTTGAGTGATCATAGCAAGTTGAGTAATCAATGCAAGCTGAGTGATCAAAGCATGTCAAGCATAAGTTTCCAGACAATACATGTTGAGTAATACACCTAGTCAGTGCCAAGCACCAGCATATGTCAAGCAAATAGTTAATGTTGAGTCACTCATGAGCCAAGCAGTCTATACATGCCTCGAGTGATTCAGGAGCCAAGTAAATAAAGCATGTTGAGTCATTCAGAAGCCAAGTTATAGCATTGAAGATATAGTGGTTATCGAGCATTGGAGACTTCAAGTGTCGAGTGAACAATTTTGGACATAGTTGTTTGTAATGGCACAAACTTCAATGTAAACCATTTTTGGGTCAACCTAACAATTTTTTTATGATTCTAGAAGATGTATATAGATGTATATTATGAATCCCTATGCATTAAATGTAACCAATCAAATTAAGGGATATTCTAAGAAGAAATATGGATCAACCTCAATTATTGATTCCTACCTAACCCTAGCCCACTTGTGTTTACTTAAGGAGACAAATACTAAATAGTTTGTATGCGTAGAGGAAGAGAAGGATACACAAGAGAGATGAATGATAAGTGTAGAGAAGGAATTCATGGTGGCTATGGAGGTTTTGATAATGTAATGAATTACAGAATCAATTAGAGAGAATAGAGGAAAGTAGAGAGAGGATAGAGGAGACATATCTTATTAGAAGGATCAAGTACACATAAAGAAAGAGAAGATATGACATCTAGCAATAGAGTGCTAACTGAAGGATCATGGTGTTGAATCATTCTAATAGGTGATGCAGAGAAAATATCCTAATAGGATAGTCTTGACAGGCTTTTGTAAATCTCTTAACCGAGTGTTTGCTTTATTGTAAGTTAAAGTCCTCTAACAAGGCACACTTTTTGTAGGGAGTTGAAATCCTTTAATAGGGTGAGACTTAACAGTCTTTGTAAGCCTTTAACATGACAAACCTTTAAAAGGGTAGATCATAGTTTATGGTCAAACTTCTTGTAACCTTAATTGGCTACACTTTACAACTTCAGTAGCAAAGATTTGCAGGTGTCATCCCCACCCCAATTTCACCTTCTCATTAGAGGATTTTTGGGTAACAAATTTATTGTGTTATGTGTTATTTGTTTCATGTTATGGATGAACATGTTTAGTTAGCTATTTCAGTGTACATACTAAATTGTGATATGGATGTGTGGTCAATATTTTATGGTTTAAGTTTTGAAGTGTTGATTCACCCCCACCACCACCCCCCCCCCCCCCCCACCCTAGAGTTCACTTTTCCATTTTTATTTCCAACAATTGGTATTAGCGCCTTGTTCTCTGGAAAGGAAAGCTTTGTAGCTTTGAGGAAAGATCTTGAAGATGGAAGTCTACAAGTTGGGAAAGGTTATTGAGAACTAGAATATTGAAGCTTGCCCTACACCAAGTCAATAAAGCAAGAGATGAACTACATTGTTCATTGAAGAGAAGAAAGGAACTAACTATTGAGCTAAATGACACTCATTACCAAGAGGAAGACACTACTGGACTGTTTGAGAGTAGAAATGCAAGTGAGTTTGATGTAGTAGTTGCAAATCTAATGGAAAAGAATTGTGCCCTAACTGAAGAGGTTAGAAATCTTAAAATGGAACAAGAAGTCCAATCAGTATTTCTATGTGAGGTGACTGAGAAGAAAAAGAAACCTAAGGAAGAAAAAGTCATGATTGAAGATGGCAAAAGAACACTGACAAATAGAATGGAAGAGAAGACATCAGATGTGCAAAAGATTGCTAACATGCAATTGGATACCATGAATCAATTGATGATTGCAAGCCATGAATTGAATGGAAAGGACATTGAGATAACAATCATGAAGTTATAGAATGAACAACTAAGAAATGAACTAAGAGTAGAAAAGGAATTTACTAAAAGTTTTAACAAACCTAGTGAAGCCATCAAATACTTTGCAAAATTCATGAGATCTCCAAGAACTACCAATGATACTGTTGGATTAGGATACACTAGTACTAAGGAAGGATAATCATCAAAAAGTGGTGAACAAAGAAACAAAGGTAAGAACTACAAACCCACTTGTCATAATTGTGGAAAGTTAGGTCATACAGAAAATGTTTACAGAAGAAACAATACAAATTAGAACCCTAAGTAGAAATTCAAGGGTTACCATCATATGTGCAACAAGCAAGGACATAAGGAACATGAATGCAAGACCAAGACCTTAAGCACACAAATATTTGAAGGATATTTCCACATTGTCAAAAGTATGGGCATAAAGCATATGAATGTAGATCTAATGCCAAGTGGACATCAAACAAGCAAACAAAGGTACAACAAAATGGAAAATCCTACAATTGGGATAACAACACAAGGTACAGTTGTCACTATTGTCAAGATTGTGGACATATTTCTGAGAATTGCATTAGAACACATTTCAGAGGAAACTAAAATAGATGGTTGAGTGAGACTACATGCTTTAGCTATTTGAAAACTGGTCATATTAGCAGAAACTGTCCAACTAAGTCAGTAGCACTAAGTAATGGAAATAGAAAAGGCAAAGAAAAGTTCAATGTTGAGAAGGTAAAAGTGAAGATGAAAAAGACATGGAAGAAGAAGGAATATTGTAGCACATCAAGTTCAGATGAGGTCACTTCATCCAATGGATCAGGTGATCACGTGACCCCTAACTAGAAAATCAAAAGGTATGTGCGGGATTGATATTTCAAAGTTATATTATACATCAATTCCAATAATCTAAGTTTTAAAAAGATTATATATGCATGAATTAAGATGAAATGTATTGGTCAAAACTTGGAAGATATCTACAATTTTGTTAGTTTTCATGTTGTTGTCGAGCATGGAAGGTTTCATAGTTACTGTCGAGCATGAATGGAATTTTAGTTGTTACGGAGTAATGAAAGTAGTATGGATGGGATTGTTGTATAAGCTGAGGATAGTGGAAATCATGTGTAAGTCAAGTGAGTTGGAAACCTTGTGGTGGACAAGCTTATAGGTATGTAAGCATTAAGCATTTATTGCAGAATTCTAAAGGTTATATAGTTGTTTCTCAACTCATTTGCATTCACCAGAGATCAAAGAGAGAATGAAGAGAATGAAGGTGAATTCTAACAAGAGATTCTTGCATTTTCAAACCTAATTCAACTAAAACTCAACCAAATTCATCAAATTGAAAGGTATTTTATTGATGTCGAGTTTCATTGTTTGAATTTTCATAAATACTAGGTAGTAAATATGGAAACTATTTCTTCTATAAATGTTAGGAATGAAGGAAATGAAGTTTTTAATGTTTAGCTAATTAGTAATGATGTAAGACAACACCTTTCAATATTTTAAATAGCATATAAAGGAGACCTATCTAGTGCATTTTTTATGATACCACCAAAAGTTCTCATGATTCAAGATGTCAAAAGTTTGTTATGATTGTAAAGTTGGAAGTATAGGAGATATGGAGATAAGGGATTTGTACAACCAACTTTATGAGGATGGATTCTTGAGGGAAGAAAACAAAATTGTAGAAAAGAAAGGGTTGACCTGTGCCCTAGATTTTCGTAATGTATTCAAGACTGAATGGATAAAGATTGTGCTTAGCAGAATACATGATGACTTCATATGGTTGGAAAATGGACCAATTAAGATCACCAAAAGGATCATCAACTGAGTGACAAGGTATCCTACCCTAGATAGACCTAATAGCATACGCAATTATTCAAAGGAGATAATTGAGAACATAGGTTTAGTGTGGAACAAATGAGGGATGTCTATAGATTCTATCTCAAACCCCCTAGTTGTCTTTGCAATGAGAGTGATTTCACATATGTTATTTTACTCTAGCAAACCGAATAGTGTATCCTGTATGGATGTGGATTTGGGATACAAGATAGTGAAGAGAGACCATACCTATGACCTTGTCAAGTTGCAACTTTAGTAACTATCTGAAAACTTGTAGGCCATAAGGAAAACAAAGATAACATCTTACAAATTTGACTCTTTACTAGTATGTATTTTTTTTATAAGAACACATTTCCAGTATTTGGAAAAGTTGCTTAGAAGACTAATGGGTCTATTATAGTTTAGATTGAAAAGTTGATAGAGCAACTTGGAGATAATTTTGAGTCAATTATGATTAGTTATTTCCATGAAATAGAGACTAAGGATTCCTATGTCACTAGTGGAGAAACATTACAATGATGTTTGCTTCTTAGTTGATGTAGATTATTAATATGTATAGGAAACTATTCCTAGAGTTAGATGGATTAATCCCTTTCCATATGAGATTAATGTAGATAAGGCATCTACAGCTATCACAACTCTACTAGCAGAAGAAATTGTCTCTAGTGCCACTCATTTCAACTAAGAAATCTTTAGTAACAATTGAGAAAGATGGAAATGAAGTTAAAATAGGTTAGGAATCAAGTCCTACACCTACTCTACAAACACAAGATGAAGAACATCAAATAGGAATGAGTCAAGATGATAAGTCTAAAGAGTTGAAGGTGACTACTACCCCAGAGGAACAAATTGCCATACAGACTCTGGTTACCTTACCATTTTCTGTTACTCCTACTAGTAGTCAATTTCTTCATAGGTTGAGCACTCATGCCACACCCTTGCAATATTAAGGCCATGTGTGGAAACATCGAGATTAGATTAAATATCTTATGGAGATGTAAGCCTAGATGAGGTGATTAAACTACAAAAGTTTGATCTTAACATAATCACCATTGAGAAGATGAGCATTCTATAGGAATCTCTATAGATGGAGAAATAACAAGAGTCACTAAGAAGGGAGCATAAGAAAAAGAAAGTACTTCATGACATCAAAGATATCTTTCTTGATGCTTTCAGTCTTCTAGCTACTAATGAAGACAAACCAATTATTGAGCAACTGGTGAATATTGTTCATAAGATTAGTGATGAAGATCTGGATTCCAATACTAAACTCTTAGAATAGTTTGAAATAAAATTTCACACTAAAGTACTTGAAAACATATCCAGTTCCATTGCACTACAATAGGTTGATTTAGCAACCAAGATGGAGAGTGTGAAGAAGGTGTTGGAGAACATTTTCTCTCTTTACACAAAGTTATGTAATGTTAATCTTTTCACATAGAACATTCAGAAGGATGTTGACCAACTAGAGGGAGATTTGAAGACTTCAGGTAATACCTTAAAACTATCTCTTGATCAAACTTAGTCACATTTTCAGAGACTACTATCCACCCAAGGTAGGCATGTTGAGCTAAAAGCACAAGATGCCAGCATTCGAGCTACCTTGATCAACATCATATCCATGTTGACGCCACACATGGAAGAATTGCACAAGGAAATAGCCTATGTTGAGACATTGATGAAGAAAGATTTGCATTATTCCACTCATGATAGCTTAGTTAACCTTGCTGTTGAGCTAGACATTTAGTATCAATCTCTCAAGGTAGCATGCAACAATTGGGATGTAGTGTTGAAAATCATATTGAAGATCCATAAATCATTTTTGGATAAACACACTATCAGTGTAACACCCATAATATAAGTGTCAAAAAAGGGGATAGTGAAGTGAAGGGGATTATAAATTTTTAATTAATAAAGGAAGTAAGGAGAGTAATTATGCAAAAATAGGGTACAACAAAGATACTCAATAAGAGTATCAAATTCAGATATAGTAAGGAAACATTTACTCAAGGGGAGTAATAGAGAAATAAGGTAATGTTAGTCATCCATTTTTGTAAAATTTTGAAGTTTTGAAATTTTGTATGAGAGGTGAGTCACACTTATATATTATCTGAGTTATGCTCATAATAAATATTCTATTGCATGAGAACATGTTTTTCCATGCATATCAAAGGGGAAGATTGTTCTTCTCATATTGGTTTTGACAAGGCAGTAACAAAGCACTTAGTCATTATCTATTAGTATTACAGTGCAAGCCGAGTGATTAGAGAAAGCTAAGTAATTTGTGTGAGTGGAGTCATCAAAGCATTTTAAGCATAAGTTACCAGACAATACATTTCGGGTAATATACCTAGTTAGTGCCAAGCACTAGTATGTGTTGAGTAGATAGTTAGTGTCAAGTCACTCATAAGCTAAATAGTCTATACATGTCAAGTGATTTAGGAGCTGAGTAAATAGAGTATGCTAATTCATTCAAAAAGATAAGTTGTAGCATTGAAGATATAGTGGATGTCAAGCATCAAAGACTTCAAGTACCGAGTGAACAGTTTTGGACATAGTTGTTTGTAATGGAACAAACTTTTATATAAACCATTTTTGGGTCAACTTAATGATTTTTTTATAGTTCTAGAAGATGTATATAGATGTATATTACAAATCCCTATGTAGTACATGCAACCAATCGAATTGAGGGATGTTTTAGGAAGAAATATGGATCAACCTCAGTTTTTTATTCCTACCTAACCCTGGCCCACTTGTGTTTACTTAAGAAGACAAACCCTAAACAGTTTGTATGCATGAAGGAAGAGAAGGAGATGCAAGAGAGACAAATGATAAGGGTAGAGAAGGCATTCATGGTGGCTATGGAGGTTTTGATAATGTCATGAATTGCAGAATTAGTTAGAGAGAACAAAGGAAAGTAGAGAGAGGATAGAGGAGACATATCTAATCAAAAGAATGAAGTACACATTAGGAAAGAGAAGATCTGACATCTAGCAATAGAGTGCTAACTGAAGGATCATGATGTTGAATTATTCTAATAGGTGATGCAGAGAAAACCCCCTAACAAAGTAGTCTTAACAGGCTTGTGTAAATATCTTAACCAAGTGCTTTTTTTATTGTAAGTTAAAGTCCTCTAAAAAGGCACACTTTTAGCAAGGTGTTGAAATCCTTTAATAGGCTGAGACCTAGCAGTCTTTGTAAGCCTTTAATAGGGAAGATCTTTCATAGGGTAGATCATAGTTTATGGTCAAACTTCTTGTAACCTTAATTAACTACACTTTATAGCTATAGTAGTGAAGATTTGTGGGTGTCAACCCTACCCCAGTTTTACCTTCTCATTGGAGGGTTTCTGGGTAGTAAATTTATTGTGTTATGTATTGTTTGTTTCATGCAATAGATGAACATGTGTAGTTAGCTATTTTATTTTACATTCTAATTTGTGAGATGGATGTGTGGTGAATGTTTTATAGTTAAAGTTTTGAAGAGTTGATTCAAAACCCACCCCTCCCCCCCCTCAAAGTTTACTTTCCCATTATTATTTCCAACACAGTAGTGACTATCAATCAAGTCTATGGTCACCAACTGCTCCAATATAAGCCAAGTTAGTAAGTACTTCATGTATACTAGTGCTAAAAATAATAGAGACTGAGTTATACAGTGTATGTCAAGAAAATGAATCTTGAGTGTCAACATGTAGAATAGTTATGACTGAGCGTCAAAATGTTCAAGTGTCGAGTAAACTAATTTTTACATTATTGTTTGGAAAAGTACAAAAACCAAGATAAACCACTTTTATTGACCTTGAGGTGTATATTTTTGTTTGAGTCAATTGTAGAGGTGATCATGCATTATGTTATGGATCATTAATCCCTATGCAATGTGATTAGCCAATCAGAAAAATGGAAGGACTAAGTGGAAAAAGAGAGAGATCTAGATAATTAATTTTCATCTAGAAACTTCTACATGTTTTTATAAGAAGAGGGACCAAATCCTAATTTTGTGTGTGTATAAGAGAGGTTGCAAGTTTGGATGCTAGAAGTGAAGTGTGAAGGGAAACCAAACATAGCAATCAAGCAAAGAAGTGAAGGGAAGAATACAAATATATCATATTAGAGATCAGATAAGAGATTGTAAAGAGGATATTTGTTATGATCATTTAAAGTAAAAATCAAAGGATCAAGTACTAATACATTCTAGAAAGTGTTTCAAAGTAAATCTCTTAAAAGAGTGGTCCTAATAGACCTTTGTAAATATATTAATAGAGTGCTTACTTAGTTGTAAGTTTTAAGTCCTTTAGTCAAGATAAACTATATAAGTCTTGTAAGCTCTTAATAGGGTAGACCCCTCATAGGGTAGATCATCAAAAGTGATCAAAATTGTATCCCTAATAGTCAAACTTTATTGTTGCAGTAGTGAATATTTGTGGGTGTCATCCCCACCCCAATTTTACCTTCACCTTGGAGGGTTTATGGGTAACCAAAATATTTGTGTTATGTGTTGATCATTTTCTTACATATTTCATGGATGTGATTACTTGTTAATCTATTACATAATTGTCATACATGTTTATGTGATTTATGATATTGTTCAGATAAGGATTTGTGGTGAAGTTATCAGATTGAATATTTGTTAGAAAGGTGTTGGTTAACAGTTTGTCCCTCTTACTAACTTGGCTTTACCTTGACTCTAGATGTCCAAAATGTGAGGAAACAAAAGCATGTCACCAAAAAATAGGTTAGTCTATGTTTTATATCACTACCCTATGAATTATAAGGTACAAATGCCTTATATGCAATGAATTGTGTTTTAAATAGATCATTGGGATAGGGGGTATGCTCTTAACCTAAGAGTAGAAGAGGATAAACCAAGATGCTCATAACTACAAACACCCTAGGCAGAAATGGATTTGGGAAACCTATAACACCCAGTGGAATGGATATCACAAGCTACCTTGAAGTTCAACATCTAATCCTAAGTCTAAGTATACACTAGTCCTACTGAAATGCAATCTAGAGATAGAGTAGAGATGCATATGAAAGATGAAATGGAATCCACCTTGAATAATAACTCTTCACTAAAATGGAATCTAGTAAGATATCATTAGCTTCAAATACATCTATCCTACAATCCCATAGAGATTATTCTAAAATGTAAGGTTAGCTTGGCTGAAAGAGATAATGAAAGAAACCTAGGCATGCTAGTCCTAAATGGAATCAGAACAATCACATTACCTAATTGCAAACATCATACAAATCCTTCATTCTATCAAACTCTTTGATTTTCACTGAACATCTAGAAATGCAGTGGAAAAGTTAGAAAAAATTATTGATCCTTTCTATTAACTTAGAAAATTACATATATAGGCCTCCTCTTAGGGTTCTTGGCCAGTTGAAAATTCATCAATTACATTAATATAGCACTTGAATTGCTCAGAACTCCAACAATCATTGATTGGAATTTAATACATCAAAGAAATAAAGTAAAAATGATTAGAAACTCTTAGAATGATTAATATTCTTCTCTAATTTGTTGATACCAAATTCATATTATTTGAATCTCAATGATTACTATGTTGACAATTAGCTAATGGAGATATGCAATTGTTGTCATTTATGGAAACACATGATGTACATGCTCATAAGAAACCTTACAAATAAAGATACTTAGCTTTTGGTACTCAGAAAATTGTCTAAGTATGAATTTTGTATACATCAGTATATTATTTTGTTTATAATTTTTTAATGATGTCATATTATGACTAGCAAAGTTAGATGGAGATTGTATACATGTTGATGATGACATGTATAACCTTGAAAGTTAGTATGGATTGTACAAAAAAAACATATTTGTGTTTGAGTAAAATAGGATAGTGGAATTGAAGGAGAGAGATTATTTTGTTTATAAAATAATTACTTGTCCAAATAGGGCCGACATCTTAGATGTTTACTCAAAGTTGGAAAAATATATTACGATCTTAGTTGGCCTACAAAAATTTGTGTAAAGGCATGGTATATATGCAAAGGACATCTTGCAAATTCTATTGTGCTATTGTTCTACTGTTCTATTATGTTATCTTGAAGAAGTTATGTTGAGAAATTGTATGTGAAATTTTGTGAAAGTGATATATGTGAAGTTTTGTATAATCTATTTTGTGATCTGAGATCAAGCTAAAGATCAGAGATCAATCGAGGAAGAAGTTACAGTACTTATATCCCAGAAGTTTGATTACTTGTTTGGGCAGTGAGCTCTTCTTATAATGGAAGTGCATATTTGGGCAGTGGGCTCATCTTGCATCTACTATACTACAACTCCTAATAGGGTTGGAATCTCCTAACAGGGATTCAAATTCCCCTAACAAGGACTCCTTATACTAAATTTTCTCATTGACTCCTAATAAGGTCCATCCTCTAACAACAAACTAATATATCAGTAAATTATCTAGCAGGTATCATCTCCACTAGGGTTTTGCCTTGGTTGAGGTTTCCCTAGTTAACAAAATATGGTATTATGAGTTATCTTTGTGCATGGTTATTGTTACTATTCAAAATTACTTTATTACTTTGTTATGTATGGTTTAAAGTAAGAAATAATATCCAGTTGGTGGCTAAAGTTTTTAGATTACTTATTCACCCCCCTAGTAATCTATATTTCTAACACATTGTAGGTTTGAATCTTCATCGTTGATCTTGAATCAATGATCATGATTAAAACATAATAAACCTTACTTTATTTATCCCTTATGATTTCCTATGACTACAACCATGTGAATAGGTTTAACTTATTACTTTTCTTAGTCACTACTTTAACTATAAGTTACCCTTAACTATGTGTGACTATATGATCACTTCACCTTTAACTGCTTTCGATCAGTCATTGTGTTAACCGTAGCTTACCTCTAACCACTAGTGACCATGTGATCATTGGTTTTTGTTGCTTTGCAGACTTGACCCGTGATCAACTTAACCTCTTGGAAATATAAGAGGAGTAACTAAGAGGGGAGAGATGAATTAGTTATTACAAAAAAAAATCCTAGATCCCTTAGATGTCAGTACAAAATAATTCTATGAAAGCTTAATTCTATTGATGCTCGACAAACAAAGAAATGTTGTAACTCAAAAAATAATGAATATGCTCAGTAAACACTTATCATGAAAATCTTAAGATGTTATCTATGATTACTTATTACTTTAACTTAGTTGCAAACACATAAAAGAAATGGCATGAACACATTTGACACCAAGATATAACATGGAAACCCAATTTGGTAAAAACCACCAATTGCAACCAGTTATAGTTTTTCACTCTTCTAAAGTGAGCCTTGTTAGGAACCGACCCTATTAAAGGTTACAAAACACACTGTCAGGTGTGACCCTATTAGAGGATTTAATCACCCTATTAGAAGTGGCCTTGTTAGAGGTCATTAGATAATTCAATAGAACTGTCACCTTGTTAGAGGATTTACAAATAACTATTAAGCCAACTCTGTTAAGAGATTTAGATCACTGCTACAATGGTTAGAGAGTAACAATGACATGACTTGATTGAATATATATTTTTAGCTTCTCAAGGGTATTTTTCTTATCCTTCTGATCCACTTCCTCTCAGCATCATTAGATCTTCAAAAATATTCCATGCATTCACACAAATTTCACACTCATCCATTCTCAACTTGACCTTTTATTTATATCTTTCATATTGTAAAGTTGGCTCAAATACAACTTGTAATAACTAATATTTATCTTCTTAGTCTACTTGAACCAATAGATAAATCAATCAAACTCAATATTCCAAAATAAGAAAATCCTTCATTAGTCGACCCTGCTCAGTCTAACACTAACTCAGAAATGATTTTCCTATGTTAACCAAGTGAACTCAGTTAACACTGCATACTTGCACAGATCCTTTGATAATTGAGTGAGCTCGGATAGCACTAGTTCCATCCAACATTCCTTCATTAACCGAGTGAGCTTGGTTAACACTCAACTTCTGTAATTTTTTCTTTGACACCCAAGTGAACTCGGTAGACACTGCTTTCTAAACTAAACAAACTTTGGAATGCTTGGTAGCCATAGAAGATTGTCTTCAATGCCCAAGTGAGCTTTGCATGCACTGACTGGTAATGATATGACATTTTGTGTAACATTAAAGACAATACACAATTAATCAATTGTTTTAACAATCTCTCTCTTTGGCATTGATGGCAACACAACATGTCATAACACAATGAAATTTTGGAGCAAGAATAAAGTAAGGAACATATCCTTAGTTTCATTTTGATTTTCATCCATGAGAACTCCTGTCAGTGTGAACTCTGTCTCTAGTTTCTCCCTCTGTTAGAAAGCTTCTATCTGCTAGAACTTCTACTAAGTTTCTTCTTCTTCTTTGATAATCCTTTCCATGATAGCAAATTTCTCCTTCTTTTCAACAAAAATTTCTATGAGATATGACAGTAAACTTCTCCCTCTTTGACATCTCATGTCAAAGACAATATTCAGTGAATATCAATGTACCTTAAGTACTAATTCATTTGCAATATGCCCTTGTCAATTCTACATCAATTGATTCATCTTCAATAATGCTCTATTTGATACATCACTAAACCTCATTTAGTGAGCTTCAGATAAAGGAATGACCCCTAGCTTACCTCTTAGATACAGAAATGCATCCTTAGGTAATGGCTTATTGAATATGTCTACAATTTGTTTTTTTGAATTAACATATTCCAATCTTACTTCTTTATCTTGCACCAACTCTCTTAAGAAGTGATATTTTATAGCAATGTGCTTTGTTTTGGTATGCATCACTAGATTCTTTGATACATTGATTGCACTAGTGTTATCACAGTATATGACTGCTAGACCCTTGATCTCTATCTTCATACCTATCATTAGTTGTTTGAACTAAACAATGTTAGAACAATTAACTATTGCTACCACATATTTTGCCTCTATTATGGACTGAGAGATACAATTTTGTTTCTTGCTTGTCCAAGACACTAGTCTTTTACCAAGAAAGAATGCTCCACCACTAGTACTTTTTCTATCATCAATACTTCCTACCTAATTAGCATTTATAAATACTTTTAAGTCCAAATTGCCTCCCATTTTGTACCATAAACCATATTCTTTTGACTACCATCATGTGATTTTCTTTGGGATTTGTTGAGAATCTTGCCACCATACTAACCGTTGATGCCATATCAGGCCTTATGTGTACTACATACTGCAATTTTCTAATCATTGATCTGTAAGTGGTATGATCTACCTCTTTGGAATCATCATTTTTGGAAAGCTTATGCCCAATAGTCATAGGTGTTCAAACTAGTCTTGAATCTTCCTTTCCAAATTTTGTTAAATTTCCTTGATATATTTAGATTGATTAATGTAGATACCATCTTTCTTTTCCTAAATCTACAATTTGACAAAGAATTTTATCTCACCAAATATAGACATTTCAAATTCCTTACTAATTTCTTTTGATAATGCCTTGCACACGTCATCATTCCTGTGAATAAAGTATCATCAACACATATTTCTACCAACACAATCTTCTTATCTAGTCCTTCTTTGATGTACAGACTATTGTTATCATGTGTTCTTTGGTTTATCTACTTCTCCTATATTTGATTCAAATTATTTTGTTTCCATAATGTTCCTATGATCTACACCTTCGTCCTAAGCTTTGATCCAAATATTTTTAGTTGCCATCTATTCTGAATGCAATGTGATCTCTTCCTTCAGATATATCAAACCTTCAATGAAATACTTGATCATAGAGTTAGAGTTTCTAAACAACTTTCTTCTCATCTAAGAAATGCATAAACTTACCCTCCCTTCCCTAATCAACTAATATGGATGAATGCATTAGATCTCTTTTGAATGCCCACCTAGGTGTATATAAAGTAATAGATGAGAAGATAAGTTCCTTAAAGATGATCTAGACACAGATATGGCATCACATCAACCCTAATCCTATAATTTTGAAAAATATAGAGGATTGAAATCATGGAAAGAGCTAGCTTTGACTAGGTAACTAGTCATGTTAGTGCCTAGGTAGGAACCTAGCATTCTTTGGTTTCACAAGAAGCTCGAAAAAAACACACAACAATAGGATACCTACTTCCTTTATTATAGAAAACACCAAATAGTAAAGATCAATGCCTTAGTCCATTGGGTTGTAGAGTCTTAAGGTAGCACAGGGAAATGTTATGCATTTTGAGTGGTGGGAAACAAGGCAACCAAAACAAAAGGAAAGCAAACACATAGAAAGCGGGAAAGCAAGGAAAGACAACTACACTAAACACACACCTAACCTAACATATTTATAGAGGTGGGATGAATCTCACCTTATGAAACTAGTAGAAAAATATACTCAAGTGAATCCACCCCTTCCTCCACAATTAATTTTAATCTCTACATAGGATCCCTACTTCTAGTAGTAGCAACAAAATGGAAACTCCACATGTTTCTTTTATTATATGCACTAGTTGGCTATACATCCATTCATGTCCAAACAACCATGTCTGGTCATATATGTCATTATCTCCCTTTGCATTTTTCATGTCATTCTCCTAATGGTCTTATGTTGTACCGAAGACATACACCTCTTTTAAGAAAATGAACTCATTATTGCAGTGGTTTGAACTTTCTTTATGAGCCTGCTAAGTGTAGGAAGATGTCACCTTCACCATGGAATCCACTAATTGATGATCAGTCACCTCATTACTTTGAAAAACCAAATCAAATTCATTCCTTCCCACTTTTAGTGTATGATCACTACCTCCACAATTTGAATGCACAGAAAGAGAATTAGAAGCCAATAACCCTTCTTCAATTTTTAGTTTCATAGATGAGTCATCTTGAGAGGATTCATCCATTTGGAAGGGTGACAAGTAACCACAGACAATCTCCTCTTCCTCACTATAAGGGAAAGTTGTTTCTACTAATGGAACTAATTCTTCTACAAAATGACAGTTGGTCTCAAGGCTCTTTTATTCAATCACATCTTAATAAAGGGTAAGAGTCTTACTAGTGGATTTGTGAAGTTCCCCCTCTTGTTGATGTAATCTTTCTCTAGGATGAACTTTATTGCTTCTTTCTTCAACTAGAGTCAGATTTGTAGCTATTGGCAGATCACAAGTGGAATGTTCTAGTGTATGCATATGATCATCAAAAGATTCTTCTTTAGAGAAATTTGATGGAGTATTATCACCTTGATCTATAACATTGGGAATAACCTATTGTCTACCAAAGACTACAATAATATGAGAACTAGAATTAGGTGACATTACCATGGGAGCTTCATAATCAAGTGTAGATGCTATCTTCATCTTTAGCTCCTTTCTCTTGTCCTTTTTTTGATCCTTCAACTTGTGGAATTAGTTGCAAAATTGGTCCCATATCTTCCTTTCTTTAGGGTCATCTCCTCTATTTAGACTCTCTACAAGATTTAATAAGATCTTGTAAAAGACCTTATACTTAGTTGTATGGAGCTCTTCAAGAGTAGGCTTCGGCCTTGGCCTTTCCTTGGTGCTCACATTAGTAATATTTACCTCCTCTTTAAACATCTAAAAACCATAAGGAATAGAGTTAGGTAACTTTACCAATGATTTGGTATGTTCAACTATCTCTACTTGTTTCAGCTTCCTTCTTTCACTTTCTTGTAGATCCTTGAGTCTTTTGAAATGGGCATAGATGTGATTCCATAACATCTTTAACATATGCTCATCTTCTATGCTAATGTTTTCTCGAGCTACATAGGAGATGATTTCTCTATACTATTCAAAAAGATCATGAATCACCTTTTCATTTGTGGCATGAAGTTCTTCAAGAGTAGGAATGAGTTTTATCTTTTCTTGCTTCAACTTCATATTTTCTCTTTACATGTCTTTTAGCTTGTAGAATCTAGAGCACACACATTTCCATAGGGAGGCAGAAACATGATCATCTTCAATGTTGATATTCTTTTGGATGGCATGGGAGATGCTTTCTTTATATAGAAGTACAAGCTCTTGCAATAGCTTGTCATTAATCTTATTAAGTTCTTGAAGAGTGGGCTTAGGCCTTGGTCTTCTCCTAGTCTTTGAATTTGACATGGCCATTGAGTTATACTAGACCTTCTTAGACCAAATAAAGTAGGTCCTTTATATAGAATCACTAGTCTTAATCCTAGGGAAGACACCTTTAGATTTTTGAGAATAAGAAACCAAACATTGGGCTTAGATTCCAATCCCTAGTAGATTTGCCAAAAATTGTTGGTTAACACTTTGTCCCCCTTACTAACTTGGCTTTACCTTGACTCTAGATGCCTAGAATGTGAGGAAACAAAAGGATGTCACCAAAAAATGGGTCAATTTATGTATTATATCACTACCCTCTGAATTATAAAGTACAACTCCCTTATATGCAATGAATTGTGTTTTAAATAGATCATTGGGATAGGGGGTATGCTCTTAACCTAAGAGCAGAAGAGGATAAACTAGAATGCTCATAACTACAAACGCCCCAGGTAGAAATGGATTTCAGAAACTTATAACACCCAGTGGAATGGATATCACAAGCTACCTTGAAGTTCAACATCTAATCCTAAGTCTAAGTACACATTAGTCCTACTGAAATGCAATCTAGGGATAGAGCAAAGAAGCATATGAAAGATGAAATTATGGAATCCACCTTGATAGATAACTCTCCACTAAAATAGAATCTAGTAAGATATCATTAGCTTCAAACACATCTGTCCCACAATCCCATAGAAATTATTCTAAAATGCAAGACTAGCTTGGCTGGAGGAGATAATGAAAGAAACCTATGCATGCTAGTCCTAAATGGAATTAGAACAATCACATTACCTAACTGCAAACATCATACAAATCCTTCATTCTATCCAACTTTTTGATTCTCACTCTGCATATAGAAAGTAAAGGGGAAAATTTAGACAAAATTGCTAATCCCTTCTATTAAATTAGAAAATTACATATATAGGCCTCCTCTTAGGGTTCTTGGCCAGTTACAAATTCATCAGTTAAATTAAAAGAGCACTTGAATCGCTCAAAACTCTAACAGTCATTGATTGAAATTCAATACATCATAGAAAGAAAAAAAAAATGATTAGAAACTCTCAAAATGATTCATATTCTTCTTTTATCTATTTGCACCAAATTCATATAATTTGAATCTCAACAATCACTGCAAGTTTGAATTCTCATCATTGATCTCAAATCAATAATTACGATTAAAACATAATAAACCTTCCTTTATTTTTCCCTTATGATTTCCTCTGACTGCGACCATGCAAATAGGTTTAACTTATTACTTCACTTAGTTGCTACTTTAACTATAAATTACCCTTAACCGCATGTAACCATGTGATCACTCCACCTTTAACTTCTTTCACTCAATCATTGTGTTAACTGTTGACACAAAAGCTTGCACCCTATCCTAAGGGAATCCTTCTCAGATAGTCTCATATAACATGGAAACAATCTTTAAAGTGTGGGACTTTGCAACTTGAGATTGAGTCTCAAGAGAAGGCCAGTTTCCTTTACTATCAAGATGCACCTAACTAGTCTTTTAGAGGAAAAGGGAGAAGAAATGCATGTAAGGAAAACCACCTAATATAATCTAGAGGGTGATGCACCAAATAGTATGTGGGTCTACTTCTTTTTCCAGTGAATGCACTAAAACAAAATAGATTTCTCGAAATATACCAATATCTACACTTTTTCAATCCCTCTATCATAAATTAACCAAAGATAACACAATCAAAGAAGGAATGCAATGGATTCACTTGATCTAATTAGCCACCAAGTATGAACATGATCATATGATATTTCAATTGTCAAATACATTCAGCAAGCGAGGCCATAGGAATGTGCACACACTTGGCTGATAGAAAATGGATATAGTAGAGAAGATATCTATTGAGAATAGGAAAAATTATAGAAGATCTCCAAAAATTAGAAAAGAGAGAAACCTCGAGAAAATAACAAAACTTTCTTTTATAGTTCAAGCATAACTCTTGATTGCTTCACAATTTCATTCATGCATTTAAGACTATCAAAGGATGATTGGATGAAATTTGGGTGATAAATTGGATCTGGTATGCCTTTAGAGTCATGGAAATCATCAACCCTGACTAAAAGAACCCTAATCCTAACATGAAATGGTGCCATTAATGCAAAAATCCCCTCAAAATGGATAACCAAGATGTAGGTAGCATGCCTTTCACATCTTTTTAGCACAGTCATAACTTTGGAGTTGTTGGGATCAATCATGGAGATCAGATCACGCGGGAAAGTCATTACTTCTTCCCTATTGGCTCAACAAAACAAAAAAATTAGAAGGTCAACTAAGTCATACAACCAAGATAAGTCACATGTATCAATGGGTTTATATCTTTTTGCCACCACATGGAGTCCTTTAGAGTTGACCATTATGATCTTATAATCACCAATAATATCATAGAATTGGGCAGGTATCCTTCTTGGTTCATGATCTTATGATCCCCCTTGGTGTTATGACCATACAATGCTATGACCCTATGATGGCTAAATATCATAACATTGGCAGCTCCTAGAACTAGCTTTATGATCTTACATTGGATCATAAGATCATAGCATAGAAAATTAGTTGTCGCATTGTAGTTCTGACTTTTCACCCTTGCGATCTCACAATAAACAAGAGTTGAAGAAAATGGCCCTACCTAGACATGCCATAGAACCTCACTATGTCATTATAACTAAAGACTGATCATTTTCCCATAGGTACATAATGAGAGACGTTGATCTTCTTCCATCTAACAGCCTAGAAACATGCAACCAACTTACTGACTATGCCAGAACCTAAACCAACTAGAACTGGTACGTATGCCAACCTGTCTGACATTGATCCACCTCACCTATAGCCCACTAAGAAAATAGGACCCACAATCCACATGGAAAGTGCTTTCTATGTCACATAATTTAAAGTACTCACAACTTTCCATAATGACATAGCAAGGACCATTAATCCTGGGAAGACTGATGGCTAGGAAGATGTACAATGCACTCTTTCATAACTGAGGAAAGAGGGTCAACCATGCTATGTGTCCATTTTTCACTTTGTTGCATAATTTAAAATCCTCACAACTTCAAAAAATAAGAAAGTGACATCCCTCGATCTTTTTGATCTGACGGTGTATAAAGCACAGGCCTGCAAGTGAATATTTAAATGTGAAACAAGAATTAGGAAAATATATAACCTAAGGTATTGAAAGATTTATTTGTATGCCCTAATATCTAAATTTTTAATATTTGAATGACCATTAGATATTTTTCCAAATATGAAATATGAATTTTGGTGGGAGGACAAAATAGCTAACAATCTTGGTGACTTAGAGGGGATGCTAGCCTGCTATGCATTGACCAATGACCTAAAGCATCCACTATGCTATAGAGTCAAAAAAATATAAAAACCTACCTAGAAAAACCCTAAAATTATAGAGAGACATGTCCAACAAAACTCAAAACTACCCCTGTACTACAAAACTTAGAAGAAAAAATCCTCTACAACTTTAGCAAGACTTGAAAATTTTGAAAATCTAGCTATCTCACAAGGAGACAACTTCTGCCCAACACTTCTTGAAGAAAAAGGAAAGAACTAAAAGCAAACTAACTCTAACTATATACGTGAAATATCCTAACCCTCCTTAGAAGTAGGGCTTGAGGTAGATCCCATTGACTGTTATTGGCATGACATCACCATTGGGTTTGGATAACTGAAAGGCATTTGCCTATTTATAACTGGTAATCACATTGATTCCACTCCATAATGCATCAAATTTTGAGTGCCTCCCTAGTTTTTCCTTGTCTGCATCCCATTTGAGAACAAGATCCCCTTCTTCAAAAACCTTAGCTTTAGCCTTCTTATCAAAAGACCTTTTCATCTACTCCTGATGTGTTTCCAAGGTTAGCATAGCTTGTTGCCTCCTTTCCTCTAACTCAATCAGTTCTACCAACCTAATTATCATGGGGTCATATTCTTCTAGCTCCAATTGGTGAGTTAACTCAAGGGAGAAGAACTCTAATGAAATAGGGAGCCGGGCTTCCTTTCCATATACTAGCATGAATGGAGACTTCCCAATGGACCTCTTAGGTGTAATTCTTGTTAATCCAAAGGGTTGTCTTTAACTTCGCATGCCAACACCTCTAATTATCTTCAATTGTCCTCTTCATGATTATGATGAGGTTCTTGTTAGACGATTCGGCCAAGACATTACATTGGGGGTAATAATTTGAGGAGGTGCTCAGATATATTCCATGTTCTAAAGCCCAAGAGCATATATGAGCTCCAATAAATATTTGGCATTGCCAGATATAAATATGGAAGGGACACCAAATCTGGTTACAATTCCACTGAGGAAATCAATCATAGAAGCCTCTATTGCATCCTTGAGAGCCACTGCTTCTGTAATCTTGTGAAATAATCTATGGCTACCAGGATCCACTTGTGACTAGCATTAGAGGGTGGGTTTATTGGACCACTAAAATCCAAACCCCATTGAGTAAAAGGATAATCAACCTGAATGGAATGGAGGAGAAGAGCAACCAATCTATGCTTCCCAGAAAAGAAAGCAGACCCACTTATAATAGTCATTAAACAAAGTTGGCCAATAATAGCTAGCCCTCATTATCTTCATGGCATTAACTCTAGCTGAGAAATAGCCACTAGTAGGACCATAATGAAAATATTTTAGCAGCCTACTAACCTGATCAGTCTGGATGCATCTTAATAGGACTCCATCATAATCTTTCCTGAATAATATCCCACCCACCAAGACATAGGGAATAGATTGTAACCTGAATTGTCTACTCTTTAATTTATTCAAGTCTTGAGGATACCTTCCTTCTAGCAAGAAGGTTGTCATGTCCTGCAACTAATCAAACTAACCCTCATTACCTATTGGTTTCTCTTCTAGAATCAAGAGGAAAGTATCCTTAGATATCTCATAAGATGAAGCCATCTACTCACAAATTCCTTTACCTCTTATGAACATGGTGATCTTGACATCAATGTTATATTCTATGACCTTAGTACTCCATCCAAACCTTTTCTCATTAATATCTTTATTTAGGAGGAAGACCTTCACACCTACATGTGGAACTAAAAGTTGGATTTTTTAATGAGACAAGAGATGCCTAAACTTTTTAAGAGCTCTTACAACAGCAAGGACCTACTTCTCTATATAATAATATCTATCCTCATAATCACTAAGCCCCTCACTAAAAAATGAAATGAGTTGTTCCATGTTCTCATCATCCACTTGTGTCAAAACTGTTGATATACTTGATTCTCCTCCAAAGGAGCAAAGGGTGAAATCTATGTCAAACTTGAGGTTAACAAGAGTGGGGGTTGAGGCGATTGATTTCTTGATTTATTCAATATTAGATTTCCCCTCCTTAGTCCAATTGAGGGTCAAATTGTTTTTTAACATGATTGTAATGGTTTTGACCATAGCAACAAGGTCTGTGATAAATCTTCCTACAAAATTAATCCTGCCAAGGAAACTTTGTAGCTCCTTCTTATGAGTAGGAAGTGGGAGAGCAAGAATTGCTTCTACTCTCTCTACATCTATTATTAATCCATCTCTTAACACAATATTCCCTAGGAACTTTCCCTATTTATTGGCAAACACACTTCTTAGTATTCAGGGAAACACCATATTCTTTGCATCTAACAAATATCTACCTCAAATGATCAAAGTGATATGGTGCACATTTGGATAAGATAGTTATATCATCAAGATACACTAAAACAAAATTCTCCATTACACCTTTGAAATCCATCTCCATTGCCTTCTAAAATGTGGCGCCTACATTAGTCCAAATGGCATCTTAAAATAGGCATAGGTACCCCATTTAGTGGTAAAGGTTGTCTTATGTCACTTTGATTCCTAGACAAGTACCTAATTATAGCCTTAAAAACCATCCAAGAAATAAAATCTTTCTAAACCACTAAACTTGGATAGGATCTATTTCATAGAAGGAAAAGGGTGATGGTCTTTAAGAGAAGCTTTATTGAGATCTCTAAAGCCTACACAAAGCCTGATTTCTCCACTCCTATTCCTAATAGGGAAAATATTAACTACCCATGAGGAATGTTTAATAAGAAAAATGATATTAGCCTATATGATTTTTTACAACTCTTTTTTCATTAATGGTTCAACCTTAAGATTAACTAGCCTTTCTTTCTACCTAACAGGTTTGGCATCTCAATTCAAATCTATAGTACGTTGAAATAAGATTGGGTAAAAACCCTTTAAGCCTTCATATGTCCATGTAATGAAATCATTAAATTTTTTACATAACTTAATAAAAACTTCTCTTTCATCTTCAGTACATACCTTTACTAAGTTGGGAGTCTTTCCATCAGCAACAGTGATGGGTGTATAGTCATCCTTACTTGCAATCAGATTTGAACCCTTACCCTTTACTTAATCATTAGAATTGAAAATCCCTTCCAAGGTAATGATACCCTCAGGTAATTTGTTAGAGTTCAAACTCATGATCTGGTCCCCATATTGATTTTGGAGTTTGGACTAATTTTTAGCAAAGAATTTTTCATCACTCTACAAGAAATTTATAATTTGTGCATCAAAATCAAACACCTTCCAATTTGTGCAATTATCAAGAACACCAAATCTTACAATAATTCTAATTTTTTGTTCCTTATCATCAGCAACATGCTCTGGTATGTCATAGTGGGCACCAATGCTGCAAGCCTATAAGCATGTTTGTTCTTGTTCCTTAGAACACTCTAAATATTGAATGCATAAAATTCTTCAAGTACATCCCATACTCTATGTTTATATGACTTGAGGAGGCTGTTATTCATGACATTTTGGTTCCTAACTTGATTTGCAATCAGCTCACTATCCCCATATACCTTTAAGAGTTTGACACTTCTCTTTTATGCCAATTGGAGACCTTGGATCAGGGATTCATATTCTACTACATTATTTGTGCAACTAAATTGGATCCTATAAGAAAAATAATATTTCTCCAATTCAAGGGAGATCAGGATAACACCAGCCCCTAAACCATTTTTGTTTCTTGAACTATCAAAGAAAAATTCCCACAATTTGTTTGTATCCTCTTTTGTTTTCATGAGATTGGGGATAGGAACACCTTCTTCAAGTATACAATAGGTCCCAAGACATGTTTCTTTGACTTCTTGTATTGGATCAAACTGATAGGTTGTGGCCCACTCATCCAAAAGGAAATTAGGGACCTCTGCTAATGAAGTAGTAGGCTCATGGAATGTGTACACTTATTCCTCCTCCCTAATTGTATATTTCATGTTTATAGGGATTGGAATATAAGTCTCTATGTAGTTAAGGGCTAGAGGTTTTCCCTTTAGGGAAGCTCTTGCCCCATATCTTGTCATAAAGAACATACATAACCAATTTGCTACAATATGACCCCCTATCTGTACAGTAAAGTCTAGAAAGATAGATAGAAAAATAAGCTTCTACCTCTGCTATTGATATATTTATCTTAGGTTACTATGCGACTGGGACAAGCATGTAATGCCATCTTTACATTGTTTAGGACCCCTATAGTCTTGACAGAGCTACCATCCAACTGGACAAAACTACTATCCCCTGAATCTATCATACAATTGTGGACTAGCTTATCTCCTATGATCAAGGAAACATAAAATGATTGAGGCTTGATTTTATTATTTGTTTCCCCTCCCTTTATTGGTTGCACCAAGCTTGTTGCATTTTCCTTTCTAGGTAGCTTATCCTTGGCCTCTATGTTCTCTAACTCCTTCTATAGCAATTCCTTCTACAATGGTATGGTGACAACAACATCCCACATGGAGATATTCACATTAGTCCTTTTCATTTGATCTACTACATTAAAAGGAGTGTTGATAGCTTTGGTTGAAGCTTTGGGGATTGTATGGGTAGGGGGCTAAGGTTCAGTAACCTAATGTTCAACAAGGTCTCTATTACTTGTGTTATGTTTCTACTGAGGAGTAGCATTGGATTAGGCATTCACTATTGGCATAGAGAAAAAACATTTGAAGTTGAAGCTTGATTGGGTGATAGGGGCATAGCATCTTCAATAGCTCTCCTTTTAATTCTAGTATTGTGAGTTATAACATCATGACTAGCATGACAATGTTCCTCTCCTCTGGTTGATGGTTCATAAAAGAACAATCATTTTGTTGTTGTAAATAAGAAACATTAGTAGGTTGACTAACATTGTATAGTTTCCCTGTCACAGGCCCTTGGATAGTTAATGCCAAATAAAATTATGCCTTTTGACACATGCAACGAGCATAGGAATAGTTACAAGAAGGGCATAAATCTTGCTCTTGAGAAAAATTATTTTGGGGAACCAAGGTTCTATCCTAATTTATATTTGTAGTAGAAGCATGACCATTAGATCTATTTTGATTGTACAAGACATAATTTTGATTCTGTTTTGGAGGCCTACTATTCATAGGGGCTTGATATTACAGTTGGGGGGGGGGGGGGGGCTTATTCACTTGAGCTTGTTGTCTCTCCAAAGTCACCATTTTATTTCTCACCTTTTGAATCATAGAGAAACTATCCTCCAACTTCTTATCTTGAATTTGCAACTTTTGTCCAATATCTTTCATTAAGGTCTTCAATGATGGAAGCTTGAGGTGCTAGAGCAAGGGGTTGTGATGTGGAAGGTGTGGGAATAGGGGCTATTGTTGGTTGGTGATTTAGCATATCAGGGAAGAAAGGCATAGGAGGCCTTAGAGATAGCTTACCTCCCTAGATCAAAATATTCTCTGCCCTTATGGAAATCTCATAAGCACCTGGTAGAGTATGCCCTCCAATAATTTGGATTGTAGTGGTAATATCATTGTCAAGGGCTCTTAGATAATGCAAGAAGGCATTACTTGGGGTATGCTTCACTAAAGTTGATATTATATCCCATGTTTTTTGGAAACTATAGTTGAAGTCAATCATGTATTCATGGAGTGCCCTCTTTATAGTGGTTAACTACTCTAAAAGTGAAAGATAATCACTTTTATCTTCAAAATGCTTGCATAGGGCTAGTTCTAACCCATCCCAATCTATTATAGAGTTATGAGGCAATCCTCTATACAATTGAAGTGCTTTCCATTTTAAAGATGAAGCTAGAAGCCTAACTGCAACATCATCCTTAGATATACCATGAATATTACAAACATTTGCTACTTCTTGAATATGTTCTAAGGGGAAAAATAGAAGTTTCACCAGTAAACTTGGGTATACTTTTAAGAGTTGATATTGCTACGTCATGTCTTTGGGCTAATAGGAGAGGACTTCCACCATCAAAGGTGGCAAAAGCATGAACTCTAGCCATGTAAGCAAGTGATATTTTAATATGAGTAGATGGTACTCTAGGTTGAGATCTTATAACAGGAGTGGAGATAGATCTTGCATGTATATGGATTTCTTTTGTACTCCTAACTGGTGATAGAGACAATCTAGTCTTCCTTCTTCTGGTATTAGAAAATTAAAGCTCTTGGTATTGGAAATTACCTCTACAAGATGCCCTTATTTCAGCTTTGGGCATGAATCACAACAATTTTCGTCTGGAAACCAGATGTGAATGGTGTACAATTGCCAAGTGCTTTTTGGAAAAGAGCCTCTTAAAGGCTTCAAATATTGAGAGCAGCACTATTTTTACAGCATCAACTTGAAATTCTTCCCTTTTGACACTAGTAGACTTGAAATATTCTTGAATATGAGTCCCTTGGGTGTGCCAAAAACCATTGACACAAAATCATGCACCTAGCCTGAGACAATCCTTCTCAAATAGCCTTGTGTAACATGGAAACAATCTTGAAAGTGTGGGACTTTGTAACTTGAGATTGAGTCTCTGGAGAAGGCCGGTTTCCTTTACTATCAGGATGCACCTAATTGATCTTTGAGAGGAAAAGGGAGAAGAAATGCATGTAAGCAAAGCTTTCTAATCTAATCTAGAGGGTGATGCACCAAATAGTCTATGGGTCTACTTATTTTCCAATGAATGCACTAAAACTTAATAGATTTCTTGAAATATACCAATATCTACACTTTTTCAATCTCTATATCATAAATAAGCCAAAGATAATGCAATTAGAGAAGGAATACAATGGATTCACTTGATCTAATCAGTCACCAAGTATGAACATGATCATATGATATTTCAATTGTCAAATACATTTATCAAGTGAGGCCATAGTAATGTGCACACACTTGGCTGACAGGAAATGGATATAGTAGTGAAGATCTCTATTGAGCATAGGAAAAATTACAGAGGAGCTCTAAAAATCAGAAAAGAGAGAACCCCCGAAAAAATAACAAAACTTTCTTTTATAATTCAGGCATAACTCTCGATTGCTTCACAGTTTCATTCATGCATTTAAGACTATCAAAGGATGATTGGATGAAATATGGGTGATAGATTGGATCTGGTATGCCTTTAGAGTCACGAAAATCATCAACCTTTACTAAAAGAATCGTGATTGTGACATGAAATGGTGCCATTAATGCAAAACTCCCCTCAAAATAGAAAACTATGAGGCATGCAGCATGTCTTTCATGTCTTTTTAGCATGGTCATAACTCTGGTGTGGTTGGGATCAATCATGGAGATCAGATCATGCATGAAATCCATTACTTCTTCCCCATTGACTCAACAAACTAGAAAAATTAGTAGGTGAACTGAGTCATACAACCAAGATGAACCACATGTATCATGGAGTTCTTTAGTGTTGACCATTACAATCTTACAATTACCAATAATGGTGTAGCATTGGGAAGGTATCCTTCTTGGTTCACAATCTTAGGATTCCGCTTGGTGCTACAACCATATGATTCTATGACCCTACGATGGCTGAATATCATAACATCGGCAGCTCCCAAAACTAGCTTTACAATCTTACACCAGATCATAAGATCATAGCATAGAAAATTAGTCATGGAATTGTAGCTCTGACTTTTCACCTTTGTGATCTCACAATAAATAGCAAATAAAGAAAATGAGCCCACTTGGACATGTGGCAGACCCTTTCTATGTCACTATAACTAAAGATTGATCATTTTCCCATAGCGACATAATGAGAGATGTTGATCTTCTTTCATCTAACAGCCTAGAAACATGCAACCAACTTACTGACTATGCTAGAACCTAAACCAATTAGAACTCATCCATACACTAACCTATCTGACATTGATCCACCTCACTTGCGGCCCACGAAGAAAATAGGACCCACAATCCACATGGCAAGTGCTCGCTATGTCACATAATTTAAAGTACTCATAGCTTTCCATAACAATATAGCAAGGACCATTGATCCTGGGAAGATTGATGACTAGGAAGATGTATGATGCACTCTGCCAAAACTTAGGAAAGAGGGTCCACCATGCTATGTGTCCATGTTTTGCTTTGTCACATAATTTAAAATCCTCGCAACTTGAGAAAGAAAGTGATAATCCTCAATCTTTTCAATCTGATAATGGATAAAACATGGGCCCACAAAGGAATATTTAAATGCAAAAAAAGACTTAGGAAATATATAACCTAAGGTCTTGAAATATTTATGTACATGCCCTAATATTTGAATGACCGTTAGATATTTTTTCAAATATGAAATATAAATTTTGGCAGGAGGGAAAAATAGCTAACATTAACTGTAGGTTACCTCTAACCATCAACAACCATGCGATCACTGGTTTTTGTTGCTTTGTAGAGCTGACCCATGATCAACTTAACCTACCTGTGACAATATGATTACATCTCTTCTCTTAGTCATGACCTTAACCTTGGATTTGTGTTAATCATCAATAACCATACAATAACCATAGATTGTTAGGATCTTACGATGGTGATAAAAGATATTAACTCTCTATTTTTCTTTGCATTGTGTGTCCACTTTGCAGCTATGCATGTCATGGAAAATAGGTGGCACTACTACATTTCCTAAAAGATCTTATGTTGACCTAGGTTTTATTTTTGGTGCTTCGTGACTAGGCTCTAACTGTATCTCATGGAATATGATCAACCCAATGGGACACGTGTTGTCTTGTCTTTATGTCACATAGATTAAAACATTCCCATCTTTCCATAATAACAAAGCGACAACCGTTGATTGATCCAGAGATAAACAATGAAAAGAAATTCTTAAGAATATGTCTCTAGTTTGTATAAAACCAATCAAATAAAGACACTTGTCATTTCATTTGACAATCATACTAGCGCAAAAGAAAATGCCCCATAGGGACACATGTTAACCCATCATTATGTCACCATGATTATAAATTGTGCCACTTTGGAAAGTGACATAGAGATAAGTGTATATCCTTTAAGATCTAACGGCTATGGAGATGCATTGTTGAATACTAATATTTCCATCATAAAACACCATCCATCGATCTAGTCTTTATCTGATGATCTAGATTTATTCTCTAATCCATTTGACTTTTCAACTTTGCATGGATTAAATATTAACCATGAATTTCATTTTAAAAGAAGTCACACCACCTTTGACTGGGTTGTTTCACCATTTCTAAGGATTTATCTACTTCTCCTACATTTGATTCCAATTCTTTGGTTTCCATGATGTTCTTGTGATCTGCACCTTGATCCTAAGCTTCAATCCAAATAATTTTAGTCACCATCTATTCTAAATGCAATGTGATATCTTCCTTCAGATGTATCATGCATTCAATGAAACACTTGATCATAAAGTTAGGGTTTTTGAACAACTTTCTTCTCATATAGGAAATGCATAAACTTACCCTTCCTTCCCTAATCACCTAATATGAATGAATGCATTAGATTTCTTTTGAATTCCCACCTAGGTGTACACAAAGGAATAGATGAGAAGAGAAGCTCCTTAAAGAAAATCTAGACACAGACATCACATCACATCAACACTAATCCTAGAATTTTGAAAAATATAGGAGATTGAAATCATGGAAACAAAATGGTAAAAGGTTTATAGATCTTGATTCACCCCCTCCCCCCAGTATCTTATTTTCCTATTAGCATTCTAACAATTGGTATCAACACCCAGTTCTCTTAGAAGAAGTCTAACCACTTGTGAGTCAAGATCTTGGAGATGGAGGCCTACAAACTGGGAAAGATCATTGAGAATCAAAAGCTTGATATACAACTTGCACTGCAACAACTTGAAGCAACAAGAGAGGAAATGAATAAATCCTTAAAGAGAAGGAAGGAGATGATGATTCAGCATAATGATACACAATATTAGGAGGAAGACATCGAAGGTATATTTGATGATGGAAATTCAAATGAAAGTGATGCAATAATAGAAAATCTATTGGAGAGGAACAACACACTAAATAAAGAGATAAGAGGACTAAAGAAAGAACATGAAATCTAATTAGTAAAACTATGTGAAGCGATTGAATAGAAAAAGAAAGTTGAAGAAGATAAGACAATGCCTAATGAAGACAAGAGACAAATGGCTATAGGACTTATTGAAAGGACATCTAATGTGTAGAATTTGACATATAAGTAATTTGATATGCTCAACCAACTACTAAGTGTAAACCAAGATATGAATAAGAAAGATGTAAAGATTTCAAATCTAAGATCAAAGAATGACCAACTAAAGAACGAGTTAAGATCTAAAAAGGAATTCATTGAAAGGATGAATAAACCTAAAGAAGCTATGAGATACTTTGAATAGATGATGAGAACATAGAGAAGGTCTAATGAAACATCTAGACTAGGCTCTACTAAGTACCTATCATCCAATGAGGAAGGAGAATCATCAAAGAGTGGAGAATAAATGAATGTGAAGCCAAAGAACAAAAAACCTAAATGTTATCATTGTGGAAAGTTGGGCCATAAAAAAAATATGTGCAGAAGAAAGATTGGTAAGTCAAATCCCAAGCCCAAATTCAATTGATATAGTTTTAATTGTAACAAGAAATGTCATCAAGAACATGATGTTGAAAAAAATTGGTTAATTGTGTATTGTCTTTGATGTCACACAAAATGTCATATCATTCATAGTTTTAATTGTAACTCTCTCTCTTCTCTAGGCATTTGCCTTCATTCATAATACTCACAAGGGGTTTTCTTTGCTTTCCCCTTATAAATCCTTGTCTCCATTGTTGAACAATCTTGGTGTATGCTCTTGGAGTTTGATTATCTTATGGTAACATTGTTTCACACTTAACTTACTTGGATTGTTTCTCATTCCTTGCTCAACATTATCATTTCTTACATGGTATCAGAGCTTGGCTATCTAATCCTTGTTTTAAGTTTTGTGGTGAAGGTTGTCATTCATTGGAGCACACTTTATTTGGAGACGTTATTGAGAGAAGAAGTTTGTGTTGTGATTTTAGCTCTTTTGTTATTGTGATTTTAGCTCTTTTTAACAAATCTTGTGTATGCAGGTTTCATTTTTTTTTACTAACCCTCTTTGGAAGGCTTGCCGCCAAAGGGTTTTCTTGTAAAGTTTCATATTTTTTTTACTAACCCTCTTTGGAAGGCTTGCCGCCAAAGGGTTTTCTTGTTAAATTTCAAATTTTTTTCTTGTTTTGGACGGCATGCCGCCAAAACCAGAAGTATTACATGAGTAAAGTTTTAAATAACTCTCTAATTTTTATACTCCTTTTAAACAAAAATTTTCCTACTCTTTAAAAACTTTTAATATATTCTTCTATATTTATTTATTGTATGCTCTTGAAAATTTCAAGCATACAACATACATGTTTTTATAGGATTTTCATCCTTATAAATCTAATAACTTTGTTGTTTTTTAAAGCACACATTTATTTTTTTTTTTTACATTGCATTTGTTGGGCGGCCGCGCCACCCGCGCGCCACCCCTGCGCCGTCGCGCGACACCGCCGTGAGCCAGTAGCACCGCAGCGTGACACCCTCACGCCGCCGCGAGCCAGTTGCGCACCAGTAGTGCCGCCTGCATTCACTGCGAGATCTGCAACTCTGCCGACGCCCTCTTCACTGCCGCACGCAAAATAAACCCCGTTCCACAGCTTCCGCCGCCCCCATAAAACTCGGCGTAAACCTTTCGGCGCGGCCTGCGTCCAGGCCACGCGGCAACCGCCGCCTGCGTAGCCACGCCTGCATCCATATCCTCTTCGCATCTTTTTTAAACTCTCTAACACCGCCATTTCCACCGACCAGGGCCGACCAACTCCTCCGCCCTTTGGCCACGCGGCAACCACCGCCTGCGCTCCGCTCCCCCTTTCTAAACCATTTTAAATTTTCCCCCTCTTTGCCCACCTTTTTCATTTTTTTCAAATCTTGTTTTATTTATTAAAATAAAAAAAAAACAACAACAAAACCATAAAATGTGTTTTTTCTTGCTTTCTCTCACATAAATAATTGAAATTAAAAATATATATATATTCTCAATTTTATATTTTTTTTTTTTTTTTAAAAAACAAATTTTTTTCTCAATTAATAAAATTAAAATTTTTTTTCTCAATTAACAAATTTTTTTTTTCAATTAACTTAATTTTCAAATTAAGGATTTTTTTTAATAAAAAAAAGGGCAATTTTTTTAATCATGTCAACCTTAATTCCAGAAATAAAACTTAATTATTCTAATTATCATTCTTGGAAAACTCATATCTCATTTATTTTTCGTTTTAAACACCTCTTCGAAATAGCCACTGACCCTTCTCTTGAACCCGGTTCAGCGGCTACTCAAGACGAGAAAGATACTTGGAAAGCTAAAAATGAAGAAGCTTTAGGGTTAATTGGTATTTCCATTATTTCAGATTTATATGTGTTAATTGCTCATTGTTCTAAAGCTCATGATGCATGGTCCATCTTACAAACCAAGTATGACAGTGGAGATGAATACCGCAAAATACAGTTGCAGGATCAACTTGAAGATCTCAGGTATGCAGATTTTAAAAGTATGGATGAATTTCTCTTAAAATTTGATTCTCTTAAAAGCCAAATTATGGCCTTAGGTGTTCAATTAGAGGACATTCGTTTAATTCATCTTATTCTTAAAAAATGTCTTCCTCGACAGTTTCAACAGTTTATAACTAATATTCATGCACAGCTTGCTATTCCTACTTTAACTTCTCAGTTAACTTATGTTATTTTTCAAACTTTATTAAGACAGGAAGAAGCTAAGCTAATTCAGTTTGGTACCCTTAAATCAACTGAACATGCATTTGTATCTAGAAATTCAACTAATAATTTTCGTTCCAATAATAATAATCATAATCACAAACAATATAATACTAATTCAAATAATTCCAACAATAAATTTCATGCCAAATATAATAATAATACCAATCATCCTAATAATACTCGTAATACTAATAATCAAAGGAACCATTCCAATTCCAAACCTCATTGTTCTTATTGTGGCAAAGATGGTCATATTGTCAATAACTGTTTTAAAAAGCAAAATGATAAAAAACCTATGAATAATAGTAACAATCATCAAACCTTGAACCATAAAAAAGGTAACTCGACTGGTTCTAATCCTCGTCATGCTTTTACTTGTAGCTTTAATCTTTGCAGACCTTTAGAATGGATTGTTGACAGTGGTGCATCACAACATGTCACTTCTCATAAAGAAATTTTTGATTCTTTACAACCTGATATTGCTAACATTCCTATTCAGTTAGCTAATAATCAGACTTGTAAAGTTGAAGGATTAGGTGATGTTACTATTCCTAATGGTAAATTGCATGATGTTTTATATGTACCTGACTTGAAAACTAATCTGCTTTCTGTTTCACAATTATGTCAGAACTATAAAGTTGAATTCTACAAAGATACATGTTATATCATATATCCTCAAACTCTCAAAGTGATTGCTCATGCTAAAATGGATAATGACAATTTGTTTAAATTCCATGAATTTTCTAGTTCACGATATTCTTTACATACTTCTATTGATTTCAATATATGGCATGAAAGATTTGGTCATTTAAATTCTGATTATATTACTTTCATGCAAAAGCATAATATGGTTGATGGCTTGCCTCACATTATACCTTCCAAGATTGCTTGTACAGGTTGTATGAGTGGTAAGATGCATAGGGAGCCCTTTCCAAGTGGAAAATCATGGCGAGCAACTCATAAGTTGCATCTTGTCCATAGTGATCTTTTGGGCCCCATGGAGAATACCTCCATCCAAGGTTCTCGATATGCACTTACCTTTGTTGATGATTTTTCTAGACGAACTTGGATCTATTTTTTGCATAGCAAGGATCAAGTCCTTGATATATTTATTGAATTTCAGTTATATGTTGAAAGGCAATCTGGGTATAAACTTAAAATTCTTAGAACTGATAATGGGAAGGAATATGTGAATAATGCTTTTCATTCTTATTTGAAATCATGTGGAATTAAGCACGAGCTTACTATTTCTTATACACCACAACAAAATGGTGTGGCGGAAAGAAAGCATCGGACCATTGTTGAAATGGCTAGAAGCATGTTGCATGCTAAGAATCTGCATTATAAATTTTGGGCTGAAGCCATGTTTTGTGCAACTTATATTCTTAATCGGACTCCTACCAAAGCTCTCAAGGCTATCACTCCAGAAGAGGCTTGGTCTGGTAGGAAACCAAATTTACATCATTTACGGATATTTGGTTCTATTGCTTATGTTCATACGCCTAAACAGAAAAGGCATAAATTAGATGCCAAGTCATCTCCTTATATGTTTGTTGGCTATGATGAAAACACTAAGGGTTATCGTGTTTATGATTCCACTACTAACAAAGTTCAAGTTGCTAGAGATGTTTGTATTGCAGAAAATGGAGTTCATGATTGCTCTACTACACATGATGAAGAATTCAGTGGCACTAAAATTGTGCTGGTGGAGGACCAACCTCCTTCTCTTAACCCTACTCTTTCTCTTAATCCTTCAAATCAAGTACCACCGATTATTTCTGCTCCTACAACTCATGATACTCAAGTAGATACTACTGATACTTTTATTACTAATGATTCTTCCTCTAGTGATAATTCCATTACAACTAAATGTAAACCTAAATGGGCTCAAAACCTAATCAATGAAGCTGATGATTATATTTCTAAATCTGGTGGAATTAAACATAGAAGGATTAATTATTGTAATTATGCTTTGATGACTACTATTATGAATTCTAATGATCCTAAGTCTTTTGATCAAGCTAACTCTCAACCTCATTGGCAGAAAGCCATGCAAGAGGAATATGATTCTTTACTTGCTAATCAAACTTGGGACTTAGTCAAATTACCTCATGGAAAGAATATAGTTTCATGTAAATGGTTATACAAAACAAAATTGAATACTAATAATGAAATTAGTAAATTCAAGGCTAGACTAGTTGCTAGAGGTTTTTCACAAATTGAAGGATTAGACTATAATGAAACTTTTGCTCCTGTTGCTAAGATGCCTACTATCAAATTAGTTCTTGCTTTAGCATCTAAAATGAATTGGCCCATTCATCAAATGGATGTTAAAAGTGCCTTCTTAAATGGTGATTTACATGAATAAATCTATATGGCTCAACCTCCTAGATTTGTTAAGAAAGGTAGTGAAAATGTGGTTTGCAAATTGAACAAATCTATTTATGGTCTTAAACAATCACCTAGAAAATGGTATTCTAAAATTAATTCTTTCTTTGTTTCTCAAGGTTTTACTAGAAGTAAGAATGATCCTAATTTGTATATTAAACATACTAACGATGATATTATCATTGTTATTGTTTATGTAGATGATCTAATACTCACTTCTAGTTCAGACGCTTTGATTTCTGATATCAAATTCCAACTTAAACAGAAATTTCAGATGACAAACTTAGGTATCTTACATTATTTCTTAGGTATGCAAATTTTTCAAACTCCTAAAGGTATCTTTGTTTCTCAAAGCAAGTATGTTTATGATCTTTTAGAAAAATTTAAGATGAATGAATCTAACCATGTTTCAATTCCATGTGAATTAGGTACTAAATTAATGACTGATATGAATACTCCTTTTGTTGATGAAACTTTGTATAGAAAGTTGGTAGGAAGTTTAAATTATTTAACTCTTAATAGACCTAATATTGCTTATAGTGTTGGTTTAGTTTCTCGATTTATGTCTAAACCTCAACAAACTCATTTTAAAGTTGCTAAATGCATCTTAAGGTACATTAAAGGAACTATTAATATGGGATTATTTTATGATGCAAATTTTGAATTTATTTTACATGGCTATACTGATTCTGATCTAGGTGGAGATCCCAATGATGGGAAATCCACTTGTGGTTATTTTTTCTTTGTTGGTTCAGGTCCAATTTCTTGGAAAAGCAAAAAAGAACACTCTATTTCCCTATGCTCAACTGAAGTTGAATACAAAGGTTGTACCAATTCCGCTAAGGAAGCTTTGTGGATTCGAAGACTTCTTGACGATTTGGGTCTACCTCAACAATCACCTACACCTATACATTGTGACAATCAAAGTGCTATTGCCTTGGCAAAGAATCCAGTGTATCATGCACGAACCAAACATATTTCACTTCAACATCACTTCATTCGAGAACAAGTTGAAGACAATCAAATTATTCTTCTTTATTGTAAAGGAGAAGATCAAGTGGCTAATATTTTAACCAAACCACTTTCTAAAGAGAGATTTCAGTTCCATTGTAAAAATTTGGGTTTACAACCCGTTGATGTAAACTCCCCAAGTAAAGATTAAGGGGGGGTGTTAGAAAGGTTAATCTTTCCTTGGATATATTAATTGGGATATTCCAAGGGTCCCTAAATATAGTTTGTCCTCTTGTACACATGTGGAGGACATGTCATTGTTTGTCCTTTGTTCCACATGTAAGGACAACTCTTGTTTATCTCTTTGTTTAGTTTATCCTCCTTGAGAGGATTGTGACACTTTGCACACACCTATTATGAATGTGGCATTCATAGAAATGGGAGTTACAAATGCAACTCCTCTCTCATCTCTATATAAGAGATGCTCCTCCTTCTTTCTTCAACATACTCTTACCACTTGATGTTATTGTATTGAGCTACTTTTTCTCCAACACACACTCTCTCTCTTCTCTAGGCATTTGCCTTCATTCATAATACTCACAAGGGGTTTTCTTTGCTTTCCCCTTATAAATCCTTGTCTCCATTGTTGAACCATCTTGGTGTATGCTCTTGGAATTTTCTTATCTTATGGTAACATTGTTTCACACTTAACTTACTTGGATTGTTTCTCATTCCTTGCTCAACATTATCATTTCTTACAGAAGGATATTGCTATAATTGCCAGAAGTATGGTCATAGAACACAAGATTTCATATCTAAGGAAAGTGTAACTAGACACCCAAGAAACGAGGAAATACACCTGATAAAGGTAACACAATCAATTGGAATTACAATACATGCTACAATTATCAATTATGCAGTGAATATGGTCACATTACAACAAATTGTATTAGGATGCATTTCAGTTGTGAATCCAAGAGTTGGATGAATGGCAGTTTAGTTTGTTATAGTTGTCATAAGATTGGACATTTAAGAAGGAACTACAAAACCCAAGCACCAACACCTAAAACTGAATAGAATAAAGGAAAATAAGTTGTCAATGGTGAACAAGTGAAAAAATGAATGAATCAAACATGGAGGAAGAAGAAATAAAGTAGCAATAGTGTAGCTAATGATGCTGAGTCCACCTAATCCAATGGACTAGGTGATCACATCACCTCAAACTAAACAATAAAGTTATGTAAGGAATTATATTTCAAATGATATATCATACACCAATTCCTAACATATGATGTGTTGAAGTCCATATCTACATGAGACAAGATGCATTAGGATAGATCTGAAGTGTAAATGGGGCAAATAATACATGTACAAAGTTGGAGCATAGTAGGTGTTGAGCATTAGTATTGATGTTAGTTGTGATCAAGTTATAGTATGGATCGAGCCCCTACATTGACCAAGATAATATGGTTGAGTGAGCTAAGACTAAGAATAGCAATGCAATTGCGACTAAGTTAAGGTGTTCACCAAGTGGTAAAGTGGAGAATAGTGACCTAGTTGTCTAGTATTTTTTGAGATAGCCATATTCTACCTATATTCATACAATACAATTAGTAATGCCCTAAATCAACTTGTTAAGTTATATAGTTTGATTTTCAAGTCATTTTTCATGCCTTGCATTTGAGTTTTGAAGAGCAAATCATTCAGAGAGCTTTGAGCAGAGATTTTAAAGTGATTTGAAGTGTATCGTTGGTAAAGTGAATTGCAATGTCGAAGATTATAGTTATCAAGCTACACAGAAGATCATAGTTAAACCCTAAGTCGACATAATGGAAACCAGTTCATTTACAAGCACAAAGAAGTAAGAAATTAATGTTAGTATTGTATATTTAGTTAAGAATGATGCTTGTCCACCTCCAAAGTATAAGGTTGTACCTAAAATTATGATGAAGGGAGACTCTATGAGTGCCCTATCATCGGTTTCACCTAAGCTTATAATGATACATAATGTATGATCTTGTTATACAATCAAAATTGGTGAAGTGGGAGTTTATGAGATAAGAATGGCTTATGAGAAGTTGTGCACAAAAGGAATTTTGAAGGAATAATTCAAAATCATTGTCAAGAAAGGGTTAAATTTTGCCCTAAATTTCCCAAGGAACTTCAAAGTTGAATGGATTAAAGTTGTGCATATCAGAATTCATTATATACAGTTGTGGTTGGAGACTAGACTAGTCAAGATCATAAAGGAAATCATTCATACCATGATTGGATACCCTATGTGTGATCGAACAAAGACAATGTAATGCCAAAGAAAAGAAGTGATTAAGGACAACACAAAGGCAATATGGAATGGAAAATGATTGACTATTACAACCATTGAAGACCCTTTTATTGAATTTTTCATTTGAGTGATTGTCCACATGTTTTATCAGTCAAGCTGGCTAAACATAGTGCCCTACATAATAGTTGACCAAGCATGAAATATTGTTAAAAATGATTGTGAAAAGGACCTTGTCGAGCTACAGTGGATATAATTCATTAAGAATTTGGTTTCTATTTGCAAGGAAAAGAATTATATGTGTAATTTGGATCAGTTATTGTATGTATATTCTTTTATGTTTGGAAATATTTCCCTACAATTGGTGATGTGGTATGGGAACAAGGAAAACCTGTGACTAGGAAGATGAGTGATTTTATTTGGTAAATTGGTGAGAAATTTGAGAATGTAATGGATAGTTACTTTAAAGGTTTCAAATAGAAGATGAAAAAGAGGACAAGGATCCCTAAGTCACTAGTTGACACATATTATGATGATGTATTATTTCTAGTTGATGCTAATAACACATCTATTTAGGCAGTCTAGGATGGTTGAAATTGTTGTCCTATGTGTTTAATATAGATTAAGTGACTATCGCTATCACTGCATTGTTGGCCAAAAAAGTTGACTCAAAGGTTGAGCCATTTGGAAAATGTGAGGTTGCAAAGGAAAATATCACATTGGAAGTAAAGACTTCTCCTATGTATAAGATGAGAAAGAAGATGATTGAGGATTTGGAAGGAAATTTGGGTAAAGGAAATGAAAAGAAAGTACCCCTACAAATCACTCAAAGTCTAGGAGAGGATAGAAGTAGTGATGAAGATGAAGATGAAGAAGAAAAAGAATGAAAAGGAAAAGAACTTCTTGTTGTTGAGCCCAAGGCAACCAAAGCTAAGGAGATTGTGGTGGTGGATCCTAAAGTGAAGAAGAACTTAAGAGTGGTAGCCAAGCCCACTACTACACCACAAAAGGTCACAAGACAAAGATCTAAGGTAGTTGTCGAGCTAGTAAAGAATGGTATTAACATTATTACATTTCCACAATCCATTTAGAATGAGAGCAATGTTTTTGGATTAGATTGTGTGAGTTTTTTGAGCATCAACATTTTGGATCACACTACATGATCCATCATCGAGATGAGAGAATGCAAGAATAGGAAATATGTAGACCAAGAATCCTCAAGAAGACATAAAAAGAGGGGAAAGGAGGGGCACGAAAACCAAGAAGACCCATAAATAAAGACAACACTAAAAAGACAATAAGAAAAGAATTAAAAAGTAAGAAAATGAAAGTGAAAAAAGACTAGCCCAAAGGCTAAAAATGGGAAGAAAGTTGCAATAATAGACGAGATGGATTGGAGTGACGAATTAAGAAGCCAAATGAAGAAAAGAGAGAGATAAAAAAATAGAAGACAATGCGAAAGAAAGAAAGACTAATAAATAAGAAAGAATGCAAGAAAATATATATATATATATATATATATATATATATATATATATATATATATATATATATATATATATATATATATATATATATATATATATATATATATATATATATATATATATATATATATATATATATATATATATATATATATATATATATATATATATATACACATGTCTAGTATTGCCAATATCACTAGACCTGTCAAAGGTAAGAGTCCTAAATATCAAAGGCTACAAGGTTAGCAAAAAAGAAGTTGAGCAGAAGGTTGGCTGTCAAACTAGATGATGAAGAAGAAGATGAGGTTGAGATCACTGAGTCAGATGAATTAAGTCAAATTAAAATAGTACCAAGGAGAGCACCTCAAGACATAGACAAGGTATGTGAAGACATAAGGATTTTGGTTGGATTAATTGGTTTTAAGTGTGTCTAATATGAAGCTTTAGATAAATATAATAAATAGAAAGTAGAGCAGGAAGTTGTAGATATGATGGTGAATTTTAAGTATACACAATAGAGTTAGGAAAAGAATTTTTGGAAGAATTGTACAATAAGATTGATGCAAAGTGGAAATGGGATTCAACCACTAAGAGAGAAATAAAGGAAAAGAATTGTTGGATGAATTGTACAATAAGATTGATACAAAGTGGAAATGGGATTCAACCACTAAGAGAGAAATAAAGGAAGCCACATTGGCTCAAACAATTCCTAATTTAGGAAAAACACATATGACTATATCTTTGAGGGATTACACAAAGAAATTTGTGTTAAAGACAAGGGCATACAAATTTTTGAGGAATAGAATTGAGGATGTTGTACAAGAAAGAAAAACTATTTGAAAGAAAGGTTTTGTATTGATGGGTACAAAAAAAAGAAAAAAAAGAAAAAGGAAGCTGAAAGAATTAAACTAAACAACAAAGAAGATATCTACTCTAATGTCAAGTAGCTTGTGGAAATTGTGCAACAAATGGCACAAGAAATTGTGAATCCAACTAAGACTGTTATAATTGAAGACAAGTCACCAGAAGATACAATGAAAAATGTGACTACTTTTGAAGAGGAGTTGGCAAAGATTAGTAAGATTGAGAAAGAGAAAGAACAAGCTTCAAAATATATTAAGGATATATTGGCCAAGACTAATCCAATAATTGTGCAAATAAAATAATATCCTACCAATGGAGACAAAGATCAAACTCAATAGGTACCAGTTTTAATTACTGCAAAATACATAGTTATTATTGATTCTACTTTCCAAGTCTCTCAAGAGGGTAAAAGTGATGTTTCTATTATTGAGTAACAGAGTAATTTGACACATGAGGAGAAAATTAAAGAAGTGGAGAGAAAATAAAAAGAGAATCAAAAGGATATAGTAGATAAATCTACTATAGGCACTAAGAGGCCACATTTCTTAGGACCTCTGAGTGAGGGAGAAAAGGAGATAACGATATTGATTTCATCTAGTGAACTCTAAAGAATTGTTATCATAGATCAATCATGTGGAAAAATAATGCAGCCAAGTGTAGAGAAGATAGGGAGAGAAGAGAAACAGTCTAATGTGATATAAGGATCACAAATTATAAATCTAGTAGTTCAAACTGACAGTTTGCAACTGACATTGTTGAGCTCCAGCACCCAAGATTCAAAATCCAAAAGGTCGAAGAAAAGGTTAAACACTTTCCCAAGGAATAAAAGGTAAACTAGTTACCTTAGATGAGGATTTTCCCATACTAGACTAGGATAAGTCCACCACTCTAACAAATGAGAAAAAGATGATTTTGAGTGAATTTTTTGCAAGAAAAACTAAGAAAGACAAGCTCATAAGGGACAATCAAAAGAAACAAGTTTTTCTTTGAATAAAAGATATTCTTTTGGATACAATTCTTATTAATGATTTAGATGAACAAGCACCGGTTCTTGATCAATTGGTACATATCATAGATAAAATAAATGAGCCATATATTGATGTTTAGTAGAAGCTGATAGAGAGAGCTTAGAAGAGATATGATAATAAAGTAATGAAGAAAGTGTTAGCCAAGATAGCTATAAATATGGTTGAGCTATCCAACAAAGCTACTAATACTAAGAAGATAACATCTGACATTAATTCTTTATTCGAAAAACTTTGTTATGTTCCAATATTTACAAAGGAGATAATAGAACACATGGATAAGATTGATGCATAAATGCAAAAGAGTGTAGGCACCATGACCTTCGATGCTAGTACTAGTTCTTTTCATTTCTCTAACTTATGATTTTTGCAAACCAAGCAGTCTAAATTGTTACATGAAGAGGGCAAGATATGAGTTGAGCTACTAATAATACAAGCTTTGTTAACTCTGCACTTGGCAATTATGTAAAAGCACATGAAAATTGTTAAAGTTTTAATTTAGAGCAATCAACGATTATCTATTGGAGATAATATGATTCATATTGCAACCACATTGGAGATTCAGAGTCACATTCTTGATGAATTGAAGAAGAATTGGGAGAATACAATGGATATGATTCTTAACTCCCACAAACCATTTTTTGGAGAAATATGGAGTAATTTCTAGACCCCAACTACACATCAGACCAACCTTGAAAAAAATAAGAGGAAATTAGTTGAGATGCATGATCAAAAGTATGATGATGTACAAGTTAGAATAAACATCTGATCATGTTTGTAAATTTTGAAATTTTGTTGTTGTGTACATTATTTTTGGAATCATAAGAAGTTAGGATAGATGAGTCAGAACTGTGTAAAGTTTTATGGATTATATTCTAAGGGGGAGTACTTTTGTGTTGGTATGTAATGTTTGATCACAACAAAGTGTTTTTGCCACTAATGTCAAATGGGGAGATCGTTGATCTGTTGGAAATAATCAAGACTATGTTTTTGCCACTAATGTCAAATGGGGAGATCGTTGATCTGTTGGAAATAATCAAGACTATGCTAAGTTACTAAGAGGGGAGGGGTGAATTAGTAATTTCTAAAACTTTTTCAATTCTTAATCCAATAAATCAATTATCATTTTGTTGGTGTAAATAAGTATTTACTTATTACACTTACTTAAGTTTACTTAGGTTTATGCATCATTTAATTATTTTGCATTATTTTATTATTTTTATTTGTGAGACACTTAGGAGTTTGCACACCTTTTGAGTTGTCATGTAGACAACACAGGAGTATGCAACTCTATTTAAGCACATGGTGTCTACAACACTATTTTGTGTGTCACACCCTTGTAGGCTTATCCTCACATCACTGCACTTACTTCTGTGCTTAATGGAGGATAACCCATATCTGGTGGACATGTGCTTGGTTGTATGATATATCATGTAGCTGATTATGAGGCATTCTAGATGAATATCAGAGGCCTTTATATTTAGGCACTCCTAGTGTACTCTCAACCAGTTATTGAATACATTGTTATTCTGATCATACTCTCTCTCTCTCTCTCTGGTCTACTGTGTGCTTGTGTTTGAGTTCTTAGTTCCTGGGTGAATTTTTCCCTTAAGCAAATTCTTACATGGTATTAGAGCAACTTGGAGACTTTCTCATCACAAGCCATTTGAGACCTCTCATTTGCTTCATCACCTCAGCCTGAATCTGGAGTACTGCAGAAATTGGGAGCATCTAGAGCCAGATCTGACCTCGCCATTGCGTCCAGAATGTTGAACCGGTGAAAATTGACTATAAACTCGGCTAACTTGGCCCAAAGTGAACCATGAGGCAAAAAAAATTTGCAAATCAAAACTCGGAGGCCCTGATTTGTAGTATGGGTATGGTCTTTTTGTAGATTTAATTGATTAATTTTAGATCTGCATTTTAAATTCTTGTATTTTCGTCATATTTTTCTTGCAAATTTTTGGATATTTTTAGCCCTACGGGCTGGTAGCAGAGAAATTTTTTTTAGCAGACTCAGGTAGTGACACCCCGAATCTGCCATTTTTGGAGAATATTTTTTAATTTGCAGGGCATTTTATTAAATCGGGCATCACACTGCTAAATATGGCGAGTACCCTTTTATCTAGCGAGAACAGTTTTTAAATTTTTGGAGACAAATCTACCGAACCCCCTAACAAGCCGGTAGCCCAAATCCTGGTGACACTGTAGACCTCTCTGGCCCGGATCTCCCTCAAACTTGGCGGCTCACTACATTTGACCTACCTTTCGCGGCCCTTCCTTTTTAAAGAGTCCGCAGCCAACTCTGCAGACAATGTGGGTCTAAAGTCCCATACTGGAATTAATCATCGACATTTGAAGCTTTTACCGATGGCAACAGACTTTTTGGCAAGCAGAGGCCCTTTCCCTATGCATTTTTTTTTGGCATCTAAGACTGTTTTTGCCGATTAGCGATTGCAGTTTGTTCACCGGCCCATGCACAACGATTTCTTGGCAGATATCTCGTTGTTAATCGCAAGAGTTTTCGACAATGGCAACAAACTCCCACTTAGGAAAATCCATCTACGTGGCAACAACCACCGGCCTCCACTTGTCACCCTCCCCAGTGGATCTAGTCAAACACGTGGCAAGATTTAACCCTACCACAATGAACGCAAACCCTGGCCATACATAGTCTGACACATATACACGACAGTGACATGCAGGTTTTCTTGCCAACTCACCTGTGCCATGTCACCCACTGTGACACATAGCTAAAATTTCCATGTCATCCAAGTGGAATCCAGCCATGTCTTAGACACATCATCAATACAGACATATACAGTCAGTAGACAGGTCACCCCTAGAGCGAAATTTTTTGCTGACATCATCAAAGCACTATCTTAAAATTGATGGCCTTTTGACCGTCATTTTTAGATAGTTTACAACTATAGTGACAGCCATTTGACCGTCAAATTTAGACTTACAGTTTTCCTTCCAAACCCCTCTCCAAAATGCTTTTCAATTTGGCAGCCTAACTTTGCAAGTTCATATCTTGGACATCCAGACTTCAATTCAGGTGCAATTTTTTTTGAAATTGGGTAAAATTTCCTGTATTTTCCAGTGGTGGTGTTGTTTTCTAGTTTTGATGCATGAATTTTGCAAAAATTGCCTTTTTTGGGGGATTGTACCTGCATAATTTTGCATTTTACAACTTCAGAAGCTCCGTACGGGCACATCTGGTCACTTTTTTAGGTTCTTTTTTTTTTTAAAGTACGTATTTTTTTGTCTACTTTCCTGATTTGAAGTCAGATTCTAGGGTTGTGTGGACCAATTTCTCACTTTCTGAATTACACCTTCTTTGGCATTGTAAAGCTTTGATTCTTTTTCAGAATTGTTGTAAAACTAAGCTACAGTGCTTAAGTGACAGATTTCAGCCTTATAAGGTAGTTGTAAAAGCTAAATTAGAAAGTCCACTTTGTTCATTTTGACAAGTGGCCCATTGTAAACACACTACTTATAAAGTGCCAAAAGCATCTTTTTTGGGGGGGCCTTTTGATTAAGTGAAAAGGGGGGTTGTGTACTATGTTTTTTTTGTGTCTCTCTATTGTGCTCTTTTCATTTCTGCATCATGGGTTTTAAATGTCCTCCTCTAACTTCATGCAACTATTCTACATGGAAAGATATTGCATGGAGTAGATTAATGGAAAAAGGATATAGTCTTTATGTTGATGGTACAATTGCCAAACCTACTGATGCTAAAGAACTCATTGATTGGCAAAGACAAGATTGACAAGCTTTACGTGTTATCAAGAGTTGTGTACATAGCGATCTTCTCTTCCATATTAAAAATTATTCAGAATCTAAGGAAGCTTGGGATAAACTTGAACAGTTGTATGGTAAAGTGGATGACGAAAAGGGATTTCAGATTGAGGATGATCTACTTCTCTTGGATCCTAAGAATTATGACACAATTCAGGATTATATCATCAAAGTCAATGAGTATAGGGCACTTCTTAAAGATTGTGGAAATCCCATGAAAGATGATAGGTTAATTCATCACATCCTGAAGAAGCTACCTTCTGAGTACGCTAACTTTGTTTCGAGTTTTAATACTCGTAGGTTGACCATGGCATCTACTTACCAGAAGCCTTCCTTTGATGGATTTTCAGACATGTTGATTGTTGAACAATCTCACTTGGTGGATTTTGGACTTCTCAAGTCATCTAAGACCAAAGCCTTAGTGGCTAGTGATGATCACAAATCAAGTCAAGGGGGACAAAGCAACAGTATGAAGAAGCAGTGGAAGCAGAAAACACAATCTAAGACACAACAATCCTCCTCTCAACAAGGTGGTTCTTCTTCAAACAAGAAGGGAAGTAATGAAAAGAAGGACAAACCTTTCTGTGCATATTGCAAAAAACCAAATCATGATGAGCATCATTGCAAAACAAAAAGAATCGATGAGTTAGAAAATCTACTCAAGAAGAACAAGATTCAAGTGCTAGGTACTTCCAAGGATTCTACTCCAACCTCTTCAAAAGGTAAAGGTCAAGCACTTATGGCAAACACAAATTCTTCTTCAAAATGGATACTTGACTCAGGGTGCCTCTTACCATATGGGTTCTTCAAGGGAAGACTTTTCTTCATTGAAACAGTCAAAGGTACCACACATCTTCATGGGAGATGATGCTAAGATGGAAGTTGAAGGAAAAGGACATGTGGAAATGGAAGATGTGGAATTCAAATATGTTCTCTACATTCCAAATCTAAGCTCCAATCTCCTATCAGTTTACCAAATCACTCACCTTGGAGATGGTTATAAGGTTGAGTTCCTCCCTGATTCAGTGATGGTGCGAAGTCTAAAAGATGATTCATTGGTAGCAGTGGGGAAAGTCAATGATGACAAGAGGCTTTATTCCTTCTCCCACTTTGTGCCTGAGAGTCCTTCCCAAGCCTTGTTAACTCACTCTACTACTCAAATCAACTTATGGCATGAGCTGTTTGGTCACCTTGACTTCCGCTCTCTTCAGCAACTTTGCTCAAAATACATGGCCAAAGGTCTACCTAATATCAAATTTTCTAAGGGAGAGTGTTCATCTTGTTCAGTGGATATAAATCTCAAAGAAAAGTATGATAAAAGGAAGTCTTCTCGAGCTCTAGTTGTTCTTCAGCTAGTTCACATGGTATCAGCAGGACCCTTTGTAGTGACTTTAGTCAACCAAGGCCACTACATACTCACATTTGTTGATGAATTTTCGAGATTCACTTGGGTCTTCTTCCTTCATCATAAGAATGAAGTGGTTCATAAGCTTCAAGACTTCAAGACTCATGTTGAACACAAGTCAAGGAAAGCCATCAATGTACTAAGGGTGGACAATGAGAATAGATATGTTGACAGAAGACTTAAGAACTTTTACAGAATTGAGGGAATTGATCTTCAAAACTCACCAGCATTCAGTCCGCATAAGACAGATGTTGCAGCTATGAGGATTAGGACTCTCAAGACCATGGCAAGTTGCATGATAAAGGCCAAGTCTCTTGATCCTACACCTGAAGTTGAAGCCATTAGCAATGCTACTCACATACTTAACAGGTCTCCTCATCCAGCCTTAAATGGCAAGACTCCTTTTGAGGCATGGTGCGGCAGAAAACCAGTTGTGAGTCACCTTAGAGTCTTCGGTTGTCTAGCATGGTTAAACCTTTCTTCCACGAGTTGCAAGGCACCAGCACCTAGGCCTTGTACCTTTATCAGTTATGAAGACAATGTAAAGGCTTATAGACTGATGGATCTAGAGACTCATGAGATTTTTGTGGAGACGGATGTTCACTTTGAGGAAAGTTCTCCGAGCTTATCCTCTACTCCTCTCCGCATTTCATATACAATGGAAACTAATAGTGACACCAGCGATAGTGCTTCAATAGGTTCAGACACGTGGGGTTCTATCGTCAGTTCCAGTGAGAGGTCACATTAGTCCAATCCACATGCTTACATTGCCATAGTGAAAGGTCCATCACATAATGGTACATCTTGTCTTCCAGCTCCAGCTTCAGTTGACTTGGGAGACAAACTTGAGGACTTACATCTTCTCATTGATGATGATTCTTCTACAGTTGTTGCGAGGGCTCATTCTAACCCTCATGTCCATTTTCTACATGATCAATCTTTGTAGGCGTGATTGTGGATCCTTATGAATAGCAATTAGTGGAGGTCTCTTTGTCAGTTGAGGAGATAGATGGTTCAGTGGAACAGGTTCAACAGACATCCTTGACAAATCTGCATTCATTCTTTTCAACACAATTGGAAGGGGTGAACTTCAGCATCAGCACAGGGATACTTGAGTAGGTTTCAGGACCAGCACACATCTTCAGGAGTGTACCTTTGCCTTTGTTTCTTCCTAAGGGGAGGAACACTATTCTGCATTCATGGACCAGCTTCTTCATTGGAGCAGCTTTCACTTGTTGCCATTCTTCTTTTGGGGGGGGGGAGCCTATTCTATCTCTCTTCCTTCTCTCATTCTCTTATGTATATATTGGATGTATGTCATAATGGGGGGGTCTTGATTACTCCATCCATCGATGCATCCTTATTTATCTCTCTTTTTTGGGGGAGGGTTTTTCCCATGAGGTTTTCCCTCTTTCCTCGCTTTATGAGAGAATGCATCTTCATTATGTACATGGGTACCTAATATGGCCTAGTAGTCGGGACCCATTATGCATCTTCATCCTAGTTCGTAAGCTTAAGGGCATTCCCCTAAGTTGCACTTAAGGGGGGGTGTTGGTGTAAATAAGTATTTACTTATCACAGTTACTTAAGTTTACTTAGGTTTATGCATTATTTAATTATTTTGCATTATTTAATTATTTTTATTTGTGAGACACTTAGGAGTTTGCACACCTTTTGACCCTTGTAGGCTTATCCTCACATCACCGCACTTACTTCCGTGCTTAATGGAGGATAACCCATATCTGGTGGACATGTGCTTGGTTGTATGACACATCATGTAGCTAATTACGAGGCATTCTAGATGAATCTCAGAGGCCTTTATATTCAGGCACTCCTAGTGTACTATCAACCAGTTATTGAATACATTGTTATTCTAGTCATACTCTCTCTCTCTTTGGTCTACTGTGTGCTTGTGTTTGAGTTCTTAGTTCCTGGATGAATTTTTCCCTTAGGCCAATTCTTACACATTTAATTCATCATAGCTATTCTAATTGCATGCATGAAAAGCTGAAAATATAAAACCATCCACAGCACTTGAACACAAAGATTTGGTGACCCAAAAGCCTTCCAAATAGAAAGTAAAATTGGGGTGGGGATGATAGCCACAAAATTTAGTACTGCAGTATAAATTTGGCCTATTGAGGCTTACATTGATCACTGCTGATGATCTACCCTATTAGGAGAAAATAGGACTGGTAGATCCACCTTGTGAGAGGATTTACAAACATACAATGAAGTATGCACTCGATAAAGAGATTTAGAAAAGCCTGTTAGGTCTACCTTGTTAAAGGATTTTGACTGGTTCACCTGTTATGATGAAGCAATAGATCTCTAGTGTGCAACTAATTTTTCTGATAGAGATTCCTTGGTGTACTAATCACCTTTCTGTGATAGATTTGTCATTGTTGCTCCTTATGCTGATATGGCCTTTACAATTCTTTATTTGCTAAATATGCCTTCACATTCGCATTCTTGCACTTGTATTACACATTCATTACATTCCATACATTGGATATGATACAATACATCACATATATATACCAATCCAATTTACAAAATTACAAAGTCGGTCATGACACAAGTTAACTCAAATATTACAAAGTCAGCCCATATGAAGATACTTGGGTTCTGAAGACTGACTCGGTGAGGTTCTGATACTCAACATCTATTGTCACTACTTGGCATTGTCATGCTCTTGGTAGATGTAGAAGCTCAGTTCATACCAATCACTTTCAAGTAGTCTTGAACTTAGTTTGAATTGGTGACTTGGTAGATATTGTGCAACTTAGAAAACACTAAATTACTTGGTTACCATGGAGTGGCTTGGATAACACTGTCTTCACATCGTATGAACTGAATATTCAATAGATACTACAATGCTCGGTAACCACTGGCTTTGTATCACATGAACTATGAACTCGATAACCATTGATGAACTTGGTATACACTGAATTGCTCAATTTGAACTTTTGAACTTCACACATTCTCGATAACCACTGGGGTTGATCCAAAGGACTCGATAGCAACTATAGAAGCTCAATGGCTACTGAATTACATGGCAAACACTGTAAACTATTCAAAAAGCTTAGTAGCTACACAAAATCTAAATATGTGTGTGTCACTAATAACAAACTTGACTGATATGTCAACAGTCTCCCCCTTTGGCATTAGTGACAAAAACAATTATTAGCCCATAATTAAATACCTCGTATTCATCACCATGTGATACTAGCTTGGTCTATTCTTGAAATTTTTCAAAATTGATCTTTGTAAGATATATACAGAGTATATCTACACCATAGCATATATCTCCCCCATACTATGTGATATATTATGTACATGTCACTTTCTTTTTTTTACGTATCTCCCCTTGTAACTCTTCTCATATCTCATCTCCCCCTTTTTAACTCTGCTCTTCTCCCCCTTTTTGACAGTAATGCCAAAGATTTATTCTAACATATTTACATGCAGACACCAAAATGAGATAAGAATGCAAAGTGTAACTTGAGGGTAATTGCCAATTATTTTATCCCAGTTCTCTTGAAGAACCTTACATGTATGGATGGCAATTTGCACTTCAGTTGGCAATTCAATCATGTGTTCAGCAATAGAGAATTTGTTATCATGAATCAGGATTTTTGAATAAACAATGTGTTTCTGCATAAAATCCATGACTAGAAGGATCATATTTTGTATATCAACTAGAGTGGAACAGATCCTTGCTTCTTCTCTTAACAACTCTACTTGCATATCTGACAAAAATCTAATCTTCTTAAAATGTGTTGAGCTTGAACTAGGGTCAAGTTGCAACCAATGAGCACTTGCCTTAAGATCAGTATCAATTTTGGACAATTTGTCCTTAACTTCCTTAGTATACTCAGTGACATCACATAGCTTTGCAAAAAGTGATGACACATTAGAATAGGACACCTCAAGATTGACCAAAATTGTTGATAATTCAACTTGATTAATAGAAATTTGCTTAGCAATTTGCTCCAACACTTTATTATTGAACTTCTTTTCTGCCTTTTCAACCAATTTCTCTTGTCCCTTGGTGTCCTCTTTAAATTTTTTGATTGCTTCACCAAGCTGAAACAAAATAGGTTGAGAAGAATCAAGCTCAACTCTAATAGCCTCAATCAAAATGTTCTTAACATCATCTAATATCTTGTATTCTCTGTCTCTTTCTTCTCTCAATCTTTGTTGCTTGGCCTTTTTTTGGAGGAGTTCACCAACTATGTGCATTTGGTTTGCAAAAAGATTGTAGGAATCCCATTTGGGAATTTCTATTTCCTCATCCAAACCCATACCTTCTTCTATATCCTCTTCTTTCAGAAATTTTGTACTCAGTTGAGCCTTAGGCTCAACTATCCTTACACTTATTACCTTTGTACTTGGAATGAAAACAATAGTAGACATACTCAGGCTTGCAGTAAAACTGATATAGCACTGACTGATGGAATACTTGCAGAGATGCTAGATGAATCCAAAATTGGAGTGCTTACCATGGATGAGCTCGGAACTAAAGAAGTCAAAATTGAAGAGGTTATGATTGAAGAACTTAACTTGGAAAATGAAGAGATAGTCTACAGCTTGGTTGATGAAGTGGAAGTCACTTCTATTAATGATATGCTAAGCTATGTTGGGGCAAAGAGTGATTGGACATTTGATGTATCTGATGTAGTCACAACCAAACTTACTGAAGCTGCCTCCATACTTGGTGCTGTCAAAGGTTTGCTTGGGAAGTGAGGAAGTGAGGCAATGACTGCAACTGCTATCTTTACTGGGTCAGTCTCCTCATCATCTTCCTTATCTTCCTCGGTAGCTTATGCACCTTGCTTCTCTTCATCTTCCTTTACTTTAGCTTCTTTCTCCTTATACTCTTCGTAATCAATAGTAACATAATGAGTTGATCCTTCATCATCTTCTTCATCCTTACCTTCTTTTTCTTCATTATCCTTTACATCCACTGAGAAGTCACTTGGTTTATGAAGATGATAAATGTTCTTCCAAGTGTTTGTAACAATCTTAACTACATGATCTATATCTTTGATCAAAACTAAATATGTATTAAACCTTAGAGTCATTTTATCTTCATTTTTCTTTAAAGACTCTTTAACCTTAGCATCTATTATGCTCAGTAGTAACTCCCTCAAGGTTTGTGCATATATGTCTTTTACTGTTTGCATTGCAAAGTCCCATCTTGGCTTAATTTTCTCCAATAATTCATTAGAGATTTGAGAGGTGATCTGGTCTGGTGAATACTTCCATTTTCCCATTTTGGTCAGCACCAATTCTTCAACTTGTTTCTGCTCTGCCTTTGTCCTTGTCTCATACTTCAAAGATTTGAATTTTTTATTCCAGCACCTTCTTCCATTTGCTTCAACTTTTCCTGAAAGGTGGGAGGAGGTATGCTGAGAACAATATCACTTTCTTTCTTCCGAGACCTCCTTGTGAAGACTGTAGTGGATGTCTTTAGAGGTTTGGTGATAATCACTTTGTCCTTTTTCTTCAAAGGTTCTTCTTCTTCTTCTATTTCTTCTTCATCCTCTACCTACTCTTCATCTTCACCTTTACCCTTGGTTAACATGAGAGGTGCACTAGATTTTAGTTTGGCTATCCTCCTCTTTCCTTTGTTAACCACCTAAGTCAGCTTTATTTTTAGCTCTTGCCTTTGCCTCTTCATAAGTACCAAAGTAAGGGGCCTTGGGATCCACTTGTTCATTGACAAGGGCTTCAATGATATCCTTGGTCTCATCGATGTTTATTTCATAGTCAAGAGGCTTGACCCACACAATTCTAGGCTTGATTGCCTAGATGTATACCTTGTCACGATCAACCATTAAGCACACATCATCCTTGTAGTCCTCAACTAACTTCTTAGGTATCCTGAACCTACTATTCATTTTATCTTTAAACACATCAAAGTAGTTGTCCATGATGCTGCCATAGTTTTCTCCCATTTTTGCAATGTATTCGTTGATTTGGTACAATACTGGCACATCCTTTCTCCTGACTATAGTGCCTTTGGAAGGGAAAAAATTTTGAACATAAAAGAATAAACATGTTAACAAAGAACTGAATTTGCATGGGTTATTCTTGGAAGTCCTAATACTTTCCATGTTCTTATTAAATTGTCTCAGTAACAACTCGGTGAGGTCATGAGACAAGTTATTCTTCACCACTTTGTATGCCAAATCCACAGCTTCACATGATACATTATTGAGATGACTTGAACTATATATCTTGTGAGCTATAACATGAATAGCAAACTTGAGTTATGCATCTGTAATAGTACTTATTTTCATTCCTCTTCTGTCCCACTCAGCTAGCATTTTCTTTTCCAACTTATCTCGACCTAGGGTTTTGGTCATTTTGACTTTGGCAAGCATGGGAAGGCCAGTGATTTGATGAATCATCTTCTTCATTATCAATATTGGCTGCTCCAACTACAGTTGACCATTACGCACCCAGCTAAGAATATACCTAATCCACTTTATTTGAAACTCTCAAGGCATATGGGGAATATGAGTTAATCCTTTTGTTTCCAAATACTGATGCTCAGGTTTCAGGGTTCCATCAACACACAACTAAGCTAGGACATCATCCATCTCAAGAGTACCAATTCCTTGAATTGCGCATTTAAAATGAGTTTTAATGTCATTAACAAGAATTACCTTGGGAGGGATTTTTGATTGAGCTCTGCTGGGGTCTAAGGTTTTTGCAACCGTGGGCACGAGGTTGAAGTCTAGCACCTTCCATTCAACACCACGAACCAACATATCATAACCTTTCTTTGTCTTGTTGATGTTGCTGGATGCCATTTTTCTTGGTAGCTTGAGAGAACTTCAAAAATGATTGCAGGAAACTCACTCAAGTCGCTTGATTGCATAGAAAATAGCACTTTGCAATAGCTCTCAAAAATTCAGGGTGAAAAATGAATTCACTTCCATGCCTTTTGTTAAAATCTTTCCATTAATGCTTGGTATGGTGGTAGATGATTTGATATTATGCTTGATAGACTGTCATCCACTATTCTATATCAATCACTTGGCAAAGTCTTCAAGACTCGGTAACCATAAGTACCTACGTTACTCCCGACCTTGCTCGATAGAGTCTATGACCCGACCTCACTCAATAGAGAAGATAACTCGGTAATGACTGATAGAGATCTTGCTCAGTGATCCCTTTATATCTTGCATACAGATTTGGATCTTTGTCACCTTTCAATTGGAACTAATTCTAATGTCTTCTTTGATAGGCTGGTTCTCGTTCTTCTTGAGAACTTAATTAGGAATGGTAGAGACACCCAATTCTTGAGTGACTTGAACATCATTGCTCGGACTAGTATCCTTGGTAGACTTAGGAATCCATTGTTGTCTCATCTACTTTCGAATGTTATCAACTTTTTCCTTCTTCTCATCTTCAATCTTACCAGTATTGATACAATTCTTGGCAATATGACCAAGTTTTGTACAAATGTAACATATTATAGTGGTATCTCTTTTCGTCGTATGATGTTTAACGCAATTCATACCAATATGTCCATATTCTCCATAGTTATGACATCTACAACAAGTATTGTAATCCCAACCAAATATTGCCTTCATAATTTGTTCTGCGAGATTCAATGTCTTTGTTTTGCATTCTAATGCCTTATGTCCATGTTTCTTGCATTTATGATAGTTGCCTTCAAATTTTGGTTTCTCTTTGCATTCATTATCCTTGTGACTATGTTGATTGTAGTTGTAGCACTTTCCACTGAATTTTGCTTTTCCATTACTCCAACATTTGTTTGAAGTATGACCTATCTTACCACAATGATTTCAAGTAGGTCTTTGATTCCTTTGAGCACCTTGTTTGGAGGATTCACCTTCTTCTTTGTATCCAATTCCTACTTTTCCTTTTTGCCTATGGAGGTTTTGCTCATTCAATTGAACCATGTCTACTTGAGATTTCATCATTCTTTCATTGATTTGCTTCTTAGTGTTTAGGTCATTTTTCAATCTTTCACTAATTTGCTTTTATGATCTCAGCTCATTTCTTATTCTTTCATTGATTTGTCTTTCAAAATTTAGATCATTTCTTAATCTTTCATTGATTTTTCTTTGGCTCGTGATTTCTTTATTTGCATTGGAGATTTCATCAACAAGGTTTTCATGCTGAAGGGATTGGTTCTGGATCTCATTGTTCCTTTGATCCATCTCTTCTTTTATCTTGTTTCTATGTTCCAAGACTTCAGATAACCTTACTGACTAAATTTCTTGTTCTCTTTTTAGCTTTCTTACTTCTTCTTGCAGGGAACCATTTTTCTTTAGGAGTTCTTTGATTGCATCATTTGCTTCATCTGAACTGCTTGAAGGGAAAAAATATTCAATTCTTTCTTCAATGTAGAGATTATCATTTATTTGATTGGCAAGTTCCTTTCTACTTTTCAAGGATTAGGAAAGTTGCTCCTTTGCTTTCTTGAGTTGGGCAATGGCCATTTCTAGATCCAACTTTTCATTGTCAATAGCTCTGTCAAGTCTAAAAATCTCCATATCCTTGATCTTTGCTCAAGCTGTTACACTTTCTCCTGAGAACCACAATGCTCTGATACCGATTTTTGTAAATAATCAAGACTATGCTAAGTTACTAAGAGGGGAGGGGTGAATCAATAACTTCTAAAACTTTTTCAATTCTTAATCGAATAAACCAATTGTCATTTAATTCATCGTATCTGATCTAATTGCATGCATGAGAAATTGAAAATGTAAAACCATCCACAACACTTGAACACAAAGATTTGGTAACCCAGAAACCTTCCAAATAGAAAGTAAAACTGGGCTACGAATGATACCCACAAACTTTAGTATTGTAGTATAAAGTTGGCCTGTTAAGGCTTATATTGATCACTTCTAATGATCTACCTTGTTAGGAGCAAATAGGACTGCTAGGTCCACCTTGTTAGAGGATTTACAAACATACACTGAATTATGCACTTGGTAAAGAGATTTAGAAAAGACTGTTAGGTCTACCTTGTTAAAGGATTTTGACTAGTTCACCTATTAGGATGAAGTAGTAGATCTCTGGTATGCAACTGAGTTTGCTGATAGAGATTCCTTGGTGTACTAATCACCTTTCTGTGATAGATTTGTCACTGTTGCTCCTTATGTTGATATGGCCTTTACAATTCTTTATCTGCTAAATGTACTTTCACATTCGCATTCTTGCACTTTTATTACACATTCATTACATTCCATACATTGGATATGATACAATACATCACATATATATACCAATCCAATTTACAAAATTACAAAGTCGGCCATGACACAAGTTAATACAAATATTACAAAGTCAGCCCACATGAAGATACTCAGGTTCTAAAGACTGATTCGGTGAGGTTCTGATACTCGACATCCACTGTCACTACTTGGCATCGTCATGATCTTGGTAGATGTAGAAGCTCAGTCCATACTAATCACTTTCAAGTAGTCTTGAACTCAGTCTGCATTGGTGACTCGATAGATATTGTGCAACTTGGCAAACATTGAATTACTTGGTTACCATGGAGTGGCTCAGTTAACACTATCTTCACATCACATGAACTGAGTACTCAGTAGATATTGCAATGCTCGGTAACCACTAGCTTCGTATCACATGAGCTACAAACTCGGTAACCATTGATGAACTTGGTATACACTGAACTGCTCAACTGCACATTTGCTCGGTAACCACTGGATTTGGTCCAAAGGACTTGGTAGCAACTATAGAAGCTCGGTGGCTATTGAATTACATGGCAAACACTGTAAACTATTCAAAGAGCTCGATAGCTACACAAAATCTGAATAAGTTTATGTCACTAATAACAAACTTGAATGATATGTCAACATGATCCCTAAGTCATGTTATCTATTAGTGTTAAACATTTAGTCATATACATGGAAAATTTGGTCAGTCATCATTATGATTAAGCCATCATATATAGGTCGAGCCTTGTAATTAGACTTGTATATATTTCATGTATGAACCAAGTAGCAGTGACTACCAAGAAAGTAATGGTTGTGAATACTCTAGTCTAAGCTGAGTCAATACGTATTGAGTGCATACTAGTGTCGAGCATAATAGACACCAAGTTATACATTGTATGCCAAGAAAGTGATTGTCGAGTGTCTACATGTAGAACAGTTATGGCCAAGCATCAAAATGTTCAAGTGTCAAGTAACCTAGTTTTGACATAATTTTTTTGAATGGCACAAATGCTAAGATAAATCATTTTTGTTGATCTAGAGATTTATTTTTTTGTTCAAGGCATCAATTACGGAAGTGATCGCATGCATGTTATGAATCATTAATCCCTATGCAAGGTGATTATCCAATTAGAAAAATGGAAGGACTAAGAGGCAAAAGACAGAGATCTAGATCATTTATTTTGATCTGGAAAATTCTACATATGGTTACAAGAAAAGGAACGAAACCCTAATTTTGTGTGTGTGCAAGAGAGGTTACAAGTTCGAATGCTAGAGGCAAAGTGTAAAGGGAAACCAAACATAGCAACCGAGTAGAGAAATGAAGGGAAGAATACAAATATCATATTAGAGATTGTAAAGAGGAGATCTTTTATCAACATTTGAAGTGCAAACTGAAGGATCAAGTACTGCTACATTCTAGCAAGTATTTCAGGATAAATCTCTTAGCAAGGTGGTCCTAATAGACCTTTGTAAATATCTTAATAGATTTCTTACTTATTTGTAAGTTTTAACTCCTTTAATCAAGGTTCTATATAAGTCTTGTAAGCTCTTAATAGGGTAGACCCCTCACATGGTAGACCATCAAAATTGATCAAATTTTTAGCCATAACAAGAACACTTTATTGTTGCAGTAGTGAAGATTTGTGTGTGCCATCCCCACCCCATTTTTACCTTCACCTTTGAGGTTTTCTAGGTAACCAAAATCTTTGTCATGCCCTAAATTTAACAAACAAAACACAACAAGAAATTTTTTATTTATTATATATATGTGAATTAATGTATAATACATAAAGGCCTATACTAGTTATGGATGCACCATCGAACTATGGAATGTACAAAGTATAACAACTCCTATCTCCTCAAGAACACTAAGATGTTTCTTATTCGATCATTGAGTTAGGGGTATTACTTAACCCATTGAGGGATTTTTTGGACATGGTTAAGATATCTAAGGGGAATGGTGACATT